>CM056948.1:23641599-24241599 GCA_029856935.1 Cyclocarya paliurus | reverse complement strand
TTGAATAGGATGGCTGATCTCTTTCATCAAAATATTAGGCCGCCACCAGTTGACCAAAACCTGGTTGTGCAAGTGGGGTGCTCCTATGAGAGATTTCTCAAGTATCGAACCCCCATGTTCTTTGGGGTAGAAGATCCACTTCAAGCTGAAGGGTGGATCAATGGAATTGAGAGAACATTTGAGATTTATGGATGCACTGAAGATCAACAAGTATTGTACGCCAGTTATCTACTGCAAAGAGAGGCAGCAAATTGGTGGAGAATGAAGTGAAACCTCTTGGAGAGAGAATTTGGAACTTTAGCTGCTGTGTCCTGGCAACGCTTTAAAAAGGAGTTTGATGATAGATTTTTTCCACCTGCTGTGAGAAGACAGAAGGCTCGAGAATTTAATAATCTGGTTCAGGGTAATATGACGGTGGATCAGTACTCCCGTGCTTTCCTGGAGCTTGGGCTTTTTGCACCCCATCTTATTGCCACTGAGGATCTTCAGGTGGATCGTTTCCGAGAGGGTCTGCGTCCTGAGATACGCAGATTTGTGATTTGTCATCGGGTTTCCTCTCTTAATGAGTTGATTGATTTGGCTACCATGGTTGAGCGGGAGAATAGTTTGGCGGTAGGCTCCCCCTCCGAGTCAGAAAAGGAGAAGTTTTACTGGTGAAGGTAGCAGTTCGGGATCTCCACAGAAATTTGTGCAGAGGACTAGGACCCGACCACAAGTAGCCTCTGGGATGCGTATTGGGGGTCGAGCCCCAGTTTGTAGCAGATGCAATAGAGCCCATGAGGGTGAGTGTCATCCGAGTGGGACCCGATGTTATAGATGTGGCCAGCCGGGGCATTTATATTGTGACTGTCCTAATCAATCTCAGGCAGGTCGGGGAGGCCGACGTAGCGGAAGATCTAATCAGAGACAGCTGGTTCAAGCTCGGGTTTATGCCATGACCCCAAGAGACGTGGATTATGAAGCGCCATCTACTCATGATGCTGGAGTGATTACAGGTATGAGTTTAATTTAATTTTTGGAATTGGTGTTTGGGGAAAATTGTTTGTTTGAATTTTTGGGTGTATGTACGTTGTTTGATTTCGGGGCATCTTAGTCTTTTGTATCAGCCACCTTCGTGCGGCTGTGTAACTTGGTCATGGAGCCCTTACCTCAATATTTGGTTATGGTTCTTCCTATTGGGGAATTGGTATGTTTTAATATCGAGACTCGAAGGGAACGACATGGTCTAAGTGAACTCTACGGAGTAGGAACTCAAGTTGCAGCTAAGGTGGGAATAGTTTTAGTTCGCCTAGGATACTTGAGGTCTTAAGTTCCATAGAATTAAGTGTTGGGTCTTTAGAGTAAGAGGTCATAAGTTCAACGAACTTCGAGGATAGATTTATGAGAAGTTATCTAAGGTTTGAGGCCCTATAGTTTCTAGGAAATAAGTTTATAAGACCTAAGGTGGTAGGTTCAACAAGCACTTGAGGGATTAATTAAATTAGAAGTTTTAGACTTTATCGACTCAGTTAAGCGCTTTGGTATCATTTCGGGTTTTAGAATTTTGCAAGGTTTGTAAGGTGAGTGTTTTAGCTTTAGGGTCATCGAATTTGAGGATTTCAGGAAGTGATTCTTTTTGGTTCAAGGTTTTAGAATTACAAGATTTGAAGGATTGATTTGTAATAATATTTAAGTTTTTAATTTCTCGAGCTTAGTGTGCTAGTTTGATTTATTTTGATGATTGATTAGTCGGTGACCATTAAAATGAGGTTGATCAGAGTTCAGTTATTAATATAGAAATTTTTTTTTATGAGAATATTTCTTTGGAGATGGAAGGTAATGATCTGGCTTGAGTATTTTCTAAGGATTGTAGATTTGGATTGAATTCGGAAAAATGATTGTTTTAACTTGAGGTTACAATAGTAGATTAAAGATTTGATCCATATCAATGTTAAGGATAAATATAGTGTTGGTTTTAGAAATGATTTTTGTTGATTTCGAGGAGATAGGTCCAGATGATGGAAATGGTGGTGGTAGATAACTTGCACGTTGGAGGAATATTGATTCTAGCTAAGGATGCACGAGATGGACATGTAACAGTTGTGAGTTTGTAGGGATTTCTGAGAGTGCAGGTTCTAGTCTCATTCTTGGCTTGGAAGACGTAGTTTTGGTAGGTGTTGTTAAGAAATCGTTACGACAGTATTAAGTTCAAGAGTTTGGTGAGTTGATGGAAGAGTACAGTTGAAGCAGGTTACTCGATGGAATGATGATTGTCAATAATTGTTGTGATTACCTAAAGGAATTAATTGTGACTTGAGGTCACATAGGAATTTAAATTTTTGAGACTGTACTTTCCTTTGGATATGGAGCGTTAAGCTAGGTGAGTTAAGGACATTGTTATTTGGCTTAAAGTAAGATTGTTGGGTCTTCTCGTTTGGTGTATGATGAATCTTGGAAGTTGAACCTAGGCATCAACGGTGGATAGCATAATCAAGTATGAGAGTTAATAAAGCATTAGGATCCTTGGATGTTGTGTAATAGTTTTTGGTGGATTGAAGGGTTGAGCAGTATGACTTTCCTTGAGGTTTATTAGTGCTGTGCTAGTGAATGAGCTAGTTGTGCTAGTACTAGTTTATGGGAGTAGAAGTAGGTGGGCGAGTTACCAAGAAGGTTTCGGCGATGTTTTGGTGAAGTCAATGGTAGTTCTTGATGAGTTAGTCACCGCTAGATTAGGTGATATTTAGAACTTAGTTGTTAAACTTTTGGGTTTAGTTTGTCGGGTAGAATTTATAGATGCTCTTACTGGTTGGCTGGTAGGGATTTGAGCCTTTTAAGATAAGTTCTTATCGAAGTTGAGCGGGTGTAATTGGGATTCTGAAGTTGTTTAATATTATTTTGGAAGAGGGTATTTTTTTCTACCAATTGTGGTAAGAGTTTTTCTTGGTTAGTAGGTTTGGAGTTTTACCGTAGGAGTTAATAGAGGTCAGTTCAGAGTATCAAGTGGAGCTAGTAATCATTGGGATTTCATGGGTGTTGTATTAAGGTTTTGTGGATATAGAGATCTTGGATTACATGGCCGTTCTAGGAATAATAATCATAATGTGCCACTGGGAAACTGGTGCGAGTAGGTTGGATATTGCCATGTTTATTGAGAAATGTGTCAAGTGCTGGCAAGTTAAGGTTAAGATTTAAGTCGATACCTTTGGAGAAGGTAGCTTGGAGTGATCTATGGGCTCAAGATTCCTCTTAGGAGCGAGAGGCCGATATGAGGGAGCAGTATCCGTATTTGTTTGGTTGACCCTCCTAGTATGCTTCTTAAGTCTACTCCTAGTTGAACCTTATCTTTGTCTTAGTTTTTAATGATTGACCTTATCAATTTCGAGGACGAAATTTATTTTAAGGGGGGGAGATTGTAACATCCCGGATTTTAGTGTATTTTTAAAGAAGGTTTATTTTAATTATTTATTGAGTAATTCTCTTGTTTTAATATTTTAGAGGTTTTATTTTATTATTTTATTAGATTTTTCCTATTTTCATTAATTATTATTTTTGGAGTTTTAGAATATTATTTTAGAATGTTTTAAATGGTGAAAATTATTTTTATTGGGCTTTCTTATTGTTAATTATTGTTTTGGATTTAAATTGATCTTTAATTTAAATTGGTTTATTTGTGGGTTTTAAAATTATTATTAATTTAATTAAAGCATTTCACTGCGTTTGATTAATTTTAATTAGGGTTCTGCAATTTAATTCATTTTTATTTTAAAGGATGTTATTGTTGGAGTTTAATATTTTACTTAACCTAGTTTTGAGTTTATATTGATTTATTTATTTTACTGTTTTAAAAATAGTTATTTTGAGGATCAGTTGTGACCCAAAAGTTGTGAGGATTGGACCTCATTTCTTTTCCTTCATTTTTTTTTCTTTTCTTTTCCCTTTTTCCTTTTTCTTTTTTTCCTTTTTCCCCATTTCCTCCCGTGCGACCTGGCTTTCTCTCTCTCCTCTCTCTCACGCCGATCGGCCTTTCACCGTGCAGCGCCATCGTCGGCTGGCCGTGGTCGATACCGCCGGCCTCACCGGACTCCCCTTGCGCCGGCGACCTTGCCCCACCAATCTCAAGCCGAGCCTCGCCGCCGTTTGCCTCCACGGCGCGCTCGAACCCGCGGCGGTTTCCTCCTTGCTGCGCCGCCGTCCGGCCACCTCCGGCCACCAGCTCCTAGCCACATCATCACCGGCCCATTTCTGACCTAACCGACCCAATCCCGACTCCGATCCGTCGCCGGAGCAGCCCCAACGAGCATCAAACCCGAACCCACTTTTTCGGCCTTCCACCGCCGTTTCGGCCGCCACCCACGGCCAACCATCACCACCATTAGATTCCCCACCTCCTATAGGCCCTACCTTACCGTTCCCAAGTCTTCGTTTGAACCCGGGTGAAATTTGAGTTTCACTGCGTTTCGGCCACAGTGTTTTTACACTGTGACAGTTGCTGTTTTGGTACTTCCAGTTCCTCCGTGATCCTCCATAATTATTTTAAAGTACTATAAGTATTTCTCCAAAAGACTTTTAAGATTTTAAATATATTTTTGCAATGATCTGTTTTATAAACTGTGAATTGGATATCTGTTGGTTATTTGGAAATTATGGATATCTGTTGGTTATTGGTTTTTGGTCATTTTCATGGCATTGTGCACGCATGCGTGGGTGTGTAATTGGAAAAGGCTTTTCGGGTGTGTGTGTATCACCCCCAAGCCGAGATGGGTTATTATCTCGGTGGAGCTCCTCTGGGCACTCGGGAGCGGAATAAACTGAGTGTCGTCCCCTGGAGCTGTTGCTCGGGACTTGGACCGGGATGGTAGCGCTCTCGGATCCGACTCCGTGATCTCTCGCGCTGGCGGAGATCAGAGGATGCTTGGCTATGTACGCGGTGGGCGCGGAACTGGGCATCGCTCATGTATTACTCGCACAGCCGTCACCTGTGGAGTGAATAAAGAAGCCAGGGTATGTGGATGGTCCCTAGGGGAGGCCATGGTACATACGGATTAAAATTGGCTGTTTTCTGGGAAAATAGCGTGAGTTGATTTTGTGTGCCATTTTCTGGGAAAATGGTGGAACTGATTTTATTGGACATGATTTTTGTGCCAAAGGGATTTTTGGCGTGCGTGGAAAACTGTGATTTTCGAGAAATGGTGTTTTTTCTCGGGTTTTGAACTTGGGTCATCATGTGCATGCATTGGTCGCTGTAGTTATATATTTGTTATCTTGGAGTACTTTTGGGTTTTACTTACTGTGGTACCATTTATTTGGTACTGCAGATTTTGACGCAGGTTTTGAAGAGGTTGAGCCCGAGGATGCGGCTCCACCTGAGGAGTAGGGACATTTGGTTATATTTTTATTTGGTACTTGTATTTTATTTGATGTCGTTTTATGAACAACAAAATTGTATTATGTTGACTTGTGGATTTCTGTATTATTTTTGTATTGTATTAAATTCTGGTACTTAGTTATCTGACTTAACCTTTCCGCTGCATTTTATTTTGTACACGTGTTGCATTTCACACACTCGGCACGTGTCGTTGGGGTGCGTGACCGTGTTGTCATCATCCCGGGTGTCTCGATTTCCGTGCTTGTCCGTACATGGAAGTCGGGGGCGCCACACTTGATTTGTTAAAGACTAAGGACTTAAAGCCAACACACGTGGCTAATCATGCAGAGTCTTTTAGTCCATGTTTTGTGTGTGGCGGAGTAGATCATCTCGCCCAAGAGTATCCCACATTTGCTGAGATGAGAGGGATGTATAAGGAACAATGTAATGCCTTAGGTATGTACAAGAAGCCTTTTGCACCTTTCTCTGATATCTATAATTCAGGGTGGCGCAATCACCCTAATTTTAGCTGGAAGTCTGAAAACCAGCCTCCTACACAACCCCTAGATCATATCCTGCACCATATCATGCACCTTCATCTTCTAGGAGTCCTTTAAAAGATACTTTGCATGCTCTTATTGAAGCACAGGGTAAGACTAATCAAAAGTTTGAATCTTTGATTACGCAGGTTATTGAAGAAAATAAGGAGATAAAGAGAAGTGTTCAAATTGATGAGCTCCTTGAGTGTGAATGAGTGAGGTAAGTTCCCTTCTCAAGCTCAGTCCTCACACCATGGTCAACACATGGCACAAGAGAATGTGAAAGATATGAATGCCATTGTGACACGAAGTGGTAAGTCATTACACATCCCAACAACGAACAAATCAAAGGATGTGGAAAAGGATCAAGATAGTAGTGATGCCGAGCTACCCAAGGAACTTGAGGTGACAAAGAGTCCTGTTAAGGTACCATTCCCTCAAGCTTTAAAATCAAGCAAGCGAACTATGGATCCTAACAATGAAATCCTAGAGAATCTAAGGCAAGTAAAAATCAATCTTCCACTTTTACATGTGATTAAACAAGTACCTACTTATGCAAAAGTTCTCAAGGATTTGTGTACAATTAAGAGGAAGCACCATGTGAAGAATACAGCGTTCCTGACAGAGCAAGTTAGTGCTCTAATTGAGCAGTGGATTCCTCCCAAGTACAAGGATCCTGGTTGTCCAACTATTGCATGCAGCGTTGGAAATCATGAGTTTGGACAAGCTTTGCTAGATTTAGGAGCTAGCGTGAATCTAATGTCATATTCTATTTATTTGCAGTTGGGGTTGGGTGAAATCAAACCAACCACTGTGGTATTGCAATTGGCTGATCGTTCAGTCAAAATACCCCGGGGTGTGGTAGAGGATGTTCTAATTCAAATTGACAAATTTTATTATCCTGTTGATTTCCTAATCCTTTACACTAGCTCTGTTGTTGATACTACTTCTAAAATTCCTTTGATTTTAGGTAGGCCTTTCCTTGCCACTGCTAATGCTCTTATTAATTGCAGGAATGGGCTCATGAAGCTGTCTTTTGGAAACATGACCCTTGTGGTGAATATCTTCCATATTGAAAAACAGCTAGAAGATGATGATGAGAGCCACCAGATATATATAATTGACTCACTCATGGATAGGGGAGTTTCAATAGCTCATGATTTTGATCCCCTTGAGTATTTTCTTGTTAATTCTAAGTTTGATTCTATCAGTGATCCATCTGATGTAGTTGATATTTGTGCTATTTTTTTATAGAACTCAGGATTATGGCACTCGGGCATGGCAACCAAAGTTTGAGGAGTTGCCAGAAAGAAGTGCAAAACAAATTCCTTCAAGTGTGGAAGCACTTAAAGTTGAATTGAAGCCTCTGCCTAAGGGTTTAAAGCATGCTTTCCTTGGTCCAAGTGATACTTTTCCTGTTATTATCTCATCTGAATTGTCTGAGTCTCAAGGTGAGAAATTAATTCGGACCTTAGGTGAGCATAAGTCAGCCTTAGGTTGGAGCATTACTGATATAAAAGGTGTTAGTCCATTGGTTTGTTCTCATAAAATTAATTTGGAGGAAGGCACTAGCCCTCGTAGAGACTCCCAACGTAGGCTTAATCCTACTATGAAAGAAGTGGTGAAGAATGAAGTGTTGAAATTATTAGATGCAGGAATCATAAATCCTATTGCTGATAGTAAATGGGTAAGTCTTACACAGGTTGTTCCTAAAAAGTCAGGTGTTACTGTGATAAAGAATGACCTAGGAGAGTTAGTCCCTACAAAACTTATGACTGGGTGGCGGATATGCATTGATTACAGAAAATTGAATGTTGCCACCCGGAAAGACCATTTTCCTCTCCCTTTTATTGATCAAATTCTTGAGCGTGTGGTTGGTCATCCTTTCTATTGTTTCTTGGATGGTTATTCTGGTTATTATCAAATTGAAATTGTATTAGAAGACTAGGATAAAACTACTTTCACTTGTCCTTTTGGTACTTATGCTTTTTGTAGAATGCCATTTGGATTGTGTAATGCACTTGCTACTTTTCAATACTGCATGATGAGTATTTTTAGTGACATGGTTGAAAATTGCATGGAAGTTTTTATGGATGACTTGACTGTTTTTGGATCTTCTTTTGATGCATGCTTATTGAATTTAGAGAGAGTGTTAACTCGTTGTGAGGAGAAGGAATTGGTTTTGAATTGGGAGAAATGCCACTTTATGGTACCTTCAAGTATTGTCTTAGGGCATATTATTTCTTCTAGGGGGATAGATGTTGATCAATCTAAGATTGAATTAATCTCTAAGTTGCCTATACCTAGGACAGTAAAGGATGTGAGATCCTTTCTTGGTCATGTGGGCTTTTATAGAAGGTTTATACATAATTTTTCTACCATATCTAGACCACTATGTGACCTCCTAGCTAAAGATGCCCCATTTGAGTGGACACAAGCTTGTCAAGATGCCTTTAAAATGCTAATTGGCAAGCTTACCTCAGCACCCATAATGTAGTCACCTGATTGGAGTTTACCTTTTGAGATCGTGTGTAATGCTAGTGACTTTGCTGTAGGTGTTGTTCTTGGATAGCGAAGGGAGGGGAAGCCTTTTGTCACTTACTATGCTAGTAGAACTCTAAATAGCGCTCAAATGAATTACTCCACCACTGAAAAAGAGTTGCTAGCTATAGTATTTGCTTTGGATAAGTTTCGTGCTTACTTGATTGGTTCTCCTATTATTATTTTCACAGATCATGCAGCCCTTAAGTACCTTCTTACAAAGAATGATGCTAAGGCGCGACTAATACGGTAGTTTTACTTTTACAGGAATTTGACATCACCATCAAAGACAAGAAAGGAGTGGAGAACGTATGGCTGACCATCTCTCGAGGCTCACATTTGAGGACACCTTGACCACCTACCAATCATGGATGATTTTCCCGATGAGCATTTGCTTTCTATTATTTATGTACCATCGTTTGCTCATATTGTGAATTATTTGGTTGCAGGTGAGATACCGATGGACTGGAGCGCTCAGGACAAGAGGAAGTTCATGACTGAGGTACGTAATTTCTATTGGGAGGACTTTTTTCTTTTCAAATACTTCCCTGACCAAATTTTAAGACGTTGCATCCCTGATGAAGAGATTGCTAACGTCTTGGAATTTTGTCACTCCCAGGCTTGTGGAGGCCACTTTTCAATGAAGAAAACCACTGTAAAGATTCTGCAGTGTGGATTTTATTGGCCCACCTTGTTTAAGGATGCAAATATCTATGGTTGCTCATGTGAAAAGTGTCAAAAGTTAGGAGTTATGTCCCGTCGTAATATGATACCCTTAAACCCAATTTTAGTGATTGAAATTTTTTATTGTTGGGGCATTGATTTCATGGGACCATTTCCTCCTTTTGGATATCAATATATTATTGTGGCAGTAGATTATATGTCAAAATGGGTAGAGGTAGCAGCTTGTAGAGGCAATGATAATAGGACGGTAATTAAATTTCTCAAAGAAAATGTGTTATCTCGATTTGGTACTCCACGTGCTATCATTAGTGATCGGGGTACACATTTTTGCAACCGTTCTTTCGAGCCTTTGATGAAAAAATATGAGGTGGTACATAAGATCTCTACTGCCTACCATCCCCAGACAAGTGGACAGGTAGAACTTGCAAACAGGGAAATTAAGCAAATTTTAGACAAAATGGTCAACCCGGATCACAAAGATTGGTCTTTGAGACTAGTTTATACGCTTTGGGCCTACCGTACAGCTTTCAAAACTCCTTTAGGCATGTCACCTTATAGGCTTGTTTTTGGAAAGCCTTGCCTGTTGAGCTTGAGCATCATGCTTATTGAGCTATCAAGCATTTCAATTTTGATATGGGAGAAGCAGGTAAGCTTAGAAAATTTCAGTTGACCGAGTTAGAGGAGTTGAGAAATGATGCTTATGAGAACTCTAGAATCTATAAGGCTAAAATGAAAGCGTTTCATGATAAAAATATTTTGAGAAAAACGTTTAAGCCTAATGATCAAGTGTTCTTATATGATTCTAGACTCCATAAGCACTCAAGAAAACTTCGGTCTAGGTGGACCAGCCCTTTTGTAGTGAATAATGTTTTTAAAAATGGGGCGGTAAAAATAGAGGATCCTAAGGATGGTCGGATCTTTAAAGTAAATGGTCAACGCCTTAAAATATTAATTGATAGGCAAGTTCTGGAAGTGGAAGACATTCTACTTGTGGATCCGGTCTATCAACCTTGACCACACCACGCAGGTATGTTTTTTCTTTATTTGTTTTGTTTGTTTTGTTTTATTTTTGTTTTCTCTTATTTTCTTTCTTTTCTTTTTTTTTTTTTTGTTTTTTTTTTTTTTTTTTTTTGCAGGTTAGTTTCATTTTGTCATTTCAGGGTGACCATCTTTGGTGTTTTGCAAGCTACCCACATCACTCATCAGGTGTATTCTACCATTTTTAGTACTCCCCATTCAAATTTGATTCTTAAACATTGAGGACAATGTTTCATTTAAGTTGAGGGGTGGTGGTGCAAATTCAGTATTTAAAATGCTTATTGGAACTCTGTGGCATATTTTTACATGTCAATTTTTTTTTTTTAATTTGCATCACACGTGCATCATGTTCATATGTGTACTCATTCTCATTCATAGCCATCTTTGTGAATTCACCAAACCCATCATAATCATTTTTTGCTGAAGCATTCACAGAACCCCTAATGCACTCATCCAAACTTTGTGGTAAGATGGTGGTTTGACACATGTAACTAGAGAACTCTTTTATTTAAGTATTCATGTGAGTTTTTGAGAGGATTGAGAGCCTAAAAATGCTGTAAATTGTGATAAGCGTTCATTGATCTGTTGAATTGGGCACTTCTTGTGAGAATATCATTACATGGTTTGTGGTAAGATGGTGGATATATTTGGGATATGACGAAGGTCAATTTAGGATCAACGTTTGAGCTTTTCAAGCTAACCCTTTCCATCATAGACCCCTAGTAGCCAACTTTGAGCCAATAAACACATGTAGCTTTTTCTTTTCATATGCCCACATCATCCAACCTCTCCACATTGGAGTATAACCTATACACTGATTTTTCCTATCCTTGTTACTTCCAAGTGCGTACTAGATGTGAATTTTTTTTTTTTTTTTTGCAAGGAATAAAAAAAAATGAGAGAGAGAAAGGGGAAGAACATGAGTTACTAGGTATTCAAGTGAGTGAGCTTCAAAGGCAAAAATACCAAGGCTGGGTAGAAATAGCAAAATACCAGGGTGACATAATTGTTCACCAAGTTAAAAAAAAATGAAAAGAAAAATAGGCATTATTCGATAATTTGAAAAGTTGGAGAGTACATCAAGTGAGAAATGTGGTTTATTGAGAGGTTTAATAAGATTGCATTTGTATGTACTTGGAAGTTTTTGAATCCTTTTTATCTTTTTTTCATGTAGCCCCGAACCCAAGCCATGTTACAACCTTTTGTATTGACCGTTCTGATCCTAAGTAAGGTTTTGGAAAGAGTGGTGGAAGTCTCATTTGTTAGTATTCCTATCATAAGATCAATGTTTGTTTGTTACTTGTACATAATTGCCTAATTCCCCCTGAGAGTGTGTGTACACCCATTGTCAACTCCATAGAGAGAATCCTCACACGAAACACTTTTATTCCCGTGAGTTATGGAGTTGAACCTTTCGCTTGAGATGTTCTTGATGTTTCATGTGTCAGGGCTTTTGGTTAGATGGATATAGTTTGGAACACATAAACACTCTGTGAATTGCTATAAGTGAATTGATCTTGATGGGTTATTGGATTCCTTAGTGTGTTTTGACATGTGAAACTGAAAAATGTGAATTGATGGCCTATTTTAGTGATTCTCATCTCTTTCATCTCTTTAGTATAGAAATTGCTAGGGACTAGCAATAAGCAAGTTGGGGGGTGTGATGAGTGTACGAAAGTGTACTCTAAATACCTTATTATTGGATTAAAATGCTAAAATGTGAATAGAAATCATAGAAATTAATGTTTATTCTTAAATTGAGTTTCTATTTACTTTGGGATACTCCTGAGCAGATTTTTATGTTTAATTTCAGGGTCTATAAAAGAGCAAGTCAAAATCCAGTCAAATTCAAAAGATTTTCAAGTGGACAAGATGTTGGAACAACTTAAGAACTTTCGATGAGTTTAGGACTCTTTAAATAAGGATAATGATGAGGTTTGAGAGTAATTCGGATCAAGAGAAAAAGTTAGTCCGAAATCCTCTAGAAGACAACTTGTACATATTTTAGTATTTTGATCGTAACTTTCCACTCAAATATTTGCTTGACAATATTCTAGATGCGTTGGAAAGATATCTTAAAGGGCTACAACTTTATCTTAAAAAAGATTTCTGAATTCGAACTCCAGAAGCACCTACGTGGCTGCCAAGTGGAGTCCTAAAAATTTAGGCCATTTTTTTTGTGCGGGAATATGAAGACATTAGGGTTTCTTTCCTACCCTATATAAGCATTTCATTAGCACGAAATTGAGGTCTCTTGAGAGGGGAACCAGACTAAAGAAAGAAGAGAATCAGATTGAAGACGGAGGAGACAAAATTAATTACCATGGCCGTCGCTTGCTTTATTTCTCTCTAGAGATTTTTGTTGTCCATTATATTTATGGGTAACTAAATTCTCAAGTAGGGCTAGGGATGAACTTGCACATTAGATGGTATTTTTAATTTATGTATTTAGTTTTCAATTACTTAAACTCTTTTGTTTTATCATTTTCAATTCATTGTTGATGTTTTCTTCTCTGAATAATCATAGAATTTATTTTGTTTATGGATTCAGTCATACTTTTTCTATTGAATGGATTAGTTCTTTGATTATGTTTGGATCAATTATTTATCTATATTGATATAATTCTTTGCTGCAATATCACTCTCTAAGTATACTATCGTCGTTGAATTTTCTCAATAGTGATAATAATTTATGTATTTTAAAAGTGGTGAATGATTTTTCAAAGGGTTACATTTGGTTTAATTTTGGTTTACAAATCTATACCTTCCGATTGGAAATTTTGGAAATTGAGTTCCTAATTGAGTTATTCAATGAATTAAAAATGATTAAAATACTGGATTTGTGCAAGGGATTCTTGACGTTCTACTGTTTGTCAAATTTGAGTACTTTTTCCATTAGTCACTTTGCTTTACTTTAATTTACATTTAAAATTAATCTTTGTTCTCCATTAATCATTTAATATTTTTTCTTAGTTTCTTTGTTCATTCTACTATTATTTTAATTTGTGTTTCTGTGGAATCGACACCCCAAAGCTGTGCTACAACTACCGCGTTATTCTTTGGGCGTAATCATCTCTCAGCCCTAGGTTTATGATACCATTGTGGGTTTACTTTTAAGCTATGCTAAAGTTACTTTTAGGATAAAGTTCCTATCTTGTAGGATAAAGTTACTTTTATCCTAAAATAGATTTAATAGATCAAATGAAATTATATCATTTTTTGAGTTTACTTTTGTATATTTTTTTTGTTGTGTTTGTTGCACTTCTCTTATTGCAATGATGAAAAATATAACCTATGCTTCTCCCTTCTTCTTTTTTTATCACCGTGTATTGTTTCTTTTTTAAGTTTTATAACTTTTTCAATGATATGAATTGAAATTCAAATGGCATGTAAATTAGCTGCAATGATATTGTAGAAAAGGTTATAAAATAGAAGGACGTTTAATTGATAGAAATTGAAAGATATGTAATCTAGAGAGTGAGGCGACTGTGACTCAAGTAATACTAGATACAATCATGGATTGTGCAAGCTCTGCACACTCATTTTGTGACGCCCCCAGATCCTACTTGGGATCGGACGGACATATGAAGCGTCGGGACATGTAACATAAGGTTACCTACCCCCGTTCATGACATATAAGATGCAATGTTCCTAATATGCATCTAGCATTATGCAATATTCGCAACGGATAATTTTTTTTTTTTTTAGCAATATTATGCACCAAACTTATACTATCCCAAGTAATTAAAGCATAATCCATTCATACTTATCAAAATAAACATCCACAATTATAGTACAGGTCTCAGAAGACTATAATCTCAAAATATGGGAGACCAGACTCCATATTTACATTACCAAAATACAATATTGGGCCAGTTCGTCGAGGAACTCGCGTAACTCGACAACGAGGCCAAAATACTATCCAAAAACTTACTATGGAAGTTGCATGCTTCGAGTCGTGTTTGTGGCATCTAGTCAACCTCCTCCAGTCTATCCATGTCCGCTCCCTGCTCTGATCCTGATACATCATCTACTATTCAGGGGGAATGGTGAGATTTGATTACAAATCTCAACAAATTAACAGGAAACTTCCACACAAGTTAATGATGCATGCATGGCAGTAAAAGTATGAATGTATAATCAAAGTCGTAAGTAAGTATAGTATAACTTGATATAACATGGCATGAAATAATAAGCATAACGTGACTTGACATAACATGGCATGAGCTGACATAACTTGAACTGAAACTGAGACTTAGCTTGACGTGACATAAACTTGAAACTTGACATGAACGTAACATAACATGAAACATCACTTGAACGTGAAATACATGAGAAATCTTATTCAATAAACTTAATCATTAAAGTGACCATATGGGTGCTACATGGGTCCCCTTGAGCCGTGTGTCCCTGTCGATTACCGCATCACAATACAAGTATCTATACCAGCTGTGAGTACGTTAATACGTACTCCACAGTTGTTGTGGCCCTACATATTCTACGTGTCACAATTGATGTGTCTCACGTAGTGTATACTCCACAGTTGTTGTGGCCCCATGAATTGTTTGTGCCACACTTGCTGTGAACACACGTAAAATAAAGTATGGCTCCATTAGCGTTAGTGCTTGGCGCGCTTCGGTGACCAGCTAGTTAAGCCTCATTCGCAACCTGTTGACTGTACTTCGTCAACCCAGAAAATTTCACATCTATTTAGATACTCCAGCATTAACAAAGGAGTTTCACTAGGATATTATCCTATCCTAATGCTTAGGGTCGTGATTGACATGAATAATTTAAAAGACTGTTCTCAAGATACACAAATTGTATTCGAGATGGGATGACGTGAATACGAAATGACAGAAATCTTGACGTAGAGTAACATGACGTGAACGTAGGAGGATAGACATGACATACTTTGAGACATGAATGAAACAGACAACATTGCATAACATGACATACATATAACAGACAATATTTCATAACATGACATAATATGTAACAGACAATATTTTGTAACATGGCATAACATGTGACAGTGAATATTATGTGACATGAGAAACATATAATAGATAACATATGCAATGTGACATACTTGCAACAGATAGTAACATGTGACAGATTATATTATATAACAAATAAGTATTTCGTGATGGAATAATTCGTGCAATATTTAAACATGAGATGGCATGGCATGGCATGGCATATATAACAACATACGAACATAATTGTAATTTCTTTACCCATCACACATACGCAGTAAACTGATAGTAAGTAAAAAGCTAACTTACTTCGATAGTCGTGTTCTATCAAAATAAATCGCGAAACACGGAGAACTATAAGAGGGTATTCTAAAAGTTAGAAATTTAATTACTAACAATTAGAAATGTGAAAAGAGACAACTTAGAGTAAAATTATCATTTTACCCTCTACATGTTGAAAAATGACTATTTTACACCTAACTTAAGGATTTCACATCCTAACTCCAAAAATTATCAAAATTTACATTCCTCATGTAAATTTTGTCCTAAACTCAAATATCAACTCAGAAAAATTTGAAATCATCCACAACCATTAAAACTCTATAAGCCCGAAACTTACATAGGCTATATTTCCCTTGATTTGTTACAACTCTTTCAAATTTTAAAAACTCATGATCAAACCAAATTTTTGTAACAAATATCTTTTTATCCTAAGTTTAAAAACACACTTAAAATATCCATTAAGAAAAAGCTAATCATCAACAACAAAATTTTTGTAAAAATATTCAAACTTTTTAACAAAAAGTAAACCCTTAAATCACCAAGTTTAACTTTAATAAAAACATCTTCAAGAATTTCAAAAAAAAATCAAATCTTAATTCTAACATATTCATAACATCATATTAAGATAAAACATGCTTTAAATCATCAAACAAAAGTCATCAAAATTACAAAACAACACTTGAAATTTTTGATTTTACACTTAGTCCAAAAACAGAAACTTTTCTCTCAACTAACTTTGATAAATCTCTTGATCTATGGTTTAAAGAGATGTGATCTTCAAACTAAAAAATCAAATGGTTTAAAAATGTATCCTAAAGAATATCCAACCATCAAACTTAAAATCACATGGCTAAAACTTAATAAAACATGGATCTAACTCAACAACATCAAATCTTAGGCCTAACCAAAATCCTTTTGCATAGAAAATCATATCTTTGGAAATAATACTAAATATCTTCAAACTAACATCCTAACATGCAAATAAGAGACTTAGAATCATAATATAAAAATACCAAAATATTTGGAGTAAGATTAAACCACGAAATAATCAAACTTTCTCAGAACAGGAACTGTTTCTCCACTCCCAGTTTTCAAGTTTCTAGATCTAAGTAAATCTATCATCAAAAGCTAGTCATGCAATAAACCTCAATGAACATTCGTAAACACTTGCTAACAAGACTCCATAAGATTTTCGGGCCAAGAAATGTCCATTAGCTTGGTCAAAAATTCCAAAACATAACATACTCTCCAGTTTCACGCCGAGAATGACCTTTCCATGGTTAAAAATACTTTTGATTAATCAAACGAGCATGTAATGAGACTGATAACACAGAAACTAGACTCAAATACGAACAACTTTTATGAAGGAGTCATTGTGTGAAAATACATAAAAAGGGTAGGAAAGCTCTATGCAAAAAGACACAGAAATCTGCCCGAGAGAGCTCTTTTGAGTTTCTCTCTAAGAACGGGATGAAGAAGTGATGAAATGAAAGGAAGGGTGCTTTGCACGACTCTAGAATTCTGGAGGGTGAAGTTATGGGCTTGAATGACCCTTGACATAAAGTTGGCTATGTGACATAAAGTAGAAAATAGAGAGGGGAAAAGACTGCCTGCAGCAGTTGTGAGATATGGGGGTTGATGTGGTGGATTTCTCCTTCACATCAAGGCACTATTGGGTGCAGCCAATGGCAGTGGATGGTCTACCATGTGGGGGAGTAAACTTCTTCAAGAAACTTTGCCAAGGTGGCCAAATTCGTGGGCCTTGGTGGGCCTCAACCAAGTGGGCTCCAATTTGGGGTTTAAAGGGGGTTTGGTTAGGGTTTGAGATGCTATCAAGCCCAAATCCAATTTTTATTCACCCAATCAAATTTTTAAAGTTTAAAAGGTTGGATAACGATGTCATAACAAGAATTTGAGAAATTAATAGCATGTGGAAGTGATTTAATCAAGTGATTAAACACAATGCTAGAACTCGTATTAAAAAGGGTTTGGAGGCCAACTTTAGGATTTGGGGAAACCGTTTAGGGTTTCGGTTTCAACCAAGCTTTTGGGGTTTCAATTGAATTCCAACCATTTAGGGTTTCACTAGGGATGAAACCCTCTTTGGTCTGGCGCAAAATTGGTTGATCAGATGAAAAAGAATAGGGTTTCACTTAGGTGGCATGGTCTCACACTTTTATTCCTTCATAATCCAACTCATGGTTCCTTTTTATGCCAAGTGTCTAATACTATTTACTATGTGTGGCTAAGATCTTGCTAAGTGTTTAAATAAAACTTCTCTAACCTAATTTAGACATTCCACACTGTGATTTTGAAAACATTGCACTTGGTGAGCTTATCGAGATTACTATTTACTCCAAAAAATACATAATAAACTTAGTACTGAAAAATTCTAAATATTCATATTAACCTATAGTGAAAATCGTTTACCGAAATTCAATCCCGAAGTACACCTAAAAATAATTTCGTAGTTTCAAACTGGTGTTTCGTCCAAAATAATGAAAATGTATTATTATGCCATAAAATCCTAAATAATCAACTGAGTCTAATGACGTAGACCATAAGTGAATCTGACACTTCTAACTACATCAAATAAATAAGAACGCACTACTGGCACCATAATGAGTGATAACTCAAGGTATACTGATAGACTAAAGCCTATGCAATTGGTCGAATCATAAAAACTTACGGTGTTTTCATGAGGTTCCTAAAGTCTATAGAAATTCCACCAATAAATTTCTAGCGGGCTGTTACACCTTTTGAAAAATAGTAGGGTCCACCATTAAAAAAATAGTTTTTCATGTAGCTACCATATTTACTCACTTTTTTCAAAATAAGTGTGCGGCACTTGTGCACTCTATGGCTGCAAATATCATTTCTGTTGTGTACCTCCTAAGTTTACAAATTTTGGCAATTAAGACCCTCTATTCATCTTCCTTCAAATCAATTAATGATGAGATTGCCACGTAGCAATAACGTCATCCACTAATTAATCAGAATTTGACACTTTGGCATTCAAATGCTTGTCAACAATCTGTAAAATAAATAAAAAAGAAGATAAAAGATATTTGTAGTCATAGATTACATAAGGAGTGCGTGATGTTTATACAATCGATAACTGTATCTAGTATTACTCAAAAAATAATAATTTGAAAGAGATAACAAAATTTTTTAAATTAAGATATAAATAAAACTTATTTTTTTAGAAAAAAAAAATAAAAGTTACAAACATTTGAAAATAAAAATCAAATCTAAAAAAATAAAAATTGATAAGAAGTATTCAATTGAAAAATAAAAAGGAAGGTGGGGAGGGAGACCACCTCTTATTAGCAGTGGAAGGAGGTACCCATTGACACCATTGGGTGGCTGCAACCACTCTATTAGATCGTGGGGAGTTGGGTTCACCCACGGGGGAAGACATAATCCTTTTATTTTTAGGAAAATGCTATTTTGACATCTCATTTTGTCATTTCATATATTTTAATTTTTTTTAATTTTTTTCTTTTCTTAATAGTTAAAGAAGTAACAATCTATATATTGATATTTTTTTTATGTTTTTTAAAAATATTTTAAAATGATAAAAAAATATGAATAAAAAAATTAGAAAAAAATAAGAAGATAAATTTGTGTCATGAGCACTACTCTTATTTTTGTCTTTTGAATATTTTTATCAATTGTTTTTAGTTTTTGAAGAATTTTTTCAAGTACTTGAAACTCTTTATTTTTTAAAAAATAGCATTCATATTTTTTCAAGTATTTATCTTAAATTTTTAACTTTTTAATCTCTTTTTAGTAAATTTTATATTTCTAATTTCTTAGTAAAATTATTGACGTGACATTCAAAATTCTATGCATTGAATTTGATTATTATTATTATTATTATTTTTCATAGAGAAGGCATCACATGTCCATGAGTGATACTCTCCTACTTTTATTATCCTTCACTTATGACAGAGGAAAACTGAGAAAATACTTGCAAAAACAAAACTACAATCAACCACTCAAACACAATTGCAACAAAAACACAATGAAACCTAAAACCCCATTGCTCAACCTACTTGACTAGACAAGCTGAATAGAAGGAAAGCCACTTTTCTCCAATCGTAAAATACCTCTAAGCAACGTAGGAAGCTCCTGCATCGTCCACCACTTCCCATTTCTCCCTTCCGCTCCCATACACGCTAGAAAATTAGTCGCTTTATTCCCTTCTCGGTAAATATGATATGTGGCGCCCCCGACTTCCATGTACGGATAAGCACAGAAATCGAGACACCCGGGATAATGACAGCACGGTCACGCACCCCAACGACATGTGCCGAATGTGTGAAATGCAACACGTGTACAAAATAAATGCAGCGGAAATGTTAAGTCAGATAACTAAGTACCAGAATTTAATACAATACAAAAATAATACAGAAATCCACAAGTCAACATAATATAATTTTGTTGTTCATAAAACGACATCAAATAAAATACAAATACCAAATAAAAATATAGCCAAATGTCCCTACTCCTCAGGCGGAGCCGCATCCTCGGGCTCAACCTCCTCAAAACTTGCGTCAAAATCTGCAGTACCAAATAAATGGTACCACAGTAAGTAAAACCCAAAAGTACTCCAAGATAACAAATATATAATTACAGCGACCAATGCATGCACATGATGACCCAAGTTCAAAATCTGAGAAAAATACCATTTCTCGAAAATCACAAGTTTTTCCAACGCACGCCAAAAATCACCATTTGGCAAAATTAATAACCAGGAACAGTTACATTAGTTCCAATTTTAACCCGTATGCACCATGGCCTCCCCTAGGGACCATCCACATACCCTGGCTCCCTACGTCACCTCACAGGTAGCGACCATGCGAGTGATACAACACGAGTGATGCCCAGTTCCGCGCCCATCGCGTACATAGCCAAGCATCCTCTGATCTCCGCCAGCCCGAGAGATCACGGAGTCGGATCCGAGAGCGCTACCATCCCGGTCCAAGTCCCGAGCAACAGCTTCAGAGGACGACACTCAGTATATTCCGCTCCCGAGTGCCCAGAGGAGCTCCACCGAGATAATAACCCATCTCGGCTTGGGGGTGATACGCACACACCCGAAAAGCCTTTTCAAAATACACACCCACGCAATGCGTGCACAATGCCATGAAAATGACCAAAAACCAATAACCAACAGATATCCATAATTTCCAAATAATAAACAGATATCCATAATTTCTAAATAACCAACAGATATCCAATTCACAGTTTATAAAACAGATCATTGCAAAAATATATTTAAAATCTTAAAAGTCTTTTGGAGAAATACTTACAGTGCTTTAAAATAATTTATGGAGGATCACAGGAGAGCTAGAAGCGCCAAAACAGCAACTGTCACAGTGCAAAAACACTGTGACCGAAATTCACCGTGAAATTTGAATTTCACAGTGAAATTTGAATTTCACACGGGTTCAAACGAAGACTTGTAATTGATAGGGTAGGGCCTATGGAAGGTGAGGAATCTAATGGTGGTGGTGGTTGGCTGTGGGTGGCGGCCGAAACGGCGGTGGAAGGCCGGGAAACTCGGTTCGGGTTTGGTGTTCGTTGGGACGGCTCCGGCGACGGATCGGAGCCGGGGTTGGGTCCAAATGGTTGCTTGAGGGCCGGTGGTGATGTGGCTAAGAGCTGGTGGCCGGAGGTGGCCGGACGGCGGCGCAGCAAGGAGGGAACCGCCGCGGGTTCGAGCGCGCCGTGGAGGCAAACGGCAGCGAAGCTCGGCCTGAGATTGGTGGGGCAAGGTCGCCGGCGCACGGGGAGTCCGGTGAGGCCGGCGGTGTCGACCACGGCCAGCCGACAGCGGCGCTGCACGGTGAAGACCGAGATGCACGGTGGGTGAGGAGAGAGAGGGAAGGTTCGGGTCGGGCTGGGGCACGGGGAGAGAAAAGAAAGAAGAAAAAGAAGAAAAGAAAAAGAGAAAAAGAAAAAGAGGAAGAAGAAAAATGAGATTCAGTCCTTTTAACTTGGGTTTCGAAAGTGATCCAACGAAAACGATTTTAAAACTACTAGATAAATAAAATAATTCAAACTCAATGAAATGCTTAATTAAAACAGTAAAAATAAATAAATCAGTGTAACTCAAAATTAACTACAGTAAAATATTAAACTCTGACAAAAACATTCTTTAAACTAAAGAATAATTAAATTACAGATCACTAACTAAAATTAACCAAACGCAGTGAAATGCTTTAATTAAAATAATAAAAATTTTAAAACCAACAAACAAACCAATTTAAATTAAAGATCAATTTAAATCCAAAACAATAATTAACAATAAGAAAGCACAATAAGAATAATTTTCACCATTTAAAATATTCTAAAATAATATTCCAAAACTTCAAAAATAATAATTAATGAAAATAGGAAAAATCTAATAAAATAATAAAATAAAACCTCTAAAATATTAAAACAAGAGAATTACGCAATAAATAATTAAAATAACCTTCTTTAAAAAATACACTAAAATCCAGGATGTTACATGATATATGTGAATATTCATGCCCTGCAGTACCTCCATTACCTCCTCCCAAAAGTCCTCAAGATACCAAGTATTGCATTTGTTTTCTTTGATCCAATGGACCACCAACCAGGAATCAAGTTCAACATCCAAATCCACTATACCTTACTCCTTCACTATACGAATGCCATGCAGCAGCCCCAAAAGTTCTGCAAAATTATTGGTGCCATGCCCCAGATCCATAGGAAACACCATCTTTATGTTTCCTTCTGTGTCCCTCAAAATACCACTTGCTCCCACCGATCCTGGATTTCCATGTGAGGCACCGTCAATATTGAGCTTCAATCGTCTTGTAGCTGGTCGGGCCCAACGAACAAGACAAGGCTTTCTCACCTTCGGAACACGTATTGGAACTTGAAACTCAAATAAAATTTGATCATCTCTCACCAATTGTTTTTTAGATATTTTTAACTTCTCACCAATTTTCCCCACCCAGTATATAACTTGCACCCAAACCTGATTTATCGACTCAATCTTCCCTTATGCTTGTGCATGGCATCGACACAGCCAAAGCACCCACGTAATGATAGCTGGAATTAAGCCCAGTAATTGCTCCATTTGAGTACCTTTCTTAACTTTCTGAAACCATATCTCAATTAAATTCCTCCAAGATAAATAGTTAATACAACCAAGTCCCACCTGTCCCGCTGTTTTATTCCACAATTTTCTTGCAAACTTCCCAATAGCAAGAACATGATTCAAGTCTTCATAGTCACCCATCAAACAACAATTACATTTCGATACAATTGGTATACCCACTAATCTCAGCTTCGCATCTACACTCAGAGAGTTATTGAAGGCCTTCCACATAGTCACTGATGAGATTGAAGGCCTTCGGTATGCCCACGTTGAATTTGATTGGTTGCTAATTCCCACCTTACTGTTAATTAATTTAATGAAAGATAGATGAGATTGTTGTTAAAAATTCTAAACTGAAGGAGTAATCGACTTTAGAAGCTTCTTGCAAAAAGTAGGGCTGGGCAAAGGGGCACGGGCCCCCGTCTGACCACCACCGCATAATTTTACTTTTAATCAAATATCAAAATTATATTTTTATTTAATTTTTTTTTCTTATTTACTAAAATTTAATAAAATATTTTTACTAAACTATATATTACTATTTACCAAATTCACACGTATGCAATATCGCGCACTAGCAGCACTCGCAGCACCGAACTATTCCGTCATTAAACGCTCTTTTTTATTTTTTTTCGAAAATATTGTTGGCGGGAACTTGGTAGGTGCCAATTGTCCAACCCTACTTGTGCAACATTCCCGCCTCTCTCAATCTCTCTACCAAGCGTCACCCAAACCCAAAATTTCTCAGATCTGGAGTTCCATGGATACTCGCCTCACCGACTCCGAACTCAGCCTAACCACCTCTGCCACCGACTCTGAAAAGTCGTGGCACCTCCTCGCCCTCCTACTTTCGCTTGGCCGCACGGCTCGCCCCACCGAGCTCGCTTCCCGATGCGCCTTGTTCTCCGTCTCCCCTGAGCTCATCGAGTCCCTCTGCTCAATCCCTGGCTCGCCGCTCTTCTTCACCCGAAATCTCTACGTCACTCTCTCTCCGGTCGCCCTCACTGCTTTCGCGAGGCTCACGTCGAATTCGAATTTAATATTTGACTTCACGCCGCGGATCGGGATGAGAGTGGGCGGGGCCAATAGGTCTTGGGATAAAATGCACTCTTTAAGAATGTACTCTAGGAAGCGCAAGCCCATTTCGTCTTCGGTTTGTGAGCTAGACCCAGTGTCAAAACGAAAAGTGATTTTGAATTCGGGAGCTGGTAAGTAGGATTTCGTTGTATTCTCTTTTTATTCTATTTAGAGACTCTTTGGTCTTTTGTTTTGTTTTGTTTTTTTCAATTTTGGTGTCAATTTGTTTCATTGGTAATTCTGGTTATTAATCACAGCGGAAGAAGAGGAACCAGCGCGCTTGTGTATACGGAAAACAATTCAATATGTTTTTCCAAAGGTACACTTGAATCAAAGTTATTCGATTCTTTTTTATAGGTTATGTTAAATAAAATCAAGTGAAGTTCTAGTTCGTTTGCTTGCTTTTTTAAATATGATTAGGTTTGGATTTATTGCTTTTGTTAATTTAGAATTTTTGGTGTATTATGTGAAGTTCCAGCGGACGTTTTGTTTTGCCCAGAGTCAATGTTTAAAGTTGACCATAATTCCATCATTCTTGCAGCATTGGATTTGGAACTTTTCTTTCATCATTATTTTACACATCTTTAAAATGGTGAAGGTCCCTTGTGCCTCATTGTGGTAGCAGAATTACACTTGCTATTGCCATCTCATTGGGTGGTGTTGCCCTAATAGCATAAAAAAGAAAGGATTTATCCAATTGCAAGCGACTTTTGCATTTTATGGTTAGTGTTGTAGCAAAAAGTCTACGGTTGTATATTTCAGTGGTATTTAATTATTCACCTAATAAAAAAGAATATTGTAATGGCCTTTAATTATTGACTCTGTTTAGGTGACATCTCCATCTCTCTTCCGATAGCAAGTGAATGGTTTTCATGTAATCAATTTTTTCCCTTTCTATTTTCTGTTTTCTCTAAAACAATTTTTTCAAGGTTTTTCATCATATCAGTTTACAGAAACATAATTTTTTCCATTTAATGGGTGCAACCAATCAAATCATTCTTCCCAACAGCCTCTGAATCATATTGTTCATGCAGGTACCGTTTCATATGACTGACAATATGTATAGGAGCATCAATGTGCCGCCAGGTGACATGGAAGTAAATGTGAATAAGTTGATGTTCACTCCGCCCACGTATCCTAATTCCAGTAGAGGTCAATTAACATATAAAGTGAAGAACCTTGAACGTTTAGAAGGTGACAATAATACAAGCATGCTTCTACAAAGGAAGACTAACATGCCAATGATGGCATGTGAACCTGATCCAGGACCAGCTCTTCCAAATACCATTTTGGATAATACAATTGTTTGCGAAGATGCTGGAAATAATGAAAGTGGTCTCGGAAGTACGACAAATTTCAGTAAAATATGTTGCCAAGAAGATTTTAAATATAGAGATATATCTCCTTTAGAGGCTGGATATGTTGATGATGGTTTTAGAGCTCCACAAGTTAAGATAGTTGAAAATGATAGAGTTCAGGAAGGCTGGGAGAATCAACAGTTCATTGATTCTGGAAGCCTTCAAGGGGAAACAGAAAGTCTCTTACTGCCAATTAATACTTTCCTTTTGGACATTTTACCTGTCAATGACTTGAAAGAGTTGAAGGTGAATTCTTTTGATATGATTTCTTCTTTAGAAAGAGAGCAACAAGCTACACACGTGGAAACTTGGGCTGTCTCTCCAGGAGCTGATCTTTCTGTAGCTCAGAAGCAGTCATTGAAATCCTCTGCAAAAATGAAGACAAAACACAAGGATTGGATGTCTTCAACACTGCATGTTTCTTCCAAGTTTTTGGAGCGTAATAAAGCAGTTGGTTCTTCCAAAGAGAAGCGGCAGTGTAGAAGAAATCGGCCGTCAATCAGCACGGTGCAGAAATTAAAGCGTGATCATGTTGACATGAGTATTAAGGAGAAAAGGGAAAACACTAATGTTCCTCCCAAGGTAAGTTCACATCTGGAATATCTGTATCCCATGTTGTACTTGGTTGCCTTCATCTGTGACCTAACAATTGGGTCTTTAGTCCAATCTATGAAAGAGTATTGGGAGCCAGGATACATGCCAGTTTCATTAAATTTCTGAGCCAAAGTGAAAACATGAGCTTAACCGCTGTTGTTAGTTTTAATAACTATAGATGCTTACTTTGCAGGATCAACAAGAGACAAAAGTGATTCCAAATTTTGAATCTTATATAGTAGTAGAAGAAGAAGGTTCAGGTATTAAAATTTCAATTACGTTCCTTTTATATCCACCACACCTCTGGTAAACCATTCATTGATACGTTGATTATTGATTGTTTTCACTACACCCAAACTTGCAGGGGGTTATGGCACTGTTTACAGGGCACGGAGGAAAAGTGACGGAATTACCGTTGCAATTAAATGTAAGTGATGACATTATACTTCATATTTGAACATGAAGTATATCTGATGGTCAGCATTATAATAGTTTGCTTATAATCTTGGACTTTCAACGTACCAAGAGTAATAGTTTGCAACCCAGGTGAAAAAAAAGAGTTTAGCCTGTCTCATCAAATTATAAGACTTGTAAATTTTCCACTTTGATCAGTTATGCAACATTCCAAATTAAGTCTTTAATACTGTTTGTCCAAGAAGTACCTTCCCATCAAAGCTAGGATTGTTACTTCACACTTTTCATAACATCACCTAACAAGAGTTCTGTAAACATGATAAACTTCAAACAATGCCCATCGCTATTAAAACCCACCCAAAGTAATGCATATAATAAAACTGAAATATCAAAACTTAAGGGAAAACTATAATGTTTTAGAACAAGCCTAAATCCTAATGGTCTATGTGATAAACATTTATCTCAATCTATTATCTGTGGTCTGCAGACTTGTTCTTATCATTACCTAAGACATTAAAAAAAAGTCAAATACTCAGGAGTGTACATCATGCATTAAGAATGTTATCAACCTTGATTTATCTGAAAACATCTCTATAATGCATTTAACATCACCAACACATCGTCAAAAATATTTACTGTATGATTTTATAACCCTTGTGTGCCTAGATTATATGGAATAAGAGAACATTCATAAAAAGGGATATACTAATTCACCACCATACTTCCTTTCATTCTTTCTCATAATTTTATAACATGAGAATAACATAACTTTCATAAACTTTCGCATAGCTTTCATAACATAAACATATTCATTGCACATGGATCACATTAATGCATTTACAAAACTTTACTATCATATCATTCAACAAATGCATAGAAAAGGGCTTATGAGAAAAGGCATGTAACATAACATGTTGCGTGAGAATTCATTTGAGAAAAAAGTAACATTTTTTTCTCTTGAACATCATGGGTATGGCCATCCTACATATCTATTTAATCCATCATAAATGACTCCCTTCTAACATGAACAACATAACAGACACTTATTCATGCTTGAATTAATCTCATTTGATCTGTCACTCCATGCTATAATCCATCTTCAAGCATCTCCCAAGGGCCAGGGCCACAAATGTTCAACTCTTTGGAAATGACAACCTTATGCCGCAATACACTTATTCTCCAAATTCCACTCTTGGGTTTTAATCCTTCTATTCTCATTATATTTATTCAAATCTGAACCAATTTATTCCTAACATCTAGGGCTCTCACATATCCAAAAGTTGTAGCATTTGGAAATCATTTGATGTATGAAATATTAGTCACAAGCTAAAAATCGCAATCTGGAACTTGCTGCAGAATTTCACAGTCCAACATTTGCTGCTTGCAGCATTCATATATAATTCACTATAATTCCAAATCACATAAAATTAGTCCTAAACAATCATGCCACTTAAGATTTTTTTCATTTGCTCAGTGAAAACCTTAATGCATTTTAACCCTAGTTTCTTTGAATTCCTGCCATGTTTCATACTATCTAAAACTCATGATACATAAAATCATATTGGAAGTCTGCCGTAATATTAACTAGTTTATAAAATTTCACAACCAGATTCAAGATGCAAATAGTATCGAGGAGTCAAAGAACTTAAGCCAAGAGATTTGCTACACAACCTCCTACTATTCACTCACACTCCACACTCCATATTTTTTAATATTTTTTAATATTTTTTTAATATTTTTTTTGAATTTATTTTTTTTAAAATATTTCGGATTTTTTATTCACTATTCATATAAAAAATATTTGATAAAAAAAAAATTAAAAAAAAAGGTGGAGTGTGGAGTGTGGTGAATAGTAAGAGGTTGGGAAGATTATTTGTTTATATTTTAGAAGTCAAAACATAGTATAGGCGTAACCTTAAACCCAGGATTTCTAGAAAACAAATGACATATATGCCTTTTTTAAAGTTCAAAATTCAAGGTACAGATATGATGTGGAGCTAGGGTTCAGACAACCCTCATGACATGAGAAACCGAAATAGAAGAAGTACTTAGCTTGCTTTTTGTTTAAGGCTGTGTTTGGTTATAAGAGCTTTGGTGGGCACTGCACAATGGCTTGAGAGAGCTTTGGTGGATAGTGCGATAGGTGAAAGGAAGGATTTTTACTCGTCAATAAGAGAGGCTTATCGGAGTTTCGTTGCTCAACGATGCTCGAATAACCGCGGCAAATTCTTGGAGGTGGCAGTGTACGGTGATGGGGGTCGGCGTAGCTTCATTCTCATTCCTGAAGAAGAGGGGGGAAGGGGATGGAGAAGCATGAGGGAGGCCTTGAGGGAGGTTACTGAGGTGAACAGAAACCGAGATGGATTTGGTGGTGATGTACAGGGGAGGAAGTGGGGGGAAGAGGTGCACTCGAAATCATACAAAGATGCTCTCTCTCTGGCGGGGGCCTATGGCGTGCCGAGAATTGGGGCCGAAGGGGGAGGGCCTGATGGAGATGTGCTCCGAGACACGCGTGGTCCTTTTCGGGAGGGAGAACTTGTCAGTGACGTGCGGGAGGTGCTCTGCATGGTAAGGGAGGTGCAGGTGCAATTGGGGTATTTGTAGGGGGAGGTCACAAAGGTGATGAAGTGTGTTGGGGTTATTAAGGAAAGGGATGATACGGTGCGTCTGGTGGGGGTAGTCTCAATACGGGGCATTTTGGAGGGCCTTTTTAGGGGCCATTAAGGGCTGCAAGTGGCAGGATGGGCCACAATGGACCGAATTGGGCTGAGGCTCGAGTAACTAATGGTCAAAGAGGCCAGTTCACGGGTCGGGCTGATAGGCCTGGGCCCAAGCCCAAGGCTCGGCAAGTGTGGAGGGCTAGCTCAGGGTTTGGACGTGTAGGAGAAAGGTTTCCTCCGCTGGATGTGTCGTGGTGCTGCCACTAGAGGGTGGTGGACTTGCCGGAGTCTTCAATACGAAGTCATCAGAAAGTGTCGATAAAGGTGATGGAGCAGTCGGAGGTTGGCTTGTTTCAGCAGGAGAAATAGAAAACGCCGATAGTGTTAGAGGGGGATCTTCCACCACCACCGTGTGTTTTTCTACCTTAGGGGAGTGCACAGATACTGCCGAAGAAGCGTGAGGGAGGAGTCGAGTGTCTGGCAAGCATTTATGAGGAGCCTAGCGACGTCATTTTATTGGGAGATAGCGAAGGGGACTCGGCCAGTAAAGATTTATTTCTCTCAGATGAGGAGAACCCCCAGAGGCTTATCCAAGTGTCAAGTGATTCTGTTGGGGAGCTTGGTTTGGTGCTCAGGGAAGAGAACTTGGAGGATCAACAGGATTTTCGAGTGCAGCATCCTATCCCTTTGAAGTGTTTGTTTCCAGATCAGTCACGTGTATCAGACTGGGTGTTTAACACGGTGAAGGATATTCAGGAAATGGTGGGTTTGAAGTGTGAAGGTTATGAGGAGCAGTTCATGGCATTACTTAGTGCTATAGAATCGGGTCATCAACAACAAAGGAAAGCTAATAACAAGAAACAGCGTGAACTCAACAAGCTGAAGTGGTCCATGAACTCTGAAGGCAGTTCTAGTAGAATTATGACTAAAGGGAAGGAGCTGGTCTATCTCAAATGAAACCAAAAATCATATCGTGGAATGTCTGTGGTCTAAATGAGGCTAGTAAGCGTCTTCAAATAAGAAACTTGCTGCGAGGGTGGAAGGCGGATATTGTTTGTTTACAGGAGATGAAGTTGAAAGTTATTAATACAAAAATTGTAAGAAGTATATGGAGTTGCGTACATATGGATTGGGTATATTTGGCAGCCAACGGGGCTTCAAGAGGCGTGTTGGTGATGTGGGACCAACGAGTGGTGGAGAAAAGGAGGAGTTTATTGGGTTATTTTCGGTAGCATGTTCCTTTAAGACTGTATCGGATGGTTTTTTGTGGGCCTTTGCAGGTGTGTATGGACCTAATTCAAACAACAATCGGAGTATATTATGGGATGAACTAGCTGGAGTGCACAGTTGGTGGGACCTTCCATGGTGTATTGGTGGAGATTTTAATATAACAAGATTTCCTAGTGAGTGTTTTGGTAATAGAAGAATGCGTCCAGCAATGTCAGATTTTTTGGAATGCATTTTTGAGTTGAATTTAGTGGATTTACCAATGGCGGGGGGTTTATGTACGTAGGCCAATAATCAGACATGGTCTCAATCAGATAGATTCTTAATTTCCCCAGAGTGGGAGAGTAATTTTTCGGAGGTTTGGCAAAAGAGATTACCTCGGCTGTGTTCGGATCATTGGCCTATCATATTGGATTGTGGTGGGATTTAAAGTAGATGTCGGTACTTTAAGTTCGAAAACATGTGGCTAAAAACAGAAGGTTTTATGGATAGGGTTAGATAGTGGTGGTCATCTTATCAGATTTAGGTATTCCCAGTTTCACGTTTGCGGGTAAGTTGAAGGCTCTAAAACAAGACTTAAAGCTTTGGAATTGACAGCCTTTAGGGACTTGGGGAACACAAGAAGAGCAAAACTCACGCCCTTAGTGGTCAGGTTAGGCGGCCAAGATTGGCCCACCTGTGGTGGCTCCTCTGGTTGTTGGGTGGTCAGAGAATTATGGCCACCACAAGTAACTCAATCTGGGTTGCCTCGTGGCTACCAAGATGGCCCCCTCATGGTGATAGGCTACCACTGGGTGGCTTCTAGGCTTTTCTAAAAAACTAAAAATAAAAAACAAAAAGCAAAAATTTTAAATTTTTTTTATATATTCTCCATAAAATCCATTTAAAAATTTCTTACATCTAAACATATTCTCAATGGTTACCACCATTTTATAAAACTTATTAAAACCTGATACCAAAAAGTTTTTACAATTATTCACAAACATCCAATTAGAGTAACGATACACCCTCAATCAATTTTTATGACTCTCTTCTAAATGGAGGGTGGCTATGCAAATTTTGAAATTCAAATAAAACTTAGTATTTTTTATGAAGTGGCATTATTACCTAGGTTTGTTGTTAAATAATAAATTGTAAAATAGTTGTATGAATATCATTATTCTTAGACTTATTAAGTCATCCTTGTGATGGTCTGGTTGCATGGTAACGATATGATTGCAAATACTGTTATGGGGAATGGAAAGCATGTTGACAAATTGTTGTGTTATATAAATCATTTGTTTCTGCTGATTTCATTTTCTCTTACATTAGCTTCCATGCCATAATCATGTCTAAAATAGGCTGTTTTACATGGATAATAAAGAATGGCTAATACATTTGTTGGACATGATATGAGTTGGATTTAAGTATGAGAGATGCATCAAATATGCTCTTTAATTTAGTTCTTTGTTAATAAGTAGTTCTGTTTGAGTGAGGTAGAATGCTGGACATCCTAAGACGCATATGTACCTCATTTTTGCCTCATATTGAACTTAATGTATAGTTAGATCTTTAGCCATATCCCTGTGTCCAACCCAGAAGAGTTTGACACCTAGATGCGTATTTGCACCCAGCACTCAACCCCAAATCTGCATGGTGTAGCCAATGATATCACAAAAATTCCACTACATTTTGTGTTCTGGAGGAATAGTGGGGTACTAAAAGTGCGAGACACTTGACATGCCCATGTATTGATCCAGTTTTATTTAATGGATCTTCAGGCCCTCATGCAAATGCTCATAGGCACCATGTTAGCAATGAACTGAAGATGCTGGAGCGATTTGGGTAAGGATTTCATTTAAGTTCACTTAGATTACTGCATTGTGTTCTGAAGCCAAGAACTTGTGATCTGATATGCAAATGAATTATTTTAATTCAGGGGTAAAAACTTTGTTATAAAATACGAGGGTTGTTTCAAGAATGGAAATTTTGATTGCTTTGTTCTAGAGCATGTTGAGCATGATAGACCTGAGGTAATTATTGGATGCTCTCATCTATTCTTTTCCATTTTTCTTTTGTTTGTTTTGTGTTTGATGATGACTGTGCCTGCTTATCTACTTATAAAACAAATGTTGACTGTGCCCTATTTTCAGGTGTTAAAGAAAGAAATAGATGTATTTCAGCTCCGGTGGTATGGCTATTGCATGTTTAGAGCGCTTGCAAGTCTCCACAAGCAGGTAAATATGGTTTACATGTATGTTTCATTGTTTTGCATGGATTCACTTCTCACACGTTCAGGGTTTTTTTTCTTTTCTACTAAGGGAATAGTTCATAGAGATGTTAAACCTGGCAATTTCCTTTACTCTCGCAAGGCCAATAAAGGTTATCTTATTGATTTTAACCTTGCCATGGTTAGTTACAGTTTTCCTGTTATACTAGTGTTCCCGTCTTGTTTTTTTTACCGATATTTCCTCAATTCTCCAATATAACTTAATCTTATTGGTTCATGATTGTGTTTCTTTACTTTTTTTTATAGGATTTGCATTACAAGTATGGGAACACCAGTAAGCCCTTCTTTCACTCCAGTTTGTGTTTTAATCTTCAGTATCACGAATTTATTGTAATGACCTCCTGATTGTGTAATGTGTCCAGTTTTAGTTCTAATTAATTCACAACAGCTTGTCTGACAGAAAAAGAAAAGGAAAATAACTAAGTTGGCCCTTGCTTTCTAAACCCTATCCCCACCCACTCATACCCATTGATACCACCCCAAAAAGTATATATATATAATTGTTTCATCTGATGCCTTCTGGTCTACTTTCACATGATCAGAGAATTCAAACTTCCTGTTCATCTATATACTTTTATAGGCAAGTCAAGGATGGGACGAGATGTTAGCATCAATCATGTTATGGTTCCCAATCCCAAATCTGTTTCTCCAACCAAAAGTGGGAAGTTCCCAACTGCTAAAACTTCACAAGCAGTCAATCTGGAGAGAACAAGAGGTTCAAAGTCAACTTTAGATCCAAAGGATCTGAAAAGAAAGGTGTACGGGCAAGCAAAGGTTTATAATGACTTGGGTAGTTGGAATGCTATCAAAAGTCAAGAAGCAGATGGGTCAGGCATAACCTCAGCCAAGGATGTGACAAGCACCAGGACTCCTCCAGCTGAAAGGTGGAAGGAACCTATGCCATGCCAAGGTAGGAAGGAGCTCATCAGCCTGTTGCAGGAGGCAATGCAAAGCCCAAGTTGTGAGGCAAAAAGTGTTCCAGCTCCTATGAGAAAGAGAGTTTCTGCCTCTCCTAGAGAAGTGGATAGCAAGCTTGTATATATTACTCCTATGCCCCTGCATTCAGCTGTAATTGATGTTACTGGTGCTGGCTCAACAAAGAAGAAAGGTGTGTTTCTTGCAGTATTGGGACACTGGACTGAACAAGCTGTATTCTTCCCATTGATTATGTTTCATTTGTTATTAGGGGATGGAAAGCAGAAGAGAGAAGGCCCTTGTGTTGGAACCAAAGGCTTCCGGGCTCCTGAGGTGAAAAAATATAAATGAACCTTAATAACTGATTAATTCGCTTTATAAACGGTCTGTCCTGTTGCAGCATCATGCTGCCTAGACTTGAAAATTAAGATCCTAGTTGAGTGAGCTTCAAGCTCTTGTATCATTAAAATTGTCTAGTTTCTCAAATATAAACCCTGTTGTTTCCTCAATTGTTGTTTTCAACTGGAAAGGTTGAGCTGACGTTTTTAGTGATCAATGCAGGTCTTGTTCAAGTCTTTACATCAAGGCCCCAAGCTTGATATCTGGTCTGCTGGGGTCACCTTACTGTACCTGATTATTGGAAGAATGCCTTTTTTTGGTGATCCTGAACAGTAAGAATCGTTGTTCGGAAGGCTCTTTTTGTTCTTGGTATTTCTTCATAATCCATTTCGCCAACCATAGCGCTATTGCTATTTTCAGGAACATAAAAGACATAGCAAAGTTGAGGGGCAGTGAAGAATTATGGGAAGTTGCTAAGCTTCACAACCGTGAATCCTCATTCCCAGTGGTATTCATCATTCATAATAGCCATTTGGTCAGTTATATATTAATTTGAAGATACCTTGTATTGAATAGGATCATTTTGACGCAGGATCTCTATGGTACACAATGTTTGCCATCCATAAAGCTGCAAGACTGGTGTGAAACAAACACAAAACGACCAGAATTTCTGGAGGAAATCCCAAAATCCCTTTTTGATCTTGTGGATAAGTGTTTAGCGGTGAACCCTCGAGTGAGGATTGGTGTAGAGGAAGCTCTCCAGCACGAATTCTTTGCTCCATGCCATGAAGGTCTGAGAAGGGAGAGGCTGCGGAGGCACGGTTTTAACCTGAATTCTGGAACTAGCCAATCTTTACATACACAAAGCATCATTGGACCTGTGAACATTTTTGGGGAGCAAGCTTGATCAGCGTTATGGAGGGTTTCGCTTTTTTAAGCCATGTATTTTGACTCTCAGCCCTTAGGTTTGTGATATCAATTTCCATTCTTGTAATGCTGTAAAATATCAGCCATGCTTTTTCCATTTAGCTAGATTCCTTTATCACCTTGTATAGTTTCCTTTTGTAGTTTTGTATCTCTTTCAATGATATGAATTCAAATTAGAATGTCATGAAAAGCTGCCAAGTGCTAAGATATTGTAGAATTAGAGAATAGAGATGTCTAATCGATGAGCATTGCTATATACTATATTCCTATTCCACTTTCATCCCACTTTATAATTGTGTCACTTTCTATCACTCTCTACTTATGTCGTTTGACTTCTACCTCCCTTTTCTCTCTTTTTTTGTGTGGCGCCCCCGACTTCTATGTACGGATAGCACGAAAATCGAGACACCCGGGATGATGACAACACGGTCACGCACCCCAACGACACGTGCTAAGTGTGTGAAATGCAACACGTGTACAAAGTAAAACGCAGCGGAAAGGTTAAGTTAGATAACTAAGTACCAGAATTTAATACAATACAAAAATAATACAGAAATCTATAAGTCAACATAATACAATTTTCTTGTTTATAAAACGACATCAAATAAAAATAAAAATACCAAATAAAAATATAGCCAAATGTCCTTACTCCTCAGGCGGAGCCGCATCCTCGGGCTCAGCTTCTGCAAAGCGTGCATTAAAATCTGCAGTACCAATAAATGGTACCACAGGTAAGTAAAACCCAAAAGTACTCCAAGATAACAAATATAAAAATACAACAACCACTATGCATGCACATGATGACCCAAGTGCAAAACCCGAGAAGAACACCATTTCTCGAAAATCACAAGTTTTTCCTACGCACGCCAAAAATCACCATTTGGCACAATTATTAACCAGGAAAAGTTACTTTTATTCCAATTTTAACCCGTATGCACCATGGCCTCCCCTAGGGACCATCCACATACCCTGGCTCCCTTCGTCACTTCACAGGTAGCGACCATGCGAGTGATACAACACGAGTGATGCCCAGTTCCGCGCCCACCGCGTACATAGCCAAGCATCCTCTGATCTCCGCCAGCACGAGAGATCACGGAGTCGGATCTAGAGCGCTACCATCTCGTCCAAGTCCCGAGCAACAGCTCCAGGGGACGACGCTCAGTATATTCCGCTCCCGAGTGCCCAGAGGAGCTCCACCGAGATAATAACCCATCTCGACTTGGGGGTGATACACACACACCCGAAAAGCCCTTTTTACAAAACACAGTTTCCAAAAATATACACACCCACGCATGCGTGCACAATGCCATGAAAATGACCAAAAACCAATAACCAACAGTTACCAACCATTTTCCAATAACCAACACAGTCTATCAGATAACCAATTCACAGTTTATAAAACAGGTCATTACAAAAATATATTTAAATCTTAAAGGTCTTTTGGAGAAATACTTACAGTGCTTTAAAATAATTTATGGAGGATCATGGAGGAACTGGTAGCACAAAAACAGCAACTGTCACAGTGCCAAAAACACTGTGATCGAAATTCACAGTGAAATTAGAATGTCACACGGGTTCAAACGAAGACTTGGAAATGATAGGGTAGGGCCTTTGGAAGGTGGGGAATCTAATGGTGGTGATGGTTAGCCATGAATAGTGGTGAAAAAGGACGGTTTACGGCCGAAAATCTCGGATCGAGTTTGAGGCTCGTACGACCGGCTCCGGGGACGGATCGGGGCCGAGAATGGGTGGAAAAGCTTGGTATTGGGCCGGTGAAGATGTGGTGAAGAAATGGTGGCCGGAGGTGGCCGGACGGCGGCAGAACGGTGCAAAAACCACCGTGGCTTCGCACAGCTATTGGTGGCTAACGGCGGCGTTAGCCGGCCTGAAAATCTATGGGGGAGGTCGCCGGTGGCTGCGGGTCCGAACGGTACCAGCGGTGTCGACCACCGCCGGCTGGAGGTGGTGCTGGGCAGTGAAGACCGAGACGCACGGTGGGTGAGGAGAGAGAGAGAGAAGGTCCGGGTCGGGGCTGGGGCACGGGGAGAGAGAAAAGAAAGAAGAAAAAGAAGAAAAGAAAAAGAAAAAGAGAAAAAGAAAAAGAGGAAGAAGAAAAAGGAGATCCAGTCCTTTCAACTTGGGTTTCGAAAGTGATCCAACGAAAACGATTTTAAAAATACTAGATAAATAAAATAATTCAAACTCAATGAAATGCTTAATTAAAACAGTAAAAATAAATAAATCAGTTTAACTCAAAATTAACTACAGTAAAATATTAAACTCTGACAAAAACATCCTTTAAAATAAAGAATAATTAAATTACAGATCACTAACTAAAATTAATCAAACGTAGTGAAATGCTTTAATAAAACAATAGTAATTTTAAAACCAATTTAAATTAAAGATCAATTTAAATCTAAAACAATAATTAATAATAAGAAAGCCCAATAAATAATTTTTCACAATTTAAAATATTCTAAAATAATATTCTAAAACTTCAAAAATAATAATTAATAAAAATAGGAAAGTCCAATAAAATAATAAAATAAAACCTCTAAAATATTAAAACAAGAGAATTACATAATAAATAATTAAAATAAACCTTCATTAAAAATACACTAAAATCCGGGATGTTACATTTTGTTCTTCATCTCCTCTTCCATTGCCACCCCAACTCCGTAGTAGTCAGAATGTCTTCTCCTCTTCTTCTTCTTCCTCTTCTCTTCTCTACTTTTTCTTGAAGGTATGAGACACCCACGGGCAACGGCATGGTGTGGGTTTGAGGCCACGAACGGCCATGGCTTTAAAGAGATCCATGGCTAGTTGTGACCATGGTTCTTTGCTCAAACACATGGCCATGCTGTGAACTTTTCACTTGCGTTGTTGCGATCTTTTTTAGGATGATATTTAGGCAGAACGTCTTCTCCTCTACCTCTTTTTCTTCTTCCTCTTCTCTTCCCAATTTTTTCTTTTTGAAGCTTGTAAGACACCCACGGGCCACAGCGTGGTGTGAATTTGAGGCCACGAATGGCAATGGGTTTGTGAAGAGACCCACAACTAGTTGTGGTTGTGGTTCTCAGAACAACGGCCACGTTGTTGTCTTTCCACTTTGGTCATTGCGATTTTTTTAAAGATGATATTTTTTAGATCTATGTTTGTATATTTGTTATTTTGATTATGAGTGTGGATTTTAGGGATAGATCTGTAGATTAGGTGAAGTGATTGTAAAATCTGGATTGTTTGGCAGATTTCAGACAGTTTGCATGGCTAATCTGCACCCCGGCATTCGAACAGGGGAATCTGCTCGTGGCGGGTGGTGCTAGGGCTCGGGGACCAGATTGACCAACCTTTGGATTGGATGTGACTAATTTGGTTTGGTCTGGTTGGTCTTATTGGGGTAATTCGGTTCAAATTTTCTTTTTCAAGTATTGGCAAAAAATGTTGTATAAAATGATTAAAAAAAAGTAATCTAAGTTGTCCAACTAAGCATATACTTAACTAATTAAGTATTTTAATAAATGTAATAAATTAATAAAGTTAAGAGTATGTGTATTATCAATAATTAATAGTTAATACCAAATTTTAAATTTTGTAACCTTCAATGTTTTATATAATCTAAGCATAAATAATTAGTTTAGAAGAAAATTATATTAGGCCCAATAATTGGATTAAATCTCATTTAATATTTTATGGGCCAAATGGGCCCCAATATGATTGGTGTTAAGCCCAATAATTTATTTAGAAGTCCAAAATATTTATTGGATGAGTTGGGTTTACTTTGAGCCCAAGACCTGGCCCATTGGGATTTATTAAATACACGGCCATGAAATTATATGCAAATCCTAAAATTTGATTAGACCCATTAAGGTCCGTTTGGATATAGAAATATTCTCAACTGATCTTATCTCATCATTATAATATTTTAAATTTTTTTTTACAAAATATAATAAATAATTCAACTTTTTCAAATTTCAAAACAATAGTAGTATTAAAAAAATAATATTTTAACAATATTTTATTTAACTCATATAAAACTATCTCATTTCATCAATCTCATTTTCTAAACGAACCCTAAATGGTCCAACCCATTTTTGGGGCGGCCCTCAGACGCGCAGGGGGGGTGGCGGGGGGTTAAAGGTCCACAAAAATGGACTCAACGCACATGGAAGGCCCAACCCATGTGCTAAAAATGCACTAACCACTTCACTACTTCGTTGTTGAACCAAACTCAACTCATCTCAAACCAATCATTGATGGGATCTACTATTTTTTTAAATTTTCATAAAAAAGTTAAATACATCTCAACCTTTTTCATACATTTCAGTCTAAAAAATTAAAATTCATCTCAATCTAAAAAAGTTAAACTCATCCCAATGAGATCCACAAAATACTACTATTCACAACTCAACTCAACTCAACACCCAAACGCAGCCTTAGTGTCTTGCCTCAGGATTGTCACATCACAACTACAACTTCCATAGGATGATTCCACTTAGTTGCTGCCTCCCTCTAATCCCACACCTCGGTTCCTCCTCAACCACCTTCATGTAAACCAAGGTAGCAAACCGACACTATAGTGACCACCCAAGCACCTACATTCAACGTCAAGAAAAAGCCTTTGCTATATCCCTATTGCAATGCCCCTAACCCCTACCTGGGATTTGACGGTGACTGAATACGTCGCGACATGTAATATAAGGCTACATACCCCTCATATATGACAATTAAGATGCAATGCACCTAGCATCTAGCATTATGCAATAAAAATTGCATCAGAAAAATTATTTTCGATCTTACTTAAGCACGGCGGAAAAATGATAAAACACATGGTACCAATAAGTGCAAATATCCCAAAGTTTTCATATAGCATAAGCACTTCAAAAAGAGTTGTTTTCCAAAAGACTCCAAAATAAGATAGTATATTTTAAACCATTCCCAAAACACAAGATCCATCAAAATATCATTCCTCAAAAAGTGAAACCTTGGCTCATAAGTTTTCCTATAAAATATCTTAGGTTCCTGTTCTCTTCATCACTATTGTCCCAATAGGAGTTAGACACCAAAAGACCCCATGGGATTTCTGAGGCTTGGGTGGTAACAGTCCTAAGTCTTCTGTTGTTGCCTTTGCGTCAGTTGAGGCCTTTGAGGCTCCCTCAAGAAAAGTAGACAATTGGTCTATGTTCCACCAAAATTTCAAATTTTTGGATGGTTGGGAGATTGTATCATCGATCTCGGTCTCACTAATACTAGCTAAAATTTTCCTAAGAAGCAAGGCCGTGTGTTTCAATGCGTCTGTAGTATAGATGTAACGAGCCTATATAGTATACTCATCCTCTATCAAGGAACCATCTAGGTTCATTGTTCTCGAGAATATGGGGTACCTGTTATCAAATATTATATCAACCCGCGGGAATGGAATCTCTTGAACCCACAATCAATTTGAAAACTCACCCAAGAAAGTCAAAATCAAGTCAAATGGATGGAGAATCTAGACCCGTTGAGAACTCATTTCAAGAACCTAGATTATATCAAAATCTAGACCCGTTGAAGAACTCGTCTCAAGAACCCAGATTACAAGGTGGAACGCCACAAAGGTTGTAATTTACCTTTGATAGGTTCAAAAATTCAATCAAGAACAAGAGGAGTAAACTCAACTCACAATGAAAATTCAATATTGTCTAACTCTTCAAATGAGGCTACAAAGAGTATTTAAATCAAAACCTAATTAAAACCCTAACCAAAATAAAGCCCTTGCTTCCAAAAATACCCCAGGATGAATAGTGTCATGGCTACAGTACTGCGCTAAAGTAACTCGCTATAGTACCTCTTTTAAACCCTAGTTCCTAAAATGTAACTTTCCAAATAAGCCATTGGCCAAAATACAAGGCCTTCCCTAAAACCCTAATTCATAAGAAATAAGACATATGTTGGCCAAGCATCCTCAAGCCTAATTATTTTAGACTAATTCTTATAACTAATAAAATAAGCCCCTTTAATGAAATAAACAAATTCAAAGCCTTCAATCACATAAACATAATAATAGGCCCTAATTTATATTGCACTCTTCCATAACTTGTATTAAGTGTATCAAAACTAGTTCTTCTTCTTTAAAGCATATCTTGTGTGTTGGGCTCTTCATAGCTTCATCCCAAGTGGATTTGTAATACCCCCTTCCCGTAGGCTAGGAGTGTCACGTGTTTTTCATAAAATAAACCCGGCAAGAGATCTCATATTTAAGAAAACAATTTTAGGATTTATTTCATAAAACTTTGTCTGATAAAAATGTTTTCAAAAAAACTTAATTGAATAAACTGAATAGAAGTCATGTCATAAAAGCAATAAAATAAATTTCTTCTAAAAGGTCTGAAATTAAAATAAATGCTCCTTCTAATCCTGGCTTGTCTGCTCGTAATCATCATCCTCACTTGGGTGGTTAAAAACATGAAAATAAACTAAAATGAATCGAATACTCAGTAAGAAATCCATCACAACGTTAACATACTAAATATAAGGTTTTCATAAAAGTTTTCATGCTGAGAACTTAAAATTCATGACTGTTCATACTGATGTCTATGCTATGCATGACTGATTTATCTGACTTATCTGACTGTTCTGATTTAACTGACTGTTCTGATTTAACTGACTGTTCTGATTACTGACTGAACTGACTGGCCAACACACTTAACCCTGTGTGCGAGGTTGTGCACCGGCCCCACATCCCGCGGCCACGAGGGAGCCGCTGATAGTATTCTGGCATACTATGGTGGACCACGCTTGAGTCCGTGGCTTGCACATCCACCCTGATCTGAACTGCATTGGTACCATGCATCTGAATGGCCATCTGATTAACTGAACTGATTTTATCTTGCACTTAAACTTAAAATAACTTACGTGTCTTATGACCATGAGATGCATGACATAATACATACATACATAATTATAATTTATGAATCTGAACATGATGCGGAATGACATGATCGTATGCTATGTTATATGACATGAGTGGTACATAAAAATGGTTGTCAAATAACTAGCCTGAATGATACTTATATATAAACTAAACTGTGATGATCCTAATTTTGTGATCAAATAACTTACCTTGCTGCACTTCTTCTTGAATCTCAAGTTGTAACTCGTCACCGAGAAGAGTACGCGATGGGGGATTGGCTGGACGAGACGACGGTGGCTCTGGGTGGCTGGGGCAAGCCCGAAAGCTTAAGAGAAGCTGAGATGAACGAGAGAGGTGGGTTCTCGGTCTGCTACGGCTTGCTTCGGTGGTTGTGGTTTCTTATGTTTTCTTCTGGAGGTCTCGGCCAGGGGTGGGTTTTATAGGCAAGGAAAAAGGGTATTGTGACCATAAGGAGATGAGATAGGATTTGGAGTTGAGAGTTTGGTTTCCTACTAGGATTTGGAGTTGAGAGTTTGGTTTCCTAATAGGATTTGGAGTTGAGAGTTTGGTTTCCTACTAGGATTTGGAGTTATTAATTAGAGGATAAGGATGAGGCTTATGGGTGGAGATAGGGAGAAATAATGTTTAAATTCAAATAAAACTCTAGGCTATTGTAAAAATCGGGTCATAATAAAATAATAAAAATAAAATGATAATAATCTTATTAAAAGAACAAATGTAAAATCTGATGATGATAATAATAATAATAATATTATAGTTATAAGAAAATACATAAAATGTATCTATAGCCTAATATTAGGGTCGGGTTATTACAGGATTGCACCAATTCTTACATTGCTTCCTTGATTTTCTTAGCTCTTGACCTTGTAAGACTAGGTGCATGTTGGTGCCCATCAAAATACCTCCAAACTTAAGCTTTGCTCGCCCTCGAGCAAAGAAAAAGAGAAAAACATATCTAAAGTCTTCCTTACACCAAAATGACCACTCTAACTATATGCAAACTCAATGAATGACAAGCAATACTTCCACAAACATTCATGCAAGACGTTAATGAATGACAAATGATACTCCCACAAACATTCATTCAACATGTCAATGAATGAAAAATGATACTCCCACAAACGTTCATGCAACACATCTAAAGTCTTCCTTACATCAAAATGATCACTCCAATTATATGCAAACTCAATGAATGGCAAGCAATACTCCCATCCATGGTCACGCAACACGTTTAAAATCTATTTTACACCATAATGACCCAACAAACCACATCCATGCACTAGCATCTCATGCATAAGACTAGTAGGCTCACAAAATTTATTCTCTCTAACAAATACCAATCTAGTCTATAGCACTTACCAAACGATGCCTTCTCGCACGCTCCATACAAACTAGCAAAGTCATCATCATTAGCATGCAACTCCTTATCATATTCAAATCTCAATAACTTTGCATTTAAAATGAAGACAAGAACATACCTTCTTGCCAAAGCATCAACCACAAAATTTTCCTTACCTTCTGTGTATTTAATTACATGAGGAAAAGTCTCAATACCGTCCTCCCACTTAGCATGCATTATAGTCAACAACTTATCTTGTCCCTTCAAGTGTGTCAAGGACTCATGTTCTTTAAAGAAAGGATGGGTAGGAATTGTCGCACCTTGCACAAAATCAATGTGGTGCTCTATCTCCCTAATAGGTGGCAATCCACTAAACACACCACTAGGAAACATGATCTCATATCCTTGCAACAAAGAGACAACAACACTAAGTAAAGATATGTCAAGTTCATTAGTACTAAGACTCGCCTTAGCATAAAAACTCACTTTTATCTTAGTTTTGGTCTCACTTTTTTCACTCGCTCTTATCTTTCCACTCTCTTTTTCTTTTTCACTCTCCTTTTCCCTTTCACTCTCTTTTTTCTTTTCACTCTCTTCTTTTCTGTCACTATCTTTTTCTTCATCTTTTTTTGAACTCTCAACCTCACAATTGTTTTTCAAATCATTCTCTGTTTTTCTTGAGGTCCCAGCCTCAACCTCATCTTTTTTCTCTCTCATTTTTGGTTTCATTATTTCTTTTTTCCTCAATCTCATCCTCACTTTTACTCCCTTTTTTTTTTTTTTTTTTTTATCAATCTCACTTGTTAGCCTTGGTTGGTCCCCCTGGACTTGTGTTGGAGTTAAAGGAGCAAGTTTGATTGTTTTTCCATCATTTTTAAAACTGTACATGTTCCTTAACCCATCATAGATCACCTTCCTATCATACTGCCACGGCTTCTCCAACAAAATATGGCCAGCATGCATAGGCACTATATCACAAAGCACCACATCTTGGTATTTTCCGATTGAAAAAGAAACTAACACTTTCTTATTTATCCTAACCTCCCCACAATCACTCAACCACTGCAACTTATATGGTGTGGCGCCCCCGACTTCCATGTACGGACCAGCATGGAAATCAAGACACCCGGGATGATGACAACCGGTCACGCATCCCAACGACAAGTGTCAGTGTGTGCAACAAATAGACAGTGCATAAATAAAAACACAGCGGAAGGTAATAAAGTCTACTAGTACCAGAATTTTAATTAATACAGAAATCCAAAATGCCAAATACCTTAAAAACAAAGCCAAGTCCCAGAAAATAAAATACAAGTCTGAACTAAAAGCTACAACTCGAGTGATCCCAGATCACTCCTCCGGCGGAGCCAGATCCTTAGGCTCGGCATCTGCATCATCAACAAAGTCTGCAGTACCATGAAATGGTACCGCAGGTAAGTTATAACCTAACCAAGTCCAGAGATATAACCATATCTAAACAACTAACCATGCATGCCCATGATGCAAATGAAATAATGCAACGCACGCCAAAATCTCATTGGCTAAAAAATCATTTCCAGTAAAACAATTTCCACCATTTCCCAGAAAATGGCACACAAAAATCATTATCCATCATTTTCCCAGAAAATGATATACAAAAACAACTCACGTTATTTTCTCAGAAAACAGCTCTTTTTCCATTTATCCAATTAACCATATGCATCATGGCCTCCCCTATGGACCATCTGCACGTCCTGGTTACTTTACGAGAGATGCCCAGTTCCGTACCCGGTGCGTTCGTGGTCAAGTCATCCTCTAGCCCCCGCCAGCAGAGGGGCCACGGAGTCGGCACGTCCAACGTCCGATCCCGTTGTCGCCCGGCGACAACCCAGGGGACATCACTCAGTATATTCCGCTCTCGAGTGACCAGAGGAGCTCCACCGAGATAATACCCCATCTCGGCTTGGGGTCGTGATACACACGCACCCACAAATCCAGTTCTCATGAAGACCCAGTTTTCAAAATAATCACATGAATATGAATGCAATACACGAAAACCCAGTTTTCAATTTACAAACATGATCATGCGTGCATATGCCATGAACCAACAATAACCTCAATATCACAACCAAACCAAATCAAAACACAATTCCAACAATTAACCAGATCACAGCCAGAATATCCAATAACCAACTCCAATTCACAACATAATCAAATCCAACAATAAATCCAATCTCCCAAACATCACACAACAATATACTCCGATCAATCCATCCACCCCCGAACTCCTCGGACTTAGTCCGGAAACCAACCAGGATACATATATATAAAATATAGCAGTTAATTGTAAAAATATAATTAAACCTCAAAAGAATTGTTTAGGAAATACTTACAGCGCTTTAAAAGTATTTTACGGAGGATCCGAAGCACAAGGAATTGCCAAAACAGCAAAACCACATAGTGTAAAAACACTAACCGAAATGCAGTGAATTTTGAATTTTACACGGGTTCAAACGGAAACTTGAAATTGATAGGGTAGGGCCTTTGGAAGGTGGTGAATCTAATGGTGGTGGTGGTTGGCCGTGGGTGGCGGCCGAAACGGTGGTGGAAAGCCATGAAGTGTAAATCAGAGAGGGTGTTCGATGGGGCGGCTCCGGCGACGGATCGGGGCCGGGGTTGGGTCGGTTAGGAAGGAAATGGGCCGGTGGTGATGTGGCTAGGAGCTGGTGGCCGGAGGTGGCCGGACGGCGGCGGAATGGGTGAAGGAACGCCGCGGCTTCGCACGGCTTCCGGAGGCTAACGGCGGCGCGGCGTCGGCTGGAGTTTGGAGGGGTGGCTCGCCGGCGCACGGGGAAGCTGGTGGTACCGGCGGTGTAGACCACCGCCGGCCGGAGGCGGCGATGCACGGTGATAGGCCGAACGATGAGAGAGAGAGAAGAGAGAGAGAGGGGTTGGTCGCGTGCGGGGAGAGAGAGAGGAAGAAGAAAAAAGAAGGAAAAAGAAAAAAAAGAGAAAAAGAAAATGAGGAGGAAAAAAGTGAGATCCAGACTTTTCGACTTGGGTTTCGAAAGTGATCCAATGAAAACGATTTTAAAACCACTAAATAAATAAAATAATCCAAACTCAATGAAATGCTCGATTAAAACAGTAAAAATATTAAAATAAAAAAATAAGCCCATTTAAATAAAACAATAACTATTTTTAAAACAGTTAAAATAAATAAATCAATTTAACTCAAAATTAACTAACATAAAATATTAAATTCTGACAAAAACATCCTTTGAAATAAAGACGAATTAAATTGCAGATCACTAATTAAAATTAATCAAACGCAGTGAAATGCTTTAATAAAACAATAGTAATTTAGAACCTACAAACAAACCAATTTAAATTAAAGATCAATTTAAATCTAAAACAATAATTAACAATAAGAAAGCCCAATAAATAATTTTTCACAATTTAAAATATTCTAAAATAATATTCTAAAATTCCAAAAATAATAATTAATAAAAATAGGAAAGTCCAATAAAATAATAAAATAAAACCTCTAAAATATTAAAACAAGAGAATTACACAATAAATAATTAAAATAAACCTTCATTAAAAATACACTAAAATCCAGGATGTTACATATGGTCTAGGGTGCTTCAAGGTAGGTAAATTCAATTGCTCAACTAAAGTAGTGCTAGCCAAATTAAGACAACTCCTCCCATCAATGATCATACTACATACTTTGTTGTTGATGTGTCATCTAGTATGAAAAATGTTCTCTCTCCACTGCTCTGAATCATCCATCGTAATTTGTGTATTGAGAGCACGTCTGGCAACAAAAAACTCACTATACTCTTCATTCTTATAATCATGTTCAATACTAGGCTCACGCCTTCCTCCTATCTCTCCTGCCATGTAGATTTTTAATTACCGCTTCTTAATAATCTATCATATCCCTCACTTCACCCAACACCAAGTTCAAACGCTCAAACTATTGTTGCATGACTTGCAACACAAAGGATGAGTTATCTGCCATCCCCTTTGGTGATGAGTCACTCCTATGAGACATCATAATGTGTGAAACAAAAAAAATGTTAGTGGAAAACCTCACATACCCCCTTATGTGTTTATACTCGAATATTGGCACTCCACTCGTGTTTCACTCTTAATTGGCTTTTTTCCAATAATAGTCTCAAACTCTCTTGCCTTTTACCTCAAGAGTTTTCCCACTCAAGTTCTTTAAGAACTAATTGAACTCACTTAAGACAATGTAACATTATTTTATCCCAACTAGTAATTAGGTCTAAGAAACAAGACAAGAGAAACACGGAAGGAATAAAGGACAAGATACCAACTATAGTGATGTATGCAACCCCTTTGATGATATAGCTCAAGAAAACTTTCAGATTTTCTATACTCTCTCTTTTTTTTCTTTTCTTTTCTTTTCTCCAATTCAATCACAAAGAGCAATATTCAATTGAAAATCAAGCAATTGAATTCAAACACACAAGAATTGACAAGGAATTATAAGAGAACCAATGATCTAGAAACCCTAGAATTTTGAAACCCTAGGATCAAGAACACAAAACCCCAATGAACAAGACAATTTCGGTAGCCCAAGATGATGTAATTCAGTAACCCTTCTTTTTTTTTTGGCAACCCTAGAACAATGAAACCTTAGAATTAAATTTAAAGATACAAGAATTAAAAGACAGAATCAGACCTGATTGGAAACCGAGCTCTAAATACCAAATGATATGAACCCGCGGGAATGGATTTCCTTGAACCCACAATCAATTGAAAACTCACCCAAGAAAGCCAAAATCAAGTCAAATGGATGGAGACTCTAGACCCGTTGAGAACTCGTTTCAAGAACCTAGATTATATCAAAATCTAGACCCGTTGAAGAACCCGTCTCAAGAACCCAGATTACAAAGAGGAACGCCACAAAGGTTGTGATTTACCTTTGATAAGTTCAAAAGTTCAATCAAGAATAAGAGGAGTAAACTCAAATTACAATGAAAATTCAATATTCTCTAACCCTTCAAATGAGGCTACAAAGAGTATTTAAACCAAAACCTAATTAAAACCCTAGCCAAAATAAAGCCCTTACTTCCAAAAATAGCCCTAGATGAATAGTGTTGCGGCTATAGTACCGCGCTACAGTACTCACTACAGTACCTCTTTTAAACCCTAGTTCCTAAAATGTAACTTTCCAAATAAGTCCTTGGCCCAAATACGAGGCCTTCCCAAAAATCCTAGTTCATAATAAATAAGACATGTGGGCCAAGCATCCTCAAGCCTAATTATTCTAGACTAATTCCTATAACTAATAAAATAAGCCCCTTTAATGAAATAAACAAGTCCAAGGCCTTCAATCACATAAACATAATAATAGGCCCTAATTTATGTTGCACTCTTCCATAACTTGTATTAAGTATATCAAAACTGGTTCTTCTTCTTTAAATCTCATCTTGTGTGTTGGGCTCTTGCTTGCTTCATCCCAAGTGGATTACACCAATCCTTGTATTGCTTCCTTGATCTTCTTAGCTCTTGATCTTGTAGGATGAGATCCATGTTAGTGCCCATCAAAATACCCCCAAACTTAAGCTTTGCTCGCCCTCGAGCAAAGCAAAAGAGAAAAACAATTAAAACAAGCATTGGTTTGATTCATAAAATTTATTGTCTCAAAGATTGCCTAAAGTCTATAATATAAAGAAATCATTCAAGATCAATTAAGTCCAAAAGTTAATTCAAAACTTAATTCCACCGCATTATCCATCCACACATTCATGCATACCCATCATTCTCACTTCATCAGTAGCTCCCCAGATAGTTTTATACAAACAAGTAAATAAATAATGGATCTCTAAAAAATCCATAGGCTTGCTTTTCAAATCACTCTCTACTAATGTAAAATAGAAACTATCAATAGGTCTTTATTAAGCTTGTAATGTAAGGCTAGGGTGAGGGCTACAAAGAAAAGGTAGGATTCAAAGAAAGTAAGAGAACTTAAGTTTGAACACTAACAGATAAATAGAGAATTCTCACTTCTAACTTAAGTTTGATCGTCTTAGCATGCTTTTTCATAAAATATCCATTCATTTCATTTCGTAAAGCATCGTAAAGGAAAAAATTTTATTTTTATTTCATATCATTTTATAAAACTCTAGAAGAGTATGGACATAATATTTTCCTGAACTCCATGCTATTTTCATATCATGCTGTCCATTCATGTGTGTGTCAGATGGCAACCTACATGCATACACATAACCTTAGCATCATTCTCTATCTAGTGCATAAGCAACTTAAACTAGAAATATAACTACACTTCACTTGAAACACTTTCCTTCTATCCCATGGCTCTTACGTGCCCTTTACTATGTTAAAACCTTTGGGGACCCACTTACGGTTACTACCTCTTCCAAACTCAACATTCTACTTCGAGTGCTCATCCACTAGAGTGAATCCATGATTTACCTTAGGGTTAAGACACTAAGACCTTCATCTTATTCTTCTTATTAACCTCATCCCGATGCATGACTCAGACCGACTAAGTCACGCATCCCCATCTTAGGCAATACACACGTCATTTCCTACATTCTAGCTTACGCTTTCTCATCGTCATCATCATTCTCACCCATGCATATTACACTACTCTAAGCCAACTCTGAGGCGCAGACATCGTGTACCTATGCTTAGGACAGATTACCCATTACACATGGTAAATCTGTCTAACACATATGTCTCACCAGATTACACATGTACCCTACCTTCTTATCACTTATGATCAACATATAACACGTTGATCATCTGCTTGTGCAAACAAGCCCATACTCTGATACCAACCTTCTCTTAACCCAGATAGCATGACTCTTCATGCTACCCATTCCTCTTGACAGTTCATCCCAACACTTGACACGACAAGACTCCATTCATAACTACACTTTACGTCACGTCATATAGCTCGAGACTACTCCCAAGCTACACCGTGACCTTGTCATGTCACCTGACATCCCGCTACATCATTTCTACGCCAACTCCTAACTCATCCTGAGTACGGTCCCTCACGTACTCCTATCACATCGTGACATCTCGTCACGTTATTGCTACTTCATTCTTACACTAACTCCTCACTCATCACAAGTACAACTTCTTGTTTAACCATGTCACTTCGTGACATTCCACAGTCATGCTTCCGCTGAGCTACTCTTACACTATTCGGTCACTTCACACATACTCCTAGTCATAAGTAAACTACATGGTAACATCTGTCACCTCAGACTACAAGCCACATCACAACTACTTTGGGACACTGTTCCACAGTTCCCGACACTACTCATCAAGCTCTACGAGCATCAACTACGTAACCATCTTTATCTTTGTAGCATGCCACACGGTGTATCGTTTCACCTCATGGAGTACACTCCACATGTACTCCCTTCACACATGCTACTCCACATCACCAATACGGCATACACACCATTTGGTGCATCACTCCATCACATGGAGTACACTCCACGTGTCCTCCCTTCACACATGCTACGCCATATCACCATTACGCCATACACACCATATGGTGCATCACTCCACCACATGGAGCACACTCCACGTGTACTCCCTCCATACACGCTACGCCATATTACCACTAAGGCATACATGCCATATGGTGCATCACTCCACCACATGGAGTACACTCCACGTGTACTCCCTTCACATTATGCTACGCCACACAGAGTATACTCCACGTGTACTCTTCCCATTCCACACAATACCACGTCACCATTATAGCACATACTTCACAACCGCATTTCCCAGCACAGTCCACAACACTACACAGCACAATTTCCAACTACGCCCAACACTTCATGTACATAGCACATCACATCACCACACTACACAGCGAACTCCACAAATACTAACAGCACAATCCATAACCTAACCAACCAACTAATATAATAATGAGGATAAAGGGAAAGAGAGTTATACCATCGACAGGATAACCCATGCATTGCTAGCTATCCGGCATGGCCAGTGCCGTCCGAAGCCACCAGCTTGGGTGGTAGCAGTCACTACCGTGACCTTACAACGATCTTGAGGATTGGATCTAGGATTATAGTGGGTAGATCTGGGCTATGCGAGGGTGGCCGACATGGTGGGGAGTCCATGGGTGGCAGCTAAGGCCATGTACAGTGGCAGTTAGCCACGTACAGTGGTTGTCCACCGTGTATGGTGGATGTTTGGGCATTTGGATAGCTAGGTGCAGTCTTGGAAGGGCTCATGATGGCCTTGTTATGGAGATGATGGGCAGATCTGGCTGTGTACAGTACACCCGAAAGGGTGAGGATGCATGTGAGGCTAGGGGAGACTGGGGACTATGGCTGGCCATAAAGGGCTTATGAGGTGTCGTGGAGGGGCATGGTGTCAATGGAGTGGCGGCACGGTGGCGGATTTGGCCGTGAGGTGGAGGAACACTCGTGAAAGAGCGTGCGGGAGGAGGGAGTCTCGGTTGGGCATGGGGTGGCTAGGGGAGGTTGTTAGTAGGAGGATGAGCTTTTGGTGGTGGTGTTGTGGCCATGGGAGCTGCTGATGGCGACATTAGGGGGGAAACCCGTGGGTTTCGTGTGTGGCTTAGGGAGGAGCTACGGGCTCCGGATCAAGGGGAAGAGGAAAGGGGAGGTCAAGGCAGACCTGTGGTGGTGCTCCATGGAGCTGGTGGCTGACGACAGGGTGTTATGGCTGTGCGAAGTGAGGAACCCGAGAGGAGAGAGAGGCTCACGTGGGGGAAGAGGGACTACCATGAGGGGTTGGGTTCGGTGGGATGGTGCTCGCCTGTATGAGGGGCAGCTACTGTGGTGGCCGGTGATGTAGCTAGTGGCACACTACGGCGCGGGGTGGGGTTTCTTGGAGGAGAAGCTATATGGGTGGAGGAGAGAGGGATGTCGTGGGCTGAGTCGGGCGGAGGAGGAGGAGGCCGTGAGGTGGAGCGGATGTTGCTGCATGGTGGCTGGGCTAGGCTGAGAGAGGAGATCAGGTGAGGGAGAGGGGAAACCGCGTGGCAGGGAGAACTGGAGGAGAGAGAGGGAAAGGAAAAGTGAGGGAGAAAGAGAGGGAGCTAGAGCTTTCAACCAAACCCTTCATCTGGGGGTCTTCAAGACGATCTAACGGTGGGCTTTAAATACTGATTTAAAAATGCATAAACATTAACTTAACTAAAAGCACTGAGAGGAATTAAGATAGATTATCATTTAAACTAAACTTTAGTTTATAAAATAATATTATTTCATCGTTATAAAAATGATGAAGTCTTGTTTAATTTCTTTAAGAGAATAAAACCATCTAATTAATTAGAGTTTTCAACATAATTTAAATCTCATAATATTTTAAATAACTGAAATCATTTTAATAAAATGATTTTCTACAATTATAATATTTTTGGAGCTCTTAAAAAATATTATAATCGTCTTACTTAAAATTAGGCTTGGTTCAATAACACTGGAAATACCCCATGTAAATATTTCCAGGGCATTTAAAATATTCGAGGGCTTTAAAATACTAGCGTATTTTCAAAATCAAATGCTATATTTCAAACACGGCTTCAGTATTAAAAATGCGTAGACGAGACTCGTGATCAATCGAGAGAGAAAGGAGCGGGTTATTACATGACTGGATAGAGGAGTTCCACTAGGACATTCCTCCGTCCCAGCATTTGGGGTCGTGATAAAAACTTTACTTTTTTTAAAAAACTTTGTTTTCTTTCAAAAAAGGATTTTGACAATCCCAATGCATGTGACATGATAATGGACCTTAGAACTTCATGAGACACATGAAATACCACAATGCTTCATCATAACCATGAATGCTGAAATGCTCATCATAAAATAAACATTCATACGTGCAATACATATTCCGTTATGGCTTGAAAATATTAGAACATGCAAACATGTTCTTTTATAACAATACAAGACATTCGTATCAATCAAAGGCATACATCTCAATCATCATCATGTAAGGGCCGAAGCATCTAATTACCCTGACATAACCATACATCATTCGTATCATATCAATCTTAAGACACCAATGATCATGCTTTGTCCATAGGTTGGCCAAAACCTTCTATCTTAGTAAACATGCATTTCCATCAATTTTCATGAACTTAGAATCTTCTAATGCATTGAACAAAAACCTTTAATAAGAATTTCTCATGGGTGGCCGAAACCCTTCCTTATGACCATGGATAATATTCTCATAAGTTTCATCCCATACTAAAACGTTTGAGCGACAACCATTCATGTATAAACAAACATGGTAAACACCGAACCCTAGCATGGCTTTCTTACTCCCTTTTTCATATCATACGTATTTTCCCTAAATCATTTCATGCTTTAAAGTAATCATAGCAAAAGAAGTTCATAACACATAGAAGAACATCAATCTCATAAAACAACATACAAAACTGAAACAACCAACAAGTTCACAAGCCATATACATAAAATATCCAAGTACAAGTTAGAGAAGCATAAAATGACCAAAGGTCCTAGGGTTTTTGGTTTGTCCCCCTATTATAGACATTTCAAGAACCTTTTGCATGAAACAAGCTCATGCATGGATGCCATGTGGTGCCTCCCTCTTCCAAAACCTTCCTCATTTGCCCTTCATTTCATGTTTTTGTTCAATGTATCTAGTGGCTAAAAAGTCCTTTGTCCACTAAAATCCTCTTCAATCTCTTATATGTGTGCATAAGTGCCAAGTGGCATGTGAAGAGTGTGTGTGTGTGTGTCCATGGGCTGCCAAACCCCTTTCTCTTTCCTAGGAGATCTTCTTTTCACCATATTTTTGGACAAGCATGTAATGGTCTTCTTTTGGCACAAAGATCTTGTCCTAGCCGACCACCTCAAGGGTTTCTTACACAAGCTTCTCTTCTAGAAGCCTTAATGATATGAACCCACGGGAAAATAATCTCTTGAACCCACAATTAAATTGAAAACTCACCCAAGAAAGCCAAACTCAAGTCAATGGATGGAGAATCTAGACCCGATGAGAACTCGTTTCAAGAACCTAGATTATATTAAAATCTAGACCCATTGAAGAACCCGTCTCAAGAACCCAGATTACAAGGAGGAACGCCACAAAGGTTGTGATTTACCTTTGATAAGTTCAAAAGTTCAATTAAGAACAAGAGGAGTAAAACTCAACTCACAATGAATAAATCATCAAATTTCATAAACTTCTTAAAATAAGGCTACAAAGTGTATTTAAAGCAAAACCTAATTAAAACTCTAGATAGAATAAAGCCCTTTCTCCCAAAAAATACCCTTGCATGAACAGTGTTGTGGCTGCTACAGTGTCACTACAGTACCCCTGGCTACAGTAAAGGCTTAAAACCCTAGTTCCTAAAAAGTAACTTTCCAAATATGCCCTTGGCCAAAATACAAGGCCTTCCTAAAAACCCTAGTTCATAAAAGTAAGACATATGTGGGCCAAGTATCCTAAAGCCCAATTATTCTAAACTAATAAAATAAGTCATTTGAATGATTTAAACTATTTGAAAGCCTTCAAGTGCCCAAGGCCTTTAAGTCATGTTATTGCCCTCTTCCATAACTTGTATCAAATGAATCAAAATTGGATCTTCATCCTTTAAGCCACTCTTGAATGTTGGGCTCGCTAGACTCGTCCCAAGAGGATTGCACCAATTCTTGCGTTACTTCCTTGATCTTCTTAGCTCTTGATCTTGTAATTGGCCCATATGGAACTTGCAAAGGATATTTAAGGCTAGGCCCACCTTGGTTCCCATCAGTAGCCTTCTTCCCTCCTTGTTCTTGCTTCTTTCCAATGCAACTTTTTACCTACCATCATGCATGGAAGACACATGGCAAAAAGCAAATCCTTTCTCCTCTCCTTGTTGTCGTCCAAGGCCTGTTGGCCTTCCTTAGTTCTCCTTTCCCATAATCCTAATCATTTTCTTCTAAGGTCCTTTCCCCATGGTGACATGTCAAAGGCTTCTTTCCACAAGCAAAGATCTTCATGCATGCATGACACATGGCAAAAAAGTGCTAGCTTTTCCTAGGATAGGTGTGTAAGCCAAGATTCCTATCTCCTTCTCACTTCTCTTCTCTTATTTCCATCTAGGTTCATCAAGTCCTATATATAACCTCATTGGATGTCAAGCACCATGCGTAAACCTCAAGTTCGGCATGAGCCCTAATTGCATTAGGCTTCAAGACCCTAATTTCCTGCAAGGTACAAACTCTCATGGGCTCATTTTAAAATTACCCAAAAGCCTAGAAAGTCTTGGTCATCACAACCATTAATGGTCCCGAACACCAAGAGCGTAACTTTTCTGGGAAGAGTCGAAGTCTTGAGTTAAATAATAGAGCTTTCTGCCCGACTTCGAATTCCCTTATCAGAATATACTTATTGTGCCATCTTTTAGTTTTATCTTTGTAAATTTGAGCATTCTCATAAGCATCATTACGGAACTCATCCATCTAGTTGATCTGCAATATTCTCTTCTTGCCAGTCGCTTGTAAATCAAAGTTCAGTGTTCTCATCGCCCAATAGACTCTGTGTTCTAGCTCCACGGGTAGATGGCAGGATTTTCCATAAACGAGCCGATAGGGAGACGTTCCGATTGGTGTTTTGAATGATGTCCGATAGGCCCATAGCGCATCATCTAACCTTCTCGCCCAGTCTATCCGAGAGACATTCACAGTCTTCTCCAGTATGCGCTTTAGCTCCCAATTAGACACCTCGACCTGGCCACTCACTTGAGGTTGGTATGGTGTCGCCGCGTGATGGGTAACTCTATATTTGTGGCACCCCAACTTCCATGCACGGACAAGCACGGAAATCGAGACACCCGGGATGATGACAACACGGTCAAGCACCCCAACGACACGTGTCGAGTGTGTGAAATGCAACACGTGTACAACAAATGATACGCAGCGGAAAGGTTAAGTCAAATAACTAAGTACCAGAGTTAATACAATACAAAAATAGTACTGAAATCCACCAGTCAACATAATACAATTTCTTGTTCGCAAATCAACACTAAATAAAAATACACATGAAATATAACCAAATGTCCCTACTCCTCAGGCGGAGCCGCATCCTCGGGCTCAACCTTCTCAAAACCTGCATCAAAATCTACAGTACCAATAAATGGTACCACAGGTAAGTAAAACCCAAAAATACTCCAAAATAACAAATATATAAATACAACAGCCACTATGCATGCACATGATGACCAAAACACCAAACCCGAGAAAAACACCATTTCTCAAAAATCACAGTTTTCCACGCACGCCAAAAATCACCATTTGGCACAATTTAAAACACAGGAATAAATATATTAATTTCAATTTTAATCCGTATGTACCATGGCCTCCCCTAGGGACCATCCACATACCATGGCTTCTTTATTCACTCCACGGGTAACGGCCGTGCGAATAATAAACATGAACGATGCCTAGTTCCGCGCCCACCGCGTACATAGCCAAGCATCCTCTGATCTCCGCCAGCCCAAGAGATCACGGAGTCGGATCGAGAGCGCTACCATCCCATCCAAGTCCCGAGCAACAGCTCCAGGGGACGACACTCAGTATTTTCCGCTCCCGAGTGCCCAGAGGAGCTCCACCGAGATAATAACCCATCTCGGCTTGGGGGTGATACACACACACACCCAAAAAACCTTTTCAAGTTACACACCCACGCATGCGTGCACAATGTCATGAAAATGACTAATTACCAACAACCAACAAATATCCATAATTTCCAAATAACCAACAGTCTAAACAGATAACCAATTCATAGTTTATAAAACAGGTTATTGTAAAATATATTTAAATCTTAAAAGTGTTTTGGAGAAATACTTACAGTACTTTAAAATAATTTATGAAGGATCACGGAGGAACCGGAAGCACCAAAACAGCAACTGTCACAGTGCAAAAACACTGTGACCGAAATTCATAGTGAAATTTTGAATTTCACACGGGTTCAAACGAAGACTTGGAATTGATAGGGTAGGGCCTATGGAAGGTGGGGAATCTAATGGTGGTGGCTTTTGGCCGTAGATGGCGGCGGAAATGGGCGGTTTTAGGCCGGAAAACTCAAATCAGATTTTGAGTTCGTATGACCGGCTCCGGTGACGGATCGGGGCCGGGTTTGGGTGGAAAAGCTTGGTAATGGGCCGGTGATGAAGTGGTGAAGAAATGGTGGCCGGAGGTGGCCGGACGGCGGCGGAATGGAGAGAAAACCACCGCGGGTTCAAGCGGCTTGTGGCGGCTAACGGCGGCATAAGGTGGTCTGAAAATTTATGGGTGAGGTCGCCGGTGGCTGAGGGACCGAACGGCACCGGCGGTGTCGACCACCGCCGGCCGGCGGCGGTGCTGCGTGGAGGAGACCGAATCACGAGTGGGTGAGAGGAGAGAGAGAGAGAGAGAGATCTGGGTCGAGCTGGGGGGAAACCGGGAGAAGAAAGAAGAAAAGAAAAAGAAAAAGAGAAAAAGAAAAAGAGGAAGAAGAAAAAGGAGATCCAGTCTTTTCAACTTGGGTTTCGAAAGTGATCCAACGAAAACGATTTTAAAACCACTAAATAAATAAAATAATCCAAACGCAGTGAAATATTTAAATAAAACAATAACTATTTTTAAAAAAATTAAAATAAATAAATCAATTTAACTCAAAATTAGCTAAATAAAATATTAAACTCTGACAAAAACATCCTTTAAAATAAAGAGGAATTAAATTGCAGATCACTAATTAAAATTAATCAAACGCAGTGAAATGCTTTAATAAAACAATAGAAATTTTAAAATCCACAAACAAACCAATTTAAATTAAAAATCAATTTAAATTCAAAACAATAATTAACAATAAGAAAGCCCAATAAAATAATTTTCACAATTTAAAATATTCTAAAACAATATTCTAAAACTCCAAAAATTCTAAAATAAGAGAATCAATTTATAAATTAATTAAAATAATCCTTAATTAAAAATACACTAAAATCCGAGATGTTACAATATTAGTCAGTAGCGCTTCAAATTGGCGATTGCAAAAATGCTTCCCGCCATCACTGATTATGGCCCTTGGAGTGCCGAATCAGGAAAATATGTTCTTCTACGGGAAATTCACTACGACCCTAGCATCATTGGTTGGCAAGGCGATCTCTTCCACCCATTTGAAGACATAATCTACAGCCACCAAAATAAATTTATTAGAATATAAGGATGGAAAAGGACCCATGAAATCTATACCCCAAACATCAAATAATTCAATCACTAAAATATTGTTTAAAGGCATCTCATGTTTCCTAGAAATGTTGCCAACCCTTTAACAATGATCACATAAATTAACAAAATTAAAAAAGAGTCTAAAAATAGTCAGCCAATAAAAGCCGCATTGTAAAACTTTCACTACCTTTTTTGCTCCACCAAAGTGGCCACCCGCTTCCAATGAGTGGCAATGTCTAAGTATGCTCTCCATCTTCTCCTCAGGCACACATCTCCTAATTATTTGGTCCGCACAGTGATGGTATAGAAAAGGTTCTCCCAAAAATAATATTTCAAGTCGGAGAAGAACTTCTTCTTTTGTTGATATGTCATCTCGGCCGGTAGAATTCTAGACACCAAATAATTTACCTTGTCGGCATACCATGGAACGACTTGTTTAACCAGTAATTGCTCGTTTGAGAAGGTCTCATTAGTAGGAAATTTCTCCTTGCCAGCCGCCTTTTTAAGCTCAAGATGAGATAAGTAGTCGCCTACTCCATTCTCGGTACCTTTCTTATCTTTTATTTCCAAATCGAACTCTTGTAATAGCAAAATCCATCTTAACAGTCTTGGTTTGGCATCCCTCTTCAATGGCAAGAATTTAAGAGTTGTGTGATTGGTGTAGACGACCACCTTTGAACCTATCAAATAAGAACTAAATTTTTCAAAGGCAAACACAACTGGTAACAATTCTTTTTCAGTAGTAGCATAATTAAGTTGAGCTTCTGTTAAGGTCTGATTTGCATAATAAATAACATGAAAAATTTTATATTTTCTCTGCCCCAAAATAGCCCCTATAGCATAATTGCTAGCATCAAAAATTAATTCAAAAGGTAAATTCCAATTTGATGATACAATGATAGGTGTTGAAATTAATTTGAAAAAAATCCTTAATAAACCGACGATAGAACCCGACATGACCCAAGAAACTCCTCTTGCCCTTCACATTGGTTGGTGGTGGGAGTTTGTCAATAACTTTTATCTTTGCTCGGTTGACCTCAATTCCCTTGAAGGAAATGCTGTGGCTGAGCACTATTCCCCCTTGACCATGAAGTGGCATTTTTTCCACTTTAAAACAAGATTTGTCTCCTTGCATCTCTGCAAAACCAAAGATAAATTAGATAAACAATTATCAAAAGAGTGACCAAAAACCAAGAAGTCATCCTTGAAGACTTCTAAAAAATTTTCCACCATATTCGAGAATATGGACATCATGCATCTTTGAAAAGTGGCTGGTGCATTGCAAAGACCAAAAGGCATGCGCCTATATACAAAAGTACCATAAGGATAGGTGAAAATGGTCTTCTCTTGATCCTCGGGTGCAATGACTATTTGATTGTAACCGGAATATCCATCTAGAAAATAGTAGTAAGCGTGGATGGCAAGTCTTTCTATCATTTGGTCAATAAAAGGTAAGGAAAAATGGTATTTCTGAGTTGCGTCATTTAGTCTTCGATAGACTATGCATACTCGCCATCCTGTGACCTACCTTGTTGGTATGAGTTCATTGTTGTCATTCTTGATCATGGTTATCCCTCCTTTCTTTGGGATGAATTGCACTGGACTTACCCATGCACTATCTAAGATTGGATAAATGATCTTGACATCTAAAAGCTTCAATACCTCTTTATGCACCACTTGTTGCACCGATGGATTCAATCTCCTCTGGGTTGGACGATCGGTTTAAAATTATCCTCAATTAAAATATTGTGCATGCAAATTGAAGAACTAATTTCTTTGATGTTCAAGATGGTCCAACCCAAGGCCATCTTGGGTTCCCGCAAGACTCTCAGCAACTTCTCTTCCACTACATCACTCGAGGAACTGTTAATAATAACTGAAAAAGTAGAGTCCTGGCCTAAGAAAGCTTACCTTAAATTTGATGGAAGCGGTTTGAGTTCAAGCTTGGGTGGTTCCTTATTTGGAGATGTCAGCTGAGATGAGTTTAGCTCTTCCACTTTCGATTTTATTGAAGGGGAAATGATGGTGCAGCCTCCAAATATCTCTCACACCCCTTAACCTTTTCATCTTCGATTCAATCGATGTAGAGTAAGACATACCTCAAGTGGTAGCTTTGGAAATTCAACTCCATAAGCCTCGTCGGCCTTGACCATGTCTCGGTTGCTTATTTGAAAAAAAGAATGTACCTTGGAAGGGAATTCCATAGATTTAAATACGTCAAAAGTGACCTGCTCCTCACCGACCCTCAAAACGAGTTTGCCTTGTTGGACATCAATTAAATTTCTCCCTGTCGCAAGGGAAGGTTGGCCCAGTATCAAAGGGATCTCCTCATCCTCCTCCATATCGAGTAAAATGAAGTCAGCTGGGAAGATGAACTTATCAATTTTCACCAGTATGTCCTCAATAAGTCCTCTCGGGTGTTTGATAGATCTGTCTGCCAACTGTAGAGAGATGGTGGTCGGCTTTGCTTCCCCAAGACCTAGTTTCCTGAAAATAGATTGTAACGCCGGTCCTCGAGGTGGGTCTTTTTAAGAAATATTTTGAAAAATACGAAGGGAATTACCGTTCGATTTAAAACATTTTACTGTCCTTCCCAGGGTGCAAGACTCTACGTTATAAAATAAAATGTGCTTTTATAATAAAAAAGGTTTGTGAGTTAAAAGAGTGGAAAATATAAATTTTTAAAATAAAAAGGACATTTCGTACATTTAAAACCCTCATACCTAGACTTCTGTGCTCTTCTCCTTTGGCCGTGTCCCTCCTGAGCGTACTACTCATTCAGTTCCTGTGGGGGGAGGGGCACACATAAAAATTAAAATGAGTCGAATACTCAGTAAACATTACTTCATTCAGTTAAAATATAGCAACATAGGTTTTCAGTCATGCATTCGTCATTTCATACATACTATACATACGTGCATACATGCTTTCGTTCATAAACATCAGTAGACGGGGGTTTTCTTCTTTAAACATGCTTTTATTTTCATAAAACGTTTCCCCATTACTGCCTTCATTTCTTAAAGAATGTCATGCATTCATACATTCTTTTCTTTTCACTTTCATAGGCCAGTACACACTGTTATGCCCCGCGTGCTAGGATTAGCGGCCCTATGGCCGATGGATTCGCCCGTGGCCACGAGTTGGAATCCCACTCCGTCAGGGATGCAGCACTGGGTGCACTACCAGATACTACTACCCGGTATTGCAATCTGCCCATTCATTCATTTGGGTACCCCATTCATTCATTCATGTGGCCGTTACGTAGCTTCATACATTCATGCATGCTCATGCCTTTCTTTCATTCTTTCATTCTTACGTTCATTCTTTCATGGTAGCTCTAGAGAGCTGTGGCTTTCATTCATTTTAAGTGCATGAGCATGCCTTTCATTTCTTTTCATTTCATTTCATGATTTCATGGGAAAACATCCTTTTTGTGAGAAAACATTCTTTTCTTGAGAAAACGTCGTTTGGGGCGAGAGCCCGAAAACATCTTTCCGTGCATTGTCTTTTCTTTGAAAATACATACAATAGATACTACGTATAGTCATCCATTCACATGCGTACAATTAATACTTTTGGGTGCGTGAACAGGGGCTGCCAAAGGGGGGCCATACATACTTATACTTTAAAAACGTTACTTTTCGTTCTTTCTTTCTCGTAAAACGTTTGCCCTTGAAAAGGGAAACATTTCTTTTCTTCATTTTTCATAAGGAAAAGCTTTTCATTTCTTTTTCATATCTTTAGTAAACTCTAGAAGAGTATGGACCTAATACTTACCTGGACTCCATGCTACTTTCATACCATACAGTCCATTCATGCGCGTGTCAGATGGCAACCTATATGCATACATAACCTTAACGTTATTCTCTCTCTAGTGTAGAAGCAACTGACTAGAAATAGAGTTATGCTTTACTTATAACACTCTCCTTCTATCCCGTGCTCTTCCACGTTCCTTACTATGATAAAAACCTTGGAGACCCATTACGGTCTCTACTTCCTTCAACCTTAACGTTCTACTTCGAGTGCTTACTCACTAGGGTGAACCCATGATTCACCTTAGGATTAAAACACTATGACCTTCGCCTTATTCTTCTTATTAACCACATTTCGACGCATGGCTCAGACCGACTAAGTCACGCATCCCATTCCTAGGCAGTACATTCATCATTACTTTCATGTATCTTAGCTCACTCCACTTCTCATGACCATCCATACACATCACACGGCTCTAAGCCACTCCGAGGTTTAAGTACCATGTCATCATACTTAGGACAGATTACCCATTATATATGGTGAATTCGTCTGGCACATGTTTCTAACCAGATTACACACGTGCCTTACCTCTTTATCATCAAGGACCAACATCCCTTACATTGGTCATCTGGTCGTATGGACAAGCGCCATACTCCGATACCAATCTTCTCTTACCTGGTTAGCACGACTCTCCATGCTACCCGTCCCTCATGACAGTTCATCCCAACACTTAATATGATGGGACTTTGTTCATAACTACATTTTACGTCACGCCATATAGCTCAAGACTGTTCCCAAGCTACACCGTGACCTTGTCACGTCACCTTACATACATCCTAGGTCATCACAGCACAACTCCATGATTGACTATGTCACTTCATGACGTTGCCCAATCATGCTTTCGCTGCACTGCTCTGATACTTTCTAGCTACTTCGCACTTATTCCTGGCCATAAGCCAATCACAAGGGGACACCCGTCGCCTTAGACTACGGCCATACTTCACAGCCACTTTGGGACACTGTTCCACAGTTCCCGATACCATACACCAAGTTCTTCCCCTATCAACTACGCAACCACCATCATCTTTGCGACATGCCATATGGTGTATCGCTGCACCTCATGGAGTACACTCCACGCATACTCCATCCACAATACTACGTCACATCACCACTATGGCATACACGCCATATGGTGTATCGTCTCACCACATGGAGTACACTCCACGTGTACTCCATTCACAATATTACACCACATCACCATTATGGCATACACGCCATATGGTGTATTGTCTCACCACATGGAGTACACTCCACATGTACTCCATTCACAATACTACGTCACATCACCACTATAGCACACACGCCATATGGTGCATCGTTCCACCACATGGAGTACACTTCACGTGTACTCCATTTACAACACTACGCCACATCACCATTATGGCATACACGCCATATGGTGCATCGTTCCACTACATGGAGTACCCTCCACATGTACTCCATTCACGACACTATGCCACATCACCACTATGGCATACACGCCATATGGTGTATCATCTCACCACATGGAGTACACTTCACGTGTACTCCATCCACAAAACTACGCCACATCACCATTATGGCATACACGCCATATGATGCATCGTCTCCACCACATGGAGTATACTCCGTATATACTAGTACTCGCCAAATAATGCTTCCAAGTGTAAAGCAAGTTTAAATAGCACAGGGAGCTTCCAAGGTCATCTCCACAGGGACAACGTTGTCAACACAATCATTAGAGAGAGAAAAAAATAATGTTCCAACAAGGAAAACTTTAGTAAGGATGGATTCAAGGCTATGTACTGTGACAATGAGGTGGATTCTATATTTGAAGTGTGTACAATATGTAGGATGAATTTATGTTCAAATATTGTGGATGAGGGATCGTGATGCAATTACTCTAAAGGAATTAAAATGTGAGTTAAGGTGGGATAGAAAACTGCTTTGTATTCTTTTACTTCTTGAAGATAAAAGGAGACAGTGAACCAAAAAAAGAACAATCCGGTGGAAGAAAATATTTTAGTATTGTAAGGAAATTAAAGATATATTAGCAAAAGATATAATACTAGAGTCACTAGGTTAGGGTTTTCTCATCCTTCAAAATGTAGGTCACAGGGTGCATTTGCTTGTGACAAATCAGTCATGACATTAACACATACTCAAGAAAATCATGCAATCTTAGATTAAAAACACCAATAAAAATGAATCCCTCACTATATTATCATCCTTTTCAATCTAAGACCCTAGGGCTGAGGAATCCTTGATTATTTCAAGGTCCTGATGTGCCATGAGTCTACAACAGGTCAAGAACAAGAGATTCCACAAAAATTCATAGTGAATCAGGAGTGAAAATATAGAGACAGAAACCTTGCTAAAACAAACGCAGCATTCAATAGTTCTCGGAAGGAAAGGAAAACCCCTTCCCTACAACCTTAGTAGCAAAGTTAGCCTAGAATCATCTTGAAGAAGATGATTCCGAGGCTTTACAAAAACCCTAACAGAGCCAAACTTGCAATAAAAAGCCTAAATAAAAATGGAAAACACCACAGAAATAACTAGAAAAATCGATCCCCGCATCCTTGCTCCTCGTCTCCTTTTATCACTTCCTTTCACCATATCTCTTTCTCTCTCTTCTAACCGTCGTCTCCTCCCAATGTCCATTCTGCCCCTTTCGAAGGACTCGACCTCTTAGCAGCAGAAGTGTAAAGGGGCAAGTGGGTGAAATGCAAGACACTCGGATGAGATGAAACTGAACATTGGGCTTAGATGGACTCAGGCCCTTGGGCCTTTAATGCCTGCATAAACTTTCATCAGTCCTTAATAAAGCATAAACAAGTATTTTGGTAAAGAAAACTCTTAAAACTTCACAGCCCAAATAGACAAGGTCCATTTATATAAGTGTGACAATTAATCATATTTATGTGACCAATCAATCTAAGCTGCCTTACTTTAAACAGTTATTTGAGCAAAATATCCAGATAATCATATACTCCATTCACGGTACTATAACACGTCACTACTACCGCACATATACCACAACCACACTTCACAGCACAGTCCACAACACTACACAACACACTTCCCAAATACGCCCAATACTTCACGTCACAGTCCACACCCTAGTCAACTAGCTAGCATCTAACATAAATAGCGAATGATAGAGAATTATACCATCGATGGGATAATCCGTGCGTCGCTTATTGACCATCATAGTCGATAATATCGGAGGAACGTACAGGGTGGCTACACCGCATATAGTGACTGTTTAGGCATTTGGATAGCTAGGTGTGGTCTTCGAAGGGCCTAAGGTGGCCTTGATGATGATGGCAATGAGCATATCACGGTGGATCTTGCCGTGTACAGTGGCGGTCAGTCACGCGCAGTGACTGTCCATCACGTGCAGTGATTACCCACCACATAAAGTGGTGGTTTAGGCTTGGGTTAGGCTAGGGGAGGTTGTTGGTGGAGCCATGGACAGGCTATCGCATCTGACATAATTGCTTATGTCAAAAGAAAGGAAGGAGCAGGGTATTACATAGATAGAGGCATTAGATTAATACTTGCCCTTAAATTACATAAAGCTTTATCAAAATATGAATTTCCTATAGTGCAAGGGATCGTGAAACTCACTAGATCTTTCAACTTAGGCGGTAGATTCTTTTGTAAAATTGCACTGCTCTCCTCGATTAGCACTATAGTCTCATGCTCCTCCAACTCCCGCTTGTTTGATAATATATCCTTCAAAAATTTTGCATATTTAGGCATTTGCTCTAATGCTTCAATGAGAGGAATATTAATATGCAGTTGCTTAAATATACTCAAAAATTTAGAGAACTGATTATCAATCTTGTTTTTTCTTAATCTCTGAGGAAAAAGAATTGGTGGATCATAAGTTGAAGGAGAATAAGTTTCAGATATAAACTCCCTGGATTTCTTGGGTTTTGCAACCCCTTTATTCTCTTTACTCTTTTCAGCTTGCTGGTTGGTCACATCCCGCTCTGCTTCTTTCACCTCATACTTAGTTTCCTTCTTCTCAGACTCCACATTTTCGGCCGCTTCTACATCTCGCTCAGTATTTACTATTTGTGGCTGGTCATATGTCCGCCCACTTCTCAATGTTATGGCTTTGACATGTTCCTTTGGATTGGTCACAGTGTTGCTTGGTAAAGTCCTTGTTGTCCTCTTGGTAAGCATGTTTTAGAGCTAACTGATTTGCGCCTCAAGATTGTAGATTGAAGCCGAGTTGTTTTGGATTATCATATCAGTCTTTTGCATGTACTAAATAATCATATCCTCAAGTGTTAGTTTCTTCTCTTGCTGTGGAAACTGTTGAGGCGGTCTAGCAGGTACTTGGTTATTGCTTCGTGAAAAATTAGGGTGATTTCTCCATCTGGGATTGAACATGTTTGAATAAGGATTATTTTGGCATTGGAAATTGGACACGTAATGGGCTTTTTCATGACTTGGTTGGACAAAAGAATTTCCCAGTTGGCAATCTACAATTGAATGATTTCTTGCGCAATGATCACAAACAACATTAGTTTGAATAACATTAACGTTCATCTTACCTAGTTGTTGTTATAGATTTGTCATCTGCACTACTAATGTGGTAATAGAATCAAGTTCAAAAACTCCAGCTGTCTTTCTTGGCATTGCTCCCTCTGCAGACCATTGATAGTTGTTGGATGTCAATACTTCCAAAAGTTCATATGCGGCTTCATGGGTCTTTGTTCGCATAAAAATATATTTGCAAGTGCACAAAATCGTAAGATAGTAAAGTATTTTAAAGAAAATGAATATCGAATGTGGTGCCCCCAGCCCCCGTTTGGGGTTGGACAGAGACTGAAACATTGGGACATGTAACACAAGGCTACATACCCCTCGTAGATGACAAATAATATGCTAGGCACCTAAGTACACTAGCAGTATGCAATATAACGTTGCAACAAAAAATAAATAAAGGGTCGAAAATTCTAAGCAATGCAAAATAGCAATTGCAAAGTACATGGTACCAACTACAAAAGCATTAACACTTTGTCCATGACCATAGTAATATAGCATAAGACAAAATATCCCAAATTATCAAGTATTAATGTTTTGTCTCCCAAAATACATAGGACCTTCAAAATATTGTTTTCTCAAAAGTTGAGACCTAACCATAAGTCCCTTTTATCAAAATGACTAAGATTCTTTTTCCTTCATTGTTAAAGTCCCATAAAGAGCCAAGCGCCATGAAACTCCACAAAAGGTGTCATTCCCTTCCTCTTTGTCATAGGCGTCGTTCACAATTCTTGTAATAGCTTCTACCATTCCGGTTTGGAAAATGGTAGTGTAAACTACCATAGTGAGATTTCGAGAAATCTCAGCAAGTAATCACACAACATACATTAATTAAAACAAGCATACAAAAGGTACATCATGAAATGCATACATGAAACATGAACTTGACTTTAGACAGAAACTTGACATATGCGTTTAACCATTTTCAAAAGACTTGTATAGAGACTTTGACATTTTTTGAGAAAACTTTTTTGTAACTTTCTTTTTATGTTGATCTTAATCAGAAACTTTTCTTATCAGAGACATATCACAAGATTTGCATCGAGTGATTCTTATCACATGAGCTCTTATTCTTATTTAGAGGGTGGACACAACATGGATCCCCTCTTTGCAGCGCGTGTTTCCGCTAGTCATTGTACCATTATTGACCTGTAGGTAGGAATCACAAGCAGGACTACCACCATCCGTACAACTCACGCTATAGGCGGAAATCACAGGCAGACTATACCATCATCCCTGCTTACCACCATCCCTACAGTTCGTGATACATAGAGAATCATAATAACTCGACCTTACTTCATCGAATTACATGCTTTATGCACCTAATAGATTAGGTGCTTCCTCGCTCTGACATTCTTTGAAAAGAATCTATTCGAGACTCATCGACTATTTTTGGTCGACCCAGGGGTTACCACTCCATTCTTAAGCACTCCAGAGTGGATAGAGGAGTTCCACTAGAAAAATTCCCCATCTTAGCACTTGGGGTCGTGACAAAACTTTTTGGCTCTTTTCTTAAAAAAAAAAAGAACCACTTTCTTTTGGAAAATATTTCCCCAAATGCATGAGACATGGAACTTAAGAACTTTATACTTATACTTGACATGTGACATATGAAATTCCATGCATGAATTAACCAAGCATAACATGTTCAAATCATAGCATGATTACATGGAGTACAAGAAACATCCAAACTCATTCATGAAATCATGGGAACATGCTTAGGCCGAAACACTTAAGGTAAAGATCATGAGATTCATCACTTAAGCATGTTCCAATCTTCAAGCATATAACATTGAGAAGAAAGCAAGATATAACAAAGCATGAAATCATGAAATTTAACAAAGATAAGACTCTTGAGAAGCGTGTGAAACCCAAACCACAATGAAGGAAAAAGAATCTTAGTTGTGTTGATGAAAAAAGAAGAGAACTTATGGTTTTAGGTCTTAACTTTTGAGAAACAATATTTTGAAGGTCCCGTGTGTTTTGGGAGACAAAACTTTAATACTTGATATTTTGGGATATTTTATCTTATGCTATAATGCTATGGTTATGGACAAGGTGTTAATGCTTTTTGTTAGTTGGCACCATGTACTGTGCACTTGCTATATGCATTGCTTAGAATTTCTGACCTTTATTTATTTTCCGTTGCAATGATATTGCATACTGCTAGTGTACTTAGGTGCATAACATATTATCTGTCATGTACGAGGGGTATGTAGCCTTGTGTTACATGTCCTAGCATTTCAGCCACCATCCAATCCCAAGCGGGGGCTGGGGGCCCCACACCCTTCCTACCCCCCGCCCTTGCATGGGGGTCCAATAGACACGTAGTAATATTGCAGCAGAGGTAGACGTCATCTCATGTATCACTACAACAATTAAGTTTAAAATTAATACCAGTTAAATGAATATAAATAAATTAAAATAACAAAATTAATCCACAATTACTAGATCTAGGTTGATCACCACCCTTCTCCTCGTCGGCCTCCTCAAAGTTAAGAACATCAGAAACATGAAGGAAGGTCCCGTTGATCCAATTCTACTTGCAAATCAATGCCTCCATAGTGGTCGTAGACAATGAACTCCAAAATGGATCCAATATGCGCTCGCCTATGCTAAAGGCCGACTATGAGGCTACGGTGCTTATAGGGATGACCAAAATACTGCAAGCTATCACTCCAATTATGGGATACTTCATAGAATTGGTCTTCCACCAAGATAATATATCAAAACCTAATGTAAATGTGTGAAGATCCGCTGCCAAGTATCTATCTACCTCTGACTGAGCCTCTACATGATGACTAACTGGGGGGTTCTGTTCCAACCTCTCACCCCACTCCAACTGATTGAGCTGCATTATTGCATATTTTATACACTTAAAACCAATATATTTTTAATTGTTTTATTATTTTATCATTGGTTTTAGATGGAAAAATTGATTAAGAGACATAAATCCAAGTTATGATTAAAATTTATTAAAAGTATAATTTATGCTTAATTTTATAACTTGTGATTTAATTGGGCAATATTTATTCATTTGCATAACACTTTTAATATTTTATTTCCCATCTTTTGTCTAATTTTATTTTATTTTCTTTGATTATTATTTATTTTTGTTTGTCTAAGTTTTATTTTACTTTAATTTAATTTAATTTATTTTTATTTTTATTTTATTTTCATTTTTCAGGTTATCTAAACGACATGCCGTTTTTCCTACACGGAAACATGACTTGTCGTTTTTCATTAGGATTAAAAGACTTCGTTGCCTAAACGACATGTCTTTTTGTCTTTTGACAAAAACTACATGTTGTTCGCCTCGTCTTCAACCTCACGCCTGCATCCTCCACGCCACCGTTCGACGCCACCAAGCTCCTCCACCTGCTGCAGCTCAACTTCATGTACCACCCTAAGCACCTCTGTCTAGCCAACTAAGCAACCTTCGGCAGCTCCATTTCACCCATCCACCTCCATGCAGCCCTTCACGTTCAACACGGTAGCACCACTACACGGCCGCACCTCCACATCCAACAGCAACAGACGACGCCGGAGATCAAACCTCCACCGCCTAGTGAAGACCAGGGCCACGACCGAAGCTCCCATACAAGCTACACCTCCACCTCCATGTAGCCGCAGTGCATTGCGTAGCAGCACAACCATGGCAGAACCTCTTCCTGCATGCACAACATCACCGCACGTCTATTGCGTGCATACAACCGTGTGCCACTGCCCAGCATGCACAGCCATGCGAATCAGCCATCATCGAGAAAGCCCCTGTTCTACATCTTCGAAACAGAGCACTTCCACCTTGCATTTATGATCATGCACAGCAGAGCCCATGTCGCCACCGTCTGAAACTCCATGCGCAACCACCACGTTCCACCCTACCGCTGTTTAGCCTTGAACTCCTTCCCCACAATGCACCACCATCTGAAATACTCATGCGGACAAAAAGAAAGCCGGGAAGAGGAAAGAAGAAAAAAAGAAAAGAAAAGAAAGAGAGACGGAGTGGCATGCGAGTTGAAGATAGAAGAATAAATAAAATTGGGACGACCAAAATGAAAGGAACGGCAACAAATCCAACTTTCGGTGATGGACATCTTTCGTGGGGACGGAATGCTAGATGAAGAAGAGTGGGAATCACGGACGGAAGAAACTCACAGATGCACACATGCATCGCTGGAGGAAGAATAAAACAAAGTGCTTTCGATTGTCTGCCCCCAAGCAGAAAATAAACAAATAAAAAAAGGGGTTGGGTTTTGCACGGACAAGAAACATTTCACATGGGACATGGACACCACGGGCGCTTAAGGCAGAGGCTTTTGAAGTCTATATAAGAGGGTGTAAATGGATGGAGAAACTTGTTAGGAGTTAGAGAGATTTCAGTGTTAAATGAGAGTTAGAATTTAGAGTTAGAGTTTGGAGAAAAATAGTGAGTGAGTTTGTAGTCAGTTTTTAATTTTGTGTAATTTATTCATCAGTCAGTTTTAGTTTATGGTTCAGTAAATTTTATTTTTGTAAGTCTTTATTTCCAGTTTTGAGTTTGTTTAGTGAGTAAATTTTCAATCCTCTTTGATAAATGTTGAGAGTCCATTTTATTTTTGAGAGTTTACTTTAATTGGAAGTTCAGATTTTTGGGTTGGAGAACGCAGTCTCCATTTCCAAACATCAAGTTTATTCCTTACAATTCCTGTTTTTATTTAATTTCGAATTTATGTCATTTAATTTCCTCGCACTTTTAATTTCTTGTAATTTAAATTACTGTCATTTAATTTTCTCGCACTTTTAATTTCTTGCAATTTAAATTACTGTCATTTACTTTTCTCACAATTTTAATTTCTTGCAATTTAAATTACTGTCATTTAATTTTCTCACACTTTTAATTTCCTGCAAATTTAAATTATTGTCATTTAATTTTCCTGCACCTTTAATTTTTGTAATTTACTTTTATGTCATTTAATTTTATTGTTCCTTTACATTTCAGTGATTTAATTTTCAGCAATTTTAATTTACTGTCTTGCATTTTAATTTCTTATTTTTAATCATCCACTCAAAACCAACAACATGAATATAGTCCATGACTAGTAAAATTTCATTTCCATTGCACTCCCATATTCATTATACATTTCATCACTTTTATTTTTATTCTCTCATTGTAACTATTTCCATCATTTTATACGAGTTTGATTTTTAAGCACTTTCCCTGAGGAGACGATCTAGGAATTTATTCCTAATTATTACACGACATGCTCCTGCACTTGGGATAGCCTTTGTGCTGCTCAATTTTGAGTGAGTCACCAACCTACACCTTTACCCAACCTCAACTTCTTGTGGAGGTATGGGGAAGGTGTAGGTATTGAATATTACCACCCTTGAATACGATAAACTAATCAAACAATCTAGCAACCCTTGCTACAATATGTTGCACCCGGTCAAGAGCGACAACCACATATAACAAAATATCCACCTTACTTAAATCTCCCCAATATGTGTCATACTTAACCCTAATCATTAATGCCATCTCTTGCATCCTAATATGGTCACTTGCGCACATGTCATCCAATTGTTCTTTCACCTTACATATTTGTTGACAGAAATCATTGGATGTAGGGTATAAAGAACCAGATAGCCTAGTTGTGACCTTGTAGAAAAGCCTCAAAAATTCTACAAAAGTAGCAACAACCCCCCAATCATCATCAGTAGGCTTGATAATCCCCTATATTCATCAAAATATTTGACATATTGAATGTGTTCATCACCTAGTAACGCAAAGGCCGACTTATATTCTTGGGCCACCTCCAACATAAGAAGGTTGAGTTCCATCTTGTGGGAACATCATGACTAAGGCTCTTCTTGGATGTTATACCCACAGCCCTCATAGAAACCTTGAATTTCTCCAGTCTCGCGGGCAAAGATCTCACAAATTTCACAGTAGTTCTAACCTGTGTAACCGAGTCATCAAGATCTTTCAAACCATCACTGATAATTAAATTTAGAATATGTGAAGCACATCTCACATGCTAACACTCACATCCAAGGCTGTCTTATTTGCCTCTCTAAGACAGGTCTTAAGATGCCCTAATATGACATTGTTAGACGAGGCATTGTCAACTTTAACTGTCACATCTAGTACCAACCCACACTCCTTTATTGCGGCCTCCAAGGTCTTCCCAACTGTCTCACCCTTGTGATAAAAAAATTGACAAAACTTGAAAATTTCTTGTTTAATTTCCAATCAAAATCAATAAAATGCACAATCAAAGACAAATAATTATAATTTTGGACGATGTCCATGTATTGGTGGTGAGGCAAACTCTTTGACCCACCAATTGGCCCCTCAACAAATCTTTTTCTATTCTGTAATATTTATTTATATCCTTTTCCATTGTGTGGCGAGAGGAAGGTTAAACATAAGTTCCAAGTACTTAGAATATGCTTGGACCCTTTTCTCCTCCACAAATTGAAATGGTAGCTCGTTCATGATGACCATATGAGTTAGTTGTCTCCTAAACTCGTCCAAATCATAGTTAGTATACCCCTTTAATGTTGCACCCCCACTACTCTCATCTGTCATTTTTTTAAAATTTCAATCTCTTTTAAAGGTTTTAATATTAGACTCATTTTGTATTGTTCTTCTAAGTGGACCTCTAATTGGGTACAATGTCTCCTATAGTGACATCCATACACTTTACCACAATAGTTACACTTAAGCTTAAGGGTTATTGGGGTCACCACCCTCTAGTTTTGTGATGTGAGCCCAAACAATTGAAACTGGTTTCTTTCTTTTGGGGGGCAAGGGGGAGTAGTAGGGTCTGTAGGGTTAGTGGCAGGTGTAGGGGTAGGGTCCGTAAGGTTGTTGGCAAGTGTAGGGGAAGGTTAGGTGTTAGGGTAGGGGTAGGAGAGCGAGCACTAAAGACTGAATATCCATTCCCCAAAACTCACAAAATATGAAATGAAACGAAGATCATAGCAACAATTAAAACCATGCACAAACCACCCAAAAAAGAACGGTGTTTTGATATCGAAACTCCAAAACAGAACAGGGTTTCACATCGAAACACCAAAATAGAATAGGGTTTCGGATTGACACCCTAAATTAATTTAGGGAAACACTAAATTAAGTTAGGGGTATTGAAACCCCTAACTTAACTTAGCGTTTCAATCGGGTTTCAATACCCATAACTTAATTTAGGGTTTCAGAATGAAACCCTAAATTAACTCTAAATTAATTTAGGGGTTCAGATTGAAACCACTTTCATAATTAAGGGTTTCAGATTGAAAACCTAAATTAGTTTAGATTGAAAACATAAAGTCACAATTTCACATGCACAATTTTTATTTTACAAACAAACCAATCTCCACACTCCACAGCACACAATTCACAATCCCATCCTCCATAACTCAAGAAAAATTAAAAAATGAAATTAAAAAAAAAAGTACATTCACTCCAATGGAGATGGCATCGGACGACGACGGTGATAGGCAGACGGCGTACGATGGACAGAGAGAGAGAGAGGCTAGGGTTTCACAGAGATGAGAGAGGGAGATTTGATTCGAGGGTGGGAGGGGGTTGCCAGGGGGCTTTGGGAGGGTGTGAGGTGCGAGGTGCTGGGCGCCGCTGCCATCCCCTAGTCTTGATCTGAGATGATGGCCTTAGGAAGGCGGTGTAGCTTAAACACCTCCTTTAGCAAAGTTTGAGCCACCCTAACTTGTAAGGATGGGATAAGGCCACAAAGTGGCCATATTTGTTCAGTTTATCAATCACCACTAAAATTACACTGTCCCCTTGTGACATTGATAGCCCCTCAACAAAATCTAGGGAAATCTCTTCCCAATCCTACATTGGTATGGGAAGAGGTTGGAAGAGTCCTGGGGGGAGGACAATCTCACATTTGTTGACCTGGCAGATGTCACATTCACGAACTAATTTTTTGATGTACCTCTTCCTTCCTCTTCAAAAACAAGTCACTCTTGGCTCTTTGGTAGGTCTTGAGATACCCCGAATGCCTGTATGTGGATCTTCATGTATAAATTGAAGGACCTTCCTTTTAAATGATGACTGAGGATCTACTACAATGTTGCCCCTTTTAAGAATTAAGCTCTGCTAGAGTGTAAAGACTTTTGGGGCCTCCGGTTTGGTTTGAAGCTTGGATAGTATTTCTTGTAGCTCAAGTGAGGTTGGGTAGCTTGTTTTGAGCTCTTCTTGCTAAATTGGAGTTGGAAATGTTATGACGGCTAACATTCCTTTAGGATTTTGATCATGCTCATGCCTTCTAGAAAGGGCACATGCCACCTTATTTTCCTTACCCTTTTTATACTCAATTCGAAAGTCATAGCCCATAAATTTAATAACCCGTTTCTATTGGGCTACAGTCCCAACCTTCTATTCCAGAAACTTTAGAGCCTGTTGGTCAGTTTTATTGATAAAAACTTGCCCAATAAATAAGGCCACCCTTTCAGCACAACTGTGACAAGAGCCAATAGCTCCTTTTCATAGGTAGAAAGGGCAAGGGGCCTAGCCTTTAAAGCCTTGCTCAAATATGCTATAGGTTGCGCACCCTACATTAGGACAACCCCTATACCACAATCATGTGCATCACGTTCTATGGTAAAGGGGAAAATGTTAGGTAATTTCAGTATTAGGGGATTTGTCACAGCTGATTTGAGCTCCTGAAATGCCTAGGCAGCCTTATCATCCCATGTAAATGAGTTTGGGAAAGTTGAATTATTTTTTGTTTGAAAGTTTGGGAAAGTAGTAATGATTAGCATGAAAAAGTTGTAATGATTAGTTTGAAAATGTTTGTGTTTGAGTGATGTTTGGGAAGAAAATGAGATGAGATGAGAATTATTTCCAAACATCCCCTTAGTGTTTGTGGGAACTGGCCATTCAACCATTGCTGCCACCTTCTTGGGGTCAGCCTTTGCGCCTTCACCTGATACAATGGGCCCCAAATAATCCACTTCGGCCACCCCAAAGTGACACTTGGACATCTTAGCATACAAGTTGTGCGGACATAGAGTTCCCAGGACTTGTTTTAAATGACCCACATGATCCTCCATGTTATTGTTGTAAACTAGAATGTCATAAAAAAAAAACCAATACGAATCTTCTGAAACATGGTTCAAAAATAGTATTCATCAGGCCCTAAAATGTTGAAGGGGCGTTGGTAAGCTTAACAAACATTAGAAAAAACTAGTAGTGATCTTCATGGATTCGAAGGCCTTTTTTGAACATCTTCAGGCACCACTCTAATTTGGTGATATTTGGACCTTAAGTCCAGCTTTGAAAACACTACTGGCCCATGTAGCTCATCTAACAATTCGTCAATCACGGGGATGGGAAACATTTCCTTAACTTTCTCCTGATTTAATGTCCTATAGTCTACACATAAACGCCTACTTCCATTAACCTTTCTTACCAATAAAACATGGGACGAGAAAGGACTTGAGTTGGGCCTAATCACCCCTATTTTTAGGAGCTTCATGAAAATTTTCTCCGTTTCTGCCTTTTGGTAGTATGGGTACTTGTAGGGTCTTTTAGAAATAAGGCTAGTTCCTACTTTCAACACTGTCTTATGGTCATGAGTTCTTTTTTAGGGTAAACCCACGAGCTCTTCAAACACTTGTTTAAATTCCTCCAGCAGTTGCATAATTTCTGGGCAGTACACAAGTGTGGAATCCTGTGCATCTTGAGAGGCTAGCTGTAATAATAGTCCCTTAACCCTACTGATAGTGTTCAACATCATTTTTTTACCACCAACAAAAGTGGTCTCCTTTAACTTCAGCCCTCTTAACCCTACCATTTTGTCCCCCCACTGGACCTCATGTGCAATGTTGAAACATACCACATAATGGGCCCTAATGTCTCCAACCATTGTACTCATAGTAATGCATCACAACCAGCTAAGGCTAGAACAAAAAAAGAAGGGCATAAATGGGTACATTGGATTCTAGTCATCACACACACTGCAGCTCCCTACACTTTGAACCATATCACCAGTTGCCACCCTGACATTTAGCTTCACAACCCCATCCATAGGTAATTTATTTTTGCTTACAATAGATGGATCAAGAAAGTTTTTGGTGCTTCCCAAATCCACTACGATTACCACCACATCATTACCAATTTTGCCACACAATCACATGGTGTTAGGACACGAGGTACCAGTTAATGCATTGAATGATATTTCGGGGCTACCTTCTGTCACTATGATAGGAGTAGCTTCTTCAAGCTCCTTAGAATCATAATATACCTCCTCACCTTCATCCTCCATCCCATCCTCACTTCCTTGAAGTAGATGAATCTTAGGGGACTTGTACACATGAGATGAGTTCCACTTCTTGTCTCAGTGGTAGCATTGTGATAACCCGAAACATGGCTAGATTACATCCGTAATTTATTTTCGTTGCCTTAATATTATTTTAGGACCATGAGAATAGATCTAGTTGGATATATGCCTTGGATTTGTAGATAGCAACCCAAGCCCAAGGGAAGGCCAATCAAGCCCATGTATATTCGGCCACCATAAGAAACCCAAGCCCAAAAACCCTAGAAACATATGGCCCATGACCAAAAGTCATTGCTACTAGTGCCATGTGCCATGCATGCATAACACTATGTACCTAGACATGATAGTGAGCTAAGCGAGAGAGAGAAACATGTTTGGTAAGCCAAGGGAAGGCATGCACTTCAACCCTAGCTTGGTTGCCACATGTGTTGCATGTAAGAGACCTTCTAGAAGAAAGGATGAGGAAATGACCTTGAGAAGGCCAAGAGACATTCAACCAACTCACCCAACACGCCTACACCATGCCACTTGGCAAGAGTGTGAGTTCTAGGACTGGTTTGCATAGGGAAGTGGCACCTAGGGAAGACCAAGGGGATTTCCTCAAGGGATTAGCATAGGGAAGCCAAAGGCACAAAACGAGGTTTCAGTTTCCTACACCACACACCCACCCAAGAGTTTTCTTAAGACCTTGCCACTTGTCAACCATGCAAGGAGTTTCTAGAAGGAATAGGAAGGGACAATTACATGAAATGACCAACCTATCCTCATATTTTCGGCCACTACACCCAAAGGCACACTCACACACTCCACTTGTCACCTTAGGGTTACAAAATGAATTCTTGGAAAGTGAAAAGTCACCTAGGGAAAGGGCATTAAAAGATGAAGAATCACCATGGAAATTGCGGAAAGAGGTGGACGGCTAGGGCAAGGCACACATCTATGCCATTTGTTACACATGCAAAGCTTCGCTTTTGGAAGATGAAGAGACATAAATATCGATTTACCTTTATACCCTAAGATACATTGCATTTAGACGAAAATGAAAGCAGCTTTGAGGACAAAAGAATTCAGCCAAGGCAAGGGCCACACACCACAAGCAACCTTTCCACTTTTCCAAGACAATCTAATGATTTGGAAGAGGAAGAGGGATTCGGCTAGAGGGAAGAGGGAGAGTACACTTGTTCTTCATGCAATGGACCACAAACAACCAATGAGAGCTTGAGAGGAATTCTATAAAAGGGGAAAAGAGACACACGCCCAAGGGTTCTTCTTCCCTTGCCATTTTTGAAATTTGCTTATGCTCTCTTATTCTCCATACCACTTCACACCAACACTTGAAGATTTATCACCTTTCTCTCATTTTCCTTCCAACCAAACAATAGAGAGACTAGTCTTCTCTATGCCAAAGAGAGGGTCACGACACTAGCAAGAAGGAAGCTACGGTGAGAATCTTGTATGTTCTGTTTTTCTCTTCACACTACTCATGCCTAACTCAAGGAGATGACGAAATCTCCAAAGAGTTCTAGATTCTTGTAAATCACTCACTAGTTCAAAGTTATTTCGTCTTGAAGTAACCTAGGGTTTTCAAGAAAAGAGAGGGAGCCAAGATTTTAAGGGCTTAGATCCTCCACACAATCGGCCACCCACATGAACTACACACATGTTTAAGATCTAGCCAAGAGTCACACAGATTTTGAAGGGTTTGCATGTCTAGAAAACCCTAGAACTGAATGGTCTTGGAATTTCCATGAATAAGTGACAACCCGAAAACCACATACACTCATGCACATGGATTAGGGTTTTTGAAACCCTTATTCTAACGAGTTGTAGATCCAATTTACAGCTTGCTATTTGTTTTCCTGAAGGATCTTTGTAAGTATACACTTAATCTAGTTTGGCTACCATACGTATATATTTGTGTAAATCTTTCATTGTTATTATCAACGTTGATTGTTAATCTATGTTTTGCTTGGTTGAATATATATTGTTTTGACTTTGTATAAAATCATAAGAGAAGTTATATGATTCGGATCTATGTTGAAAATTCCATGAATCACATGCTTATGTTTCGGTTTTGCTTGAGGTTATGTAGATATTTCACATATCATGGAGTTTCGGTTATTATGATGTTATGTGCTTCGGATTCTTATGAAGTTGCCTTGATTTCATGTTCGATTCATCCATGCCATGACTATTGTCTATTATTCTTCAAGTATGGAACATGTTAAAGTGAATTTTCTCTATGTTACATGCCTTTGATGTTTCAGCCAAGAAATATTCTTCTATGTCCTATGATTTGAATATGTTAAGCTTAATGAGTTCATGCATGGCATCTCACATATCACATGTCTAGTATGAAAAGGAATACGTCTTAAGTCTCATGTCACATTTGTTTGGGTAAATGGTCTTTCTAAAAGAAAAATAAAAGTGTCTAAAAAAGTTTTATCACCCCAAATGCTAGGACGGGGGAATGTCTTGGTGGAACTCCTTCTTCCACTCTGAAGTGCTTAAGAATAGAATGGTAACCCCTGGGTTGACAAAAAACCTTTGGCGTGTCTCGAATGGATCTTTTTGGAAAAGATGCCAAAGCGAGGTAGCACCTAATGCTAGTGGGTACCATGACTAAAGCAAATAACTCAACAAAGTATTGTCGTGTTATAATGAGTATGACTATGAATAAGACGTATTCACCAAGGTATATGGACCATTGGTGGTGTGGTAACTAGCAAGAACACGCTATGCATAGGGGAGCCGTGATGTGTCCACCATGTGTTAGAAGAACAAGGGAATGAACTCACATGATACAGATAATGTGATATGATATGATATGATACGATCTGGATCACGTGATTAACAAGATATGAAATGATGTCAAAAGATGACGAAATGCAAGAGGACCAAGGTACCCCCAACCAGCGAGGAGGTGCCCAAGACTAACAAGAGCTTGACTGAGCCCTATTTATTGGATATGATAGAGAACGTTGATCAGCTCATTTCTGAGGCATTGCAGCTCATAGAAGAGATGAAAAGGCTGAAGAATAGGGACAAGTACCGCTTTTTGGAGAAAAGAAAGAAGCCAGACTAAGATGAACTTTTTTTTGAAGGAAAAAAAAACGGAACCACGGGAACCTAGAATGCTTTGTGGAGAAGGAACATGACTTAGGACTTACTTTTGTGAAAATAGATTTTTTATGGTCCCGTGTTTTGGGAAAACATGAACATATCCTTCGTTGGGGTACTTTTGATATGAAATCTTATGTTGAAAGCAATGTTTGGGTTATGCATAGTTTTACGGTACCATGTGCTAAGGCAATTGCTTTAGGCATTGCCTAGTTTCACAGAAATCTTATATTTCTCGTTGCATTAATTATTTCATCTGCTAGTATACCTATGAGCATTGCATATTATCTGTCATGTACGAGGGGTATGAAGCCATGTATTACAAGTCTCGGCGTTTCAATCACCATCCAATTCCAAGCGAGGGTAGGGGGCGCCAAAAGCATAATTGATAAGTGATTTTTATAAAAATTTTATTACTCTTTTATTTATGAAAAGTGTTAGTTTTCCTTTAATTCTATTGATTTTATTTTATTTCTATATATTTTTCTTTATTTCTTGGATTTGAAGGAAGGAGAAGATTTAGTGCGAAACAAAAGCATTTTGGTATGAAAGAGGAGAAGGCGTGACAAGAATTAGGCGAAGACCTAGGCGCGAAGATCTAGCACCAATATATTTTACTTTCTGGGCACAAGGCTCCGGGTGGTTAGATTGGGCGACTAGTCTAACCGGCCAACTTAAAAGATGAACCTAAACGACATCGTGGGCAACAACTAGAAAAGGCGAGAGGAGTCTTTCATACCGGTTGGGAGTATTTCCACTCAGTAGGCGAGGAGAGGCAGTGTGGTCTTTGTCACCCCCACGCCCTTTCATTTGTGACCTTCATGCCAGTTATATTTAGTGCACACAGTATCTACTCGATGGGACCCTTCCGCAATCAATCTGCTAACCAACAAATCCTCCCGAGCTCCACAATTCGCTGCATATCACTAAATCTTCCATTTTAGATTATTATGATATTCTTGGGATAATTTTCTTTTTTGTTAACATCTATCTTTAGAGACTATTTTCCATTTTTTTAGGCTATATTGTAGCCGCATTTATTTTGTTTCTGAATTTGAGTTTTGACATCTATTTAATCCCATCTTGTGGGATGAGAAGGGGGCTGAAGTCTGAATCTGAGTTTTAGAGTCTGAGTTTAGAGTTCCAGGATTTTCTTCAAGTGTTCTTTTGAGGAGGTGGAACTAGCGGGCAGAGGCAAGAGCCACATGCTTCATCAACCGACTCCAATGAAGAACACTAGTTTTATTATTTTTCTTTTCAGTTTCATTATGAACTAATTCTATTTTTTAGAGCTTTGATGTAGTCTAGTATTGAACACACAATTTATATTCCAAGTTATTTTATTTTTAATATTTTCATGATTGAGTATTTATTCCTTGTTCTTAATGCTTGAATTCTCTAGCTAATTATTGTTCGATCTATTAAATCACAATGAGACCAAGAGGTGATTTGTGATTAAAGCTCTAGGGTTAGACACCATTAGTAGAGCGAAAGTAGAGATGCTATACCGCAACTAGTGCTATTTTCAAGAAAAATCCAAAGAACTAGTGAGTCACCAATTAGTTAAATTCATGTAGAGTATGGAGTTATTAGTTGGAGATATTTTTAGTATTGTTCGAGAGAAAATATTGAATAGTTAAGGGATTTTTATCATCAACTTGGGATAATTGGGATTCTATAACAAGGAAGAATAAATTGTGTGGGATTTTCTAGTTGAAATCAAACACTCTAGATCTATTCTTATTATCTTTAAATTCTTAATTTTAATGTTATTTTTTTCAGTTTATTTAGATAATCCATCCTTCAAATTTTTTTTTTTTCAAACAGTAATTAATTTAGTCAATTTCAATACTCAATAACATAATTATTTCTTGTGGCTTCGATATCCGTTTTCTTTAAAACACTTTACTCCTTGTTACAATTATGTGTACTTGCAGATATATTTTTATGCAAACAATAATCTATTCTTCCTCTTTTCATCCATTTGGACTGAGAAAATTTTTCTGTTTTGCCCTGATCCCCCATACCTTCACTGACTTCTTAGCACTAGCTAAGTATTCTTCCTGGAGCTTTGCAAGTCCAAATGCATCACTGAGATTCATGGGATTAGCATTCTGATAGGGACCCTGACTTCATCATTCAAGCCACTAAGGAACAACTTAGCTTATGTGAATCTGAAATTCATTTTAGACAATTAGAAAGAGCTTCAAATTGGGCCCTATAGGTAGCCACTGAGGTGGTTTGTTTGAGTCTTGTGAGTGCCTCCATGGGATCGTCATATGCAATCGGTCCAAAACGTATTAGCATGACTCTAGTGAATATTTCTCAGGTGGTTAACTGCTCACCATCAGAGGCATCCTAGTACCAAGTTAAGGCCTCCCCTTCCATGTGATATGAGTCCATGAGTAAATGTTGAGCTGAAGAAGTGTGATGGAAATTAAAATAATGGGTAGCTTTGAAGATCCAACCTACTGGGTTCTCCCTTTCAAATTGAGGGAAATCCATTACCCCTTTGTTACTGCCTCTACGATGTTCTTGGATCTCTAACTCTTGTTCCAAGTGGGCATCCTTGGTAGCCATTTGCGTTTGGTTGATGACCACTGGTTTCATCATGCCAGTCAATTGGTTGAGCCTCTCATGCATCTCCTAGATGGTCTCTTTCTGCATCTCCAACTGCCTCTAAAGAGCTTCTTGCTACTATTTATACCGAGTGCCTTCTACCATTAGGTTGGTGGCTTTAGATACCAGTTAATGATATTGATCTCAATGCAATGAAAATAGTGGGATTAATGGAAGGTGTTTGTGAAATTGAAATTGTGAAAAAGCAATTTTACTTATAATAGGGTTGATTCGAGGTAATCCCTAAACCTCCAAAACATTCAAAGCATCAAGTATTTTCCAGATGATCCTCACATACCTCCCTCCTTTCCCTAATATTCCTTGTAAGGATAACTAACAAGATGAATTACTAGATAACACGTGGAAAGTGAATAACAGACTCACAGACTTCAGAAATTAAAATGACTACAAGGGAATAAAAGTGCAAATATCTAAAGCCATGAAACGTTGTGTTCTCCTTAGCAAGCCTCCAAGTAGAATGGTGCGCTTTAGTGTAGCGTTTGACCCATTCCTTCAGCCTCAAAACGGAACATTCCTTTAATCCACCAACACTGCATCTTGAGTTCCTCCACTTAACATCTTCAACTCCCTTCTTCCTTATCTCAACAAAACCCTTTAGCACCTTTTCCTCTTTGCATCTCATTGAACCCTTCCCCTCCCTTCACTCTTTACTTCCATGAGAGGCTATAACACTTCCCTTTCACAAACCACCATGACCAAGACCCACGAATGAGTACCACAATAGCTATAGCCATTAGCCATTGCATCTAGATATGTTTTCCACACCACCAAATAGAGCAAACCAAACCCCACTATTCCTTCCTCAATCAACCACTCATCACATCAGAGACAACTTCAACATCATAAAAGTACCTCCCAGTTCCTCTATCGACCTCTCCCATCCCAGCATGTGCATGGTATGCTGAAACCCCTCCCAAACCAAGAGCAAACAGAGTACCATGGCATGCCCACCTAATGCCACCAAACTGCACCACCCCTCACTACGTTGCAATATGGACATTAGGATCCTCTTATGATAGCCCCCCAAACTAGATAGTTTGTTGAATCATTTGTATGATGCCCGGCTTGATCTTGTGGTTATTGGCTTGTATAGCTTGCCGCCTTATACTAGATGTTGTCCCATTGACAGAGGGCATAGCATAGCCCCTCAAAGCTTTATTATCTTGATAGGCCATGGTGAATGGAGATGTGGTAGCCTCTTGCTTCTTCTTTTTATTGATTCTATGTAAAGTTCTTTCAATCTTAGAATAAAAAAGTGTAGGCTCTAATGGTTTAGATCGAGGCATACACTTCTAAATCTTGAAATAGAAATAGAAGAAAAGTCAAAACTGAGGTCTATTTGAACAACTTTTAAAAATACATCTAGCTAGTAGCAATATAAAAAACAAATAATTAATCCCCAGCAATGGCACCAAAACATTGTTATGCTGAAAATATTTACAAGTGTCCAAAATCATAACAAGTAGTAAAATATTTTAAAGAAAATGGACATCAAACCCACAGAGATTAATTTTGTTATCGAGTACTGAAATTTACTAAATTAATTATTATTTGGAAAATTGAAAAAAATTAAAATTTTCTAATATCTAAATTAAATTGAAATACTTAACAATAATAAATTTAAGAATAAAATAGCATAAAAATCTAAAATTGTAAATATAATAAGAATAGATTTAGAGCATTTGATTTTACCTAGCAAATCCCACACAATGTATTCTTTCTTGTTATAGAATTTCAATTACCCAAGTTGATGATAAAAATCGTTTAACTATTCAATATCTTCCCTCGAATAATAATAAAAATATCTCCGACTAATAACCCATCATATTTCTATGTGAATTTAACTAATGGAGACTCATCAAGTTTTTTGGATTTTTCTTGAAAATCACATTAACCACGATAAAGTATCGATACTTTCGCTCAACTAATGGTGTTTAATCCTAGAGCTCTTAATCACAAATCACTCTTGATCTCATTGGGATTCAATAGATCGAACAATAATTCGCTAGAAAATTGCAAGTATTACAAACAAGGAATAAACACTTAATCACAAAAATATTGAAAATAAAATAACTTATAATATAAATTGTGTGTTCAAGGCTAGACTACATCCAAGCTCTAGAAAATAAAATTAGTCCATAATGAAACTGAAATGAAAAAGAATAGAAGTAGTGTTCTTCGTTGGAGTCGGTTGATGAAGCATGTAGCTCTTGCCTCCCTCTCTAGATATGCTTCCTTGAAATAAACTCTGGACTATTGACCTCTAAAACTCATATTCTCCCCATCAATTTTATGCTAATTATATGCTTATATAGGGGAGAAAAGAAACACTAACATTTTCTTGATTCCCGCCTAAAAAATTGCCTAACTTTTATGACTTATATTAGCAGCTTCGTTTGTGCTTCAGGGTTCAGAATTTAGGACTTATATTAGTAGCCTTATTAGAGATAAAGTTTTAGCCCTTTAAGAGAGCTTTCTAACCCATCTATAATCGCATCGATCGGATATGTGACTAGAAAGTTATGATCAAAACACTAAAATATGTTCATACTGTCTCCTAACACATTTCGAACTTGGACTTCTTGTGGATTCCTTCTGTGATTTCTTTCTCTTTTTTCTTGATCAAAATTACTCTCAAAACCTTTGCTAGTTGTTGCCCATGATATCGTTTAGGTTGGTCTTTTAAGTTGATCGTTTAGACTGGTCGCCCAATCTAACTACCCAGAGCCTTGTTGCCAAGTCTAGTAAGATCTTGTCGCCTCTTGTCGGTCTAGATCCGTAGCTTCCTCGCCTACATCTTCTAGGCTCTCTTAAGATCTCATCACCTCTCGTCGATTTAGATCCGTAGTCTCTTCTTTTGTACCCAAATCGCACTAAATTTTCTCATTCCTTCGAATCCAAGAAAATAAAGAAAAATATATAGAAATAAAATAAAATCAATAGAATTGAAGGAAAACTGACACTTTTTATAAATAAAAGAGTAATAAAAATCACACTTATCACTCTTATTCTATTACTGAGTACTGGGACAAGTAGAATATCGCATCAACATCGAGGTCATAATACACATTCACCCTCATTTCATTCAACTTGTGCTGGCCTCATCATCCTCTAACGGTTGACCTTACTCGTGAATACAGAGACTGTGAAGCCCAGGCCCATGGCCCAGCCTGAAGACCCTTGAAACAACGTTGTTTAACAGGTTAGTCATCCCCTTTCTTTTTCTTCACCCACCCCCCAACAATTTCCCCCATTTCTTTTTCTCTCCTCTGTTTTTGCCGAAAACTTCTCCTCTAATCCTATTTTCTCTACACGGCAGGTTATTCTTCCCTTGTGGTTTGTTTTTCTCCTCAAATCTTTAGGTCTCTCTACAAACTCATCTCCTCTTCCTCTCTTGCATGGTGTTCTTTTGTCTACAACCCTCACAACTAACCCTTTCTTTCTCATCACTTGCATATTTGTTTTTTTGCTTTGTGATTTTTGGTGCTGTGTTTTTGTGGTTTTTTTTTTTTTAACTTCAAAGCCCATCACTAGAGACACTAGCATTCACCGGTAGTCCATTCTCATTCTTTGTTTCTCACACACACACACACATTCACTTCAAGTTATTTTATTTCACTCTAATGAAATTTCTAAAATATGTAGTCCGTGGGCTTTCTGTGCATTTTTTTTGTGTAGGCAAACACCTTGTGTTGGAATGGTCTTTGAGTTTGGATTAATTGGGTTGGACGTGTAGTGAATCAAATGGATACTCAGGGTTGAGTAGTGGTTGTTTTTGTACTATTTGGGTTTTACACAACGGTTGGAGTGGAGGTTAAATTATTTGGCGGTACATTATTGCTATTTTGGTTGAGTTGTTGGTGGTTGCTTAGAGTTAGGGGCCTATTCACCTTAGAGTTAGGTGGAGTTTATAATGTGTTTATTATTGTGGACCCCTTGGTTTATTATTATTGCAGTAATGACTTTGTGGAGTTTATAATGTGTTTATTTAGAAAATATGAGATTAATTATTGTTTATGAAATCTTTGAAAATTTTAGATGAGTTGGGCGACATGTATATAAGTGACAGGTAGTAATTCTCCGACTCATCCGAGTATGGGGCGTTACATTTGGTATCAGAGTCAGGTTTAAGGTTCTATAGACTATAGTATGTGAGATTTCGGAGTATAGATAGTCTTTAAGAAATCATTTTCAGATTTGATGTGATAGTGGAGTGGGCTATAAGGTAGAATATTTTAGGTATTGGAGGTCTTAGAATTTGCAGACTTTAGGAATGATTTTGATGTGTAGGATTTTATGGGTCTATGAGTTGAATTCATGTTGTTTGAGGTTTGCTTTGATTATGGAGACTTTTTTAAATAGATTTGATGGGGTTAAAGTTTTAGACTTCGAAGATTGATCATTACTATTATTGCGCGTACTTCTTTTCTCTGTATTATAGGTAACTTTTTAACTTTGAAGTATTATATATATGTTTCGTTTTACAGGTACCACTAATTATTTATGTTTTAGATGAACTCGATATTTTTGAAATGATTATTAAAGATCCAAGTTATTTTGTCAGGATGCCACCTCGTCGTCGAGAACGAAGTATGTCGGATATGCACGCAAATGAGAATGAAAAGGAAGCAAACCCGAGTGCTTCTGAAGTACTACGAGAAGTGACACATCAATTAATGGATACTCTCGCGCAGAATCCCCTGGGTCGCTAGCACAACTATAATGAAGGAGGTTGTACCATAGAATAATTCAATCGAATGCACCCCCTTCATTTGATGGGAGAGGTGAATCAACCCTGGTGGAGGATTGGGTTTAGGATATTGAAGAGATATTGCGGGTCCTAACCTGTACAGATGAATAGAAGATGGTGTATGCCACATTCAAGCTGACTGGGGAGGCGAAAAGATGGTGGATTTCTGAAAGAACTATCAGAGAAGTAGAAGGGACAGAATTAGTTAGTTGGCTACATTTGAAGCAGATTTTTCTTGAGCGCTTCTTCCCATGCTTGGTCCGAGATGACTAGGCAATGGAATTCGTCACTTTGGTGCAAGGAACTATGATGGTACACTAGTATGCAACTAGATTTACTGAGTTATCCCGTTTTGCTACGTATCTGATCCCTGATGAGGAAAAGAAAGTGCATAAATTCGAACAAGGGCTGAACGAAAAATTTATGAATGAGTGGTGGGCTTTCAGATTCGAAACTTTTCAGCGTTGGTGAATAAGGCCACAGTTTTTGAACGAAGCTTTCAAAGAAGCACTGCAATGCTTGAGTAGAGGAAGAGAACTACTCCATCTGGGTACCATTCTAGCATGGACCACGGATCGTGGAAAAAGAGGAACGAAGGTAGTAGCTCAGGAAAGAGGCTAGTTCAGGGTAATCAACAACCCTATCAATGTAGGACTTGCAATCAAGTGCATTCTGAGGAGTGCAAAAAAGGGGCAAGATTTTGTTTCTGTTGCAGTAAACCAGGACATTACTGATTGAGCTGCATTATTTCATAATTTATATAGTTAAAATCAATGTATTTTTAATTGTTTTATCATATTATCATTGATTTTAGATAGAAAAATGATCAAGAGGCAATAAATCCACGTGAAGTACACCGTGAGTCATAGTCCGAAGGTCCCATGCACAGCCCAGCAGCACCTCCACGTAAAAACTGAAAGCATGCATACTCTGTTTTCTGAAGAGAAAACAGAGGAAGTTGATGCCACAAGCCACGTCATTCCTCCTCCATCTCTCAGGTTAAAGTGGTCTCTACTCACACGGTCAGGCTCCACTAGAATTCAGCGGCAAAGAAAAGGAAAAAAGAAAGAAAGAAAATGCAGTGTAGTTTCGGGTGGAACTTGGTGCAGTCTCGGCTGGAAGTAAGAATAAGAAAATAAAATAAAAGAGTTGGTAAGCATGTGATGCCGACAAGAGATAGAACAAAAAAAAGAAAAAGAAACCGAAAGAAAATAAAAAGAAGATGAAAGCAGAACCATTCGGTGCATGCATGTGTTTCGGTGCAAGCTGGAAATAGAAAGAGAATGAAGTTCAGTGTAGTGCATGTCACTCGGTGCAGCAAAGAAAAATAAGAAGAAGAAGAAAGTGAGGTGCAGTTGGTTTCAGCTCAAGCAAAAGAAAACAGAAAGCAGTAAACATGCATGTGCAGTTGTGAGACTGGAAAGCAAGAAGAAAATAAAGAAAATAATAATATGCAGTCGGTGCAGCTCGGTGCAGCTTAGTGGAAGAAAAAGAAATGAAATAAAACTCAAGCAGTGCATTCGGTCGGCTGGAAAGCAAGAAAGAAGAAGAAGAAAAAAAAATAAACAAGTTGATTTCGACAGTGGGAAACAAGCCAGCGGATCAATTCAGTGGGCGACGAAAGTTTTTATTCTTTGCGACTTTTGAAGCCTATAAAAAGGCTTCAAATGAACGAAGAAAGGACATCAGATTTTAGATTAGAGAGCATCATAGTTTTAGAGTTTTTAGTTGTAGTTTCTTTGTAATTAGGAGTAGAGTAGAAATAATATTTTAAGTGTGATTTTATATATATATTTTTTATTATTTTTACTATTTTTTCAGTTTGAAGTTATTATTTCAATTTGGAGTTATAAAATACATTTTCGTACTAAGGTTAGAGGTGAAGTCTAATGATTTAAATATTATTTTGGTTTATATTGTGAGTTTGATCAATTGAATGGTGTTATTATTAGAAACTTTGATTATCTATATACTTTTCTTGATCTATTGTGATTTTTGAATACAGTGGATGCTTGAAGAATTCCTGTGATAATCAATTGGACTTGTGAATGTTTTCTACCATAAATTGTTCAAACTTAATCTTTAGTGATCGGAAGAATTTTTGGTGTTATTATTAGAAACTTTGATTATCTATATACTTTTCTTGATCTATTATGATTTCCGAATATAGTGGATGCTTCAAGAATCCCTGTGGTAATCAATTGGACTTTTAAATGTTTATTTCATCAATTATTCAAACTTTAGTAATCGGAAGAATTTTTGGTGTTAGAAACTTTGATTATCTATATATTTTTCTTGATCTATTGTGACAATGGATGCTTGAAGAATCTATGTGATAATCAATTGGATTTTTAAATGTTTACATCATTAATTATTCGTGATTAGTTTTCTTGGGCGTAATTGTTAAATCCTCCAGTTAGACAGAATCATTATTCCAGTCTAACTGAGCTAAATTGTTTGGGAATGATATTCTAAATTATTAGACGGATCCTCGAAACCTTAGTCATTTTTGTATTAATTTATTTTATTAAGTTCAGTTATATTTTATTCCTTTAAAAATCTTCATTTCAAAAATCTATTTTCTTCTTTTTATTGCACGTTCTTTTTAATAATCTATTTTTATTTTATTCACTTTATCACATTAGTCAATCCCTGTGGATTCGATCCTGTAAGATACTACAACACCTGTATACTTGCAGGTAAAACTGATCTGAATTTTTACTCATTATTTTGAGTGAAAGTTTAGACTCAACAATTACATCAGGGATTACCCATTGCAAATGGGTAGCAACAAGGCGACCATACTACCACCTTAGAGAAATGGAGTTACAACATGAGGTAGCAACCAATGTCCTACTGCGCCTGCACGGGTTTTTGCACTAACACTTGGAGAGGCTAAGGATAGGAATGATGTGATCATTGGTATGACTCCTTTGTTTTGCTTTAAGATTTTTTTTTATTTGTTGGTTATGGTTAAGTGTAACAACCCGACCCTAAGATTAGGATAAGTTTTATATATTTTTTTCATATAAACTATAAATACTTTATTATTATTATTATTATTATTATTTATTTTTATCATCAGATTTTATAGAAGTATAATTTTAGAGTTTTACCAACATTAAAATTCCTAAACCTATACTCTCGGTTTCACTCACACTCACATGCACATCACGTATACCTCTTCTCCTTGTTTCTTTCTACCTTTACTGAAGTATTTATCTCTTAGTCGAATAGGTTTCCTAATGGAAAACCAAATTCTCAACTCCAAATCCTATCCCATCTCCTTATGGTCACGATACCCTTCTCCTTGCCTATAAAATCCACCCCTGGCCGAGACCTCCAGAAGAAAATATAAGAAACCATAGCCACCGTGGCAGGCTTCTTCAAACCGAGAATTCAACTCCCTTATGCACACGTCCCATGCAAACAGAATTTTTCCTCATCAATCTAGGGTTGTCATCGACCCTCTTGTGCTGCCAAGCATCATGCCGCTGCGAAGCTCCTCCAATCCAGACCAGCGTTGCATGCCTCCCACGTCAATCACGACCACATCTGCACCTCCACATCCTTCCCGTGTGAAGCCTAGCAGCACATCTGCACCTCCGCAGTTCACTTGTGCTCCACACTCTCAAGCCACGACCACCACCTTGCTGAAACTGTCAACACTCCTTCACCACCGTCGCCCAGCCGCTGAAAAACCACAACCGAATACTCTGTTTTCCACTCCTGAAACAGAGCAGTCATGTCTCTCCCACCCGAGCCACTTGCTTCGCCGGATTCCACCATAGATGACGCCGGAATGCCACCACTAGCCACCACAGAAGACTTCAGACCATCCTCAACTGCCAAGGCACACCGCAGCAGCCACGGATGTGAAGCCGAAGCCTCTGTTTCTCTTCCATGGTAGCCACCTCAAGGGACATCGAACCACCTCTTCGACGACACAGAAATTTCCGGCCATCCTTGTTCCATCGCCGGAACTCCCAGCCACCCAGGGCCACCATCGCACTCAAACCTCTCTCGGTGAGTCTCACCGCAAGCCTCACTCTCACTCTCCTGTTTCTCTACATAATATATATATATATATATATATATATATACATTTAGTTGCTTTTAGGTTTTATTTACGTAGTGCATGTGTTAAAATAGATTTACTTTTATGCCTTTTTAATCCTTGTTTTAAGTATAATTACATCTATAACCTTATGTTTAAATATATGTTAATTAAGAATGTTAGTCATTTTATTTGAAGTCAAGTTTAATATTTTGAGTTGAGTTTAATTTCATTAAATAAATATATGAATCTTAAGATCATTGTTATAAGAAAGTGTTTCAGGAATTTAAAATATCAGGATTTATTGATTATGGTGTTAAACAAAAGGTTTATTTCACTATCTCTTAGACTATGAATTTAATTAAGTGAGACATTAGGACATGATTTCCTAGACAGATTTAGTGACGTTTAATATTTTATATAGGTGACGAGTTACAACTTGAGATTCAGGAAAAAGCACAGCAAGGTAAGTTATTTGATCACAAAATTAGGATCATCACAGTTCAGCTTATATTCAAGTATTATTCAAGCCAGTTCATTGAGAGCCTTTGTTTATGTACCACTCATGTCATATGCAAGCATGTCATTCAACATAGCACACGATCATGTCATTCCGCATCATGTTCAATTTCAGAAATTATAATTATATATGTATTATGTCATGCATCTCATGGTCATAAGACACGTAAGTTATCTTAAGTTCAAGTGCAAGATAAAATCATATCAGTTAGTCAGATGGCCATTCAGATGCATGGTACCAATGCAGTTCAGTTTCAGGGTGGATGTGCAAGCCACAGACTCAAGCGTGGTCCACCATAATATGCCAGAATACTATCAGCGGCTCCCCTCGCGGCCGCGGGACGTGGGGCCAGTGCACAACCTCGCACACAGGGTTAAGTGTGTTGGCCAGTTAGTTCAATCAGTTAAATCAAAATAGTCAGTTAAATCAGATCAGTCAATTAAGTCAGATCAGTCAGTTAATTCAGATAAATCAGTCATGCATAAACATCAGTATGATCAGTCATGAATTTTAAGTGCTCAACATGAAATTTTTATGAAAACCTTACATTTAGTATGTTAACGTTGTGATGGATTTCTTATTGAGTATTCGACTCATTTTAGTTTTTTTCATGTTTTTAACCACCCAGGTGAGGATGATGATTACGAGCAGGCAGACCAGGATTAGAAGGAGCAGTTATTTTAGTTTCAAACCTTCTAGAATGAAATTTATTTTATTGGTTTTATGACATAAATTATTCAGTTTATTCTTTTAAGTTTTTTTGAAGACATTTTTATCAGACAAAGTTTTATGAAATAAATCCTAAATTTGTTTTCTTAAATATGAGATCTCTTGTCGGATTTATTTTATGAAAATACGTGACACTCCTAACCTACGGGAAGGAGGTGTTACATTAAGACTTTGAATATTTTAGTTCATGGATAATGCTGAATGTGATCACAGGTACTCTTTCTTTATTTTCTAATAAAGCTATTGTGTTGTTTGACTCGGGAGCGGCACATTCATTTGTTTCCATGGCTTACTCTAGATTTTGCACTTTAGAAATTGAAAATTTGAAGCACAAGTTAGTGGTCCCGACCCCAATAGGAAATTCGGTAGTCTATGATGAGATTCTACCTGGGTGTCCTTTATCTATTGAGGGAAGACTAATGCCAGTAGATTTAATAGTCATTCACATGATTGGGTTTGATGTGATTTTGGGTATGGATTGGTTAGCTTCCTACCATGCCAGTATTGATTGCTTTAAAAAAGAAGTGGTTTTAGACCCCCAAAAGAAAGTGAATTTTGGTTTACAGGGTCGAAAGTGAGGTTGCATCCACCCATCATATCTGCCATTCAGGTTGGAAAATTGTTACATGATGGTTGTCAGGGATTCTTAGCCTGCGTGGTAGAAGCACCAAAAGTGGAGTTGAAGTTAGAGCAGATACCTGTTGTGAGTGAATATCTAGAGGTTTTCCTAAAAGATTTATCTGGACTCCCACTTGAACGAGAGGCAGAGTTTGCTATTGAATTAGTCCCAAGCACGGCACCCCTTTCGAAAGCACTGTGTCGGATGGCACCATCTGAATTAGTGGAACTCAAGGAGCAGTTGCAAGATTTGTTGGACAAGGGCTTCATCAGACCCAGTGTATCACCTTGGGGAGCTTCAGCTCTTTTTGTGAAAAAGAAGGATGGATCGATGAGAATGAGTATCGATTACAGGAAACTTAATAGGGTGACCATAAAGAATAAGTACCCACTACCCCATATAGAAGATTTTTTTGATCTACTCCAGGGTGCTCAAGTATTTTCAAAGCTTGATCTTCGATCTAGTTACTATAATTGAAGATCAGGGTAGAAGACATGGCTAAGACGGCTTTCAGGATTCGTTATGGCCATTATGAGTTTTTGGTCATACCTTTTGACCTAACTCATGCCCCAGTAGTATTCATGGATTTGATGAACAGGGTGTTCCATGAATTTTTGGATAAGTTTGTGGTTGTTTTTATTGATGATATACTGATATACTCCAAAAGCAAGACTGAGCATGAAGAACATTTGAAGCTGGTACTTGGAACACTTAGAGATAAATAGTTGTTTTCTAAATTGAAGAAGTGTGAATTTTGGCTAGATTCAATCGCCTTTCTGGGGCATGTAGTTTCAAAAGATGGCATTTCAGTGGACCTGGGAAAAGTGGAAGCAGTAGTTAATTGGTCGGCATCAAAGAATGTTCATGAGGTTAGAAGTTTTTTGTGATTGGTAGGTTGTTACTATCGATTCATTGATGGTTTCTCCAGGATAGCAGTTCCTCTCACTGCACTCACCAGAAAGAATAATAAGTTGAATGGACAACAAGGTGTGAAGAAAGTTTCCAAGAGTTTAAACAAACATTAGTGACATCTCTGGTGTTAACAGTTCCTACTGCTAGAGGAGGATTTGTAGTTTAGAATAATGCATCAAGGCTTGGTTTGGGGTGCGTATTTGTAACACCCCATTCCCGTAGGCTAGGAGTGTCACGTGTTTTTCATAAAATAAACCCGGCAAGAGATCTCATTTTAAATAAAAACAATTTAAGATTTATTTCATAAAACTTTGTCTGATAAAAATGTCTTAAAAAAACTTAACTGAATAAACTGAATAAAAGTCATGTCATAAAGTAATAAAATAAATTTTTCTAAAAGGTCTGAAATTAAAAATAAATGCTCCTTCTAATCCTAGCTTGTCTGCTCGTAATCATCATCCTCACCTGGGTGGTTAAAAACATGAAAACAAACTAAAATGAGTCGAATACTCAGTAAGAAATCCATCACAACGTTAACATACTAAACATAAGGTTTTCATAAAAGTTTTCATGCTGAGAACTTAAAATTCATGATTGTTCATACTGATGTCTATGCTATGCATGACTGATTTATCTGAATTAACTGACTGTTCTGATTTAACTGACTGAACTGACTGGCCAACACACTTAACCCTGTGTGCGAGGTTGTGCACCGGCCCCACATCCCGCGGCCGCGAGGGGAACCGCTGATAGTATTCTAGCATACTATGGTGGACCACGCTTGAGTCCGTGGCTTGCACGTCCACCCTGATCTGAACTGCATTGGTACCATGCATCTGAATGGCCATCTGATTAACTGAACTGATCTTATCTTGCACTTGAACTTAAGATAGCTTATGTGTCTTATGACCATGAGATGCATGACATAATACATATATAATTATAATTTCTGAATCTGAACATGATGCAGAATGACATGATTATGCTATGTTGGATGACATGTTTGCATATGACATGAGTGGTACATAAAAATGGCTATCAATGAACTGGCTTGAATAATACTTAAATATAAACTGAACTGTAATGATCCTAATTTATGATCAAATTACTTACCTTGTTGCGCTTCTTCTTGAATCTTAAGTCGTAACTCGTCACCTATACATAATTTTTAAACGTCACTAAACTTGTCTAGGAACCCGTATCCTAATATCCTACTTAATTAAAATTCATAATCTAGAAAATAGCTAAATAAATATTCTGTTTATCGCTATAAACAATAAATCTTAATATCTTAAATTACTTAAAAATTACTAATAACATATTATAACTTAGTAAAACACTTGGACCCTTTAAAATAAGTCATAAAATCTAAATTCTTAAATTAAGATTACTTTCTTAACATAATTATTTAATCTTATAAGAAATATATAAATTTTCAATATTATTTAAATACTCTTAACATATTTCTTTATTTTAAAGTATAACACAATAAATTATTATTAAGCTTTTAAAAGAATATTAACAAAATATTGAGCTTGATAGTATATTTAAAATATTTTCATTTTTCCTTCAACACTTTATTAAAAAGACTAAGTCTATGATTAATATACTTATTAAATTAAACACAACTTAAAGTATTAAGTTCAACCCATCATCATTTACTTAAGCCCAACAAAAATTTCTAAGACAATAATATAAGATCAAATCCAATTTAAAAATACAAGTTCATTTAAGAACTTATGAGAGGTTCAGAACATGCTCGGTTCAAAGTTAATAAAACGTAGCTACCACATGCAGTGGATTGAAACCGACCCAACATATTATACTAAGTGATACTCAGTGCAAAATTAAGAGCAGACTACACGGTAAAAGCTAGAGGCAGCCAAGGGCAGTTTTGTAAACAACTACTTATGCATGCAAATAAACTAACCAAGCCTACGTACTGTGATATAGTGCAGAGAACCGAGTGCGTGCGAGGGAAACGGAGGCTCACCGAAGGAGGTGTGTGCGACGGGAGAAGGGCTGTACGGTGGCTCAAGGTCGCTGGAAGTGGAGTTGGTGTAACTCTAGCCTTCACTGCGGTGGTGCGAAGCCGAGAGGAGAGGGAGAGCTCGGTGAAGCTGGGAACGACTGAGAGAGAGGCTTACGGAGAAAACACCTCCCCTGTTTCGGTGCAGTAAAACAGAGCAAATTTTCTGGGGTGGTTTTTGGCGGCTGGGCGACGGCTTCAGCAAGGTGGTGGTCGTGGCTTGATGGGCAGCGGTGAAGGTGATGAAAGGAGCTCACGGTTTGGCAACAGGAGGGCTCGGATTGCACTGCAATTGGCCTCTCGGTTACACTCCAGAAGCTGGTTTTCGGTGTGAGCTTTGTGTGTGTTTTATAGGAGGTTTTGGTTTGTTTTTATAGGCAAGGGAGAGGAGGAAGCTGGCTGCAAAAAGGAGACCCAAACCTAAGAGGATACTAACACTAAGTCGATCGGTGCAAGACGTGTACGTGATGTGCATGCATGTGAGTGTGAGACGAGTGGTGAGGGGAAATCCGAACGTGGCTGGGCAGGTTTAGTTGGAGTTGGGAGTTGGTTTCCCACTAGGATTTTAGTCGACTAGATAGAGGAATAAGCAGCTCGGGTCTACAGTGAAGATGGGAGGAGAAAAACAAAGAAAAAAATACCGAAGGATTCTAGAGTTACATGAATTGGTTTCACACTAAAATTCTATTAAAACAAACAATAATATTACTAATATATATGATAGTTATAATAATACCAAATACTCATAATTAATAAGACTAATAAAATGTAAAAACAAATAATAATAAAGTTAATAATAATAATAATAATAATAATAATAGTAAGCGATTTACCTAAATACCCCCAAAGTTACGGTTGGTATGTTACAGTATTGATGCAACATGGAAGGTTATAGCATACGCCTCACACCAATTGAGCAAAATTATCCCACGCATGATCTGGAACTTGTGGTAGTCATTTTTGCACTTAAGATTTGGAGACACTATTTGTATGGGGAAAAGTGCGAAGTCTATACGGATCACAAGAGTTTGAAATATTTCTTTACCAAGAAGGAATTAAATATGAGGCAAAGGAGATGGCTTGAGTTGATCAAGGATTATGATTGCATCATCAATTATCACCCAGGCAAAACTAATGTTTTAGCCGACACCTTAAGTAGGAAGTCAATGGGACCTGCAGTTACAACCCTTACCACTCAATATAGGTTGTTAATGGACTTAGAAAGAGCCGGTATTGAGGTAATCACTAGTGATACAAGTACTTTCATGGCTAGTTTGATAGTTCAACCATCCTTGATAGATAGAATCAAAGTTAGAAAGTGGATTCAGGGTTGGAGAAGCTCGTGGAAGAAGTCAGGAACGGGAACAAATCTGACTTTAGCGATTCTGAGGATGGAGTTTTGAAGTTTAGAGGTAGACTGTGTGTGCCAACTAATGATGAACTAAAAAGGGTAATTCTCAAAGAAGCACACCGTTCTTTGTATACAGTTCACCCAGGAAGTACCAAGATGTATTGGGACTTGGGAGAGTCTTTTTGGTGGAATGGTATGAAAAGAAAAATTGCTAAATTTATGGAATAGTGCCTAACTTGCCAACAAGTGAAGGCGGAGCATCAGAGACCAGCAGGATTGTTCTAGCCACTCCAAATTCCAGAGTAGAAGTGGGAGCATATCTCCATGGACTTTGTGACTGGCCTACCAAGGACATTGAGCGGACAAGATGTGATATGGGTGATCGTGGATCGCTTAACGAAGACTACTCGTTTTGTGCCCATTAAAGTTTCTTATAAACTAGAGAAACTAGCTGAGCTGTATGTGCGAGAGATAGTGAGGTTGCATGGGATACCAGTATGTGTTGTGTCAGATAGAGACCCTCATTTCACTTCCAAGTTCTGGCAAAACTTACAAGAGGCAATGGGTACTAAGTTAAGTTTCAATACTATTTTTCACCTTGTGTGACAATCCAATCCTGGGCTAGGTTCTAATAAAACATCTACCCCACTCCTCAACTAGTATAAGATAGCAGCTTAGGTCCATGCATAAGATGATATGTAACAAGGAAATACCTAAAACATGTAAGGAGTTATAATCAATTAGATCAAAACTCAAATTAATGGAGTGGAAAGTTTAAAATTAAAATCCAGGGGCTAATTTATATAGAAAAATGTCCAAAATAAAAATCTTGTGAGTTATTTTAGTATTTATACTTTTGTTATGGGTTAACAAAAAATTATTTTTAAAACAAAATGAAAAAATAAACAAAAACAAAAATAATAAGAATAACGAGTATTTATTATATAGAAAAGACGATTTTTGTTATATAAAATACATATTCTCATGATTAGTCAAGTTTCTTGGGTTTAAAATTAGATTTATTATATTATCAAGTCGGTGTGTAGAATATATCATCTACATCACTTAAATGATTGAAAGGGACATTTATGGCCTCGGAGGAATAAGTTGTGGCACCCTCGGCCCCCGCTTGGGATTGGATAGTGACTGAAATACCGGGACATGCAACACAAAGGTACATACCTCTCGTACATGACAGATAAGATGCAATTCACCTATGTTTACTAGTAGTATGCAATAAGTAACGTAGCAAAAAATGCAAAGTTCATATAAAACTAAGCAACGCCTAAAGCAGTTACATTAGCACATGGTACTGTACGACTAAACATAACCCAAACATTGTCTTAACATAACATGCTTTTCAAAAGTACCAGATAATATATATTCATTGTCTCCCAAACATAAGTACTGTAATTTTTTTCCAAAACAAAGGGACCAATCACAAAAGACCTTAAATTACGAGACAGGGAACTTCATTAGCACTAAGGTCCCTTCCCTAGTGATACTCAAGAAAATACCCCTAGTCCTCAGGGGCTCGTGTTCTAGAAGTCCCAAATTAGAGGCAACTTCTTCGGTCTCTACTGAGAAATCCTTTGCTTGATATAGGTATCCGGTTACAAAATCCAAATGGTCCTTGATCGTAGGGGCTCTTTCGGTCTTGGTTTCATCTTCGTCCTTATTGATTGCTTCCAAAAGGTCCCTAAGGCATTGGGTCTTGACTTTCAAAAGAGTGGCCGTAAAGTCATAGTGGGCCTCTACTGTGAATTCATCTTTCATTAACTCATTTATCATGTCCATGATCTTGGGTACCTATCATAGCTTCTATCATTATGGGTGGGGAATGGTAGTGGAAACTACTACAATGAGATGTCAACAAATCTCAACAAGTAAACATACAACATACAACAGTTAACATAAGCATACAAATGGCCAATCATAAAATGCATGCATGAACATGTACTTGACGTATGACTTGACCAAAACATGACTTATACACTTGACGTTTATCAAAAGACATGTAACAAAAATCCTTAGACTTTTCAGAAAAACATATTTGACATCATTTTCATGTTGATCTTTAAACATTCATATCATATTCTTTCATATCACATGATTCATATCACGTGATGCATATCATGTGAGCTCATTGCTTTGTTCTTATAAAACATGGTGGATACATCATGACTCCCCTAAGAACATGTGTTCCTACTATTTATCACAACACCAACGGTCCATACACCTTCACTAGCGTTAGGTGCTACCTCGCTCCAACATCCTTTCCAAAAAGATCCATTCGACGCACTACGATGGCTCTTTGTCAACCCAGGGGTTACCACTATATTCTTAAGCACTCTAGAGTGGACGGAAGAGTTCCACTAGGACATTTTCTTATCCTAGCATTTGGGGTCATGATAAAACATGTACTTGACTTTCCAAAATATCATTTACCCACCCAAATGCATGTAACATGAGACCTAAGACATACTATTCCTTACACATGACATGTAACATATGAAATGCAGTGTATGCTAGAACAAGCATAACACAATTGGATCATGGCCTGGTAACATATGAGCATGGCATGGTTCATGGACAAAATCCAAAGCATATTACACATGGAACATCAAAACACTTAATCCCAACATACACAAACATGCTTGGCTGAAACTTATAGGGTTCATTAGTATGTGAAATTCATCTTAATCATGGACCAAATTCAAACTACAATGGACTATAGACCATGGCAAAGATAATTACATAATCTAAATCATGAAAATATGGTAAATCATCTTACAAGCCAAAACCCTACTCTCTAGCCAAAACCCTAATCACTTCAAATCATGGTGTATCATCTTACAAACCAAAACATATAAGGCATGTTCTTGTATAACTTACCACAAGATATTTATTCACAAAGTCACTAAATAACAAACATACACAATACCAAACAAGATGAAAGATTCACACAAGTATATACATATGTTAACCGAAAATAGGTTGAGGGTTTACCTACAAAAGTCCTTCAAAGAATGCTAGCAAGTTGTAATGGACGTTACAACTTGTCAGAACAAGGGTTTAACCTTAATCTGTGTGTGCATGTGTCAAGGGATAACTAGGGTTGGTCGTTTTGCCCAAAGTGGCCCTTCAAATATTGGGTCCATAGGTTTCTAGAAGATGAAACCTTTGAGTTTACTCGACCCTTGCTAGGTCACAAACTTGTAATAGATGTGCAAGTGATATGGCCGATTGGTTTAAGGATTTGGGTCCTTAAACTTTCGGTCTCCCTTCCTTAGAAACCTTAGGTCATTTCAAAGATGAAATAGCCCATTGAAACTATGTATGTGAGTGTGTTCTTCGAAATCTCAAACTCACTTTGAGATCTCCTACACCTTGGAATAGGTGTGTGTGATTGTGAGAAGAAAGGAATCGAAGTGTAACGTTCTTACTGTGGAATTTCTCCTAAAGACGTGGCCTTCCCTTGAATGTAGTGAGTGTATGGTTATCATTTGGTTGGAAGGAAAGTGTTGGAAAATTATGTGTGGACTTGGAGAATCCTCTAAATGGCATGAGAGAGATGGAGTAGAGAGAATGCCTTAGGAATCTGAAAATGAACAAGAAGACAATGGGTGGTCGTATGACATGTGGTCTTTATAAAGCTTACCACCTTGAAGCCAATTGGTCAATCAAGAGCCAATGCATGTTGGACATGTGGGCGGATCTTCCTTTTCTTCCCTTGGCCAAAACCCCAATGCCCTCTAAGCTCCCCTCCAATGTCTAAGTTCAACGAATCCTATGTGCAATTGTGTAATTTTCCCCAAAGCCTCTTCATCTTCCCAAGAAAGTGGGTGTTGTATGCATGTCAAGTGGCATTGGCGTGTGGAGTCCCTCAATTGTTTCCCCCCCCCCCCCCCTCTCTCTTTTCCCCATGAGGATCTTTCCTCATCCCTTTGGTGTCTCTTCCCCTTCCCCATGCGTACACTCCCCTATGTAAAAACCTTCTTCTTCCTATGCTCATTCCCTAAGTGTGATTGCCCCAAACCTCTGCTTGGAATGTAATGGAGACTTAGAGCGTTGGGACATGCAATACAAGGTTATATAGCCCCGTACCTAATAGCTAATATGCAATGCTCCCTAAGAATGCAACAAACAGTATGCAATAATCAATGCGGAAAATAAGGGTGATAATGAACTTATGCTAGAATAACTAAATCATCCCAATAATATTGATTGAACCATAAGTTTCAAAAAATCAAGTAGCTTAATCTTTGTACAAAATATCCAATTCTCCAAAAGGATCTAAACCAGTTGCTTCATGCGTTCTATAGCACGAAGGGTTAGGCCTAGAAATATCAAAATAAGATCAAGTCTCCCATCAACATCTGGTTCCTCCTCAATCCTCCTGATCCACTGGTCCATTGGGTCCATCTACATCTACAGCTTCTATCATTTCAAACAAAATGATAGTGGGTCCACAAGGAATGAGATTTACTTGAAATCTCAGTAAATTAAACAACCAACATGCACAAAGATAGACTATGCATGAAGAATGATAAACATAAAATGCATGCAAATGTAGAAAAATTAGATCTGTCTACTATTCAGATTTTTCAAGGAAATAGATTTTTGATGCATATTTTCTTACAGAGAACGTATGTGATGCCCCCAGCCCCTGCTTGGGATTGGGCGGTGATTGAAACGTCGGGACATGTAACACAAGACTACACACCCCTCGTACATGACAGATAATATGCTATGCACCTAAATACACTGGCAATATGCAATATCGTAGCAACGAAAAATCATAAAATTCGGATGTTCTAAGCAACGCAACAAGCAATTGCAAAGTACATGGTACCATACTAATAAAACATTACCCACATTGAACATAACCATAAAACTGTACCATAAGATAAAATATCTTAAAATATCATGCAATAAAATTTAGTCTCCCAAAACACGGGACCTCCTCAAAATATTGTTTCTCAAAAGATCTAAACCATGAGTTCTTTCACAAAATAACAAAGTTCCTTTCCTCTTCATTAGGGTTCCGGTTTCACTTGCTTCTCTAGAGTCTTATCTTGGTCCCGGTTATTAGGCCATCTGAACTCCGCAATAAACTCCAATATTCTAGAGATCTCCCTGATCAATGGCCTTGAGTCGCTCCAGGATGGAGGGCTCAAGCCGACTAGTGGCCATCTTAGGCACAATCCTCTCCAGAGGAGGAGGTGCCGTTCTCTTCCTCTTTGTCATAGGTATCATCTTCTATTTCTGTAAAAATTTCTACCATTCTGGTTGGGAAATAGTAGTGTAAACTACTACAATGCAATTTTGAGAAATCTCAGCAAGTAATCACACAACATACAATAATTCACTCAAGCATACAAGAGGTACATCATGAGATGCGTGCATGGACATGTACCTTACTTAAACAGAAACTTGACACATGCATTTGACCATTTTAAAAGACTTATAATAGAGACTTTGACATTTTTAGAAAACTTCTTTAACTTTCTTTTTCATGTTTATTCTTAATCATAATTTTTCTTATCAGAACATATTACAAGATTTGCATCGAGTGATCCTTATTATATCACGAGATCTTCATCAAGTGATCCTTATCTTATGAGCTCTTATTCTTGTTCATAGGGTGGACACAACACGGCTCCCTTCCTTGCACCGTGTGTTCCTACTAGTTACCTCACCATCAACGGTCCATACATCGTGATGAATACATCATAAACAGAGAATCATATTAACTTGACCTTACTTCTTCGAATTACATGCCTTATGCACCCACTAGGGTTAGGTGCTTCCTCAATCTGACATCCTTAAAAAAAAATTCATTCGAGACTCATCGACTATTCTTCTTTGAATCAAGGGTTACCACTCTATTCTTAAGTACTTAAGAGCGGACAGAGGAGTTCCACTAGGACAATCCCCCGTCCTAACACTTGGGGTCATGATAAAATATTTAGACTCTTTTCTTTAAAAGGAAACACTTTTCTTTGAAAACATTTTCCACAAATGCAAGTGACATGGAACTTAAGACATACGTACTTATACTTGACATGTAACATATGGAATGTCATGCATGAAATAACCAAGCATAAAATGTTCAATTCATAGCATGATTACATGAAACACATGAAACATCCAAACACATTCATGGAATCATGAGAACTTGCTTAGGCCGAAACACGTAGGGGTAAAAATCATGAAATTCATCACTTAAATATGTTCCAATCTTCAAGCATATAACATAGGAATCAAAGCTTAGTGAAACAAAGTGTGAAACAACATTTGGCTAAGATCCGAAACATTCAACACACATTCAAGCCGAAACATCATGTTGCATAAACCATCAACCTTAAACAAGTAAAAACCGAAACTTACAAGAATATTTCATGGCATTTTAATCACAAATTCAAAGCATATAATTCCTTCCATAGATTTATACAAGATCATATTAACATAATCAAACAAGTAATCAAGAAATAGTAAACAAAGCAAACATGGCAATGAAAGGATTTAAACAAATATATACAATTATTAACCAAGAGTAAGTTGAGTGCATACTTACAAAAATTCATGTAAAGAAATACTAGCAAGCTATAAATCCGAACATACCATATTTGAAGGAGTAACTAAAAATCTTATCTCATGTTCTTGAGTGTGTGTGTGTGGATTTCTAGGGCAACACTTGTTCATAATCCACTCGGCTTCTAGGGTTTTTGGGTTAAAACTCCTTCATTTCACTCATAAGGTAAAACAAAACCCTAAGGTAAGAAAATATACATGTAATGGTCAAAATCATGGTGGATGAACTCTTCTTTCTAATCAGCTTCAAGGGTTTTCTTAAAAACCCTAAGTCATTTTCAAGAAAACATTAGAAAGTGTGGGTGTTCTATTATTCTCAAAGTCTAATGAGATGTGAATCTCATTTTCGGGTTGAGAAAGTGACATGTGTGTGCAAAACCTAAGAGAAAACCGATTCTTAGCTTGTCTATCCTTAGTGTTGCCAAAATCTCTCATTGTCAAAGAAATCCTCTTGTTTGTTTGGAAAGAAAATACGAGAAAGTGAGGGAATCTTCAAGAGAATATGAGAGAGTTGTGTGGAGAGAGTGATAGCATGCAAAATCTGAATTTGGAAAAAAGGAAAGCCCTTGGGTGTGTGGCCTTTCTCTCCTTATATAGAAAACTCCTCATTCCCTCATTGGTTGTTGAAATCCATTGCATGCAAGACGATTGGCATAGGTTTCTTCTTCCTTTTTTTCTTTAGCCGAAAATGCCTCTTGGAATTCTCCACTTGGATTGCATTGGGAAGGGACATCTTGGGGTGGCATTAGGGTTCCTCTTTCCTTGGCTGAAATCCCCTTCCTTTCCTCTTATGCCCTTCCTTTCTTTAATCAAATGAGTGTTTCTTTAAGGGTAACTTGGTAAAATATTACATGACTCTTCCTTTTTCCAAACAAGTAACCTTTGACATGGATGACAAGTGGCATTGGGCATGTGCCATAGCCTTAGCCATCCCCCTCCTTCTTCTTTTCCCAAGTTGATGCTTCATCTTCCTAGTGCTCTTTCCTTAGGTGACCTTTCATGTTCCATTGGTCCAAAATAGTCTAAATGACAAGTGGCAAGTGAATAAGGTGTTTGGGAGTGTGCTAGTCAAAATCTTAAGGGCATTTTTGTCCTCTGATACAAAATTCTCTTCATATATTCTTCTAGAAGGTTTATGCATGCTTGACACTTGGCAAAATCTGACTAAAATTCGAAATCCTATATGTCTCCCTTTGGTTTCCCATGCAAATCTTCTAGAAAAGCTCCATTTCACTTCCCTAAGCTTCCTTTCCCAAGATATCTTCATTGGAACTCGAATTTGGGCAAGACAAAGGGTCTAGGCATGTCGGAAATTGGTCTAGCCGAAAATCTCTTAGTCTTCCTAGGTTCCTTTTGTCCCTTGATCCATCTAGAAGGTTTCTAACATACTGACAAGTGGCAATTTCTCTAAGGCAGGCGTGCAAGCCACTTCTTGGTATTTTCCTACACTTATCTCTCTCCCTTAACCTATTATCAAGTCTAGATTCACAATGTAGTACTTACATGCCAAATGGCACTTGTGACAAAAATCTGGGTCATGTACCTAAAGCCATTGGGCTTGGGTTTCTGAACAAAGTCAGAATTCACAAGGCATTCTAGGGTTACTCCTCTCTTGGGCTCAAGTTATCATTTCAAAGATTCTAAGGCTTTCTAAAATAGCTAGAGCTCCCAAAGAAGTCATGGCAAATGTGGTTGTAGACTTCTCTGATGACGTGGATGCTGAGGGTACTTCATCTGCCTCTTCTGTTACTAAATCTTGTGAAAAGTAAAATATTGAGTCCAAGTCATAATCAAAATACATATTGACCTGTATCTCATTCAAAATATGCTCTATTTTGAGCTCCGTGTCCTCGATTGGTTAACCTTCTTCATGGATATGAATACAATCTGCAGATGTGTCCGAGGTCTCACAGGGTATAAATCTACTTACATGCTCTTCCCCTATGCGACTTAATTCCGCTTCAAGATCAAAATTGCGTAGATTTCTTCTTTCTACTTCCTTTGAGCTACATCACAGTTGTTGCTCTTCATGTGGTAACGCTCATCGAAAGTGAAGTCTTCCTCATGAATCCACATCCATCACATGGGTGCGATGACGCTAAAAAATCTCTAGCTACCTGGATTGTTTTGGCTGCTTTCATTCTTTCTCGAATCATGGTCACTTGTTTCTGAACTTCTTATAACTACTCAGGTCCAAGTATTTTCCTTTCCCTTACTTCATCCCAATATAATGGGGATCTACATTTCCTACCATATAATGCTTCATAGAGTGCCATTTGAATGGTAGCCTAAAAACTATTATTGTAGGCAAACTCCACGAAAGGTAGGTGACTTTCCCAATCACCACTTTGCTCTATAAAGCATGCTTGCAATATGTCTTCCAAAGTCTGGATTGTACGCTTTGTCTGTCCGTCTATTTGAGGATGATATGCGCTGCTAAAATCCAAACGAGTGCCTAACATCTTCTGTAGGCTCTGTGTGGTGCTCCAAATCCCTGCTTGGAATGGAACGGAGACTTAGAGCGATGAGACATGCAACACAAGGTTACGTACCCCTTTTCATGACAATTAATATGCAATGCATCCTAGTATGTAATAATCGCAGTGGAAATAAAAGGTTAAAATTTAAGATATGCCAGAATAACTAAAAACATCCCAACTTCATTTTGAAATCATCATGTTCAAAATACCAATGTAGCACAAACTTATATACAAAGTCATATCATCCCCTTCATGCAATCTATAGCATGAAAGACTCGGGCTATAAACATCAGAATCAAATCTAGCTTCCTCACAAAATCTAGCTCCTCCTCAATCATGCGGATCCAGTGCTCCATCAATCTCTTCCCGATCGATTCCTGACACAACTTCTATCATTCCGAGTGGAATAATAGTGGTCCTATAAAAGGGTGAGATTTATTCGAAATCTTAGTAAGTTAAACAACTAACTGGAAAAAAGATAAATCAATCATGAAAAATGATAAATATGCAATGCATGAGATGTAGAAAATCAGTATGCATGTCTAACATCTAGATTCGTCAACATCTTTTAAAAATATGGAAACACGGGTTTTTACTCAGTAAGTAATTTCGTCATCATTTTTTAGAAAACATAACTTCTTCATAAATATTTCATCATAAAATTTCATCATCATAGGCTTCCATCATTATCTTAATTAATAACATAACGTGTGATAATGTCACAGTTCCCCATATGCATTGCGAGTACCTGCCGGTGACCGTAGTACAACTCAATTTGAAATTACATTGTCTATAGACTCATTCTCAATGCATTGGTAAATATAACCAAACATCATAAAATTCATAACGTGTACACCCACCAGTGTTAGGTGTCATAACATGCTGACTTCGCTCCGGTTTTCTTTTAAAGGAACCCATACGAAGCCTGTTGACTGTTTTTCATCAACTCAGAGGTTACCACTCCATTATTAAATACTCCAGAGTGGACAGAGGAGTTCCACCAGGATAATTCCCCATCCTGGACTTTGGGGTAGTGACAAAATAATTTTCATGCTATGCTTTAGAAAATATTTCTCATGACACGTGCGTATGTAGTAAATTTTATGCAAAAATGATATTTATAAATGTAATATGCAAAAATGATAAAAATGTCACATGTCATGTAGGTATGCACTCAACGTATCATATAACATGATAATTTATGCTAAAAATGACAATTGAAGTATGAAATGAACATTTATCAATAATTCATAAATAATCTATCAATGTGTAAGTTAGAGACCAACTTACAAACTGACAAAAACATTTCTTCATAGCTGTTTAAATCATATGTATACTAAGTTAGGGTTAATACTCTCATGGATAGGTTCAAAATCAAAGACTCCAAAAATTGAGTATTTATAAAAATATCCCTAAACTTTCAAAATTTGCCATCTAAGCCCTAAATTTTCACTAATTGCAAACGAATTTCAAATTTAACCAAATTTCATGGACTATATATTTTTGGCATTCTAAAACCATATTTTCCCTTGGATTTTCAAAATTCAAAATGGAACTTGTCCAATTAGTCCCAACCTATGGCATGCATCCTAGTTTATGCCTATGTGTATTTTCAGCTATTGATCCCTATGAATGCATGCATATGAGATTTTCTTTAACCACTAATGATCACTAACATCTTAAGAGACATTATAAAGTCTAATAATTTAGTAATCAAGTTCATCCCAACACTTAATCAAAGCTAAGAAATCCTTAATCACCAATATGCTTAAAACTGATTCATACTTGAAGATCAAAACAAGATAGATTTAAAACCTATCATGACATGCTTCTAACAACAAATTTAACCTCCCATAGTCATGTTAGGATAATGATAGATCATATAAAATCATGCTTAGTACATTCCATAGCTAAATTTCTATTTCAAACATTCAATCATTCAAACCTTCCTCTAATAGACCCGGTTTTCCATTAAGTATCATAACCTTCTCAAAACTCAACCAAATTTTGTACCAACACTTGGAAACAAAACTTGAAATTCTATCTAAGATCAAAAGAAAGAAAACTTACAAATTCTGTGGCCTTACAAGCACTCTAGATTGCCTTACACAAGAACACTCTAGAACTCACCAAAACTCACTCAGTTTGCACTCTTTCGATCTCTAAGAGGGGGAAATGCTCTCAAAGCTCAAGATGTAACAACCCGACCCTAAGTTTAGGCTATAAGATAAGTTTTATGTATTTTTCTTATAACCATAAACATTCTATTGTTATTATTATTATTATTACTATTATTATTATTATTATTATTATTATTATTATTATTATTATTATTATTATCAGATTTTATAGTTATTAGTTTTGATAATTATTAGTGTTAGTATTATTAAAATTATCATATTTTACATTAGTAATTTTAATAAGATTATTATCATTTGCTATTTTTAGTATATTTTTATGATCGGATTTGTACATTAGCCGGTAGAGTTCTTCTACCTTATTTTTTTCTATCTTCACCCGTTAGCACCATGTTTATCTTCAGTTGAAAAAGTTTCCTAATAGGAAATCAAACTCTCCACTACACATTCTCCCTCTCCTCTCGACAGTTCCGTAACCGAAGACTTAAGACTAGTATTTATATTTGGACTCTCTCTCCTTTTGAAAACCTCCCAAAAACCATAGGAATTATCCTCACAGCAACACTCTCCATCATCACGCAACAACATTCTTCCTCGGCAAACAAAAACAACAAGCCTTCCCCGCACGTCTCCACTCACCGTAACATGCACATGCATGTCTCTATCCCTCTAGATTTCCTTTTATTCTCAAACACTTATAACTATATATATACACACACACGGTTAGATCTCATACATGAAGAAAACTCCAAGCCGAACTCCTTTGAAGCCCTCCACTCGATGCACCATGCACGCTGCCCCTCCACTCCATGCACAGGCGCCAAGCCACATCCAGGAAAAAGCAACCGAAACCAACACACTGCTCATCGAACGCTCAGTCCGTCTACCTGATCACCACCTTGCTGGAATCCACCATAGTGTATGTCCAAACACTGGCCAGTTGCACCACAGCCTTGCCACCCGAAGCCAAGCTCCACGCAGGGCAACCCCTGTTTTTCACACCGAAAAACAGAGCACCCGCTCTTCCCTTCGCAAGCTGCCCAGCCGTGAACCACCCACTCTTCCCTTCCACGTAAGCCAACAGCCAGCCACATCTCTTCCACCTCGTGTCGACTTGTATGCCGAGAACCACCACTGCCAAGAACCCAACTCAACGGCGTTGCGACCTCTTGCACCCATAGATGAGCAACTCGACACAGCCAGTCCAAGTGGTTTTGCCAGCCACCTTAAGGACGTCGGACCACCACCCATGGTGCCAAAATCGGCCGATCATCCCAGCCCCGGTGAGCCCCTGCTTCGCACGTTTCTTTCCCTCTCTTCCGAGCCTCTGTTTATCTTTATAGTATTAAGTTGCTATAAAGTTGTGTTCTCATGTTTTTATTTACTACATACAATAATAGTAAGATTACTTTTATGCCCTTAAAACCTTTACTTTGAAAGCTCTCGTAGATCATCTTGTAGGAATCTTTTAATGTACTTTAAATTGGGCTTAATTTTATTGTGTCTTAATAAACTGTTTTATTGATTTTACTGGTTTGGAATGTTAATCAAGTCAAAGTTTTTACTTCAATAAATATATTAATCATAAGTTTTTGTTATAAGAAAGTGTTTGAAAGAATTTGAAATATATTTTAAAGTATATTATCGAGCTTAATATTTGAGTTAATATTACTTTGCCTATTTAATAGAATTTAATAAAATTTTTATATTATATTTTAAATAGAAAACAATTAAGGAATTTTAAACTATATTATTTAGTATTAATTTTACAATTAAATTTCAATATTAAATAGCAAGTGTTTAATCGTTTATTTTTTAAATACTTTAAATCTATGGTATGAAATGAACCTCTAATAATTTTATAGTAGATTTTGATATATTTATACTATTGAAGTGTAAAATTTTAAAATAAAGAAATATGTTAAGAGTATTATAATAGTTAGATTTCTTATAAGATTGAATAATTATGTTAAGGAAGGAAAACTATTTTAAGAATTGAAGTTTATGACTTATTTAAAATAGCCCAAGTGTTTTAATTAAGTTAGAATATGTTATTAGTATTTTAAATAATTTAAGATATAAACATTCATTGATTTTATATTAAACAGAATATTTTATTCATTATATTCTACAGTATGAATTTTATTAAGTAGGATATTAGGATATGATTTCCTAGACAGATTTAGTGACGTTTAATACTTTATATAGGTGACGAGCTACGAAGTGAGATTCAGAAAGTAGCACTACGAGGTAAGTTATTTGATCACAAAATTAGGATCATTACAGTTCAGCCTATATTTAAGTATTATTCAAGCCAGTTCATTGACAGCCATTGTTTACGCACCACTCATGTCATATGTAAACATGTCATCCAGCATAGCATACAGTCATGTCATTCCGCATCATGTTCAAATTTAGAAATTATAATTATGTATGTATTGTGTCATGCATCTCATGGTCATAAGATACGTAAGCTATGTTAAGTTAAAGTGCAAGACAAGATCAGATCAGTTAAGGTTTAAGGATTTGATAAACATTTGCCCACATCACGGTTTTGAATCTTGGAGACTGGTGAATTATTTTTACACCGGTCTCACTAGAATGCAAGCAGTTTGTCCAAACCATGTGCAAAGGAGAGTTCTTTAGCAAAGAACCTGACGAAGCACTATCATTTTTCGACTATCTTGCCGAAAGTGCCCTACAATGGAACACTCAGACTGATCGAGTTTCATTGACCGCACAACCATTGAGGGTTATTACTGGTGGAGGCAAATATGAGATAAAGGAGGACACTGATGTTCAAGCTCGAATAGCTGCACTAACAAGAAGATTGGAAGTCATGGAGACGGAAAAAGTAAAGGCCGTAAAAGCCATAGAGGCGTGCTCTTTATGCGCTGATTCAAACCAGAAGACTTAGGATTGCCCAATCATGCCCGTAATTCAAGAGAATGAGCCTGAACAAATGCGATCAGCTAACTGGGTCAACAGAGCACAAAATCAACCTTTCTCAAATACATATAATCCAGGGTGGAGGAATCATCCAAATTTCTCATGGAGAAATGATCAGCCTGGCCGATCCCCTCCATCTTCTCACCAACCATTTCATCAGGCTGTTCCTCAGCCCCAGCAGCCATTTCATCAGATTGTTCCTCAACCCCAGCAGCCATTTCATTAGATTGTTCCCCAGCCCCTACAGCAACCATATCAGACTCCTCAGAGTTATCCTTTTGCAGCACCTCCAGATCTCAGCCTCATGTAGCTGCACAGAGTTCTCAGCCACAACCACCTGCAAAAAAGTCTCTAGATGATAGTATGGCACAAATGGCCAATACACTTCAGCAATTCATACAGCTCCAATTCACCACAAACAATCAAAACACTCAGACCATAAATGAATTGCGAGGCACCATAAATAAGATAAACATAACACTGAGCACTCTGGAGAAAGGGAAGTTTCCAGCACAGCCTCAACCCAACCCTCAAGTGTACCGGCAACAACCACAACAGGTACATAATGTCTCAGGGGATGTTATTGAGACAGCAAATGCCGTTCTTACTTTGAGAAGTGGAAAGGAAGTCCCCCAACCGGAGATAACTATAGATAAACTAGAAATTGCTCCTACACTTGAAGATGTGATGGAGCCTGAAGAAGCTAAAAAAGAACCAAAGGTGGAGAGACCAGAGTCGAAAGAGCCTGTAGTTGCAGAGGCTGAATCAAGTAAGGGGTACCAACCTATAGTTCCCTATCCTCAAAGATTATCATCTGGCCAAAAGAACAAATACCACACTGAGATCTATGAAATCTTCAAACAAGTAAAGATTAATATTCCACTCTTGGATGCTATACAACAGGTCCCTTCATATGCAAAATTTTTGAAGGACTTATGCACAGTGAAGAGAAAACTAAATGTTAAAAAGAAAGCCTTCCTAACACAACAAGTCAGTGCATTGATAATGAACGAGACTCCTCAAAAGTACGGTGATCCCGGCTCTCCCAATATTTCCATTATGATCGGTGAGTCACGCATTGGGAGAGCTCTACTTGACTTAGGGAGCAGTGTGAACTTACTTCCGTTCTCATTATATGAGCAGCTGGGACTGGGAGAGCTGAAAAAGACATCCATCATGCTACAGTTGGCTGATAGATCAATCAAGGTGCCGAGGGGTATTGTTGAGGATGTGCTAGTCCAAGTGGACAAATTTTACTACCCAGTGGATTTTGTAGTTCTTGATATGCAGCAGCCGGCATCCACTATTTACCAAGCTCCTGTCATCCTTGGAAGACCATTTCTAGCTATGTCAAATGCCTTGATTAATTGCAGAAGTGGAGTTCTGAAACTTACTTTTGGGAACATGGCACTTGAATTGAATGTTTTTAACGCTTGCAAGATGCCAGCACATTTTGATAACACAAGTGATTTGAATGTTGTAGAGGGTTTGACACCTACAGAATTTATTTGCTCGACTTTTCCCTTCTCTGATGCTAGATCGGTTTGTGATGCTCAACGTAGGCTCAATCCTATCATGAAGGAAGTTGTCAAAGAGGAAGTCCTCAAGTTGCTGGCAGTAGGTATCATCTATCCCATCTCAGCAAGTGGGTAAGTCCAACTCAAGTGGTTTCAAAAAAATCTGGTTTAACCGTTGTCAAAAATGAGAAAAATGAGTTGATTTCAACTAGAACGGTCACTGGCTAGAGGATGTGCATTGATTATAGAAAACCTAATTCAGTCAGTAGGAAAGATCATTTTCCTCATGATCCAGGTGAAACTCTTCTTGTACAAACACCTTGTGATTTTTGAGTGTTGTTTATTTGTTTATTTATTTATTTATATTTATTTCTTGTGTTGTGTGGTTGTTTATTTACTCATTTTTTTATTTTATTTTTTTGTTTTTCGTTGTTTTCTCTTTACATTGATTTTCTTCTTTGTTAAGCAGTGAGGACACTGCATTGTTCAGTTGGGGGGAGGGAATTGCATTCTGTAAAAATGAACTTGCATTTGTCTCCCCACTTTGCGTCTCAAAAAATAAAATAAAATTCCATGTCAGCGTCCAGGATTTCCTGGCATGATGAAGTGATACCGACACGCGATAGCACAATGATCGCAAGTGTCCGCTTTGGCAGAGTAGTTATCTTGCCGGTTATCCCATTTGTTTGACGGTATTTCTTTAGGGATATTGAGTCTTAGAAAACCCGTTTTTGAATGAGTCTTTTCTTTTTCTAATTTTGCACTGTTATACACAATGAGCCTTAATGTGATATGCACTGTTATACACATCATTAACACACTCCATTTCTATCAAAAAAAATTGAGCATCTTGGTGGAGTAGTTGAGCAGAATTAATTTTGTGAAAATTTATTTTCAAGCCTGAGCATAGAACATAATTCCTGATGCATCATATTTTGCTTGATGTATGACTTGAAACACCAGGATGCTATATTTATTGAGATAGACTTGGCATGATTTATATATAATGAAGGGAAAATCTTGAATGACATTCTGCACATGCTTACACTTGTAGTGTTCTTCATTACTGTTCATTGATTTAACACTGGAGAAGTAAACTGCAGGACTACCGAGCCTTTTAAAAAAAAAAAAAAAAAGAAGAAGAAGAAGCATGGATCTGTCTCAGTGGTAAGGGCGAACTTGGGAATGTGTGGGTTAGGCACACGGTCCTGGGTTCGATTCCCCACTGATCGAATCCGTTTGAAAATAATAATAATAATAATAATAATAATAATAATAAATTTAAAGGATGAAGCAGTGAGCTTTCCTAAGTAAAGGGTTAGAAACAGTTACCCAAACTTTGGGGGTTGAGTGTTCAACCTTTAAACAGAGTTTGCATGAAAACTACTAGTCCCTTAGGCTTTGAGGTAGTTAGAATCAGAAATGATTAATCTTAAGGTTGAAAAATCCTATGACGAATCATGGATAGTAATGAAGAACAATTTAGCTACACACACATCTGAGTTCTGAGATTTTTTTCCCAATTCTTAATGAAAGATTGTTGAGACAGTCTTGGTGACTATAGCTCCTGGGGGTTGATATTCTCGTGTCGCATTTTGTGAGAATTCATTATTGTGTTTGATTGCTTTTGTTTGGATTTCAAACTTTATGCAATATTTATCTCAATTAATTTTCACTATTTTGCTCAGAGACTAGCAAAATGCTAGTTGGGGGGTGTGATTGAGCTGCATTATTACATATTTTATACATTTAAATCAATATATTTTTAATTATTTTATTATTTTATCATTGATTTTAGATGAAAAAATGATCAAGAGGCAATAAATCCAAATTGTGATTTAAATTGATTAAAAGTATAGTTTATGCTTATTTTTATAATTTGTGATTTTATTTGATTTTATTTCCTCATATGCACAACACACTTTTAATATTTTAGTTTAGTTTTTGTTTAATTTTTATTTAATTATTTATTTTCTTTTTCTAGTTTTATTTTTATGTAATTATTATTTATTTTATCTGTCTTATTTTATTTTTGTTTTGTTTTATTTTATTTTATTTTTATTTTCAATTTTTATTTTTTTATTTTTGATTTTCTACGCAAGCTAAACGACATGTCGTTTTCCAGTGGATTTGAATCTGCCGTCTGAGGTCGACAACATGTCGTTTGACAAAAACAACATGTCGTTTGCCTCGTCTTCAACCTCGCCCCTGCGTCTTCATGCTACAGTTCCGCCATGCCCAGCAGCTTCGAGCCACCACCGTGAGCCATCCTATACACTTCGTACGTCCACAGAAACACCATGAACACGGCCATGAGCCGTCTCGCCTTGTCCAGAAGCCTCACGGCCAGCAACCCCACGTTCGTGTCATCTTCAACCTTCGGCCACGCCTACAGCACCTCTCCACGTCCAACAGCACTCCTCCACGCCTCGTGCTCCTCCATCAAGCATGCCGAGCGTTCCACCGACCGTGAACCATCCTCAAACACGTCCATGCAAGCTACACCTCCACTCCCATGCAGCCGCAGTGCACTGCCACCGTAGCAGCACAACCATGGCAGAACCTCTTCCTGCATGCACAGCATCATCGCACGTCTACTGCACGCATGCAACCGTGTGCCACTGCCCATCATGCACAGCCATGCGAATCAACCATCACCTAGAAGCCCCTGTTCTACATCTTCGAAACAGAACACTTCCACCTCTCATTTACGATCATGCACGCAGCTCCTCATCGGCATGCGCAGCCACCTTGAGCCCCTCCTTCAAACCTTCAGCAATGCCATCACCGAAAAGCCTCTACTCAGCCGCCCACAGCGGCAGCAACACTTCCACCCACAAGTTCGGCTTCGGACAGGAAGACGCAGCAATGGAGAGGAAATGAAAAAAAATAAATAAATAAATAAAGAGGAAGAAGTAGCATGCATAAAATGAGAACGACAGGGATCACACACGCACGCACATAGTGGCCAACTAGAGAGCTTCGGACAGTAGTGAAGAAATTCGGTGGAGTTATTTTCGTGGGGATAGATCACTCACACCGACAGACTAAGCAGACGCACATGCAAGGACAAACAGAATAACTTTCTGAGTGGGGACGAGATCACATACACGGGGCAGCTAAGCGCATACTTTTGATGCCTATATAAGAGCTGTATGTGAACTGGAGAGGGGGTGAGTAGTCAGTGGTTAGAGTTAGAGTCAGCAGAAATGAGTAGTCAGTGGTTAGGTTAGAGTCAGTCAGGAGTTAGAGAGATTTTAGTGTGAAATTAGAGTTAGAGTTCAAAAAAAAAATAGTGAGTGAGTTTTTGTAGTCAGTTTTTATTTTTTTGAGTTCAGTTTTTAATTTCATGTAAGTTATTCATCAGTCAGTTTCAATTTATGGCTCAGTAAATTTTATTTTTGTGAGTTTTTATTTCCAGTTTTGAGTTTGTTTAGTGAGTAAATTTTCAGTCTTCTTTGATAAATGTTGAGAGTCCATTTTATTTTTGGGATTTTACTTTAATTGGAAGTTCAGATTTTTGGATTGGAGAACGCAGTCTCCATTTCCAAACATCAAGTTTATTCATTACAATTCCTGTTTTTATTTAATTTCGAATTTATGTCATTTAATTTCCTCGCACTTTTAATTTCTTGGAATTTAAATTTATGTCATTTAATTTCCTCGCACTTTTAATTTCCTGCAATTTAAATTACTGTCATTTAATTTCCTCGCACTTTTAATTTCCTGTAATTTAAATTACTACCATTTAATTTTCTCGCACTTTTAATTTTCTACAATTTAAATTATTGTCATTTAATCTTCCTGCACCTTTAATTTTTGCAATTTAAATTTTATTGTCCATTTACATTTCAGTTATTTAATTTTCAGTAATTTTAATTTACTGTCTTGCATTTTAATTTCTTACTTTTCATCATCCACTCAAAACCAACAAACATGAATCTAGTCCATAACTAGTAAATTTTCATTTCCATTGCACTCCCACATTTATTGTACATATCATCACTTTTATTTTTATTCTCTCATTGTAACTATTTCTACCATTTTACACGAGTTTGATTTTTAAGCACTTTTCCTGTGGAGACGATCTAGGAATTTATTCCTAATTACTACGCGACATGCTCCTGCACTTGGGATAACCTTTCGTGCTGCTCAATTTTGAGTGAGTCAACCAAGAGCCAACATTATAAAAGGAAAGCACAACCATAGGGTTATCAGTACAGTCGTCCAAAATATTGTTTGAAACAAAGGGAAAAAGAAAAGGAAACAAAAAATCTTCATTAGGGTGGAGTCGTTAGAGGCTTTGAAGGCGAATGAGCGGATAGAAAGGCTTCGGGCATAGTACTGCGCCCCAATGTATCCACAAAATTGCATGAAACCTCATTAGGTCTGAAGGAGTCGAGGTCCAACTGCCTCAGGTCAGTCTGAGGATTAGCTAACAGGTGAGATCACAAGCGGGCCACGCCAGCCGCACATCTGTATCCAAAGGCTCAATCCCTAACAACCCTAGCAGCCGCCTTTTTTTGGAAGAAAAGGGCCAGCATGCCCCCCAAGGATAAGTTGCCTATGGGCTTCCTCAAAAGAAGCCAACGCTTGGGTAGACACCAAGCATTATTGCTCGGTGGCAGCCAACGACTGTTGAGAGGAGTTCAACTCTCCACTCATGCAGGATAGTTAGGTAGCCAATGACTGTTGAGAGGAGTTCAGACTCCACCAATTGCAAGGCAAAGCTGTTACACATGTTGAGGGATTTGGCATGAAGTAACTCACCACAGAGCTCAGGTGCTTCATCACGAAGGAGCTCAAGGTCGCCCTCTAGGGAGTGGATGTGCCCATCAGACTACTCTAAGTAAAACTCCACCTCAGTTTTTTCAGCCAGTACCCGATGCATTTCTTTCTTAGTAAAGAACCCAAACATTTTCCTGGTACATGTCTCTGACTCTAATTTGGCGCGATCATCCACAATCTAAGCCGCCAAGTCATCCACGCCCTGCAAAGCACAAGGACACAGTAAGGTATGGGCCATACATGTAAAGGAAAGTACAACTAAGCCAGCAATGTCATACTGAAGACAAAGAAAAATTCAAGCGTTGAGACATCTCTACTACTGCTCCATCCTAAGGAGGGGAGCGCAGGTGAGAAGGCCCCTCAACCCCTTCTGTCGTGTCTTGCTGCCCCTCTGTAACATCCCGGATTTTAGTGTATTTTTAATGGATGTTTTATTTAATTTATTTTGTGGTTATTTTTCTTGTTTTTAAATTTTGGAAGTTTTAAAATATTATTTCTTAATATTTTATGTGGTGAAAATTATTTTATGTGATTTTTTAGATTTTATTTACTGTTTTAGCTTTTAAGATGAATTTTAATTTTAATTGATTTGTTTTTGGGTTTTTAATTTTTATTGTTGCATTTAAATTATTTCACTGTGTTTGAAATATTTTATTTAGCTTCTGGTTTTAATTTCATCTTCGTTGAATTTTTCGGGACCCAGCTTGAAAGACTGGATCTTCTTTTTTTTCTCTCTTCTTTTTCTTTTCTTTCCTTTTTTCTTCTTTCTTTTTTCTCTCTCTCCCCGGTTCCTTCCCGCGCCCGACCCTTCTCTCCCTTCTCTCTCCTCTCTCCTCTCTCCACCGTGCGAAACGGGCTTGCCCTCGCCGCGCTGCCTCCCGGCCGCCGTGCACCTCACCGCCGGCACCAGCAGCTCCCCCGTGCGCCGGCGACCTCACCCATAAAATCTCAGACCGCCCCGAGCCACCGTTAGCCGCCGTGAGCCGATCGAACCCGCGGTGGGTTTTTCCTCCTTCCGCCGCCGTCCGGCCGCCATTGGCCACCAACTTTCTACCACATCATCACCGGCCCAATATCAAACTTTTCCACCAAAACCCGGCCCCGATCCGTCGTCGGAGCAGGTCGAACGAGTACCAAACCCGATTCGGGTATTTCGGCCAAAAACCACCCATTTCCGCCACTATTCTCGGCAAACCACCACCACCATTAGATTCACCACCTTCCATAGGCCCTACCCTATAAATTTCGAGTCTCCGTTTGAAACCGTGAAAAATTCCCATTTCACTGCATTTCGGTCAGTGTTTTTACACTGTGCGAATTTGCAGCTTTGGTGATTTCCAGTGCCTCGGAACCTTCGTTAAATTGTTTTAAAGCGCTGTAAGTATTTCCTAAACATTTCTTTGAGATTTAATTATATTTATGCAATTAACTGCTTTTATTTATATATGTATCCTGGTTGGTTTCCGGACTGAGTCCGAGGAGTTCGGGGGTGGTTGGATTGATCGGAGTATATTATTGTGTGATTTTTGGGAGATTGGATTTATTGTTGGATTTGATTGTGTTGTGAATTGGAGTTGGTTATTGGATATTCTGGCTGTGGTTTGGTTAATTGTTGGGAACTGTATTTTGATCTGGGTTGGTTGTGATTATTGAGGTTATTGTTGGTTCATAGCATATGCACGCATGATCATGTTTGTAAATTGAAAACTGGGTTTTCGTGTATTGCATTCATGTTCATGTGGTTTTGATGAAAACTGGGTTTTCATGTGTTGACTGGATTTGTGGGTGCATGTGTATCATGACCCCAAGCCGAGATGAGGTATTATCTCGGTGGAGCTCCTCTGGTCACTCGGGAGCGGAATAAACTGAGTGACGTCCCCTGGGTTGTCGCCGGGCGACAACGGGATCGGACGTTGGACGTGCCGACTCCGTGGCCCTTCTGCTGGCGGGGGCTAGAGGATGACCTGGCCACGAATGCACTGGGTGCGGAACTGGGCATCTCTCGTAAAGTAGCCAGGACGTGCGGATAGTCCATAGGGGAGACCATGGTGCATATGGTTAGTTGGATTAACTGGAAAAGAGCTGTTTTCTGGGAAAATAGCGTGAGTTGATTTTGTGTATCATTTTCTGGAAAAATGATGGAAATGTTTTTGTGTACCATTTTCTGGGAAAATGGTGGAAATGGATTTTACTGGGAATGATTTTGAGCCAATGAGATTTTTGGCGTGCGTAGCATTATTTCATTTGCATCATGGGCTTGCATGGTTAATTGTTAGAGTATGGTTTTTATCTCTGGACATGGTTAGGTTATAACTTACCTGCGGTACCATCTCATGGTACTGCAGACTTTGTTGATGATGCAGATGCCGAGCCTGAGGATCTGGCTCCGCCGGAGGAGTGATCTGGGATCACTCGTGTTGTAGTTCTTTTCTTCAGACTTGTATTTATTTTGGGACTTTGGCTTTGTTTTTAAGGTATTTTGTATTTTGGATATCTGTATTAATTAAAATTCTGGTACTAGTAGACTTTATTACCTTCCGCTGTGTTTTTAATTGTGCACTATTTAATTGTTGCACACACTGACACTTGTCGTTGGGATGCGTGACCGGTTGTCATCATCCCCGGGTGTCTCGATTTCCGTGTTGGTCCGTACATGGAAGTCGGGGGCGCCACAGGTGGTATCAGAGCGGTTTGGCTCTGGGTAAAGCCACATGTCCCTTAGGTGCAGTACCAGAAATTTTTTAAAAGTTGTGATTTAAAATTATTTTGGTTTGAAATATGTTATTTTTAATGGTTTTAATTTATTGTTGATGGTTTTGATTGATTTTATTTTTTTTATTTTATTTTATATTTTATTTTATTTTATTTTATTTTATTTTATTTGGATGTTGCTATTACCCTTAATTAAATTTTGTTCGGGACTAAAGTGGGGTTGAGAATTGTGCTTTGACAGAATATGGTGAGGCCAAGGAGGCAGGATAAGGAACCTATGGGGGAATCTTCCAACAATGAGGTGGATAATGCCATTGCTAGGGCATTAAATAGGATGGCGGATCTCTTCCATCAAAATATCAGGCCGCCTCAAGTTGACCAAAATATTGTGGTTCAAGTGGGGTGTTCTTACGAGAGATTTCTTAAATACCGGACCCCGATGTTCTTTGGATTTGATGTTTGTTTGGTGTGGTTTGATGTTTCTTTTGGATTTCATTGGTGTGTGTGTTTGGTTCAGGGAGAGTCCGTTTGTATGATTTTTATGCTTGCACCTTGTTTGATTCTGGAGCGTCCAAATCTTTTGTGTCTACCACTTTTGCACGGATGTGGAACTTGGTCACGGAAGCCTTATCGCAACCATTGGTGGTAAGTCTTCCCAATGGAGAGATGGTGTGGTGTTCTAAAGTCGCGATGGGGTGTCCTTTGGATTTTAGTTGGAGGACACTAGATGCGGATTTGATTGTATTCAAGTTGCTTGGATTTGATATTATTCTTGGAATGGATTGGCTATACCGGTATTCGGCGTGCATTAATTGTAGAAGTCGAGTTATTGGATTCCAGCTTGCAGAAGGTGATTATTTGGAATATGTGGGGAGTAAGTTGAAGGCGAAGCCTATAGTTATATCTGCAGTTCAAGCAAAGAAAGATATAGGTTGTGGAGCTGATGCATTTTTGGTTCAAGTGGTGTCTTCGCCGTCCGAGAAGAAGTCTATAGCGGATATTCCAGTGGTAGAAGAATTTCCAGATGTTTTTGTTGATGATTTGCCAGGGTTGCCTCCAGTTAGGGAATTGGAGTTTACAATTGATTTGGAACCTGGAGCCGCTCCTGTGCATAGAGCTCCTTATCGTATGGCGCCGGCTGAATTGAAGGAATTAAAGATCTAGTTGCAAGAGCTAGTTGACAAGGGTTTTATTCAACCTAGCACGTCACCATGGGGAGCACCGGTGTTGTTTGTTAAGAAGAAAGATGGCACTCTAAGAATGTGTATTGATTATCGGGAACTTAATAAAGTGACCATCAAGAATAAGTACCCGCTTCCCCGTATTGATGATTTGTTTGATCAGCTACAAGAAGCAGCTGTTTTCTCCAAGATTGATCTGAGGTCAGGATATTATCAGCTGAGAATAAGAGATAAAGATATTCCTAAGACTGCTTTCAGATCTCGGTATGGTCATTATGAATTTAAGGTGATGCCTTTTGGATTGACCAACGCTCCTGCAGCTTTTATGGATTTGATGAACCGAGTCTTTCAGCCTTTTCTGGATTCTTTTGTGGTGGTCTTCATTGATGATATTATGGTCTATTCTCGAGACGTGGAAGAGCATGTAAATCATCTTCGCCTGGTACTTGGTAAATTGAGAGAGCATCAGTTATATGCCAAGCTTAGCAAGTGTGACTTTTGGCTGGAGGAAGTCAGATTTCTTGGTCATGTGATCTCCCGAGATGGAGTGGCTGTTGATCCTAGTAAGATAGAAGCTGTTTTATCATGGCCACGTCCTTCTACTGTGCGCGAGATTCGGAGTTTCTTGGGACTTGCCGGATATTACCGGAGATTTGTTGAAGGTTTTTCCAGATTATCCGGACCTCTCACAGCGTTGACTAGAAAGAATGTTGAGTTTGTGTGGTCAAATCGTTGCGAGAGAAGCTTCCAAGAATTGAAGAAGAGATTGATGACAGCCCCTGTGTTGGCACTTCCGGAGCCGCATAAGCCTTTTGTGGTTTTCAGTGATGCATCTAAGTTTGGGTTGGGATGTGTTCTTATGCAGGAAGGACGAGTTGTTGCCTATGCATCTCGTCAGTTGAAAGAGCATGAGAAGAATTATCCTACCCATGATTTAGAGTTGGCTACCGTGGTATTTGCTCTCAAGATTTGGCGTCATTATCTGTATGGTGAAGTTTGTGAAGTCTTCACTGATCATAAGAGTCTGAAGCATCTATTTTCTCAGAAGAATCTTAATATGAGACAGAGGCGTTGGTTGGAGTTAATCAGCGACTACCAGTGTGAGATCAAGTATCATCCAGGAAAAGCTAATCTAGTTGCTGATGCCTTGAGTAGGAAATCTCAGTTAGTGGATGAAGCAGAGTCGTCAGGTATGGACTCTCTCCTTTATGGAATGAGGAGATTGCTTATTGAGAGTTCGCAGCAAGAAGAATTGGTCTCTTCAGTTTTGGATGTGCGGGTTGAGGATTTTGAGGAATTGAAGACTCTCCAGAGAAAGGATTCTAAGTTGTTAAATATCAGGAAAAGAGTCAGGAAGTCTAAATGACCCGTGCACTATAGTTTGGACAATGATGGTGTGCTTCGTTTTCGGGATCGAAGAGTGATACCTCGAGATTCTGAATTTAAGGAGCGAATCTTGGCAGAAGCTCATACAGCTCCGTACTCAGTTCACCCTGGAAGTACGAAGATGTATCGGGACTTGAAGAAGAATTTTTTGTGGGAAGGTATGAAGCTGGATATCGCCTCGTTTGTTGAGAAATGTGATACCTGTCGCCAAGTTAAGGCTGAGCATCAGAGACCTGCTGGTAATCTTCAACCTCTCCCTATTCCTGAGTGGAAATGGGATGACATCGCTATGGATTTTGTAGTAGGCCTTCCAAGATCTCCTAGTGGAAAGAATTCAGTTTGGGTGATTGTGGATCGTTTGACTAAGAGTGCCCACTTCTTGCCTGTGAATAATGCTGACTCTTTGGGTAAGTTAGCTCGGTTGTATGTTAAAGAGATTGTGAGACTGCATGGTGTACCCAAGAGTGTTGTGTCAGATAGGGACCTGCGGTTTACGTCGCGTTTTTGGAGGAGTTTGCAGGCAGCTTTAGGCACTAATTTGAAGTTCAGTACAGCTTATCATCCCCAAACTGATGGCCAATCTGAGCGTACAATTCAGACTTTGGAAGATATGCTGAGGGCTTGTGTTATGGAATTTCAAGGAAGTTGGGAAAATCATTTGCCGCTCATAGAATTCTCCTACAATAACAGTTTTCACGCTTCTATCCAGATGGCTCCTTATGAAGCTTTGTATGGAAGGAAGTGTAGATCGCCGTTATGTTGGGATGAAGTTGGCGAGAGGAAAATTGTTGGGCCTGAATTGATTGAAGAAATGCAAGGGCAGATTCGAGTTATAAGAGCTAAGATGGCGGAAGCGCAAAGTCGCCAGAAAAGTTATGCGGACATGAGGAGAAGAGACTTATCTTTTGAAGAAGGCGATTGGGTTTATCTTAAAGTCTCTCCGATGAAGGGTGTTAAGCGCTTCGGTAAAAAAGGTAAACTCAGCCCGAGGTATGTTGGTCCTTTTCAGATTGTGGAGAAGGTTGGGCTTGTTGCTTATAGAGTTGCATTGCCGGATTATTTCGGGGATGTGCACGATGTGTTCCATGTTTCGTCGTTAAAGAAGAGTTTTGGTCAACAAGAGCCGCGTTTTGTTGACCCGGAGCACATTCAACTTCAGCCTAATCTTACTTATGAAGTTGTTCCGACTCAGATTGTGGATTGGAAAGTGCAGAAGCTGAGATCCAAGACGATACCTTTGGTGAAGGTGTCATGGGGTGATCATGTAGATCAAGATTTCTCTTGGGAGCGTGAGGCCGATATGAGGGAACAGTATCCGTATTTGTTTGGTTGACTCTCCTGGTATGCTTCTTAAGCCTACTCTTAGTTAAACCTTATCTTTGTCTTAGTTTCTGATGATTGACCTTACCCAATTTCGAGGACGAAATTTTATTTAAGGGGGGGAGATTGTAACATCCCGGATTTTAGTGTATTTTTAATGGATGTTTTATTTAATTTATTTTGTGGTTATTTTTCTTGTTTTTAAATTTTGGGAGTTTTAAAATATTATTTCTTAATATTTTATGTGGTAAAAATTATTTTACGTGATTTTTTAGATTTTATTTACTGTTTTAGCTTTTAAGATGAATTTTAATTTTAATTGATTTATTTTTGGGTTTTTAATTTTTATTGTTGCATTTAAATTATTTCACTGTGTTTGAAATATTTTATTTAGCTTCTGGTTTTAATTTCATCTTCGTTGAATTTTTCGGGACCCAGCTTGAAAGACTGGATCTTCTTTTTTTTCTCTCTTCTTTTTCTTTTCTTTCCTTTTTTCTTCTTTCTTTTTTCTCTCTCTCCCCGGTTCCTTCCCGCGCCCGACCCTTCTCTCCCTTCTCTCTCTTCTCTCTCCTCTCTCCACCGTGCGAAACGGGCTTGCCCTCGCCGCGCCGCCTCCTGGCCTCCGTGCACCTCACCGCCGGCACCAGCAGCTCCCCCGTGCGCCGACGACCTCACCCATAAAATCTCAGACCGCCCCGAGCCACCGTTAGCCGCCGTGAGCCGATCGAACCCGCGGTGGGTTTTTCCTCCTTCTGCCGCCGTCCGGCCGCCATTGGCCACCAACTTTCTACCACATCATCACCGGCCCAATATCAAACTTTTCCACCAAAACCCGGCCCCGATCCGTCGCCGGAGCCGGTCGAACGAGTACCAAACCCGATTCGGGTATTCCGGCCAAAAACCACCCATTTCCGCCACTATTCTCGGCAAACCACCACCACCATTAGATTCACCACCTTCCATAGGCCCTACCCTATAAATTTCGAGTCTCCGTTTGAAACCGTGAAAAATTCCCATTTCACTGCATTTCGGTCAGTGTTTTTACACTGTGCGAATTTGCAGCTTTGGTGATTTCCAGTGCCTCGGAACCTTCGTTAAATTGTTTTAAAGCGCTGTAAGTATTTCCTAAACATTTCTTTGAGATTTAATTATATTTATGCAATTAACTGCTTTTATTTATATATGTATCCTGGTTGGTTTCCGGACTGAGTCCGAGGAGTTCGGGGGTGGTTGGATTGATCGGAGTATATTATTGTGTGATTTTTGGGAGATTGGATTTATTGTTGGATTTGATTGTGTTGTGAATTGGAGTTGGTTATTGGATATTCTGGCTGTGGTTTGGTTAATTGTTGGGAACTGTATTTTGATCTGGGTTGGTTGTGATTATTGAGGTTATTGTTGGTTCATAGCATATGCACGCATGATCATGTTTGTAAATTGAAAACTGGGTTTTCGTGTATTGCATTCATGTTCATGTGGTTTTGATGAAAACTGGGTTTTCATGTGTTGACTGGATTTGTGGGTGCGTGTGTATCACGACCCCAAGCCGAGATGGGGTATTATCTCGGTGGAGCTCCTCTGGTCACTCGGGAGCGGAATAAACTGAGTGACGTCCCCTGGGTTGTCGCCGGGCGACAACGGGATCGGACGTTGGACGTGCCGACTCCGTGGCCCTTCTGCTGGCGGGGGCTAGAGGATGACCTGGCCACGAACGCACTGGGTGCGGAACTGGGCATCTCTCGTAAAGTAGCCAGGACGTGCGGATGGTCCATAGGGGAGACCATGGTGCATATGGTTAGTTGGATTAACTGGAAAAGAGCTGTTTTCTGGGAAAATAGCGTGAGTTGATTTTGTGTATCATTTTCTGGGAAAATGATGGAAATGTTTTTGTGTACCATTTTCTGGGAAAATGGTGGAAATGGATTTTACTGGGAATGATTTTGAGCCAATGAGATTTTTGGCGTGCGTAGCATTATTTCATTTGCATCATGGGCTTGCATGGTTAATTGTTAGAGTATGGTTTTTATCTCTGGACATGGTTAGGTTATAACTTACCTGCGGTACCATCTCATGGTACTGCAGACTTTGTTGATGATGCAGATGCCGAGCCTGAGGATCTGGCTCCGCCGGAGGAGTGATCTGGGATCACTCGTGTTGTAGTTCTTTTCTTCAGACTTGTATTTATTTTGGGACTTTGGCTTTGTTTTTAAGGTATTTTGTATTTTGGATATCTGTATTAATTAAAATTCTGGTACTAGTAGACTTTATTACCTTCCGTTGTGTTTTTAATTGTGCACTATTTAATTGTTGCACACACTGACACTTGTCGTTGGGATGCGTGACCGGTTGTCATCATCCCGGGTGTCTCGATTTCCGTGTTGGTCCGTACATGGAAGTCGGGGGCGCCACACCCTCCACATGGGTTCTCCTCAAAGAATGCGTCAAAGGAGAAGAATAGGTGGCTGGAACCTCTACCTCAATTACGAATGCACTCTGATCTGCGGGGATGGCAAATTCAAAACTACCGATGGGGTCGTCATCTCCCTTGCCTCCATCTCCTCTATCTCCATCTCCGTTATCTCCATTCCCCATGTCCCCCCTTCCAATTCACCTTCCCTAGATGACCTGCCCCTTCCCTAAGGGTTGAGAAATCCATGTCACCACCAAAGGAGGAAGGGGTAGGGGAAGGGATGTAGACTCTTTCATAGTTTGTAGGCAGTGTATCACCCTCTGAGACAGTTGTAGGGAGGGAACTTAGATTGGAGCCTTGTTCCCCATGATCATCAAGGTTTCCCCTCAAGAACAAAGAGTCCACGGCGCCACCACTAGTAGGAGTCATAGCTTCAGACACCATAACCCCAGCAACTCCCATCAAGAAAGCATCGTATATGTCAAATGCAAACTCATCACCACTAGAAGTCGAAACTAATGAGAGGAGAGAAGGGAACTCGAAAGGGGGTGTACCTATTGAGTCCGACCCCTTAGGGAGCATATCAAAGTTAAAGGCAGTGGCCAAGTTGACAAGGGATTGGCCAATAAGTCCATCAAGGTCCTCAAGCCCAGGAGATGCAGGCGGTGACACTACCCCCCCTTAGGCAGCGACAAATGTACACCAAAGTCAATGGCCACTTCTGGCTTCACATCGTCAGCAACTCCCTCAATGTTTTTCAGTAGGGAGGTTAGTAGGTGCCTCACCCTTAGTACAGCAAAGACATTTTTGAGGAGTCTCAAAAAGTGGGGAAGCGGGCCTTTTCTCAGAAGGCTGGGAATGAGGCCTTTTCTTTGAAAGAGGCATCAAGGTCTTTAATTTATGCCCTTTAACATGGGAGCAGTCAGGTACAACAAGGAATTTTTCAATATTGGCGGAGTCAAAATATTTTTAGTCCATAGGACATCCTCATTACCTTTGGCCCAATTAAGGACAAGGTCAACGCGAAAACGTTCTAGGTTAGTGGTGTGCTGTCATAGGCAACTAAAAATAAAACTTATACTCCTAAAAAATACATATAGTAGTACGAGTAAGGATCGTTCCCACGGAGAGTGTCTAGCCTAGTTTTATGCTATGTGAACAAGGATGGGGGGTTTGAGTATAACGAAAACAATTTCAAGAAAAACAACTAAGGAACAATTCAAATTAAATTATCAAAATCAATCAAAAGAAAAAACATTGGTCTAAGTCAACATCCACCATCGGAATTTTACAACTGATCATCGATGCAAGTATATATTAATTCATAATTTGAATATTCACCGTTAGAATTATTTTCCTATCTTTCCTTAGTAGTAGTTAATTAGAAAACAAGTGATCTAATTAACCCTAACTACTAAACAACCCAAGACAAGCGCTAAAGGTTTAATCTAGTAGTAGCCTTAAGAATTAGAGAGATTGATGAAACTAAACAACACAAGCATAAGCGGTTGCATTTAATTTGGTCGAGCATTCTTCTTAAGATTTAATAATTTTATGATGAAGCAAATCATTAAATCTTAGTTGCTTCACAAATTAGAGGGATCAAACAATTACGAATTTGATATCTAATCTAGTAGTAGATTGCAACGAATAATAAACTAGTAGGCCTCCTAGTAATTAAACGAGACAATCATGAAAATAGGCATAGAAGAACATCCGATACTCAAAGCATAAATTGAACACTAAAAACAAATTAGATCTCACAGTTTTATTGATTTTGAGGCTTCCGTTTTCTTTGACCAATTATGAAAAATTAGCCACACATGGCCATGATGAAAACTCAAAGAAAAGTTGGAGAAGAGGGAAAGGAGAGGCATGTCGTGTAGTCTGGATGTCTCCTCAGTTTTTTCCCTCTTCCCACGTCCAATTCAAATTTTGAAGTCTACCAAATCTCCTCAAAATATTCTAAACATTATCTTCCAATAACAATATCCCCAAATCCGACTTAATTAAGAAAAATATTAAAAATAAAATAAAGTCCTAATATAACTAGGAAAGTGGTGTTTTCCAGCTGCAAATTTTGTGCACCAGATCTCAAAAAGTCCACAGATAAGTCGTGTATTTAAATTGCATGATAAGGCCGAATGCTTAGGAACGTCAGCAGTGCAGGTGCGTCAACTTCAAGCCTGATTTCGACCTTGATGCAGCCAGTATCTCTCAAAACTCAAAACATGAAAGTTGTAGATATGTTTCTTTTTGTTCCATATCATTTTGAATCATCTCAATCAGAGATCGGATGAGAAAGTTATTTTCATATTATGAAGCAATGTCGAAATTGTCCAGAATCGCCCAAATAACTTCGTTCTGCATTTAACGCCTCCATTTGCATTCTAAATCAAAATAAAATAATAATGAGTACATTTCGGCACCAAATAAGTATAAAAGACTAGACATTAAGGAAGACAAATATGACATTTTGCATCCTCATCAGTTAGTTAGATCCATAAGAATCCTTTTGTCATTAGGGACCCTGCCCCAATTAGCCCGGATGAAAGTCCCAAATGGTCATTTCAGAGGCGGAAAATTCCCAGCCACCACCGAAAATAAGAAAAAATTTCTTTTGCCATTGTTTGGCATTCAAATGGCAGCTTTTGGATTCCACCAAACATTGTGAGCGAACACAAAAACTACAGATATTACCTAGTAGCCCTTTCATAGAATAGAACAACAAGAATTCGTGAGTAGTCAGATCTGGGTATATCTCCCCCAGAGGTTCCAGAACCATATGGAACACCACACATGAACACAAAAGCACATGCCAAGCATGTGAATGAAGTTAGGCAGGAGCCAATCGAAGGAGGTCAAGGACATCGCGAACGAGGCGAATGAATGGAAGGCGCAAACCATGCATTAGGGCGCAAACTAGAAGAGCAACTCTCCCCGAGAAGCCTTCCTCGTCGATGGCGCCCTCTAAGGGAAGGGTGAGAGCCATGGTGTTAGGGATACGATATGAAGTCCTTAACTTTATCAAGTCTCAGGCGACGAGTGTTGAGCACCACCTGAACCCTTCAAAGAAATGTAAAGTTTGACATTGAGAGGATTCGGGCGCAGGATGGGAGGAAACCCTTGATGGGGCTTGGGCAGAAGCACGATTGGGAACACGAGAAAAACTACACTGAGCCATTGTTGTATGAACTGGAAGAAACAAGATCAAAATGGTGAAGGGTGGCGAGTGTTTTCTTGAAACCTGAGAAAATAGTTAAGAAAAGGAAATGATGCAATAAGATAAAAGAAGTGAAGCAAGAAAAAGAAGCAATGACGAGCGATTCTTGGGAAGGCGAAAGGTTTACAATGCCGTCAGTTATCATTTTTTGAATAAAATAAAAAAATAATGAATAAAAGTGTGGGAACAGTTACGGATAATGTGGGTCACATTTTTAACATAACAGAAAGATGAATTTCCTAAAGCCCGCACTTTAGTTAGCATAGACCCTCAACAGGATAAAAGGAGTAACGATCCTGGGGGTCGTCCATCTATCCAAAACTAGTGGGGTAGAGTGGAAGTACAAATTGATAAATTTCCCTCATGCATGCATGATGGAAATTAACAAGATAACTGGAATGGATATTTAGGCCTTAAGAATCGAGTCAGATCTACAAGCCCAGATATTGAACCTATGACCACGTGGTGAATAATATAGATAATAGATAACAACTCCGATGGATTAAGAAAGCTATCCTACTAATTTATTCGAGGGTTCTCGAAGATAAATTTTGAAGCTAGTCATTATCAGCACCTTTATACTCCTATAAATAACACCTAAAGGTAACGTATTTGTCATTCATTCATACACTTATATTGTGAACACTTCTCTCTAACTTAGGCATTGAAGTTCCACCAAGCATCTTGTGCCGCCATTTCATTTGTTGCAGAACATTTGTGTAGTTGGTGGTGTAAAACACTTTATTAACAATTATAAATAAAATTTTAATTAAAATTTATTTTTTAATTTAAATAATACTAGGTACTTTATGCTCTAGAATAAAAGTTTTATTATAACATTTTACGTCATCCGATATTCTTCTCCGTTAAGAGCATCTCCATGTGGTGCCCTATAACTCATTTTTTCCTAAAATTTGAGGAAAATTTTAGGAAATGCTCTCAAAACCAACCTATATCTGGATCCTTATTTTAGGAAAAAAATTTAGAGGATAAACAGTGGTTCTCCAAATAGGAAACCACTGTTCATCCTTTAAATCATTTTTATCAATATTTTATTCATTTTAATTAAATTAATTATTCTTCCAATTATCTACACTTTTTCTCTGTAACAACCCAATCCTAAATTTAGGCTATAAGATAAGTGTTATATTTTTACATATTCCTTTCCAGATTATTATTATTATTATTATTATTATCATCATCATCATCATCATCAGATTTTATAGGATTATTATTTTAGAGCTCTATTCCCATTAAAATTCCTAGACCTATACTCACGGTTCCACTCACACTTACATGCACATGCACATGCACGCACGCCTCTTCCCCTCAGTTTGTGTATTGATCTCTTAGTGTTTGTATCCTCGTAGGATTAAGTCTTCTAGTTGCAGCCAACTTCCAACTCCAAACTCTATCCAAATTCCTTATGAACCACGTAACCTCTTCACATGGCCTATAAAAGCAACCTGAGACCTCCTGTAACACACACACAAACCTCATACATGGAACCACCGAAGCCAATTTTCTGTGAGTGTAAACCGAGAAACCACATAGCAAAGCAAACCGAGTCCTCCTATTGCCAACCCGTGAGCTTCACTCTTCGGCATCACCGCTGCCCAGCACCACCGAAGCCTCCCTCCCAGTAACCAGCAGCCACCCACACAGAAACCACCCCAAACTCCTCCACGTCGCCTCCCCAGCACCAACCATCACCCATGGCATCTCCACTCCCCCAGCCAACGTGAACCGTAGCCCCCTGTTTTTGCACCCATAAAACAGAGCATCAACCGAACCAGCCGAGAACCCACCTCCCTCAACCAAGTTGGCCACCCCACCCGAAACAGCCGACCATCTCTGCCCCGTAGAGCCCATCTCATTCCGGTAAGCCGTTGTCGTCCGCCACCCTCTTCACCCTTTGTTGATTTCGGTTTATTTGTTTCTCTCTCTAACTCACTATATCTCTCTCCCTGCATCGAACCCCCACGTCAGAGAACCACCCAGTTGCACGCCGTGACCCCCCCGCTAGTCGCCTGAACCGCCGCACGTCAACTCTTCCCTCGGTGAGTTTCGGCCCTACACCTTGCCGTTACCTCTGCTCTCTTCACAATATCAATGCTTAGGCTTTGTCTTAAGTTAATGCATGCAGACATGTGTGTTTACAAAAATACCCTTGGCTGCCTCTAATACCTTGCCGTATAGCTTGCCTTGTATTTCACTAAAGATCACTTTTGGTTTCGGTTTCAGTACACTGCATGCGATAAATAAGTGTTCTTGTTGTAAACCGAGCCCTCTGTTTTCTCTACATATCATTTAGTTGCTTTTAGGTTTTTTTAACGAAGTGCATGGGTTAAAATAGATTTGCTTTTATGCCTTTTTAATCCCTGTTTTAACTATAATTACATCTATAACCTTATGTTTAAATATATGTTAATTATGAATGTTAGTACTTCATTTTATTTGAAGTTGAGTTTAATATTTTGAGTTGAGTTTAATTTCATTAAATAAATATATGAATCTTAAGATCATTGTTATAAGAAAGTGTTTTAGGAATTTAAAATATATTTTTAAAAGTATACTATCAAGCCTAATATTTGTTAATATTCTTTTATATATTTAATAGAAGTTTAATGAAAATTATTATGTTATACTTTAAATAGAAAATAAAACAATATGTTAAGAGTATTATAATAGTATTAGATTTCTTATAAGATTGAATAATTATGTTAAGGAAGGAAAGTATTTTAAGAATTTAAGTTTACGACTTATTTAAAATAGCCCAAGTGTTTTATTAAGTTGTAATATGTTATTAGTATTTTTTTTAAGTAATTTAAAAATATCAGGATTTATTGTTTATAGTGTTAAGCAAAATATTTATTTGACTATCTCTTAGACTATAAATTTAATTAAGTAGAATATTAGGATATGGTTTCCTAGACAAATTTAGTGACGTTTAAATATTGTATATAGGTGACGAGTTACGATTTGAGATTCAGGAAAAAAAGCAGCAATGTAAGTTATTTGATCCTAAAATTAGAATCATCACAGTTTAGCTTATATATAAGTATTATTCAAGCCAGTTCATTGATAGCCAATTTTTATGTATCACTCATGTCATATGCAAACATATTATCCAACATTGCACACGATCAGTTCATTCCGCATCATGTTCAAATTTAGAAATTATAATTATGTATGTATTATGTCATGCATCTTATGGTCATAAGATACGAAAGTTATCTTAAGTTCAAGTGCAAGTTAAAATCAGTTCAGTTAATCAGATGACCATTCAGATGCATGGTACCAATGCAGTTCAGTTTCAGGGTGGATGTGCAAGCCACAGACTCAAGCGTGGTCCACCATGGTATGCCAGAATACTATCAGCGGCTCCCCTCACGGCCGCGGGACGTGGGACCGGTGCACAACCTCGCACACAGGGTTAAGTGTGTTGGCCAGTTAATTCAGTCAGTTCAGTTAAATTAGTCAGTTAAATCAGTTCAGTCAGTTCAGTTAAATCAGTCAGTTAATTCAGATAAATCAGTCATACATAAACATCAGTATAATCAGTCATGAATTTTAAGTTCTCAGCATGAAATTTTTTATGAAAACCTTACATTTAGTATGTTAACGTTGTGATGGATTTCTTACTGAGTATTTGACTCATTTTAATTGTTTTCATGTTTTTAACCACCCAGGTGAGGATGATGATTACGAGCAGGCATGCCAGGATTAGAAGGAGCAGATATTTTAGTTTTAGACCTTCTAGAAATAAATTTATGTTATTGCTTTTATGACATGACTTCTATTCAGTTTATTCATTTAAGTTTTTGAAGAAATTTTTATCAGACAAAGTTTTATGAAATAAATTCTAAATTGTTTTTATTTAATATGTGATCTCTTGCTGGGTTTATTTTATGAAAAACACGTAACACTCCTAACCTACGGGAATGGGGTGTTACATTCTCATACTCATATTTATTATAGTTTTAAATAATAATTTTAAAATAATTTAAATAATTATGAAAATATAAAAAATAATAATTTTAAAAATATTAAAAATAATTTAAATTTTTATTTAAAATATTCACTAAAGTAATAGTTCAAAATATAAAAAAAATATTGAATAGTTAAATTGATAAATGGAAGTGAGAGAAAATAGTAATAAAAAAATAATAGAGAAATATTAGTTTAATAGAATAGATAAAGAATACGGAATGAGATGTAGAAGATTTTTTAAAAATGTTATTTTTAATTAAAATTTAGAATTTTTTTTTTTAAAAATGGGATATGAACGTAAATTTAAAACAAAAATTCTACTCAATCTCCTACTATTCACATCACACTCCACACTCAATCTTTTTTTTAATTTTTTTTTTAATTTTTTTTATCAAATATATTTTTATATAAACAGTGAATAAAAAATTATAAATAGTTTAAGAAAAATAAATTAAAAAATATTAAAAAGTGTGGAGTGTGGAGTGTGAGGAGGATGAATAGCAAAACCTAATTTAAAAAGGGCGCAAAAGCTAAACTTAGGATTAACGTAAATCGATATGTCAAGATCCTATTGGACAGATGACGTGTTTTCGTCCAGAAATGAGGAACTCTCACGGAATATTCTCATTTATTTAGTTTTTTAAAGGGGGTCGCGCTCTTTATTTTTTAAGAATATATCGAAAGAACTTCTCGACAAATTGTCTTGATCAATAAAATTTAATTTCTTTTAATTTAAATATTAATAAAAAAAATTTATTTTATAAAAATTTTATAAAAAAATTAAATCTATCTCAACTTTTTTAATATATTTTAATAAGTAAATTTATTTTAATCTAAAAAAATAAATTAAACTTATCTCAATAGAATTTACAAAATATTATTATTTATAAGAAAATATTTTAGATAAAAATGAATTACACAACAACAAATCTATAAATTGATATGTCTTGATGGGATACGTCAAACTATAAAATTACTTTTATTATAAAATAAATTTAATAGATTTCATAAAATTACAATTTATAAATTTATTTTATATAATCTCTTCATATATAATAATAATAATAATAATAATAATAATAATTTTCTTATTCATAATTCAATTGAACTAATGTCAACATTCGAACTCAAACATAGCCAATATATCTTATTTATGCCGTCTAAGCCTCGAATTTTCTAGAACCACCTTTTCTTGATGAATTTCCCTTATTGCCCGTCCAACTTCATTCGGATCTCTAACCCGATACCCACCGACGGAACCAAACACCACTGTTCACTAACTTAAGAGTCCAATTTTATTAAAGGAAAATGATAGAGGGACCAAAGTGGTGCCCCGATTAGATGAATTCTGTATTTTATTTTATTTTTTAATAGTTAATAAAGTAACTATTAATAAATTTATAAATATATATATTTAAAAGTATTTAAAAAATATTTAAAATAAAAAAATTAATTACACGGATAGATACAATGATACCACTTTTGGTCCCTTTAACACTTTTCTTTATCAGAACAAAAAAGAAAGAAGAGGAAAGAAAATTATTAATAAAAAAGGTACACTTTATATTTTGAAAATGTTAACTCTACTTAAGAAAAATTTACAAAAAATTTAATTATCCAAATGTCACGTATTAATATATTAAAAATTATGAAATTTAAATTAAAAAAATTGATAAAATGAATCTTGTACGTAAAATTATAAATACATGTAGTAACTATTCTTATATTTTTAAAGGAAGGATACAAAAAATCATTAAAATGGGACACTGTCATTGGTGCGATTGAAAATTATTTATTCAAACATAAGATTAAAAGAACTCATCATTTAAAGAATTCATCATTAAAAGTGCCTCTCTGGGAGTTCATCAAGTTACATGAAAAATCATCATTAGTAATTTTATAGGTAAATGCGGCGTATTTTCAATTACTCACTATTAAAACTGTGGACATATAAATTTATTTACATATATATTACACAATAAATATAGCTAAAATAATAAAATAAAAATAAAAAAGCAGCAATTTTCATCATGTTATCATTAATTCTATGAGAAATGTTTTAATCTTGAAAAATAATTTACAAAAATAAATTTATAAACTGACGCGACTTAATATAGTATGTTAGATTGTAAAGTTATTTTTATTATAAATTAAATCTAACATATCATATAAAGTTATGTCAATTTTTATAAATTTATTTTTATAAAATCTTTTTATGACTATAATAGTAGTTTTTTACCCAGTTTGGATACAAGAGTGATCTCAACTCATTTTATCTAATTATTACAATTTTTTTTAAAATTTTCATACAAAATATAATAAAAAATTTAATTTTTTTAAATCATAAATAATATTATAATAATATTTTATTCAACTTTTAACTTTTATCTCAATTCATCTCATCTTAACTCACTATCTAAATGACACATAATTCTAGTATTGTGTGGCTGTAGACTGTAGTAGCTCCTGTACTTCTGATTAGGGCTGTCAAAATAAATCGAAAAACCGACTCGGATTGGTTGGTTCGGTCCGGGACCAATTCTTTCATTTTAAAAACTAGTTATAACCGATTCGGTCTCGATTTTATATTTTTTAGGACTGGACTAGTTCGTATATTTATATATTTTTAATTAATTTTTAATATTATATATATTAATTTTTATATTGTATATAATATTTATAAATTATAATATAACATATATTTGGTCATACGTTTTAAATATAAGATATATATTAATTATATTTTATCGCTCAACATAATCATTTTGATAAATATATTAATAATACTAATATATATCTTATTATATTAATTACTATATTATCACTAATAGTATTAGTGTATTTATACATATATATATATATATATATATATATGTATAAGAGATTAGAAATTTAATATATGTTAAAAATCAAAAAAGGGACCAAATCGTAAAGTATCAATTCAAGATAATAATCGCTAGAATGTCGATTTTTGAAAATAAAAAATCGATATATACCAACTCGTCTCAAAATCCATATATACCCTCGGTTACACATATGCTTTTAATCAACGTTCAACAGTTCAAATACCTGAAATCTATTTATTGGAAGGTTCACGGGTGCGGACCAAAACCCGGATCTGAAAAAAGAAACACGTTTGAGGGTATTATTGTAAATTTACTATAAAGTTGAACATTGACAACACCCCTTCCTCTCTATAAAGAGAAGGATCCGTCGATTCCAAGTTATTTGGTCTGCGTATACTTTATAGACGTTTCGAATCCAAATCAATCTTTCAGTTTCTCGCGCTTTTCTTTCGCTCTGTTCGGAAAGCCATGGACGCGTTCTCATCCTTCTTCGGTTCGCAGTCGTCTACAAGAAACCGCTGGGGCTACGATTCACTCAAGAGTTTTGGCCAGATCTCCCCGATCGTCCAGGCTCACCTCAAACAGGTGCTGGTTTTCTCCTATTCGTTCTCTCTTTTAGGCCTTTTTTTATAACGTTGAAAATTTATGGGGAAATCGTTAGCTATAGAATATGATCAAGCTTATATTCTAGAATTTTTTATATTTTTATGTGACATTTTCTCGGACAAATTTTCGTTTAGTTGCCGCGAAAACTGATGAAAAACCGGAAGAGACAGAAGAATAAATTGATCTTATGTTATAGGAATTTTCTTTTGATATGGATGAGACGAATTCGCTTTAGATGCCAGCTTTTTCCGAACTTCTGTTTTGAAAATACAGTGAGAAGGGAAGAGAAATGGAAGTATGGTGTGGTTTTATTATTATTATTATTATTATTTCATGGACTTCTACTCTATTAGCTGTGTTTTCTTCTTTCGATAGTTGGACCGAATCTTGATTTTTTTGGTACTGGGGTAATAGGAAGTAAGAAAGGAAAGAAAGGATGAGTGGAAAATCTTTTGGGTTTTGTGTGATTGTCATGGCTACAAATTTGTTTACCCATGGAGGTTAATAATAACCGTTGTTGATTGTGGAGAAATCTGAGAGATTGGGAGGAACTGCTGGTATTAATGTGAGAGTTTTCTTTTTCCTGTAAAAGTGAGATCGATTCATCGATTTCTTGGGACTGTTCGTTGTTAAGAAAAGTCGGATAAAGAAGCGAGTGAAATACATGAAAACATTTCTGTCTGCAAATATGTGTTTTTACTATTGAAATTTGAAGTTTCTTGGCTGTGTTTTTCTCGTCTTTTTTTTTAATTTTTGGTAGATAATTTGATTATCTAGTTGAATTTTGAAGTTTAGTTCTGTTACATTTTGCTAGTTTTGGTTCTCATTGTGTTATGATTCTTGTTGTGAATTGCAGAAATAAATGTGTAAAATGGAAGAACAGGAATTGTAACTATGAACTTGTGGAATTGAAATGATAATAAGGAAAGAAAAAATCTATTCATCATCTCTTTTCTCATTATCCTCTCATCATCTCATGATGTGGCATTATATGATATGATCACAAGTGAAATATAATAAAATAATCTCCAATCATCTAATGTTACGTCATGGGATGATGAGAGGATGATGAGAATTAGGATGATGAGTAGAATTACTCGTAAGGAAATACATAGGGTTGTTCCAGGCAAACCTAACCTCCAAATACTCAGTGTTCTTACAGATTCTCGATAATTCCTTCTTTCCCCCCCTGATTTCCCTTATACAAAACAAAAGCTAACAGGCTAAAGAAATGAAAAGACAACACGTGGCAGTAAAAATAACAGCAAGTAAAAGGGAAATACCTCCCAAACACGGTGTTTCCATTTAGCAGAAGAGGGCCTTCTGTCGCAATGGGCTTCCAGCCCAAGAAGCTGTGTTGCGGGCCTTATTCAAGATGACACCCATCCCTGCGTTTCACCCAGACACCAGATGCTAACTTAACTCGATTTCCTCTTGTTGTCCGTCACCCCTGAAGCTCCTAAAACATTGAGCTCTCTTTTTTCTTGGTTTGAGTTGATTTCTTGGTTTCGTTCGATGATTTTCTTTGAATTCTGTTGTCTGACTTATTGATTTATTTTGGTAGTCAGTTTTATACTTCAGAAAAATTTGAAGCTTAAACTACTGTTAATTTTTCCTAGAAATTTCATTAAAGAACTTATATTTTGCAGGTCTACCTGTCTTTATGCTGTGCTTTGATTGCTTCGGCTGCGGGGGCTTACCTGCATCTTCTCTGGAACATTGGTGGCCTTCTTACCACGTTTGCATGCATGGGAAGCATGATTTGGCTACTCTCCACCCCTCATCATCAAGAGGTATTGTCTATTATTTGTCTTTTGCTCTACCTTCTGTTTTTTCGGTTTAGCAGTCACTTTTTCTGGTTTCTTGTTGCTTACTTGTGTTTCTTGGGATTGCATTTTCTTGGTAAGCAGCAAAAAAGGGTTGCTCTGTTGATGGCAGCTGCTTTCTTCGAGGGGGCTTCAGTCGGTCCTCTAATTGATTTAGCGATTGAGATTGACCCAAGGTGTGACCATATACCATATTTTTTATATCACGTTCTTTGTTTAATGGTTGTAAGTTGAGAATGTTTTAAGTATAAATCATAAACCGGATGGTATTGTCCATGCTACTTCTTCCATGGGATCATTTCATTAATGTTTTTCCACATATATCTGACACTTGTAAATTTCCATTAAGCTGTTTTATCTATCTATGATAACGATGTATTGTTTAGTTCACATTATGGGGATGTTTTTATGCATCTTAGTTTGATAAATCATGTCTACCATTCATATCTGTGCTTGTTTCTTAATGATTTTATATTATTTGTTATCTACTTCCAGTATTTTGGTTAGTGCCTTTGTGGGGACGGCAGTGGCCTTTGGCTGTTTCTCCTTAGCAGCCATGTTGGCACGGCGTAGAGAGTACCTATACCTTGGTGGTTTACTTTCTTCTGGCCTCAGCATTCTGTTGTGGCTGCACTTTGCTTCTGCAATCTTTGGAGGTTCTGCAGCCATCTTCAAGTTTGAGGTAACGAGATTTTAACTAGAAATATTCCCATGTGATAGTGTCATCTTCTGTTTTGGCGATTGGAATAGGTGGCTACTACCAGTTTTTCTTACTCTGCTTTCTTGATTACTTTCGCAGCTGTATTTTGGGCTTCTGGTGTTTGTAGGCTTCACGGTTGTGGACACTCAGGATATAATTGAGAAAGCACATCGTGGTGACTTGGACTATGTGAATCATGCACTACTACTTTTCACTGATTTTGTTGCCGTCTTTGTCCGAATTCTCACTATTATGGTCAGTTTAGTTAAAATGCATTGTGCCTAAACCATTTTTTTCCTTTGTTTTAATCACATTTATTTGCTACCTGCTTACTTGCATGACTTTATTTGTTTTGCAGCTGAAGAATTCCGTTGACAAGAGTGAGAAGAAGAAGAAAAGAAGGGATTGAATATTTTAGTAGCTTGGTCGCCCGTCTTCTTGAAAGATGCTGAGAATAATACCCTGAACAAATTGCACTGTTAAGACTCTGGAACATGTATTTACTGGTTGTTTGTGGTGTAATTAGGGTGTGTTTTGAGTGTTTTTTTTAAGCTTTCTGCCTATGCATGTTCTAAGCTAGACCATTGTATATTGACCGACTATACAAGTCTTGAACATGGATGTTGAATTTAAATTTGACCCGAGTTTTCTGCTTTCTATCTGCTAGTCACTGTTAATTGCCGGTCGCAGTTGAATAGCAATTTTTTTCCTGTTTTAATAATAGTGGTTGGCTCGTTGGAACTTAATTAATTTTCCTGGTTATCTTACTACTTCGTGAGGCTGGCTATCTTTACTTCCGTATAAAGATGTGGTGCTCTCCTGTGGATGCTATGTTATTAAAAAGCAACTTTGTTTCTTGGAAAAAAAAAAAGAAAAGAAAAGAAAAGAAAAAGAGGAACAGCAAAAGTTCGAAAGTAAGAGACGTACGAACAATCGAATTGTAATTTGGAGGTAGAAAGATAGAATTATAAACCTTGTTAACTCGATAACTTTTGTACACGTGAATATCTCTGGAGATTCCAAGCCGGCTAAACAACTTCGGAACAAGAACTGCTTTTGCCATATATTAAAGTTAAAACAACTGTACAGTTTTTGTTTTCAGAAATATATCTCAGAAAAAGAAAAGTATCTAAAAGTGTTTTATCATGAGCCTAAATATTAGGATGGATGAATGTCTTAGTAGAACTCTTCTGTTCATTCTGGAGTAATTAAAAATAAAGTGATAACCCATGAGTCAACAAAGAAATGTCGGCGTGTCTCAAATAGATCTTTCTGGAAAGGATACCGGAGCAATGTAGCACCTAACGCTTGTGGGTGCCATGACTAAAGCTAATAACTCGACGAAGTACTGCCGTGTTATAATGAATATTTATAAGATGTATTCACCATAATGTACGGACTATTGGTGGTACGGTAACTAGCAAGAACACACGGTGCTTAGGGGAGCTGTGATGTGTCCATCATGTGCTATAAGAATAAGGTAATGAGCTAACATGATACGAATCACATGATATGAATAACGTGATATGATATGATATGATACAATACGATATGGATCACGTGATATGATAAGATATGAAATGATGTTAAAGAATATTTTTCCGAAAAGTCCAAAGAATTTGTTACATGTCTTTTGAAAAATGTCAATTGCATAAGTCAAGTTTTGGGTCACGTCATGTGTCAAATACATGTTCATGCATGCATTCCACAGTTTGCCACTTGTATGCTTATGTTAATTATTGTATGTTGTATGTTTAAGATTTCTCAAAATCTCATTTTGGTAGTTTCCACTACAATTGCTCACCCGAAATGGTAGAAACTGTGACAGGTACCCAAGACCATGGACTTGAGTAATGAGCGAATAGAAGATGAATTCACCGTAGAGGCCCACTATGACTTTACAGCCGATCTTCAATAGGTCACGGCCCAATGCCTTAGGGAACGTTTTGGAAGCGCTCAAAAAGGAAGATTACGAAGCCGAGACCAAGAAAGCCTCTATGATCAATGACCGCTTGGATTTTGTAACTGGATATCTAGGTCAGGCAAAGTATTCCTCAATAAAGGCCATGGAAGTTGCTACTAGTTTGGGACTACTAGAACCCGAGACCATGAGGACTAGGGGTATTTTCTTAAGTCTCACCAATGAAGGGATCTTAGTACTAGTGAAGTTTTCCCGTCTCATGGATTAAGCCCTTTTGTGATCGGCCCCTTTGTTTTGGAGAAAAAAGTTTTGTTAGCTACCCTTGTTTTGGGAGACAATGAACATATCCTTCATTGGGTACTTTTGATAAGAATTTTATGTTAAAGGCAATGTTTGGGTTATGCATAGTCTTACAGTACCATGTGCTAAGGTAATTGCTTTAGGCGTTACTAGTTTCATACGAACTTTATATTTTTCCGTTGCATTAATTATTGCATACTGCTAGTATACCGAGGAGCATTGCATTTTATCTGTCATGTACAAGGGGTATGTAGCCATGTGTTACATGTCTTGGCAATTTAGTCACCGTGCAATTCTAAGTGGGGGCTGGGGGTGCCACAACTTCTGTCGGTTGTAACGGCTGGACAAGTTAGAAAGAGCTTGACAAGAGGAGCTATTGCTTATCTTGTAGTCATGACAAGCACGATAGAGGAACCTAAAGGAGTCCTGGAAATCCCAGTGATAGAAGACTTCCCTAAGGTTTTCATCAACGACTTGCCTGGATTACCCCTGGACAGAGAAATGGATTTTGTAATTGAGCTCGAACCAGCCACGACCCTAGTGCACAAGGCACCTTACCGAATGGCCCCAACAGAATTGAAGGAACTAAAGATTCGAATTGAGGAACTCCTAGAGAATTTTATTCACCCTAGTTCATCTCCTTAGGGAGCACCAATCGTATTCATGAAAAAGAAGGATGGAACTTTAAGAATGTGCATTGATTATAGAGAATTGAACAAAGTGACTGTTAAGAACAAATACCCCTTGCCGAGGATTGATGATTTGTTGGATCAATTGCAAGGAGCTTCAATACTTTCTAAGATAGATCTGCGATCAGGGTATCACCAACTTAAGATCAAGGATTGGGATATACCTAAGACTGCCTTTCGAACTCATTATGGACATGTCGAGTTCTTAGTTATGCCTTTCAGATTGACAAATGCTTCGACAACATTTATGGATTTGATGAATCGAATCTTTAGGCAATACTTAGATAGTTTTGTAGTGGTATTCATAGATGATATACTGATATATTCCCCAAGTGATGAAGAACATAGGAGGCATTTGAGGATAGTAGGACTTTGCAAGAATGTCAGCTTTACGCCAGACTTAGTAAGTGTGAGTTTTAGCTTCGAGAAGTGAAATTTTTGGGACACGACATTTCTAGTAAAGGAATCACTATAGACCCTGCTAAAATAGAAGCAATAACAAAATGGCAAAGGCCGACCAATGTCCATGAGATATGAAGTTTCCTTTGTTTGGTAGGATGCTATCGAAGGTTTGTAGAAGGGTTTTCTAAATTCTCTAGTCCTTTGACGGCACTAACAAAGAATAATGCCAAGTATGTTTGGAGTGAGGAGTGTGAGAAGAGTTTTCAAGAGTTAAAAAGGAGATTAACCTCAGCACCAATGTTGGTTTTATCTTAACCTCATAAGCCTTATGTGGTTTAGAGTGACGCCTCCAATATGGGATTAGGATTTGTGCTGATGCAGGAAGAACGAGTCATCACTTATGCTTCACAAAAACTTAAGGATCACAAGCAGAACTATCCTACTCACGACTTAGAATTGGCCGAAATGGTCTTTGCACTGAAGATTTGGAGACACTATCTGTATGGGGAAAAATGTGAACTGTTCATGAATCATAAGAGCCTCAAGTACTTGTTTAGTCAGAATAATTTGAATATGAGGTAGAGAAGATGGGTTGAGACTATTAGTGTGAAGTAAAGTATCACTCCGGAAAGGCCAACGTAGTAGCAGATGCCCTTCGCTGCAAGGCTCAAGCCGATTTTCCATCTTTATTGGCAGGAATGAGGATTTTGTTGATTGGAAACCTGCCTAGAGATGCTGTGATAGTAGCAGTAAAGGAGATTATACCATTAACCAAGGAAAAGGTCCTAGAAGGACAATGTAAGGATGATAAACTGGAAAAGCTCTGATAGAAGATTTTGAAATTTGAAGGACCACATCATTTTACTATTAGAAGATATGGGATGTTGTATTATAAGGAAAGGAAAGTAATTCCCAATATTCCGGAGCTGAAAGAGAAGATTCTGAGGGAAGCTCAGTGTACCCCTTATACAGCTCATCCCTGTAGCACTAAGATATATTGGGATTTGAAGGGTTATTTCTAGTGGGATGAAATTAAGAAGGATGTGGCAGAATTCATAGTAATGCTCCATTTACCAGTTGGTGAAGGTTGAACAGCAAAGTCTAGCTGGAGAATTGCAACCATTGCCGATCCTAGAATGGAAATGGGAAGATGTGTCCATGGACTTTGTAATAGGTCTACCAAGGACGTCGCTAGGGAAGAACTCAATACTGGTTATAGTCGACAGACTGACGAAGAGCACGCATTTTCTGCCCATAACAAACACAGACTATGGATAAGCTCTCTTAGATTTATTTCGATTGCACGGAGTGCTTAAAACCATAGTGTTGGACCAAGATACGCATTTTACTTCATGTGTTTGGTAGAGTTTACAAAAGATGTTGGGTACTAGTTTGAGGTTTAATAGCACTTATTATCCGCGGACAGATGGACAGACTGGACGTACAACCTAAAAATTAGAAGATATGTTGTGAGCATGTGTACTGGAATCGAGTGGCGATTGGGAAAGTCACTTACCATTGGTAGAATTTGCCTACAACAACAGTTTCCACACCATGATAAAGATGGCACCATACGAGGCACTATATGGAAGAAAGTATAGATCCCCTGTAATACCTGCATCCTACTACGTAGGTTCTTACGTCATTTCTTTAATTTAATTTCTTAAGTCAAATATTTTGAGGTAAGGATTTTTATGATTTTAATATTTTAATTTAAGATATGTGTGCTTTTATTTTATGAGGGTCATTAAAATAATCTAAGGGAATACTTTCAGTCCTTAAAGCATAATTTCCTAAAGCCCCTTACCTTTTTATTCAATTGAGGAGTGGCCCAAACCTTTTCCACCGTAGGATGAGCATCTGAGAAAATATCTTCCCATGCCTTAATCCTCACCATCCGTTCCTTTAGCTTCCAAGGGAAGCTTGACTCACTTTTCCTAGTGATGACCGACTTCCTCCTTAAGCCATTCGGTCTCCTTCTTCTCCTACACGCCGGTTCCAACTTCCAGAGAAAAGCCAAGAAAATCTCCTTCAAGTCTAAGTGCAGCCCTCTTAACCACACGTAAAAGGCCCTCTCGGTTTTCTCTTGCACCGAACACCTCTCTTCCTTTCTCCAAGCCGATTCTCTACTCTCTCTTAAACTTAGGTTTCGGTTGAAGCTCCTTTCAAGAGGACGAAATTCGTGGCTTGGATCTTCGGATTCTTCTCCTCCTTTCCATTGTGGTTGCTGAGTTAGGTAATACTCTATTTATTTCTTCTGATTTCTTGTGAAATCTGGAACCATGCTTAGTGGGTTATGCTTTGTATTTGGGGGTTTCGGGTTCCATGTACAAACCGATTATTGTGTAGTGATTTCTGGGTTGAATTCCTCTTTTGTTCCTTCTAATTCATGTCTTAGCTAAGTGGGAATGGGATAAAGGGATAATAGGGTTGTGTGTGGCCGTGCATGAGCCCTGCTTTTGGGTTCCAGCCGTGTGTTTTGCAAGGTACCTTGTGGTAGTGTTTCCTTGTATGTAATCAAGCTAAGCCATGATTTAATTCTTGTTAAGCCATGCCTTTATGTGTTACATTGATGGAGTTAAAGTTATGATTTTTAAGCATGTCTTTCCTATTGAACTTATGGCCTAAGTAAGCTACTAAGGATTTTAGTGTAAACTAGTAAGCTTACCTTAGAAACCTTAAGTTTGCCAAGTGCTATATCTATTGTTTATGACCTATTTTTCAAAAAAGAAGAGATGTTTCCCTAAGCTTTTTACAACCTTGATATAGTTTAATTGTGTGTTCGAAGTTTGGGTTAAGTAAGGGATGTTTAAGAGCATGAAAGTGCAAAGACCATTCGTTGTCCAAGAGTTTCAAAATTTTCTTCTATGCTTTTGTTGAAGCCTAATCAGCCCATTTCATCCCTTTGTTTAAATTACCTTGGCTCAACCAAAGATGAATTTTAGCATGAAAAACCCTTGAAAAAAAGTGACAAAAATTAACCCTTTGCAACCATTGGCTCTTTGTTGGATTTACCTCCTAAAATGGTATTACAAAAACTGTCAAATGCCCTTTTCAATGAAAATTCCAGATTTGAAATACCTCCTTGTTCCATTCCCCTTTTTATTTAAATTCCTACCAATTGTGTATTTTAACCTATGATTTCAACCCATCCTTTATGTGGTAAAAAATGACTTTGTAAGAGGAACAACCAATGGGTAATGTGCTTTCATGAGTCTCTTTAAATGGTATAGGATGAGGATTTTAATGTTGTGATCTAATGCCATGTATGTTGGGTAGATTAAAGGGTTAGGGAAACGCTTGATTCCAAGCTGAAATTTAAGTGGGCATGTAAGAGTATCGATTAGCGAAACTTCTAGTAAAGTGGATATTAATGTGTCTATCTCATTTTATTGAATAGGAGTCTATTTTCAAGATCAAAGGAACCTATTAAGTAAAGCTCACAGGTAAGTAGCTACAACCATACTCCTTACACAAGTTCTTTTATGAAAGAATGTCTCTCTCTCTTTTCAAATGTTCTTCTAAAGGTAGAGTAAGTATGAAAATATATTATGTATGAGCCCTTCTTGATAGCCCCTGTTAAGCACCCTACTACTTATGATTGTGTGTATGAAATAAGGTAATGCATCATGAGATTTCTTATGCATGCTCTCTCTCTTAAGTAACTAATGCGTTACTTATATATATATATATATGCATGGCATGACATGACATGAAACCTTTTTCGAAAATGCATATGCATCGGACTAAGTAAAGACAATGAAAATGGATGAATGCAAAGGAAAGGAAAGAATGAAAAGAAATGTTCAATGTATGAAAATACGTAATGACCACATGAATGAAAGGGGTACCCAAATGAATGAATGGGTAGATTGCAATGTCGGGTAGTAGTATCTGGTAGTGCACCTAGTATTGCACCCTAACGGAATGGGACTCCAACCCGCGGCCACGAGCAAATCCATTGGTCCAAAAGACCGCTAACCTTAGCATACGAGGCGTAACAGTGTGCAATGACCTAAAAAAGTGAAAAGATGAAAAGCATAAAAAGCATGTTTATGCATGCAATGTATGGTTTATTTTTTAAGAATGTTTATGCATGAAAGCATTGCCAAGAATTTGTAAATGTTTATGTATGCATGTTTTCAAGAAAGATTACGTGATTAATAAGTTAACAGCATGGTGTATTGCTTACTGAGTATTAGACTCACTCTTGTACTTATGTGTTAAAAGTCCAGATAATGATGAAGAAGCTGTGGAGCCCAGTACTGCTGAGGAGGGAGGGGCTGACGCTTAGGGTTCCCCGGTTCGTTGTTTGATGATGATTACGATTACCAATTTTAGAAAGGGGTCCCATGTCAAGACATTTTGTGGGAATTACTTTAAACAATATAGTCCTTTTGGTCTGTTATAAATTCTATGGTGGTGTGATGGTAAAGGTGGGACTTCTATGGAGGGGTGATGGTAATCCCTCATGTGATGGTCCGACACCCTTTTTGGTTTGTAATGAGGGGACTAATTTCCCTCTTATTTAAAACTAGTTATGTTTAATGAATGAATGACGGACTTTGAGAGTCCTTTATAGAATGCTGAGTTGAATGTCTATCAGGTGTTCCCTCCTATTTGATTGGAAACCCAGAGTGCAAGCATTTCATGTCTGCGCGTATCCCATGTTACCATCGTAGCATAGAATAGAAAAAAAAACATATTAACATCCCGTAATTATAATATTATATATATATACAGATGTATAAATGAAGAAAATGAAAGAAGAAAGTACGTGTCCCTCCTCGCTCTATTTATTAGGGTGGGGTGGTGACATCCCCGTTGTATTGGGATGAAGTCGGAGAAAAGAAGATTTTATGGCCTGAATACTTACAAGAAGTTCGGAAGCAAGTAGCAATAATCTAGGATAGAACAAGAGTGTGGCGATCCCAACCCGTGCTTGGGATTGGACGGTGACTGAAATGCCGGGACATGCAACACAAAGCTACATACCCTTTAGACATGACAGATAAGATGCAATGCACTTATGTATACTAGTTGTAACGCTCTCAGATTCCGCTTGGGATCGAATGGATATCTGAAGCATCGGGACATGCAACATAAGGTTACCTGCCCCCGTTCATGACATATAAGATGCAATGTTCCTAACATGCATCTAGCATTATGCAATATTCGCAGCGGATAAATTTTTTTTTTTTGAGCAAAACTATGCATCAAACTTATAATATCCCAAGGAATTAAAACGTGATCCATTCATACTTAACAAAATAAACATTCATGATTACAGTACGGGTCTCAGATGACTGTAATCTCAAAACATGGGAGACTAGACTCCATATTTACATTACCAAAATACACTATTGGGCCAGTTTGTCGAGTAACTTGTGTAACTCGACAATGAGGCTAGAATAATGTCCAAAAACTAACTATGGAAGCTGTATGCTCTGTGTCGTGTCTGTGGCATCTAGTCAACCTCCTCTAGTCTACCAGTGTTCGCTCCCTGCTCTGATCCTGACACATCGCCTACCATTCGGGGGGAATGGTAGTTGGGACTACCATGGTGAAATTTGATTACAAATCTCAGCAAGTTAACAGGAAACTTCCACACAGATTAATGATTCATGCATGGCAGTAAAAACATGAATGCATAATCAAAGTCGTAAATAAGCATATCATAACTTGACATAACATGGCATGAGCCGACATATTTTGAATTGAAACTGAAACTTAGCTTGACGTGACATGACATGACATGTACGTGAACTTAAAACATAACATGGACTAGTAACATAGCATGAACGTGAACATACATAATTTGAACATGAACTTGAACGTAACATGAACCTGAGCATAACATAACATAAACGTGAACTTGAAACATAACGTGAACGTAAACATGACATAGCATGAACGTGAATATAACCTGACATGAACACGAGCTTGAAACATAATATGAACTTGAAACATAGCATGAACGTGAACATAACTTGACATGAACGTGAACTTGAACTTGAACATAACGTGACATAAATGTGGACTTGAAACATATTCTTGTCTCATGGGGTCACCATGATAGAGTAATCTTATCTCATGGGGTCACCATGATTGCGTAATCTTATCTCATAGGGCTACCATGATGCGTAATCTTATCTCATGGGGTTTCCATGATTGCGTAATCTTATCTCATAGGGTTACTATGATGGCATAATCTTATCTCATGGGGTTTCCATGATTGCGTAATCTTATCTCATGGGGTTACCATGATTGCGTAATCTTATCTCATGGGATTACCATGATTGAGTATTCTTATCTCATGGGGTTACCATGATTTAACATAGCTTGAACATGACATAACTTGAAACTTGACATGAACATAAGATGCCAGACATAAATGTAACCGACAACATTTTATAACATGGCATACGTAAAATAGACAATATTTCGTAACATGACATGACATGTAATGTAATAGACAATATTTTGTAATGTGGCATAACATGTGACAGTGAATATTACATGACATGACATACATATAACATATGGAATAGGTAATGTGACATACTTGCAACAGACAGTAATTTGTGATAGAATATATTGTGTAACAGATAAGTATTTCATGACAGAATAATTCATGAAATAGACGAACATGTGATGACATGGCATGGCATGACATATATAACAATATACAAACATAAACTGTAGTTTTCTTACCCATCACACATACACAGTAAACTGATAGTAAGTTAAGAGTTAACTTACTTCGATAGTTGCGTTCTAAAAGAATAAAGCGCGAAATACGAGGAACTGTAAGAGGGTGTTCTAAAAGTTAGAAATTTAATTACTAATAATTAGAAATGTGAAAAGAGACAACTTAGAGTAAAATTATCATTTTACCCTCTACATGTGAAAAAATGACCATTTTACCCCTAACTTCAGGATTTCACATCCTAACTCCAAAAATTACCAAAATTTACATTCCTCATGTAAATTTTGTCCTAAACTCAAATATCAACTCAGAAAAATTTAAAAACATTCACAACCATTAAAACTCTATAAGGCCGAAACTTACATAGGCTATATTTCCATTGATTTGCTACAATTCTTTCCAATTTTAAAAACTCATGATCAAACCAAATTTTTGCAACAAATATAATTTTATCCTAAGTTTAAAAACACACTTAAAATATCCATTAAGAAAAAGCTAATCATCAACACTAAACTTCTTGTAAAAAGATTCAAACTTTTTAACAAAAAGTAAACCCTTAAATCACTAATTTTAACCTTAATAAAAACATCTCTAAGAATTCCAAAAATTTCAAATCTTACTCCTAACATATTCATAACATCATCCTAAGATAAACCATACTTTAAATCATCAAACAAAAGTCATCAAAAATCACAAAACAACACTTGGAATATTTGGTTTTACACTTAGTCCAAAAACAGAAACTTTTCTCTAAACTAACTTGGATAAATCTCTTGATCCATGGCTTAAAGGCATGTGATCTTCAAACTAAAACATCACATGGTTTAAAAATGTGTCCTAGATAATATACAACCATCAAACTTAAAATCACATGGCTAAAACTTAATAAAACATGGATCTAACTCAACAACATCAAATCTTAGGCCTAACCGAAATCCTTTTGCATAGAAAATCATATCTTTGGAACTAGTACTAAATATCTTCAAAATAACATCCTAACATGAAAATAAGAGACTTAGAGTCATCACATAAAAATATCAAAGCCTTTGGAGTAAGATTAAACCACGAAATATTCAAACTTACTCAAAACAGAAACTGTTTTTCCACTTCCAGTTTTCAAGTTTCTAGATCTAAGGAAATCTATCATCAAAAGCTTTATTCATGCAATAAAACCTCAATGAAAATTCATAAACACATGCTAACAAGACTCCATAAAATTTTCGGACCAAGATATGTCCATTAACTTGGTCAAAAACTCCAAAACATAACATACTATCCAGTTTAACGCCGAGAATGACCTTTCTATGGTTAAAAGTACTTTTGACCAATAAAAAGAGCATGTAATAAGACTAATAAGATATCCAAGGAAACTAGACTCAAAGAAGAATAACTTTAATGAAGGAGTCATCGTGAGAAAATACTTACAATGGGTCGAAAAGCTCCACGTAAAAAGACACAGAAATCTGCCTGAGAGAGCTCTTTTGAGTTTCTCTCTAAGAACGGGATGAAAAAGTGATAAAGTGAAAGAAAGAGTGCCTTTCACGAATCTAGACTTCTGGAGGGTGAATTTATGGGCTTGAATGACCCTTGATTGCAGGTAACTACGTGACATAAAGTGGAGAATAGAGAGGGGAAAAGACTGCCTGCAGCAGCTGTGAGATATGGGAGTTAATGTGGTGGATTTCTTCTTCACATCAAGGCACTATTGGGTGCAGCCAATGGCAGTGGATGGTCTGCCATGTGGGGGAGGAAAATTCTTCAAGAAGCTTTGCCAAGGTGGCCAAATTCGTGGGCCTTAGTAGGCCTCAACCAAGTGGGCTTCAATTTGGGGTTTAAAGGGGGTTTGGTTAGGGTTTGAGATGCTATCAAGCCCAAATTCAATTTTTTTCTTGGCCCAATTAAATTTTCAAGGTTTAAAAGGTTGGATAATGATGTCATAACAAGAATTTGAGAAATTAATAGCATATGAAAGTGATTTAATCAAGTGATTAAACACAATACTAGAAATCGGATAAAAAAAGGTTTGGAGGCCAACTTTAGGATTTGGGGAAACCGTTTAGGGTTTTGGTTTCAACCAAGTTTTTGGGGTTTCAATTGAATTTCAACCATTTAGGGTTTTACTAGGGATGAAATCCTCTTTGGTCTAGTACAAAAATAGATGAAAAAGAATAGAGTGTCACTTAGGTGGCATGGTCTCACACTTTGATTCCTTCATAATCTAACTCATGGTTCCTATTTGTGCTAAGTGTCTAATACTATTCACTATATGTGGCTAAGATCTTACTAGGTATCTAAATAAAACTTCTCTAATCTAATTTGGACATTCCACACTATGATTTTGAAAACACTGCACTTGGTGCGCTTATTGAGGTTACTATTCACTCCAGAAAAAATGCATAATAAACTTAGTACTGAAAAATCCTAAATAATCATATTAACCTATAGTGAAAATCGTTTACCAAAATTCAACCCCGAAGTGCTCCTAAAAATGATTTCGTAGTTTCAAACAGGTGTTTCGTCCGAAATTATGAAAATAAGTTATTATGCTATAAAATCCTAAATAATCAACCGAGTCTAATGACGTAGACCATAATTGAATCTGACACTTCTAACTACATCAAATAAATAAGAAGGCACTACTAGCACCATAATGAGTGATAACTCAGGCTATACTGATAGACTAAAGCCTATGCAATGGTCAAATCATGAAAACTTACGATGTTTTCATGAGATTCCTAAAGCTTATAGAAATTCCACTAATGAATTTCTAACGGACTGTTACACTAGTAGTATGCGATAAATCGCAGCGGAATAAGTCATTTAAATGTTGTACCAGAATAAACTAATATCCCAACTTCTTCATTCATAGCTTTATATCACACTTCTTAGCAATGGAATATCAAGCTCTTTGTTTACTTTTTTTTTTAATGAAGAGCGGGAAGTCATGATTGAGCTGCATTATTGCATAGTTTATATAGTTAAAATCAATACATTTTTAATTGTTTTACTATTTTATTATTGATTTTAGATGAAACAAATGATTAAGAGGCATAAATCCAAGTTGCAATTTAAATTGATTAATAGTATAATTTATGCTTGATTTTAATACTTGTGATTTAATTTGATATTGTTTCTTCATATACACAACACACTTTTAATATTTTAGTCTAGTTTTATTTTATCTTTATTTAATTATTTATTTTCTTTTTTAGTTTTATTTGATTTAACTTTTTATTTGATTTTATTTTTATTTTTCAGCGCAGACTAAACGATATGTCGTTTCGTCGGCAAACCAAAACGACATGCCGTTTAACCTAGGAATTACAAACTACCGTCCACTAAACGACATGTCGTTTTTCCGAAAGTGAAAACGACATGTCGTCTATCTCTAGGAATCAAATCATCCCTCTACTGAACGACGTGCCGTTTTGTCTATGGACAAAAACGACACGTCGTTTGGGTCGTCTTCAACCTCACGCATGCACACCATCACCGAAACATCAAGCTTCCATCCACGCCACAACAACCACCAACCATGAAGCCCAGTAGCACCTTGAAGCACCACCGCCATCCCAGATCACCTCAAGCAACGCTGCCCAACACCATGGCAGCAACTCCTCCCTCGGTTGCAACTCACGCATGCACTGCAACTCTCCACTTCGTGAGCCATGCACTGCACCATAGCCTTGCCCAGTCTCCTCTAGCAGCAACAGAGGATGCCGGAGATCAAGCCTTCACCGCCCAGTGAAGCCCAGCACGCACGACTCGATCGACCTCCATGGTAGTGCCATCACCTTCACCCGTCGCTGCACCTACACAACACTGCATCAACCATCCAAAGCTCCTCCGCAGCACCATTGAGCTATCTAGCTGTGCCCACTGCTCCTCTAAAGTTACTTCTGGAACTTGAATAAGACCACACCTCCGCCAGCCTAAATGCATGCGTTCGGAGCATACATGGCCTCCACCTTCACGTAACCTCCACCTTCGGCAACCTCCTACACAGCACTGCACCATGCACGCGATGCACATCCAAACCAGCACGAAGCCCGGGTAGATGACGCTACACAAGGAAAAAGAAGTTAAGTTTTTCAACTCACACGCAGGACCCATCTTCGGTTTTGATTGAGCTTTTGCTTTCTGTGGAAACTGGGTGGGAAACAAAAGAGAAAGGAGCATTTAGTGGAGTGGTTGAGCAGAATAACGCAGCTGGAAAAGAGATGCAAACTTTCGACTAGGCTGGGCATCCACACAGCAGAAGGAAAAAAAATAAATACAAGCAGCCTGTAGTCGGCCAACTTACACGCAAGAACATGAAAGAAATAAAATATACAAAAGCATATTCATCTTGCTTTTGAGAAGTGAAAGAGTGGGGAACATGTATAATGGGCAGAAAGTTGGCCCAAATAAATTTGGTTCTTAAATGCATATTGGCAGACAAAAAGGTGGGCGGATGAAATAAAGAAGTGAAGAAGAAGTGCACGCCATGAGGGGAAGACGCGGAAGAGAAGAAGCACACGGACCATTCTTGATCCTATATAAACACATGACTTCGGAGAACTCATGAGACAATAAGATTTTAGGGAATTAATTTGAGAGATTTTTGCTGTGCTTGTGGACAGCTAAGTCCAAGTAAAGCTAGGGATGAACTTGCACAATTGAGGGTGTTTTTAGTTTATTTTTGATTCATGTGATTGTTCTTTATTAATGCAAACTCTTATTTCTCATTCTCTAATTATCAATAGTATTTTCTTATCTCCAAATAATTTTGGAATTGATTCATTTCATAGATTCAGTCATGCTTTTTCTATAGAATGGTTAAGATCCTTGATTATGTTTGGATTAATTCATTGTCTTTATTGATTTAATTCTTTGCTGCAGTATTGCCTCCGGGTATATTGTCGTCGCTGGATTTTGTCAATAAGGATGATATTTCACAGAGCTTTAAAAAGTAGAGAATGATATATCAAAGAGTTATCTTTCGATTAAAATGGTTTGTAATTCTATATCTTCCAATTGGGTACTCTGGAAATGAATCCCCAATTGAGTAATTCACTGAATCAAGAATAAACATAAATACCCGATTTGTGCAAGGAATTCCTGATGCTTTACTATTTATAATTTGAGTGATCCTTATTTTTATCTTTATAATTTTATTTGTTAAATTGCGTTCAAAACCAATTTTCTTTTATTGATCATTTAATATTTTTCTTTAATTCTTTTTATTATTTGTTGTATTTTCTTTAATCTGTCTCCTTGAGGAATCGACACCCGAAAGCTGTGCTACAACTACCGCCTTATGTTTTGGGCGTAATTAAGTCACATGTTCAATAGTGACCCCTCCCAAATTTATTAATAAAGCCCTTACTTATGGCGAAAGAATATCGTGTAAACAATCAAGGCCCATGGGAAAACCCAACAAGACTGCAACCAAGAAAACATTCTATGACAATCCTATGGAATGAATAAGAAAACAAAACCACAAAAACCAGACAACTAGCATCATAAAGATGGGAGGGCTAAGAAATCTAAATGGAGCAATCCTTTGAGAATCTGAGGCATATCACAATTATTAGAAAAAACCAACTCGGTGCTTGAGGCCCCTTCCTTGGCTAACCAATCCACCACCATATTACCTTCATGAAACACATATTGAAAATGGCAATGCATAGTGTGAGACAAACCAACAAATTCCTCCCAAAAATCCTCTAGGTACCACACACCACATCTTCCTCTATTCCACCAAGAAATAACCACCATCGAATCCATTTATAATATCACATTAGAAATATGTGAAGATTTACAAATTCTCAAATCTTGAAGGAGCGCCAGAAGTTCCGCTTTGTTATTAGAATTGAGACCAATATGAGAGGCAGAAGCCTGGACAAGACGACCTGAGTCATTTCGAATAACCCCACCAATGCTACAAGTACCTGAGTTTCCAAGACTACTACCATCCGTTTTCAACTTGTACCATCCCGATGCTGATTTTAACCACTTAACCACTTTGCAAAAAGGAGCATTAGGCACAACTAGCTTAATCTGCAAGGCCTCTAGAATCATGCCATCCTGGTGAGACAGATTTATGGGATTCTTTACTGCATGACAAAGGGAACCTAGCCACACACAAATAGATTGAACAACAGCTTCATGAGTTTCCAGAATACCTTCCATATGAGCATGGCATCTTTTCCATAGTTGCCAAGTAACAATGATGGGAAGGATGCCAACTATAAAACCCACCTAAGAAGAAGAGCTAGCACGCTTAAACCAAGTTCCAAAATTCTGCTTCCAAGATCTGGCAAGAGGAATACCAAACAGAGTGCCAAAAAATGACCATACTTTTTGAGGAAAATCACCCTAAAAAAGCAAATGATTAATATCTTCAAGATGGCCTACATTACAACAATTGAATTTGGAAACAAAGGGAATACAATATGATTGAGCTGCATTATTGCATATTTTATACATTTAAAATCAATATATTCTTAATTATTTTATTGTTTTATTGTTGATTTTAGATGAAAAAATGATCAAGAGGCAATAAATCCAAGTTATGAATTAAATTGATTAAAAGTATAATTTATGCTTAATTTTATAACTTGTGATTTAATTGGGCAATATTTATTTAAATTGCACAACATATTTTTTTTAGTTTTTATTTTTTATTATTTTATTTTATTTTATTTCATTTTTTTGTTTGTTTCTTTGATTATATATTACTTATTTTTTATTTTATTTATTTTTATTTTTATTTTTTATTTATTTTTATTTTACAGGTACTAAACGACATGTCGTTTTGAAAAAACGACATGTCGTCTACTGAAGGAGTCCAAAACGACCGTCGCCAAAACGACATGTCGTTTTGTGAAAAACGACATGTCGTTTTGTACGAAAGAAGTTCCTGCCGTTTGAAGCCGACGACATGCCGTTTCGACACGAACGGCATGTCGTTCGGTTCTTCTTCAACCTCGCGTCGTCCGCCATCTCTGCGTTTCTTCACGCCACGCATGCGTTCGGCAACTGCTCCTCCGCCCACCTGCAGCCACCAGCAACACCAGACGACGTCGGCGATCACTCCTCCACCCCATGCACGGCCAAGAACCGTCCGACGCCACGGCCAGCCCACTCCATGCACAGCAGCATCCAACCACCTGGTTCCGCCACCTCTGTACTCCTCCACGCCACCATGCATCTCCGATGACCACCAGTAGTCAACAGAAAATGCCGGAGACCAAGGCTTCGCCACCCAGTGAAGCCCAGCCCATGACCAAAGCTATCTTCCTCCATCATTGAAGCTTCTGCTCGAGCTCATGCATGCATGCTGCAACAGAAAAGAAAGGCAACGGGAAAAAGGACGAAAACGCAGCATGCCAGAGGTACAAGATGAAGGAAAGCAAGGAAAGAAAAGAAAAAAAAAATATACGAGAGTTCGGATGAAACGTATGCATGTGGGGCCAGTGAAACACAGTGAGATGTAAAGATCATGGACAAAACGATACACGCTGGGACGAAACACTGAAAAGAAAATAATGGAGAAGCAGACAAAAAGCACATGAAAAATACGAGAAGCCAACTGGGAGGCCGAAGGCAACAGAAAAAAAAAATGAAAAGAAAATAATACGTGGGGAACAGACAGCACATGGAAAGAAACTTTAGGTTTGAGTGGGGAACATGGCAGCTAAGTGATGATCATTGATGTCTTTCCTTGATGCCTATATAAGAGTGCTTGCGGACTGAAGAGGAGGGAAGTCAGTTAGAGTGTTAGTCTGAAATTAGAGTTAGAGTGTCAGTGTTAGTCAGTCGTCAGATGTTAGAGTGTCAGTGAGTTAGAATGTTTTTAGTGTGATTTTAGAGTTAAAATTCAGAAAAAAAAATATAGTGAGTGAATTTTTATAGTCAGTTTTTATTTTTCTGAGTTCAATTTTTAATGTCGTGTAATTTATTCATCAGTCAGTTTCAATGTATGGCTCAGTAAATTTTATTTTTGTAAGTCTTTATTTTCAGTTTTGAGTTTGTTTAGTGAGTAAATTTCCAGTAAATGTTGAGAGACTATTTTATTTTTGAGAGTTTACTTTAATTGGAAGTTCAGATTTTTGGGTTGGAGAACACAGTCTCCATTTCCAAATATCGAGTTTATTCCTTACAATTTTTGTTTTTATTTAATTTCGAATTACTGTCATTTAATTTTCTCGCACTTTTAATTTCTTACAATTTAAATTACTGTCATTTAATTTTCTCGCAATTTTAATTTCTTGCAATTTAAATTTATGTCATTTAATTTTCTCGCACTTTTAATTTCTTGCAATTTAAATTACTGCCATTTACTTTTCTCGCAATTTTAATTTCTTGCAATTTAAGTTACCGTCATTTAATTTCCTCGCACTTTTAATTTCTTGCAATTTTAATTACTGTCATTTAATTTTTCTGCACCTTTAATTTCTGCAATTTACTTTTATGTCATTTAAATTTTATTGTCCCTTTACATTTCAGTTATTTAATTTCCAGCAATTTTAATTTACTGTCTTGTATTTTAAATTTTTTACTTTTTATCATCCACTCAAAACCAACAAACATGAATCTAGTCCATGACTAGTAAATTTTCATTTCCATTGCACTCCCACATTCATTGCACATATCATCACTTTTATTTTTATTCTCTCATTGTAACTATTTCCACCATTTTACACGAGTTTGATTTTTAAGCACTTTCCCTGTGGAGACGATCTAGAAATTTATTCCTAATTACTACGCGACACGCTCCTGCACTTGGGATAGCCTTTGGGCTGCTCATTTTTGAATGAGTCACAATACGGCACAATCTTTCATCCACACTCAAGGCCATGTGCCAAGCCCTCTAAAAATGTATAGACATTTTTAATGGAAGATTTTTATGCCAAATCCAATTATGCCAACCAAGAGTAGAACCTCTGATACGAATACAATGCCAAGCAGATTTAGTAGAGAACATAGCTATCTTTGTAGGAGTCCAAACAAGAACATCCTTTCTAGAAGAAGGCCCAGATAAAGGGACTAAAATCTCATCCACCTTCTCCTACCCAACTAAGTTCTCCAGAAGATTCACATCCCAACTATCCGACAGCCTTCACTCTTTAACTTTTAGTAGGGGTGAACCCACTAATGGCATCTCATTAATTAAGGGACCATTATCCCTCCACTTGTCATGCTAGAAAAAAAATCTCTCCTTCTCTAAGTTTCCACTTAGAATTATTCAATAACAGCGGGATACAATTAGCAACAATTCTCCAAAATCTCGACCCTTTAGTGGCCTTTATTAAAAACCAAAGCTTCGAACCCAGATATTTTGGTTTGAAAAATTTAGCCCATAGAGAATTACCTTGTAAAAGATTCCAAGTAAAACGCATATGTAAGCTCTCTAAATGTCTTGGAGATGCCGTAACCCAAGACCACCTTCTTCCACAGCATTGCAAATATGTTTCCAAGCCACCCATTTCTTTTTATCTCGCCCATCGAATTCTCCCCAAAAGAAAGAGCTTATCAACATGTGAAGCTTGGTGATAGTAGCTTGAGGGACTTGCAAAACAACAAAGAGGTCAATTGCCATGCTAGATATAGCATGCCTTAATAGAACTAGTTTTCCATTAGAAGATAATGTGGAATCTTCCAACCACTGATTTATTGCCTCACTTTATCCACCATGCCTTCTAGATAAGACTGCCAAAGGTGCCCCAGAATAATTGGTACACCTAGATATTTAAAAGGAAAAGTCCCTTCCATGGTACAAGGTATAAGATTCCGCTTGCGCATAGGGGAAATTTTGTCCAAACAATATAATGTTGATTTCTGAATAATGATAGTCTGTCCTGACCACCTCTCATATTGACTCAGAATGTTCTGAAGTACTTGAACCGATCTATGACTTCCATTAGAAAAAATCATTACATCGCCAGCATACATCAAATGAGAAATAATAGGCGTGACTTGAGCCTGATAGAAATGGCCAAATTTATTCTCTCTCACGCTACCATTAATCATCCGGGATAGGACCTCTTACTGAATGATAAATAGATAAGGTGACAAAAGATCCCCTTGACGAAGACCACAGCCTCACGGGAAGAAACCCTTGATCGTGCCGTTCATCATAACCGAAAACCAAGGGCTACAAATAGAAGTATTCACCAAGTCACATAATTGAGAAGAAAAACCAAACCTTTGCAAGATTATAATCAGAAAAGCCCAATCCAATCCACACGATCATAAGCTTTCGCCATATCCACTTTCAACATAATATTTCCCTTATGAATTCTTTTATTAATAGATTGAACCATTTCCTAGGTGAGACTAATGTTCTCATAGATACTTCTCCTAGGAATAAAGGCTCCTTACTCTAAAGATGTCAAGCGAGGTAGGAGACTTGTTAATTGATTCACAATAATGTTGGAGCAAAGTTTATAAAAAACAGAACAAAGGCTAATGGGGCAAAATTTATCAAAACCTGTAGGCGAATCCACCTTTGGTATTAGAACCAAAGATGAGGCTGTGAAAAACTTGGGAAGGTGCTTGGACAAAAAGAAATCCAAAACTGCATTCAACACATCAACTATAACCACCACCCAACAACTTTTATAGAAACCCAAACCAAACCTATCAGGACCCGGAGCACTCTAAGACGAAATGAAATACAAAGCCTCGAAAACTTCCTCTATTGTAGGCGGACGAAGGCATTTTCCTCCTCTGAAATGACGGGATCAATGAACTACTCAAGTCTAGGCTGCTCAACCAGTGGTTCCCCTTGAAGGAAAGAAGAAAAATATTCCATTGCCCCTTGATGAATGCTTTCTGGTGTCTCATATAACACCCCATTCGAATGAATTTCCAGCACTCTCTTTCTCCTCCTATTTACTAGGCAAGCATGAAAAAACTTTGAGTTCCGGTCACCATCCACCTTCCATTTTAATTTTTCCATTTGTGCCAATCTCAACTCTTCCCATCGCCTCCAACTAGCTAGATCTGAGACAACCATATGTAACTCCCTCTCCAAGTTTTCCCCACAATTTAATTGAAGCTGTTGTTCAATCTCCTCAACCTGTTTTTAAAGAGCATAAATATGATTCAAGGTATGACCAAAGATCCTTTTATTCCACTCCCTTAAAGCCACCTTAGTCTGCTTTAATTTTCTAAAATCTGAATAGCCGAACCCCCCACCCGAGTAGCCCAAGCTACCCAAACACAATCCAAGAAACTATGGTGATCCACCCACATCTGTTGAAATTGAAACGGGGTCGGGCCATACAAGAAAGGATCTTTCTTGAACTTAATAAACATGGGAGCATGATCTAAAGTAGAACGCAGCAAATAAGAACAAATAACATTAGGGAAGAAAGCAAGAGAGGGCCTATCCATGAGAGCAAGATCAAGACGTGCCCAGGAGTGGGCAAGACCCAACTGCCCATTACATCAAGTAAAAACACTCCCTTTTCATAGCCATTTCCATCATACCCCTTTGATGAATCCAATTATTAAAGTCCTCCATAGCCATACTAGGACGAGGCCTACCTTGCCTCCTTTCTGAGTCATTACGAATAATATTAAAATCAACAATAAAAACTCAAGGGTGTGATCCCAAATTGTTAAAGGTAAATTGTAGTCTCAGCCGAACCACTTGCACCTCACAAGTACTATTCCATAAAATCTAGATTTTACCCCCCTCATCCTCATTAGAACAAAAATTCTCAAATTTCAAACACCGTGCTAATTTTTGAGTGCCCTCTAAATTTTGAAAAGGTTCTAAAAGAGCAACAACTTTTGGTTTCAACTTACCAATCAACTTCTTTAATCTACTCTTGGAGGTCCCAACCCCTTTAACATTCCATACGAAAATGGAATCAATCATTGAGCAGGATTTGAAATTCGGGCATGAACCCGATAAGAACTTCACATTTTTACAAACAACTTTTTCTTATACTTCTTCTTACCTTCATTGGCCTCAGACTCCATAAGATAGTCTTTATCCTGTAGAAAGACCTCAGACTGAACATCTGGTTTCAGCTCTGAAACAATACTCTCTAGCACAAGCATTTCCTCACCAGGTGTATCTACATGTTTCTATTCCCCGAGTGACTCAACCTGCACCACAAACGGGTCCACCCACTCACTGGCCATAACCACTGGGACTTTAGTATTCACCATTGAAGTCTCCCCCATAATAACACCTATTGCAATCTCAACATAAACTGGGAAATCTTTTTTATCTCAGTTGCCTTTACTCCCTCTATTTTGGTAGTTAACATACTGTCACCATGCAGAACACATGGCACCACCAATGACAACTGTAACATCCCGGATTTTAGTGTATTTTTTAATGAAGGTTTATTTTAGTTATTTATTGGGTAATTCTCTTGTTTTAATATTTTAGATGTTTCATTTTATTATTTTATTGGACTTTCCTATTTTTTTATTAATTATTATTTTTGAAGTTTTAGAATATTATTTTAGAATATTTTAAATGGTGAAAATTATTTTTATTGGGCTTTCTTATTGTTAATTATTGTTTTGGATTTAAATTGATCTTTAATTTAAATTGGTTTGTTTGTAAGTTTTAAAATTATTATTGTTTTATTAAAACATTTCACTGCGTTTGATTAATTTTAGTTAGTGATCTGCAATTTAATTATTCTTTATTTTAAAGGATGTTTTGTCAGAGTTTAATATTTTACTGTAGTTAATTTTGAGTTAAATAGATTTATTTATTTTTACTGTTTTAATTAAGCATTTCATTGAGTTTGAATTATTTTATTTATCTAGTAGTTTTAAAATCGTTTTCGTTGGATCACTTTCGAAACCCAAGTTGAAAGGACTGGATCTCCTTTTTCTTCTTTCTCTTTTTCATTTTCTCTTTTTCTTTTTCTTCTTTCTTTTCTCTCTCCCCGTGCCCAGCCCGACCCAACCCCTTCTCTCTCTCTCCTCTCCCTCGCTCAATCGGGTCCACCGCCCCTGCACCGCCGCTGGCCCGCGGTGGTCGACACCGCCGGTACCACCGACTTCCTCGTGCGCCGGCGAGCCACCCCTCCAAATTCCAGCCGACGCCGCGCTGCCGTTAGCCTCCGGAAGCCATGCGAAGCCGCGGCGTTCCTTCGCCCATTCCGCCGCCGTCCGGCCACCTCCGGCCACCAGCTCCTAGCCACATCACCACCGGCCCATTTCTGTCCTAACTGACCCAATTCCAGCTCCGATCCGTCGCCGGAGCCGCCCCATCGAACACCTTCTCCGATTTACACTTCATGGCTTTCCACCGCCGTTTCGGCCGCCACCCACGGCCAATCATCACCACCATTAGATTCCCCACCTCCCATAGGCCCTACCCTATCGTTCCCAAGTCTTCGTTTGGCCTCGGGTGATTTTGGGTTTCATTGTGTATTTCGGCCACAGTGTATTTTTACACTGTGGTGTTGCTGTTTTGGCCCTTCTAGTTCCTCCGTGATCCTCCATAATTATTTTAAAGCACTGTAAGTATTTCTCCAAAAGACTTTTAAGATTTAAATATATTTTTGCAATGACCTGTTTTATAAACTGTGAATTGGTTATCTGATAGACTGTGTTGGTTATTGGAAAATGGTTGGTAATTGTTGGTTATTGGTTTTTAGTCATTTTCATGGCATTGTGCACGCATGCGTGGGTATGTATATTTTTGGAAACTGTGTTTTGTAAAAAGGGCTTTTCGGGTGTGTGTGTATCACCCCCAAGCCGAGATGGGTTATTATCTCGGTGGAGCTCCTCTGGGCACTCGGGAGCGGAATATACTGAGTGTCGTCCCCTGGAGCTGTTGCTCGGGACTTGGACGGGATGGTAGCGCTCTCGATCCGACTCCGTGATCTCTCGTGCTGGCGGAGATCAGAGGATGCTTGGCTATGTACGTGGTGGGCGCGGAACTGGGCATCACTCGTGTTGTATCACTCGCATAGTCGCTACCTGTGGAGTGACGAAGGGAGCCAGGGTATGTGGATGGTCCTTAGGGGAGGCCATGGTGCATACGGATTAAAATTGGAATAAAAGTAACTATTCCTGGTTAATAATTGTGCCAAATGGTGATTTTTGGCGTGCGTGGGAAAAACTTGTGATTTTCGAGAAATGGTGTTCTTCTCGGGTTTTGCACTTGGGTCATCATGTGCATGCATAGTGGTTGTTGTATTTTTATATTTGTTATCTTGGAGTACTTTTGGGTTTTACTTACCTGTGGTACCATTTATTGGTACTGCAGATTTTAATGCAGGCTTTGCAGAGGCTGAGCCCGAGGATGCGGCTCCGCCTGAGGAGTAGGGACATTTGGCTATATTTTTATTTGGTATTTGTATTTTTATTTGATGTCGTTTTATAAACAAGAAAATTGTATTATGTTGACTTATGGATTTCTGTATTATTTTTGTATTGTATTAAATTATGGTACTTAGTTATCTGACTTAACTTTTCCGCTGCGTTTTACTTTGTACACGTGTTGCATTTCACACACTTGGCACGTGTCGTTGGGGTGCGTGACGGTGTTGTCATCATCCCGGGTGTCTCGATTTTCGTGCTGTCTGTACATGGAAGTCGGGGGCGCCACAACAACAACAAATGATCTGCTCTCTTAGACGGTGGAACAGCTTCAGATGGACTCTGGACCACTTCTACAATAGCACCCTCTGTTTCCATACCAGTCACCATATTTTCTTTTATAACGGTATCAGACGGAAGATTATCCACAATATCTGAGACACATGGCATAGGTTCTACCATAGGTTCTGCTATCCAGTACCATCTCATGGATGGGCTGTGGAACAATAGCCCCCAAGTCAGCAAAGGAAGGCCGACTTGTGCCACCATCAGCGGCTGCCATGCAGCCTTTCATGAAGACCAAAACTGAGTGGCTGAACATGAAACCCTATTCACCCGTAGAGAGAAAAAAAGGGTAAAAACGAAATACTATTGTGATGACCCAAACTTTTCGTAAACATGGCCCATAGATTTTGTGCTTAATAGTTGTGACTTCTTGGGAGCCTTAGTTATTTTTAGAAAGCCTTAGAATTCTTGAATGGTAATTTGAGCCCAAGGGAGAACTAACCTTAGAATGCTAATTGAGATTGGCCTTGCTTAGAAAGTTAGGCCCATTGGCTTTAGGCCAATGGCCCAGATTTTAGTCACAAGTGCCATGTGGCATGCAAGTAAGGTATTATGAACCTAGACTTGATAATGGGTTGAGGGAGAGAGAGAAGTGTAGGAAAAATGCCAAAAGGATGGCTTACCCGCCTATCTTGGAGAAATTGCCACTTGTCATTGTGTAAGAAACCTTCTAGATGATTCAAGAGACAAAAGGAACCTAGAGGAGACCAAAGGATTTTTGGCTAGACCCTTTGTCTTACCCCATTTTGAGTTTTAAGGAGGTTATCTTGGGAAAAGAAGCTTAGGGAAGTGAAAAAGGGGCTTTTTCTAGGGGTTTTGCATGGGAAAACCGAATGGAGGTTCTTGGATTTCGAATTTAGTCAGATAATTCCAAGTCTCAAGCATGCATAGAGTACTAGAATGATATGTGAAGAGACATTTGGATGGAAGGACAAGAATGCCCTAAAAATTCGGCTAGCACACTTCCAAGTACTATGCATCTTTGTCATTTGTCACCTAGACAAAAATTGGACCAATAGAACAAGAAAGGTCACCTAAGGAAGGAGATTTGGAAGATGAAACACTACATTGGGAAAGGAAGAAGGAGGTGGATGGCAAGACCATGGCATGAGTCTTTTGCCACTTGTCATCCATGCAAATGGTTGCTTGTTTGGAAAAATGGAGAGCCATATGATGTTTTACTTTGTTACTTTTAGAAGAAACACCCAATTTTTTGAAGAAAGGAAGGGCATAAAGGGAAGACTAGAGGAATTCAGCCAAGGGAAGAGAGCCAACACGCTAACCCCCAAAAGTGCACCTTTCCAATGCAATCTACATGGAGAATTCCAAGGGGTGTTTCGGCCAAAGTGAAAGGAGAAAGAAGAAACATTGCCACTTGTCTTACATGCAATGGTTTTCAACCACCAATGAGAGAATGAGGGATTTTCTATAAAAGGGGAGGAAGTCCACATGCCCAAAGGCTTCTTCTTCTTGCAAATTTCAAAATCTTCATGCTCTTGCCCTCTCTATACAATTCTCTCATATTTTCTTGAGGATTCTCTAATTTTCTCTTCAACCAAACAAGAGGATTTTGCTATTCCAAGAGGGAATTTTGGCACACTAAACCTAGTGAAGGTAAGAACCAGTTTTTCTTCTAAGTTTCACACACACACACACACATACCACTTGTTCAAACCGAAAATAAGATTCAAATCTCATTTGGTCAATATGAAAGATAGAACACCCACTTTTCTTGAGATTTCTTGAGAAATACTTTAAAATTCTTAAGAAACCTTTGATGCCGAATGTAGAGGAGAGTTTATTCACTATGATTTTCAGCCACTACTCATATCTTTGGTTATTTTAGGTTTTCTTTACTTTAAGAATGAAATGAAGAAGTTTTTACTCCAAAAACCCTAGAGGCCGAATGCACATAGGCAAGTATTGCCCTAGAAACTTGCACTTACACTTTAGAACATGAAGTGAGGTTTTTAGTTGCTTTTCTAGTATGGAATACTCGGATTTACAGCTTGCTAATATTGCTATATGTGGATTTTTTTTTGTAAGTATACACTCAACCTACTTTGGTTAACTCTTGTATATGATTGTGTAGATCTTTTCATTTTCATGTTTGTTTTGATTGGTTATCTCTTGTTTGATTATTTGATTATGTCAATATGATCTTGTATCAATCTATGGAAGGAATTACATGTTTAAAATTTGTGATGAAAATATGAAATACTTGTATATGTTTCGGTTTTCACATGTTTAAAAGTGAAGAATTATGTGCCCTAATGTTTCAGCCATAACATGTGTTGTATGTTTCGGATCTTAGTTAAATGTCATGATTTCATGCTTTGTTATATCTTGCTTTGATTCCTATGTTATATACTTGAAGATTGGAACATGTTTAACTGATGAATCTCATGATTTTTACCCCTAAGCGATTCGGCCTAAGCATGTTCCCATGGTTTCATGAATGTGTTTGGATGTTTTATGTGTTTCATGTAATCATGCTATGATTTGAACATGGCATTCCATATGTCACATGTCAAGTATAAGTAGGAAGTTCTTAAGTTCAATGTCTCATGCATTTGGGGAAATGTTTTCCAAAAGAAAGTGGTTTTTTTTTTTTTAAGAAAAGAGTCAAAAAGTTTTGTCATGACTCCAAGTACTAGGACGGGGAATTGTCCTAGTAGAACTTCTCTGTCCACTCTGGAGGGCTTAAGAATGGAGTGGTAACCCCTGAGTTGACAAAGAATGGTCGACGAGTCTCGAATGGATTCTTTGCAAAGAATGTCAGAGCGAGGAAGCACCTAATGCTAGTAGGTGCATAAGACATGTAATTCGATGAAGTAAGGTCGAGTTATTATGATTCTCTGTGTATCATGAACTGTAGGGATGGTGGTAAAGTCCTGCTTGTGATTCTCACCTACAGTGTGAGCTGTAGGGATGGTGGTAGTCCCACCTGTGATTCCCGCCTATAGGTCGATAATGGTACAATGACTAGCGGGAACACGTGGTGCAAGGAGGGGAGCAGTGTTGTGTCTGCCCTCTGAATAAGAATAAGAGCTCATGTGATAAGTTACACTCGATGCAAATCTTGTGATATGTCTCTGATAAGAAATGTTTCTGATTAAGATCAACATGAAAAGAAAGTCAAAGAAGTTTTCTAAAAATGTCAAAGTCTCTGTACAAGTCTTTTGAAATTGGTCAATGCATATGTCAAGTTTTTGTTTTAAGTCAAGTACATGTTTCATGCATGCATTTCATGATGTACCCTCATATACTTGTTTTAATTAATGTATGTTGTGTGATTACTTGCTGAGATTTCTCAAAATCTCATTGCGGTAGTTTACACTACCATTTCCCAAACTAGAATGGTAGAAGTTGTTATAGGTACCCCGGATTCTCAAAAATATGAATGTAGATGGTTCCGCGCCAGATGACGAGTACTCTGTACAGGTTCGTTCCAACTTTTTGAACTTTGATAGACTAGTAGACAGGATGATCGCTTGCCTTGGGCAATCATCGAAGCCCACACTTGACCCAAAGGAAGTAGCTAAGGAATTTGAGTCTTCTCTGCGTGGACGACCGAAGTCTCATGGAGTCTTTTGGTGCTTGGCTCCTGATGAGACTTTAACGATGAGGGAAAAAGAATCTTAGTCATTTTGATAAAAGGGACTTATGGTTTTTAGGCCTTACCTTTTGAGAAAATAATATTTTGAAGGTCCCGTATGTTTTGGGAGACAAAACTTTAATACTTGATACTTTGGGATATTTTGTCTTATGCTATATTACTATGATTATGGACAAAGTGTTAATGCTTTTGTAGTTGGTACCATATACTTTGCAATTGCTATTTAGCATTGCTTAGAATTTTTGACCCTTTATTTATTTTTTGCTACGATGTAATATTGCATACTGCTAGTGTACTTAGGTGCCTAGCAAATTATTTGTCATGTACGAGGGGTATGTAGTCTTGTGTTACATGTCTCGGTGTTTTAGTCACCGTCCAATCCCAAACGGGGGCTGGGGCGCCACAACTGTATAATAAAAATACTCCTCAAGCTCTTTGTTTACACTTTAACAGAACAAGCATTGTCTAAAAAAAGGGCCTTAACAAAGAAATCATTAAAGCATCTTTCTAATCTCAACTATCTCCAAGTAGGTCATGACCAGATCCATTCTTTCCTCCCTGTTGAGCTCATCCTTTGCCTTCATCGTTATCCTGACTCGTTACTCCTGGTCCTACTAAAGGTTCTGCCATTTCGGGTTGGGAATGGTAGTGAAAACTACCACGGTAAGATTTTGAGAAATCTTAGTAAGTAAATAAATAACATACAACAGATAACATAAGCATACAATGGTAAACCATGAAATGAGTGCATGGACATGTACTTGACATATGACTTGACAAGAACTTGACATGCACTTGACCAGAACTTGACTTATGCACTTAACCATTTTCAAGAGACTTGTAACAATGACTTTAACATTTTTAGAAAACTTCTTTGACTTTCATTTTCACGTTGATCTTAATCAGAACATATCATAAGATTTTCATCGAGTGATCCTTATCATATCACGAGATTTTCATCAAGTGATCCATAACACATGAGCTCTTATTCTTGTTTAGAAGGTGGACACAACACGGTTCCCCTTAGCACCGCATGTTCGTGCTAGTTACCGCATCATCAACTATCTGTGCACCGTGATGAATACGTCACAAACAGAGATTTCACATTAACTCGGCCTTACTTTGTCAGGTTACATGCGTTATGCACCTACTAGAGTTAGGCTCTTCCTCGCTCCGGTATTCTTTGAAAAGAATCCATTCGAGGATCGTCGATGATTCTTTGTTGACCCTAGGGTTACCACTCCATTTTTAAGCACTCCAGAATGGACATAATAGTTCCACTAGGACATTCCCCCGCCCTAGCACTTGGGGTCATGATAAAAGTTTTAAACCCTTTTCTTTGAAAACACTTCTTAGAAACACTTTTTCCCAAATGCATATGACATGAGACTTAAGACATACATACTTACACTTTGACATATGACATATGAAATGCCGCGTATGGAATAACCAAGCATAACATGTTCAATTCATGGCATAATAATATAGATCCCATGGATCATCAAGACACATACTTGGAACTATGAAAAGGTGCCTTGGCCGAAACATGTGAGTGCATAAACATGAAGAATCATCACTTAAAAATGCTTCAAACTTTAAACATATTGCTTAGAAATCAAAGCATAATGAAACAAAACATAAAAGCATGGTATTTGGGTAAGATCCGAAACTTCCAAGACATGGTATGGCCGAATCTTCAAGTATCACAAATTAACAACAATGTTTTCCTTAGAATCGAAACATGCTAAGGACATTCTTGCCAATTTCATCTTAAACCGAATCATACCATTCATGTAATATTCATATTCCAAGATCATATAAGCATATTCAAACAAACAAACAAGAAATAGCAATCAAAACAAACATAACAATGAAAGGATTTACACAATCATATACAAATATTAACCAAGGTAGGTTGAGCGTCTACTCACAAAATTTTCCTTGCTTACAAAGAGTATGTCAAAAATCTTGAAGAGGAGGCTCGGTTTGCACTGTTCTAACCAACAACTCTCAGTTTTCACTATTGTAGTGTGTTAGGTTCTTGATTCAAAAGTGGCGTAGCTAGAGCTTTGGGTGTCTACATGAATGGAGAGGAGAAGAAGATAATAGGGTGAAAATTTCGTGTAAAGCCTCAAATCAAAAGATGAAGGGGTGTTTTTATACTAAAAATAGCCCAAACTCTCTTTCTTCTTGCTCTAGCTCAATTGCCAAGTGGATGGCCAAGTGGCATATGGAAGGTATGCATGTTGGACAAGTGGCGTAGTTGGTGCATGTGGAACAAGTGGCGCCTAGGCTAGGCTATAGGGAACACAAAAGTATTCTTGAAAAGAATAATTTTACCAAGTGGCGTGGCTCCTTGGAAATTCAAAATATCCCTCGTCCTAAGAATATCCTTGCATGGATGCCATGTGTCAAAACCCCTCCATTTTCTCTCCTTGGGAAATCCAAAAGATCCACTGCATGAATGACATGTGGCGTGGTATCTTGTCAAAATTCAAAATCCTAAGAGGCTCCTTGGGCATGCTCCTCCATATGGTCCAGATTCAATGAATCTCTAGGGCAAATTTTCCATTTGATAAATCCTAACCATAGGCTTGAGCCTTGTAGATTTGTGCATGCTTGCCAAGTGGCAAAAGGCATGTAGGATGTGGGTGCATGTTCCCCATGTGTCTTTTTTTTCCCATGTGCCTTTTCTTTTTCCCATTGTCTTTTCCTTTTCCCATGTGTCTTTTTTTTCCATGCATGTCCCTTACTTTTCCCTAAGTAAGAAGCTTCTTCTTCCTATGCATGTTCCCTAGGTGACTCTCCCACTTCCTTATGCTTCTCAAGAACTCAAAACATGACATGTGGCAATGTAGTGGCTGAAACGCTAGGGATACAAGGGTAATTTTCATGCATTGTCTCTTCCACTCCCTTTTAGAACCTTTTCCTCTACTTATGCATGAATGATAAATGAAAAAATGTCAGAAAATAACTTGGGTGAGCATGTGGCTTAGGGATCCAAAAGTCTCTTAGTATTCCAATGTAAATCCTTTAGAAAATCTCACATTTGTCTTCCCTATGCAAAATCTTCTTGGAACTCTTCACTAAGAACAATAGCATGAGGTGGAGATGCTTGGGAGGGTGAGTGGCGTGTACAACTCCTTGGAACTCCCAAAAATCTGGTTGGTGCTTGTGTAGTCCATTGGGGTTCCTGAAATCATGTCCCCTCATTTTTCTCATCCATTTTTACATCCAGGTTCAATGTATCTAGATGTGAGGTGTGCATGTGAGGCATGTGGCGTGTGAAGAGTGTGTGGTGGCCGAAAAGCTCATCTTTTCCCAAGAATATCTTCCTTCTACCAATGTCTTGGATATTGTGTGATTAGTCATTGTGGGTGGGAAAATGCACAAATCCCCTTTGCCCTTGCCATCCACCTCAAGTGTGCCTTCAAAAGATTCTTCTAGAATCCTTATAGGCATGTAGGTCCTTCTCTTCCCAAGCAAGATTTTGCCCTTTTCCAAGACAAAACTCTTCACATTTCATTTGCATGCATGACACTTGGCCAACTGATTACACCCAAAGAATAACGCGGTAGTTGTAGCACAGCTTTGGGGTGTCGATTCCTCAGGGAGACGGATTGAAGAAAACACAACAAATAATAAAAAGAACTAAATAAAAATATTAAATGATCAATAGAAAAAAATTGGTTTTGAATGCAATTTAACAAATAAAATTACAAGGATAAAAATAAGGATCACTCAAATTATAAATAGTAAAGCATCAGGAATTCCTTGCACAAATTGGGTATTTATGTTTTTTCTTGATTAAGTGAATTACTCAATTGGGGATTCATCTCCAGACTCCCCAATTGGAAGATATAGAACTACAAACCATTTAAATCGAAAAATAACTCTTTGATAAATCATTCACTACTTTTTAAAGCTCTATGAATTATCATCTTTATTGACAAACCCAGCGACGACAATATACCCAAGGGCAATACTGCAGCAAAGAATTAAATCAATAAAGACAATGAATTAATTCAAACATAATCAAGGATCTTAACCATTCTATAGAAAAAGTATGACTGAATCTATGAAAGGAATCAATTCCAAAATTATTTGGAGATAAGAAAATACTATTGATAATTAGAGAATGATAAATAAGAGTTTGCATTAATAAAGAACAATCACATGAATCAAAAATAAACTAAAAATACCCTCAATTGTGCAAGTTCATCCCTAACTTTACTTAGACTTAACTATCCACAAACATAGCAAAAATCTCTCGAATTAATTGTGTCCTTCCCTTCTCTTCCTCAGCCCTTCATATAGAACCGAAAAGCCTTCAATCTTCTCTGGCCACTTTTCTTTCTTTATCTTGCAGTGCATCTTTGAATTATTTCTTTACAGACCGAATGAAGTGCAAGAGTGTGGCATGTTTTCGTCCACCACCGAAAGGCCTTTTATTTCTTCACGTCTCTTTTTGCACCCAGCCGAAAATACCTTCATTTGTTTATTTCATGTGACGTGTCTTCTGTGTTGCTGTCCAGTGTGCGTCCCAGTATTTTATTTTTTTTCCTTTCTCTTCAGCTCGCATCCACCGAAAGCATTATTCTTCACTTCGGTTTCTTTATTTTATTCTTCACTTCGGCCACTTATCTCTTTCTTTCCCACCATGTTACTTTCTTTTCTTTTCTTTTCTTTTCTTTCATTCTCTTGTGTCTTCCGACTGTCGCTAGCCCATGTCTCCCACTCATTTATTTTATGCCGAAAGCTTCATGTGCATTTGTTTCTCTATTATTCCACCAAGATGTGTTCTCGTTATTGTCTTCTATGTTCGTCAACCAGCTGGCCTCGGAATGGAGAACTCTGAGAGATAGATGGAGATGGAGTCGTGGGCACCATGCGGCGTGGTGGAACTTCGAATGCTCTGTTTTGGATGTCCGAAAACAGAGGTGGATGGTAGTGCTGCTGGGGCTATGCATTGGAGCTTTGGATGGTGGTTGCGGTGCACTGCATGATGGAGACGACGTGCACTGGAGGAGGCTGGGCATAGGTGCAGTGGAGGGTGGCAGTCTGAACGCATGCATGGTTGTACGTAAGCTAGAGGAGAAGACGTGTGACGGTGGTTTCGGATATGGAGAGTTGCTCATGATGGCTTGAGGTGGTTGGGCACGGTGGATGGTGGTTGTTCTTTGCAGTGGTTGCTGAGTTGTAGTGGTGGAGGTTCTGCATGCATGGAGTCTGTGTGTGCTAGAAGAGGCTGGGAAGAGGTTGAAGATGACGAAAACGACATCTTCATTTTTGTCCGTGGACTAAACGACATGTCGTTTAGCAGAAGGAAGCTTTAATTTGACAGACAAAACAACATGTCGTTTTTGTCCGTGGACTAAACGACACGTCATTTAGCCTGCGCTGAAAACAAAAATAAAAATAAAATAAAATAAAATAAAAAGTTAAATAAAATAAGACAGGCAGAATAAATAATAATAATTAAATAAATAAAAATAAAACTAGAAAAAGAAAATAAATAAATAAATAAAGATAAAATAAAACTAGATTAAAATATTAAAAGCGTGTTGTGCATGTGAATAAATATTGTGCAATTAAATCACAAGTTATAAAATTAAGCATAAACTATGCTTTTAATCAATTTAAATCATAACTTGTATTTATTCCTTTTAACCATTTTTACATCTAAAACCAATGATAAAATAATTAAATAATTAAAAATATATTGATTTTAAATATATAAAATATGCAATAATGCAGCTCAATCACCAACTCTTCTAGAAACGGAATCCTCCCTTGCTTCTTCGACTTTTTCTTCTAGAAATCCAACGCATGCTTGACAAGTATCATCCTTGCCTTTTCCCGAAGTTCCAAATGAGAAGTGCTTTTTCCTAAAATGACCAAAAACTCATTCTTGAAGCCAAGTGGCACCATCTCCTTGCCTAGAGGATAAACTTGAGCCTTCCAAAGCCAAAGTCCTTAACGGGCCGAATTCCTATGGGCCTTTTCTTATATTTTTCTCTTGTGGGCTTTTTAACTTAGAACTCCAAGATCAATCCAATAAAATGGAAAGTGGGCTAAAGAATTCTTCCAACACTTAGCCAGTAACCCAAATAAATAAATAAATAAATAAATAGATAAATAATATCCACAAGAATTAGGAATGGAATCTTAGAGAAAATCTAGGGGGTCACAGAGAGCGACCCAAAGTTGACAGAAGAGTTATGACGACAATCAACGAAGGGGTTTGGAGTTTTTAGTTGGAGAGTGGGTGTACATCAAGACTTCACCCATGAAAGGAGTGATATATTTTGGCAAGAAGGGAAAACTGAGTCCCTGATACATAGGACCCTATGAGGTAGTTGAAAGAATTGGTTTAGTAGCCTATCGGTTGGATTTGCCAACAGAGATGCAGGGAGTACATGATGTGTTTCATGTGTCATCTTTGAAGTAGAGCTTTGGAGAAAGACGTCCAGTAGTTATGGAGCCTGACAGTATTTGGCTTTAGCCAAATTAGTCGTATGAAGAATGGCCAGTATATATTGTGGATTGAAAGGAGCAGGAATTAAGGAATCGAAAGATACCTTTAGTGAAAGTACTTTGGAATAACCCAGATTTTCAAGAAGCAACCTGGGAGAGAGAGGATTCGATGAGGAATAAATACCCTCACTTGTTTGTATCTTAGATATAGACATTTGATGAATATATCTATTTGGCTAGTTGTATGTTTGACTCATTGATATGGATCCTTGTTTGGTTTCTGTCTAAGCTAATTGTAGTAACATTGTGTGTGTCTACCATGCCCTTGAAATAGGGCATGGCACGACCTAGAAAAAATGTCATGTATGTTTGTTTTGTCAGTAGCTCAAATTAGAGAAAGACAAGAAGGTAGTCGTAGAAATCGATGAGAGAGAAGAAATAGGATGATGGCTGCACACTAGTAGCAAATGGAGAAGTTTGAGCATCATCGCACCCATGTGATGGATGCAGATTTTTGAGGGAATATTTTCCTACGACGAGCATTACCTCATGAAGAGTGACAACCCCCACACGACTGACTAGTGTGGAAAGATGCCGAGGGTATACTTTTTCTTGGACTCAACCAAGAAACGGAAACAAGCCCTGCTGCAGAAGCTCGTGTGAATAGGTATACCCCGTTTTAGACATTAGATACCTCTATGGACCATATTTGATTCTGTGAGGGGCAACCTATTGAAGACACTGAGTTTGAGATACATCATAAGTTGAATGAGATGAGGGTGAACATGTACTATAACTATGATTTAGACATGATATTTTATTTTTCCCAAGATTCTTTGACTGAAGAAGAAAATGAAGTAGCATCCCCATCATCATCATTTGAAGATTCCATAGTTGCAAGTAATAGAGGTAATAATCTCGATATTACTTGTTGCGAGTTATTTTTAGTCTATGATACAGTGCCAATTTCAAGGATGAAATCTTTTCTTAAGGAGGGGAGAATGTGATAACCCAAACATCACCAAGTCTTCATCCATATTTCGTCACTAGTTTATTATTTATTTTGGGCCATGAATTAGGTATAGAATGTTTAGAAGGCTTGGGCCTAATTATTTCTTCAGTGCACAAGCCACCCAAGCCCCTGAGATAGGCCACCTAAGCCTTAGAATTTCGGCCAGCCCATTTGAGCTTAAGCCTAAAAGTCTCAAGGATCAAGGGGCACTTCCAAATGTGACCTTGCTACTTGTCCTGCATGCATAGCCCAACGAACCTAGACATGATAGTGGGCTAAAGGGGGGAGAAGCTTAGGGTTTTTGGAAACCCAAAAGCCTTGTGTATAACCCAAAAGCCTTATAGATTAACTCTTAGATCAATACTAGAATTTAGAGGACTAGATCATTAGAGTAGTCCATGAACCTATGATCTTTAGAAAGAATCAAATTAAGTTTAGAATTTCAATTAAGAGCATTGATCGATCACCGCACGATTAGTGATCTTGAAACTATGTTTTAAGCTTGAGTTTTATTCTTATCATTTCTCATCCTTTGGTTCTAAAATTTCCTTGTTTGGGTATCCATTTCCATTATCCTTAGATCATATTAGAACTTTAGATAAACCCTTACACATGCCATTTAGGGTAATGACATGTCAAACCCTAAAATTGGCACCCACGTGTACCTTTTGTGCAACGGACTAATGTGCCCCTAGCTTGAATATTTTTATACCAATTTTTATCAAGGACATTTCTATCACTGACCCCTCATTTATTCATAAAAAATTTCCTACCAAGCTTGATTTCAAGAACCCTAGCCGAAACTCCAAAATTTGAACCAATCTAAATGACCTTTGAGCATCTTGGCAACCACCCTTAAAACAACTTATTTATTGGGCGTCCATTTCTTCTTCATTTGGCAACCAATCCCCCACCATCTACTGCCTATGTTGGGCACTTAAAAGTTCCTTTAAGCTAGGCAAAACAGCCACAGAGATGTGTCCAAATGAATAAGACAAAAATAGTTGGCCTTTGGAATACACCTTACACGGCGGCATGATGGCTTGCGTTCATGCCATGCATTTACTTCTCCTCTTTTTTTTCCACTCCACCATGAAAACTCTCCCTCTTCCCTTAGTCATTTCAGCCCTACATAGATGCAATGATGATGAAAAACCCACCAACCACACACGACAAGAGGCTTATAGGCGGCATCATCACCCACTGCCCAAAACAACCAATGGCAAGCCTTCTTGGCAGTGCCTCACCACCCCTTAGAGCCCTGTATAAATTCATCTCCCCTTTACTAGTTCCTCACTTCATTTCCTCAAAGTCTTCTTTGAGTTTTCTTGAGAGCCTCTCTTCCCTTTCCCTTTGAGTGTTATTGAAGTTCTAAGTGAGTTCTTGAGTTTGAGTTTGAATGAGAAGCTTAGGAGGGCCACAAAATAATTGTAAGTTTTTCTCTCTAGATCTTAATTTATGTGTTAAGTTGTATTTTTGAGTGTTAATATTAATCTTTGTGACGCCCCGACTCCTACGTACTAAAAAGCCTCGGGAATCGTGACGTCAGGATGATGACAACCCGGTCACGCATCCCAACAACAAGTGTCAAAAGTGTGCAACAAATAAACAGTGCACAATTAAAAACACAGCGGAAGGTAATAAAGTCAACTAGTACTAGAATTTTAGTTAATACAAATATCCAAAATACAAATACCTTAAAATCAAAGCCAAGTCCCAAAAATAAATACAAGTCTGAAAATAAAAATCTACAGCATGAGTGATCCCAGATCACTCCTCCGGCGGAGCCAGATCCTCAGGCTCGGCATCTGCATCATCAACAAAGTCTGCAGTACCATGAAATGGTACCGCAGGTAAGTTATAACCTAACCAAGTCCAGAGATATAACCATATCTAAACAACTAACCATGCATGCCCATGATGCAAATGAAATAGTGCAACGCACGCCAAAAATCTCATTGGCTCAAAAATCATTTCCAGTAAAACAATTTCCACCATTTTCCCAGAAAATGGCACACAAAAATCATTATCCATCATTTTTCCAGAAAATGATACACAAAAACAACTCTCGCTATTTTTCCAGAAAACAGCTCTTTTTCCATTTATCCAATTAACCATATGCACCATGGCCTCCCCTATGGACCATCCGCACGTCCTGGCTACTTTACGAGAGATGCCCAGTTCCGCACCCGGTGCGTTCGTAGCCAGGTCATCCTCTAGCCCCCGCCAGCAGAAGGGCCACGGAGTCGGCACGTCCAACGTCCGATCCCGTTGTCGCCTGGCGACAATCCAGGGGACGTCACTCAGTATCTTACGCTCCCGAGTGACCAGAGGAGCTCCACCGAGATAATGCCCCATCTCGGCTTGGGGTCGTGATACACACGCACCCATAAATCCAATTCTCATGAAAACCCAGTTTTCAAAATAATCACATGAACATGAATGCAATACACAAAAACCCAGTTTTCAATTTACAAACATGCCATGTGTGCGACATGAAATGAAACAACATAATCAATGATCAACTTCCAAAATCACAATACAACCAAATCCAGAATATCCAACAATTGATCAATCTACAAATAATTCAATTTTCAACAATTAATAAATCCACAAATAATCCAATCTCCAATTCACAACCAGATCACAATAATCACACACAAAAATTACTCCGATCAATCCATCCACCCCCGAACTCCTCGGACTCAGTCCGAAACCAACCAGAATACATATATATAAATATAGCAGTTAATTGCAAAAATATAATTAAATCTCAAAGAATTGTTTAGGAAATACTTACAGTGCCTTAAAATAATTTATGGAGGATCACGGAGGAACTGGAAGCACCAAAACAGCAACTGTTACAGTGCAAAAACACTGTGGCCGAAATTCACAGTGAACCCAAAAATACACGGGGTCAAACGAAGACTTGAAATTGATAGGGTAGGGCCTATAGGAGGTGGGGAATCTAATGGTGGTGATGGTTGGCCGTGGGTGGCGGCCGAAATGGCGGTGGAAGGCCAAAAAAGTTGGTTCGGGTTTGATGCTCGTTGGGGCTGCTCCGGCGACGGATCGGGGCCGGGGTTGGGTCGGTTAGGACGAAAATGGACCGGTGGTGATGTGGCTAGGAGCTGGTGGCCGGAGGTGGCCGGACGGCGGTGGAACGGTGCAAAAACCACTGCGGCTTCGCACGGCTACTGACGGCTAACGGCGGCGTTAGTCGGCCGGATAATTTATGGGTGAGGTCGCCGGTGGCTGAGGGACCGAACGGCACCGGCGGTGTCGACCACCGCCGGCCGGCGACGGTGCTGTGTGGAGGAGACCGAAACCACGCGTGGGTGAGGAGAGAGAGAGGAGGGGCTGTTCGCGCGGGAGAAGAATAAAGAAGAAAGAAAAAGAAGAAGAAGAAAAAAAAAAAAAGAGAAAAGAAAAATAGGAAGAAGAAAAAGGAGATCCAGCTTTTTCAACTGTGATTTCGAAAGTGATCCAACGAAAAAGATTTTAAAACCACTAGATAAATAAAATAATTCAAACTCAAAGAAATGCTCAATTAAAACAGTAAAAATATTAAAATCCAAAAACAAGTCCATTTAAATAAAACAATAACTATTTTTAAAACAGTTAAAATAAATAAATCAATTTAACTCAAAATTAACTAAAGTAAAATATTAAACTCAGACAAAAACATCCTTTAAAATAAAGAAGAATTAAATTGCAGATCACTAATTAAAATTAATCAAATGCAGTGAAATGCTTTAATAAAACAATAGAAATTTTAAAACCTACAAACAAACCAATTTAAATTAAAGGTCAATTTAAATCTAAAACAATAATTAACAATAAGAAAGCCCAATAAAATAATTTTTACAATTTAAAATATTCTAATATAATATTCTAAAACTCCAAAAATAATAATTAATAAAAATAGGAAAGTCCAATAAAATAATAAAATAAAACCTCTAAAATATTAAAACAAGAGAATTATACAATAAATAATTAAAATAAACCTTCTTTAAAAATACACTAAAATCCGGGATGTTACAATCTTGGTGAGTATAGCATGAGATACCATGTTTAGCTAGAAGCCGAAATATTGGTGGATAGTTTAGTGTTTAATTTGTTTTTTTTTCTTTGGTGAAGATATTAGTTATGGCATGCCTTGATAATCCATGATATGATTCGAGTATGTCTTAGAATAATTTCTGAAGGTTTAGTTTGAGGTTAGAAACATGCCATAATTGGTTTTAATTTCTAGCTTGTATTGATCATCAAAGCATGTATGGTTTTACTGTTAATCATGCTTCATTTGAGGAATTTAGATTATATACTTAAGCTTGAAATATGAGTGTTTTAGAAAAGCCTTCTAATTTGGATAAGAAGAATGCATGATTTAATTCTAGCATGTCATTGATAGAGAGGCCATATCATGCATCATTTGAGGTTTAGGTAGAATTTAAATATTTAATTAGGCATGATTAAGAACTTGCTCAAGGTTAAACTTTTATTTCTTCATTAAGGATTTTTGGTGATCATCTTTTTATTGGATGAGTTTTTCATGCTTGCGTAAGGATCAATAGTCAAAATTTCATATAGGCATCGACTAGAGAGCATGCAACAAATTGAGGATGAATAGGCTAAGATCCCTTTTAAGGCATAGATGATCTTAGAACGTGCAAGGTATGAGGAATATGGATTCTAGTTAAGGTTGGAAAGCATTTGCATTAGTAGCAGTATTTGGAAGTTAGGGGTATTTTTGCAATTTCCTTTTATCTAGAGGATTTTTTTTTCCTTTATGATAGTATAGGTTCTAACTTAGTTCAATTTTTATCATAGCCACTACCTCACATCCAACTTCAACAGTCTGTAAGTTAGCCTCTAACTTACACTTTTATGATTATTTATGAGTTATTGATAAATGCTGCATTCATTTTATGACTGTCATTTTTTAGCATGAAATGTCATATCTTATGTTCCATATTGTCATTTTGCATATAACTATCATTTTTTAACGATGCCACATACATGCATATCATGAAAAATCATTTTTAAAAGCATTGCATGAAAAATTATTTTATCACGACCCCAAAGGCTAGGATAGGGAAGTATCCAGGTGGAACTCCTCTGTCCACTCTAGAGTGATTAAATATGGAGTGGTAACCTATGGGTTGACGAAGAATAGTCAACAAGCTTTGAATGGGTTCTTTGTAAAGAACGTCGGAGCGAATTCATTCGTTACAATACCTAATGCTAGTGGGTGTACATGTTATGATTTTTATGATGTTATGTTATAATAGTAATGCATTGAGAACGAGTCTATAGACAACGTAGTTTTAACGTGAGTTGTACTATGGTCATCGGCAGGTATTCATAGTGCATATGGAGAACTGTGATGATACCATACATTACATTAATTCCATGATTTTAAAATTCTTGATGAAATAATTTTTAACAATGAAAGTGAAATTATGTTCTTTGTTAGAAAATGTGCAAAAAAAGTCTATTTTTCTGAAGAAATCTGAATGGGAGACAAATATAGTTTTTTTATGTTGCATGCATTGCATGCATTTCATGTTTATCATTCTTCATGCATAGTCTATCTTTGTGCATGTTAGTTTTCTAACTTCCTAAGATTTCAAGTAAATCTCACCCTTTGTGGACCCACTTTCATTTCACTTGAAATGATAGAAGTTGTGGATGCAGATGGACCCAATGGACTAGTGGATTAAGAGAATTGAGGAGGAGCCAGATGTTGATAGGAGACTTGATCTTATTTTGATATTTCTAGGCCTGACCCTTCGTGCCATAGAGCACATGAAGTAATTGGTTTAGACTTTTGGAAACTGGGTATTTTGTACTAAGATTAAGTTACCTGATAATTCAAAACATATGGTTTAATGAATATTATTTGGATGATTTAGTTATTCTGGCATAAATTTCTTTTTTACCCTTACTTTCCACTGCAATTATTGCATACTGCTATCTGCACTTCTAGGATGTGTTGCATATTAACTATAATGTACGGGAGTATGTAACCTTGTGTTGCATGTCTCGACACTCTAAGTTTCTGATTACGCCCAAAACATAACGCGGTAGTTGTAGCACAGCTTTGGGGTGTCGATTCCTCAAGGAGACATATTAAAGAAAATACAACAAATAATAAAAAGAATTAGAGGAAAATATTAAATGATCAATAAAATAAAATTGGTTTTGAATGCAATTTAACAAATAAAATTACAAAGATAAAAATAAGGATCACTCAAATTATAAATAGTAAAGCATCAGGAATTCCTTGCACAAATCGGGTATTTATGTTTATTCTTGATTCAGTGAATTACTCAATTGGGGATTCATCTCCAGAGTCCCCAATTGGAAGATATAGAATTACAAACCATTTTAATCGAAAAATAACTCTTTGATAAATCATTATCTACTTTTTAAAGCTCTATAAATTATCATCCTTATTGACAAAACCTAACGACGACAATATACCCATGGGCAATATTGCAGCAAAGAATTAAATCAATAAAGACAATGAATTAATCCAAACATAATCAAGGATCTTAACCATTCAATAGAAAAAGCATTTATGAATCTATGAAGGGAATCAATCCCAAGATTATTTGGAGATAAGAAAATACTATTGATAATTAGAGAATGATAAATAAGAGTTTGCATTAATAAAGAACAATCATATAAATCAAAAATAAATTAAAAACACCCTCAATTGTGCAAGTTCATCCCTAACTTTACTTGGATTTAACTGTCCACAAACACAGCAAAATTCTCTCGAGTTAACTCCCTAAAATCTTATTGTCCCCTGAGTTCTCCGAAGTCATGTGTTTATATAGGATCGAGAATGGTCCGTGTGCTTCTTCTCTTCTGCGTCTTCCCCTTGCGGCGTGCACTTCTTCTTCACTTATTTATTTCATCCGCCCACCTCTTTGTCTGCCAATATGCATTTAAGAACCAAATTTATTTAGGCCAACCTTCTGCCCATTATACATGTTCCCCACTCTTTCACTTCTCAAAAGCAAGATGAATATGCTTTTGTATATTTTATTTCTTTCTTGTGTGTAAGTTGGCCAACTACGGGCTACTTATATTTATTTATTTCTTTCTTCTATGTGGATGCCCAGCCTAGCCGAAAGTTTGCATCTCTTTTTCCAGCTGCGTTATTTTGCTCAACCACTCCACTAAATACTCCTTTTTCTTCTATTCCCCACCCAGTTTCCACGGAAAGCAAAAGCTCAATCAAAATCGAAGATGGGTCCTGCGTGTGAGTTGAAAAACTTAACTTCTTTTTCCTTGTGCAGCATCATCTACCCGGGCTTCGTGCTGGTTTGGATGTGCATCGCGTGCATGGTGCAATGCTGTGTAGGTGGTTGCCAAAGGTGGAGGTTACGTGAAGGTGGAGGCCGTGTATGCTCCGAACGCATGCATTTAGGCTGGCGGAGGTGTAGTCTTATTCAAGTTCCAGAATTAACTTCGGAGGAGGAGTGGGCACGGCTGGATAGCTCAGTGGTGCTGCGGAGGAGCTTCGGATGGTTGATGCAGTGTTGTGTAGGTGCAGCGACGGGTGAAGGTGACGACACTGCCATGGAGGTCAATCGGGTCGTGCGTGCTAGGCTTCACTGGGTGGTGGAGGCTTGATCTCCGGCGTCCTCTGTTGCTGCTGGAGGAGACTGGGCAAGGCTATGGTGTAGTGCATGGCTCACAAAGTGGAGAGTTGCAGTGCATGAGTGAGTTGCAACCAAGGGAGGAGTTACTGCCATGGTGTTGGGCAGCGTTGCTTGAGGTGATCTGGGATGGCGGTGGTGCTTCAGGGTGCTACTGGGATTCATGGTTGGTGGTTGTTGTGGCGTGGATGGAAGCTTGATGCTTCGGTGATGGTGTGCATGCGTGAGGTTGAAGACGACGCAAACGACGTGTCGTTTTTGTCCATAGACAAAACGGCACATCATTTAGTAGAGGGACGATTTGATTCCCAAAGATAAACGACATGTCGTTTTCACTTTCAGAAAAATGACATGTCGTTTAGTGGACAGTAATTTGCAATTCCCAGGTTAAACGGCATGTCGTTTTGGTTTGCCGACCAAACGACATGTCGTTTAGTCTGCGCTGAAAAATAAAATAAAATAAAACAGGCAGAATAAATAATAATAATTAAATAAAAAAATAAAACTAAAAAAGAAAATAATTAATTAAATAAAGATAAAATAAAACTAGACTAAAATATTAAAAGTGTGTTGTGCATGTGAAGAAACAATATCAAATTAAATCACAAGTATTATCAAGCATAAATTATGCTATTAATCAATTTAAATTGCAACTTGGATTTATGCCTCTTAATCATTTTTTCATCTAAAATCAATAATAAAATAGTAAAACAATTAAAAATGTATTGATTTTAACTATATAAAGTATGCAATAATGTAGCTCAATCAGTCTCCGTTACATCCCAAGTGGAGGTTGGGGGCATCAGACCTTGCATGCCTACCATGGTGAAAAGCCACTTGGCTTGCCACATGTCACTCATACATGGAGCTTCTAGAGGATTATCATGAGGATACCTAGGGGAGGCCAAAGGGCCACTCGGCCAACACGCCCACTCAACCACCAACAACCACCACCTCATGCCATTTGTCAAAAGTGATGAGTCCCAAGGGGGATATGCATGGGAAATGGTGCATGGGGAAACTAAAAGGGGGATTACAAGGGATTTGCTTGGGTAAGCTCAAGGGACAAAAGGGCATTTCAATTTCCACAAGCAACACACCTAGCCAAGGGATTTTTAGTCTTTTTCACCAAGCATCACTCATGAATTGGATGGGGCCTCCATTCTAGGAAGGGCAATGATTTGGAAGAGGAAGAGGCACCTAGGAGAAGGCAGCTCTAACCCTAGGGTTTTTGGCCACCACACTCACACACCATTTGTCAATCTTTAGGATTTCAAGAAGGCCTTGGGTAGTGGAAGGATCACCTAGGGAAGGGGCAACACAGGAAGGAGAAGGATCCTTATGGGCAAAAGAGAGGGGCAGCACACACACTCACCCACATGCCTATGCCACTTGGCATGCATACACACACCCACTTTCTTGGAGAAATGATGGGACTTTGAGAATTTTACACTTTTGCACCTAGGGTACATTGAACCTGGATGAATTGGAAGGGACTTAGAGGACTTTATGGTTTGTCTTGGGGCAAGACACATGCCACATGTCCAATGTGGTCCTTGATCTTCCCAAAGTCATCAAATGATGCAAGAAGAGGAAGGGGTTTCGGCCAAGGGAAAGGTCGCACGCCACATGGCCTACATGCAATGGTTCATAAGCAACCAATGGGATTCATTGGAAAAAATCTACAAAAAGGGGGGAGAAGCCACATGCCCAAGGGCTTTTTCTCTTTGCCATTTTTGGATTTCACTCTTTCTCTCTTCCTCTCCACACTCCCTTACACGCCACTTAGAAGATTTCTCTCTTCCAAGTTTCAAACACCATTTTCTTACATTTTCTCCTCAAGCAAACAAACACTTTTGTCTTCCCACAAGCAAGAAGTCACGACTCCAAGCAAGGAAGAATCACACGGTGAGAATCACACTTTCATCCATCTCTTTTCTCCAAACACACATACACGCCTAACTCAAAAGTGAAAGGAGTCTCAAAGGGATTTGAGATCACCAAGAACACACTCACACGAGGGGTTGTTTCAAACTTTGAAATACTCTAGGTTTTTCCCAAGGGAGGGGGAAACAGAAAGTTTGAGGACCCAAGTCATCATTTCTTCTTCAAGCCATACAACCATATCACATGCACACCACCCACACATTCATGCCCTAGCTAAGGTCGAATGAACTCAATGGTTTTATTTTCTAAAACCTTTAGACTGATTGTTTGAAGCACCACCATGAGCAAAATGATGAACCCTAACAGCTGCACACACACACACATCAGATTAGGGTTTGGCCCTTTGTTCTAATGAGTTACATCATTTCTATTTCAGCTTGCTTATAATAACTTATGATGGATTTGTTCTAAGTAGACCCTCAACCTCCCTCAGTTCATATTTGTATATGGTTGTGTGAACTTTGCATCTTGGTTGCTATTGTATATGCTTGTTACTCATGATTACATGAATATATATTGCTTCGGTTTGTATGAGAATCTGCCATGATCACATGTATATAGTATTCGGCTAGTATAATGATTTGCTATGATCAAGTGTGTATAATGTTTTGGTTAGTATGACAGTCTTGCCATGATCTATAGTCTATAAGTGATTCGAGTTTGCTCATGTCAAAAGAATATTTCTACATGCTTTGTGAACCTTGAAGTTTCGGCCATGTCTATGTGTATATGTTCGGATTGATCATTGTTTTTTTGTTTATGATATGTTTTTAGTGTTTGCCTACATAACATGTTATGCTTATGAAAGTTCTATTGTTTTCAAGCTATAAACCAAAATATGCTATGCTTGTTTCCATGCATACATGGCATCTCATATGTCACATGTTTTATGAAAAAAAAAAGAATGTCTCAAGTCTCATGTCACATGCATTTGGACAAAATGATGTTTTTCAAAAGAGAAGTTAGTGCATGTTTTTATTAAGACCCCAAATGCTAGGATGGAGGAATGTCCTAGTGGAACTCCTCTGTCCACTCTAGAGTGCATAAGAATAGACTAGTAACTCCTGAGTTGACAAAGAACCATTGGCATACCTAGAATGTATACTTTTGGAAATGGTGCCAGAAGGAAGTAGCATTTAACACTAGTGGGTGCGAAGAATAAGGCAAATAACTCGACCAAGTACTATCTTATTATAATGAATATGAACATGACATATTCACCACGATGTATGGACCGTTGGTGATGTGGCAACTAGCAAGAACACATAATGCATAGGGGAGCCGTGATGTGTCCACCCATGTATTATATGAAATGAACAAGTCCATGAGCTCATATGATATGATATGTGTAGTGATCAACATGAAAAAGATGTCAAAGATGTTTTTTCTAAAAAGTCTAAGGATCTCTGTTTCTTGTTCTGAAAAAGGTCAAGTTGCATAAGTCAAATTTGATGTCCTGTTTTTTGGAGGAAAGTACATTGGGTTAATTGGTCCAAAATGTGTGAGTCAAAGTTTTTTGGAGGTATGGGATTCAAGAAGTGGAGTACATTTAACATGGCCCTTTTAGGAAAGCAAGGGTGGAGGCTTTTACAAGAAAAGGAGTCTATAGTGCTAAGTACTTTCCCGATGGAAATCTATTGAGGGCTAGCCTTGGTACCAATCCCTCATTTGCATGGAGAGGAATTTGGGAAGCAAGAAATTTACTTATTCAAGGAGGAAGATGGGTGGTTGGTGATGGCAGCTCAATTCATTTTCAAAAAGATGTTTGGATCCCTAGTGTTAGAAATCTGCAAGTGGAGCTGGATAGGGCTAATTTGTTGCAGAATGAAGACTTGGAAGCTTTGGACAGTCAGGTTGCCACTCTTATTGACATCAACACAAAGTGGTGGGATTTAGCTAAAGTAAGATCTCTCTTCAATCCAAAATTTGTAGAAGCTATTTTAAAGCTGCATCCTAGTTGTGGCGCCCCCGACTTCCATGTACGGACCAGCACGGAAATCGAGACACCCGGGATGATGACAACCGGTCACGCATCCCAACGACAAGTGTCAGTGTGTGCAACAAATAAACAGTGCACAAATAAAAACACAGCGGAAGGTAATAAAGTCTACTAGTACCAGAATTTTAATTAATACAGATATCCAAAATACAAAATACCTTAAAAACAAAGCCAAGTCCCAGAAAAATAAAATACAAGTCTGAAATAAAAGCTACAACTCGAGTGATCCCAGATCACTCCTCCGGCGGAGCCAGATCCTCAGGCTCGGCATCTGCATCATCAACAAAGTCTGCAGTACCATGAAATGGTACCGCAGGTAAGTTATAACCTAACCAAGTCCAGAGATAAAATCATACCTGAACAATTAACCATGCATGCCCATGATGCAATATGAAATAATGCGACGCACGCCAAAAATCTCTTTGGCTCAAAAATCATTTCCAGTAATATCAATTCCACCATTTTCCCAGAAAATGGCCCAAAAATCATTATTTATCATTTTCCCAGAAAATGATACACAAAAACATACTCACGCTATTTTCCCAGAAAACAGCAATTTCCATTTAATCTCATTAAACCATATGCACCATGGTCTCCCCTATGGACCATCCGCACATCCTGGCTACTTTACGAGCGATGCCCAGTTCCGTACCCAGTGCGTTCGTGGCTAGGTCATCCTCTAGCCCCTCCAGCAGAAGGGCCACGGAGTCGGCACGTCCAACGTCCGATCCCGTTGTCGCCCGACGACAACCCAGGGGACGTCACTCAGTATCTTACGCTCCCGAGTGACCAGAGGAGCTCTACCGAGATAATGCCCCATCTCGGCTTGGGGTCGTGATACACACGCACCCATAAATCCAATTCTCATGAAAATCCAGTTTTCAAAATAATCACATGATCATGCATGCAACACACGAAAAACCCAGTTTTTCAGTTTACAAGCATGTCATGCGTGCATATGCCATGAACCAACAATAACCTCAATATCACAACCAAACCAGATCAAAACACAATTCCAACAATTAACCAGATCACAGCCAGAATATCCAATAACCAACTCCAATTCACAACATAATCAAATCCAACAATAAATCCAATCTCCCAAAAATCACACAACAATATACTCCGATCAATCCATCCACCCCCGAACTCCTCGGACTCAGTCCGGAACCAACCAGGATACATATATATAAAATATAGCAGTTAATTGCAAAAATATAATTAAATCTCAAAGAATTGTTTAGGAAATACTTACAGCGCTTTAAAACAATTTTACGAAGGTTCCAAGGTACTGAAAAACACCAAAGCAGCAAATTCGTACAGTGTAAAAACACTGGCCGAAATGCAGTGAAATGGAAATTTTTCACGGTTTCAAACGGAGACTCGAAATTTATAGGGTAGGGCCTTTGGAAGGTGGTGAATCTAATGGTGGTGGTGGTTGGCCGAGAATAGCGGTGGAATTGGACGGTTTTAGGCCGGAATGCCCGAATCGGGTTTGGTGCTCGTATGACCGGCTCCGGCGACGGATCGGGGCCGGGTTTGGGTGGAAATGCTTGGTATTGGGCCGATGAAGATGTGGTAGAAATTTGGTGGCCAATGACGGCCGGACGGCGGCGGAATGGAGAAAAACTCACCGCGGGTTCAACCGGTCCGTGGCGGCTAACGGTGGCACAAGGCGGTCTGAGATTTTAGGGGTGAGGTCGCCGGCGCACGGGGAAGGGAACGGTGCCGGCGGTGTAGCACACGGCGGCCGAGAGGCGGCGCGGCGAGGGTAAGTCTGTTTCGCACGATGGAGAGAGGAGAGAGAAGAGAGAGAAGGGAGAGAGGGGTCGGGTCGCACGCGGGGTAAACCGGGGGAAAAAGAAAAAGAAAGAAGAAAAAGGAAAGAAAGGAAAAAGAAGAGGGGAAAAAGGAAGATCCAGTCTTTCCAGCTAGGTCCCGAAAAATCCAACGAAGATGAAATTAAAACCGGAAACTAATTAAAATATTCCAAACACAGTGAAATAATTTAAATGCAACAATAAAAATTAAAAACCCAAAAACAAATCAATTAAAATTAAAATTCATCTTAAAAGCTAAAACAGTAAATAAAATCTAAAAATCACATAAAATAATTTTCACCACATAAAATATTAAGAAATAATATTTTAAAACTCTCAAAATTTTAAAACAAAATAAATAATCACAAAATAAATTAAATAAAACATCCATTAAAAATACACTAAAATCCGGGATGTTACACTAGTCCTTCTCAAAGTTCTGATAAATGGCTTTGGGAGCACGAAAGGCGTGGAAATTTTAGTGTAAAAAGTGCATACAGATTCTTTAAGATATGTGAGACACCTAGCAGAAACTTCTACTGTAGCAACTGAGAAATCTTTATGGTCTGCTATATGGAAGTTGAATGTTCCTCACAAGGTTAAAATCTTTGCTTGGAGAGCATATAAGGAGGGTTTGCCAACAAAGACCAATCTGCTTAGGAGAAACATTAGAGTGTAGGGTCACTGCTGTTTTTGTGAAGCTCAGCTCGAGGACCTACCACATACTTTATTTGATTGTCCCTCAATCCATGAATTCTGGGTCCGTAAGTTTCCTTATTTCCAACAAATTGATCATAGGCCTTTTATGATTGTTGCTAAGGCTATAAAGACAAAAGGAGGTTCAAGGGACTTAGAAGATTTGGTGTTGATGGCTTGGGGAGTCTGGTATAGGAGGAATAGGATGATACACGACCAGATCTATTTACATCCTCAATAGGTGCAAAGCATTGTGTTTCACAGAAGAGAAAATCTGTTCCTACGGAGTAGTGTTAGAGGAGTTCACAGCTTCTACATCACAAATGGTCACCTCTACCTACTAGTTGCTTCAAGCTTAATACTGATGGGGCTATATTTTTTAACCAGCAAAGAGCAGGTGTTGGGGCTATACTAAGAGACTCAAATGGAGAAGTTCTTATGGTTGTTAGCAGAATGGAGGCATAGTTTGCAGAACTAGCAAGCATTGAGATTTTGGCAATCTTTCATTCTCTGTAGTTGTGTTTGAATATAGGCATTGAGAACTTAAAAATTGAAAGTGATTGCTTATAGATGGTGGAAGAAGTCAATAGTGGTGTCATTTGTTTAGCAGCTGATAAAACCTTGGTGATTGAGGTTCGTAGATTGATGATGTTATTCAAGGAGTGCAGTTTGCAATTTGCTTCCAGATTGACAAATGTGGGAGCACACTAGATGGCACGACATGCATGAGTGTAAATAATATGCAAGTATGGTAGCATAGTGTTCCATCTTTTATTGAAATGTAATTTGGTTTGATAAACAATCTTTGTAATTCTCTTTGATGAAATGAATGTTTTTGTATAAAAAAAAAAGTTTTATGTCAAGTATATGTCCATGCATTCATTTCATGGTTTACCATTGTATGCTTATGTTATCTGTTGTATGCTGTGTTTACTTGATGAGATTTATCGAAATCTCATTGTGGTAGTTTCCACTACCATTCCCTATCCGGAATGGTAGAAGTTGTGATAGGACACGGAAATATCCCACATGGAGAAACGCAAGAGGTTGACACCACTGACAGTCAAGGAGGTGCCGAAGAGCACTAAGAGCTCTTCTTGGTAGATGACTAGAAGCTGCTGATCAATTTATCACTGAGGTTTTGTAGTTCTTTGAGGAGCGAAAGAGGTTGCTTAATCAGGGCAAGGATAAATGAAAGGATCAAAGGGGCGGGGGGGGGGGGGGGAGAGAAAGCCCTGCTGTTTTAAAATGGATGATTGAGCTGCATTATTGCATATTTTATACATTTAAAATCAATATATTTTTAATTATTTTATTATTTTATCATTGGTTTTAGATAAAAAAAAAATGGTTAAAAGGCATAAATCTAAGTTGTGATTTAAATTGATTAAAAACATATTTTATGCTTAATTTTATAACTTGTGATTTAATTGGATAATATTTATTCACTTACATAACACACTTTTAATATTTTATTTTCCATCTATTGTCTAATTTTATTTTTGTTTTCTTTGTCTAGTTTTATTTCTTTGATTATTTATATTACTTGTCTAAGTTTTATTTTATTTATTTTATTATTATTTTTAACTTTTTTGATTTTGATTTTATTTTTGTTTTACAGCTTGTACTAAACGACATGTCGTTTTTTCTATACGGAAAATGACTTGTTGTTTAACTCTCAGAATTGAATCTGCCGTTTGCTAAACGGCGTGTTGTTTTGTCCATACGTTGTTTTCGTCATCTTCAACCTCCAACGTACGTCGTCTCCACTCCATCATACAGTGCACCTAAAGCCACCATGAGTAGCAACCTCGCCTGCAGCACTCTTCCGCAGACAAGCACCATCTAGCAACAGCCATACTCATCCCTCCAGCCTCCATGCACCTCCATGTGGAAACCAACAGCTAGCATCCTCTGTTTTATGAAGTGAAAACAGAGGAACCGTGAGCCACTACACACGGCCTCCACCTTCTGCAACCTCCTACACAACAGTGCATCCACCATCCGAAGCTCCTCCGCAGCACCACTGAACTATCCAGCCGTGCCCACTGCTCCTCCGAAGTTACTTCTGCAACCTGAATAGACCACAGCTTCACCTCCTCCTGCAATGCCACTACACAGACCAACTGCATGTTGGAAACACCTCCGCCAGCCTCCATGCATGCATTTGGAGCATGCACAGCCAAACCTTCACGTAACCTCCACACACGGCAGTATCTTCCTGCACACTGCACCATCACCATGCACGCAGAGGACATCCAAACCAGCCAATGCATAGCCTGCAGCCACGGCAGCACCTCTACCAACAGCCAAGCACGCCAACGCTATTGCTTTGTGGTCATGGTCTTTCTCTGGAACAAAAGAAATGAAGTTCAGTAGAGCTGTTTTCGTGGAGAAGGAACAAGACGCACATGGGCAACCAGAAAGAAAACAGAAGAAAAGAAAATGGATGCAGCAAGTCACGCGGGACCAAAGAAGAAAGCTGGACCAAAAGCAAAAAGAATAAAATGCCAGACGAAAAGCGTCGGACAGCAACGCAACGAGAAAAGCTGGAAAGTAGGAAGAAAAAGAAATAAAAGTGCATGTTGCGGTTTGCACATGGGCTGAACGAAAAGCAAAAACAATATTTGGCTGTTTCCTTCTCACAGTCTGGACACAAGGCAAAAGCAACGCAGTGGGAGAAAGAATAAATGAACTGGAAAGAGGCCGATTCTTCTACATGTGGGGAACAAGACAGACGCACATAGACCAGGGATAGACTTTCAGTGGATGAAAATACGGCATGTTTCACTAATTCTTGTTGGCTTTTGAAGCTTATAAAAGGGCTTGAAATGAATGGAGAAACGCATTAGATTTTAGAGGAAGTGAGAAGTAGAGAAATAAAACAGTTAGAGTTTTTGTAATTAGGAGTAGGAGTAGAGTAGAGTAGAAGTACTATTTTAAATGTGATTTTATTTTTCTAGTTTTATTATTTTTATTTTATTTCAGTTTGAAGTAATGATAAACATGCCTACATTTTCGTACTAAGGTTAGAGGTGAAGTCTAATGATTTAAAATATTGTTTTGGATCAACAATAGAGTTTATATTGTGAGTTTGATCAATTGAATGGTGTTATTATTAGAAACTTTGATGATCTATATACTTTTCTTGATCCATTGTGATTTCCGAATACATTGGATGTTTGAAGAATTCTTGTGGTAATCAAATGGACTTTTGAATGTTTATACCATCAATTATTCAAACTTAATATTTGGTGATTAGTTTTCTTGGACTTAACTGTTAAATTTTTCAGTTAGATAGAATCTTTATTCTAGTTTAATTGAGCTAAATTGATTGAAAACAATATTCTAAATTATTAGACGGATCCTCAAAACCTTAGTCATTCTTCATATTGATTTATTTTTTTAGTTCAGTTATATTTTGTTACTTTAAAAATCCCATCTCAATAATCTTTTTTTTTATTGCACGTTCCTTTTAATAATCTATTTTTATTTTATTCTCTTTATCACATTAGTCAATCCCTGTGGATTCGATCCTGTAAGGTACTACAACACCTGTATACTTGCAGGTAAAACTGCTCTGGATTTTTGGTTCATTATTTTGAGTGAAAGTTCAACCGCAACAAGTTTTTGGCACCGTTGCCGAGAATTGCAACATGTGATAAGAGTAAAAAGAAAAAATACCATGTCAGCGTCCAGGATTTCCAGGCATGATGAAGTGATACCGACACGCGATTGCACAATGATCGCAAGTGTCCGCTTTGGCAGAGTAGTTATCTTGCTTGTTGTTATCCCATTTGTTTGGCGGTATTTTTTTAGGGATATTGAGTCTTAGAAAACCCGCTTTTGAATGAGTCATTTCTTTTCTGTTTTTGTTTCATTATTTTTTTTCCCAAGAAAAACAATTAGCATGTGTGCATGAGATAAATAATATTTTGCCTTAATGCGATATGCACTGATATACACAAGATTGACACACACTTTATTCTATCATTTTGTGAAATTTGAGCATCTTGGTGGTGTAGTTGAGCGAAATTATTTTATGAAAATTTATTTTCAACCCTGAGCATAGAACATAATTCCTGATGCATCATATTTTGTTTAATGTGTGACTTGAAACACCGGGATACTATATTTATTGAGATAGACTTGGCACGATTTATATATAATGAAGGAAAAATTTTGAGTGACATTCTGCATATGCTTACACTTGTAGTGTTCTTCATTAGTATTTATTGATTTACAACAGGAGAAGTAAACTGCAGGACTACCAAGCCTTTTGAAAAAAAAAAGAAGAAGCATGGATCTGCCTCAATGGTAAGGGCGAACTTGGGAATGTGTGGGTTAGGTGCATGGTCCTGGGTTCGAGTCCCCACTGTTCGAATCCGCTTGAAAAAATAAAGAGAAAAAATAAAGAAAAATAAAGGATGAAGTGGTGAGCTTTCCTAAGTAAAGGGCTAGAAACAGTTACCCAAACTTTAGGGGTTAAGTGTTCAACCTTTAAACAGAGTTGGCGTGAAAACTGCTAGTCCCTTGGGCTTTGAGGTAGTTAGAATCAGAAATGATTAATCTTAAGGTTGAAAAATCCTATGACGAATCATGGCTAGTAATGAAGAACAATTTAGCTACACATCTGAGTTCTGAGATTTTTTTTTCCCAATTCTTTGTGAAAGATTGTTGAGACAGTCTTGGTGGATATAGCTCTCAGGGGTTGATAGTCATGTGTTGCATTTTGTGAGAATTCATTATTATGTTTGATTGCTTTTGTTTGGATTTCGAGCTTTATGCAATATTCATCTCAATTAATTTTCACTATTTTGTTCAGAGACTAGCAAAATGCTAGTTAGGGGGGTGTGATTGAGTTGCATTATTGCATATTTTATACATTTAAAATCAATATATTTTTAATTATTTTACTATTTTATAATTGGTTTTAGATAAAAAAAAATAGTTAAAAGGCATAAATTCAAGTTGTGATTTAAATTGATTAAAAGCATAATTTATGCTTAATTTTATAACTTGTGATTTAATTGGACAATATTTATTCACTTGCATAACACACTTTTAATATTTTATTTTCCATCTTCTGTCTAATTTTATTTTTATTTTCTTTGTCTAGTTTCATTTCTTTGATTATTTATTATTTATGCACTTTTATCTAATGTAATTGCTTTAAGCATTGCTTAGTTTTATACAAACCTTAAATTTTTCCACTGTAATTTATTGCATACTGCTAGTGCAAATAAGTGCACTACATTCTAATTGTCATGAATGTGGGTATGTAGCCTTGAGTTACATGTCCCAACGTTTTAGTCTCCTTCCAATCCTAAGCGAGGGTTGAGGGCATCGCACATTTGATAATTTTGGGTTGAATTTCTAGTTATGGCATGTCTTAGTGTAATTTATATGACCCATAAATGTCTTAGAATGAAGTTTGATTGTTTAATTTCAAAGTTGGAAGCATGTCATAATAGGCTTTAATTCTATCTTGTGTTGATCATCTAAAGAATGCACGGTTTTGACTAGTTTATGCTTAACTTATGGAATTTTGATTAATTTACCTAGGCTTGAGTAATGTACATTTAGAAAAGCCTTGTGATTGGGATAAGAATGAAAATTCATGATTCGATTATTTTTTTTAAACATCTCTTGGTGAATAAAGCTTGAAACATCATGCATGCTTAATGAATGATTTAAAGGCGATTTAGGGTCTTAAGCCATGTTTAAGTAATGCGACAAATGTGTATGACCTTAACTTAAGTTTTTAAAATTTTCATTAAGGTTATTAGAACTCGTGGCACTTGATGAAATGAGGTACACAAGCATCCATAGGGGTTAATTAGTTGAAATCACACATAAGCATTTATGGAATGCATGCCACGGGTTGGGTGTGATTAGCATAGTTGCACTTTGTTTCTTAAAATACTAAAGGCATAGATGGTTTTAGAAATATAGAGATATGGGGTTCATGAAGTTTGGTTAATTTTGGGGTTCATTTGCAAATAGTAAAAATTTAGGGCCTTGGTGGCAATTTTGGAAAGTTTAGGAGTATTTTGTAAATACTAATTTTTGAATCCTTTTGATTGTGAACATATTCCTTAGAAGCTCAGATCCTAACTTAGTATAACGTTGTTTATAGTTGCTATGATTTTCTAAACTCGGATAGTTTGTAAGTTGACCTTTAACTTACACCTTGATAAGTTATTTATGATTTATTGATAAATGCCACAATCAAGAGATAAGTGTCATTTGAGCATGAAACATCATGTTATATGATACATTGAGTACATGAATACTTGCTTACATGACATGTGCAACTTTCATCCTTTGAGTATGTTATACAAAATTGTCATTTTTACATAAAGCATACTTACAAACACATGTCATGCAAAATATTTCAAGCATAGCATGAAAACTTAATTTTATCAAGGTCACAAAGGCTAGGATGGAGATTTATCCTAGTGGAACTTCTCTGTCCACACTGGAGTGGTTACCCTTAGGTTGACGAAGAACAGTCAAAGGACTCCGAATGGGTTCTTTTTAAAGAACGATGAAGCGAACTCAAATTTTATGACACCTAAGGCTGGTGGGTGTATATGTTATGATGTTATGATGATATTGTTATGTTATGTTACCAATGCATTGAGAACGAGTCTGCAGACAACATAGTTAGTTTCAACATGAGTTGTGCTATGGTCATCAGTAGGTACTCACAGTGCATATGGAGAACTATGATAATAGCATACATTATGATGTTATGGTTAATATTAAAATGATTTGTTAATGGTGATGATTGATTAAATTGAAAACATTTCTCTGTAAGAAAATGTGCATCAAAGTTTTTCTGAAAATGTTTAGGAATCTGGACAGGAGACAAATATTGATTTTCTACATAGCATGCATTTCATGTTTATCACTTATCATGCATAATTTATCTTTGTGCACGTTAGTTGTTTAACTTACTAAAATTTGAAGTAAATCTCACCCGTTGTGGACCCATTATCATTCCACTCAAAATGACAGAAGTTGTATCAAGACTTGCTGAGGATAGACAAGATAGACCAGTAGATCCAACTGATTGAAGAGGAACGGGACCTCGAACAAATATTAGATTAAATTTTGATGTTTATAGCTCTAACCCTTCGTGCTTTAGAGTGTATGAAAGAATTGATCTAATCGTAGAGACTTATTATTGAAAGTAGTTTGTATTGAGGATATGCTACCTTATAGTTTGAACTTATGATAGTTATTAATGATATAGGGATGTTTTAGCTCATTCCGACATGAGTTTTATTTAGTCACCCTTATTTCACTATGATTATTGCGTATTGCTAGTTACATTTTGGGATGCATTGCATATTAACTATCATGAACGGGGGTATGTAATCTTGTGTTGCATGTATCGGCGCTCCAAGTCTCTGTTACATCCCAAACGAGGGTTTAGGGGCCACATGATCTACCATTTCGAGGGGAATGATAGTTAGGACTACCAATGTGAGTTTTAAGTATAGATCTCAAGAAGTTAACAAATAACTTTACCTACAGTATACAAGTGCATGCATGGCAGTAAAGTCATGAGTGCATAATTATAATCATAAATAAGTATGGCATAGCTTGACATGTAACATGGCATGAACTAATATGACTTAAACTGAACATGAAACTTGACATGAACCGAATTGAGACTTGACTTGACATGACATGAATTTGAACATGAACTAACTTGAACATGAAATAGCATGAATGAAAATGTATTCTTGTCTCATGGGGTTACCACAATTTAATAATAATGATTTGAACAATAACTTAAGTGTACATGGACGTAACATGACTAGATTTGAAAAACACTATTTTGGTGAGATACTCCAAACTTGAGACATGATATGACATGAAATGAATGGATAGATAGACTGATGTAACTTAACGTGACATGTAACATGAAACAAACAAATAGTACTTAACGTGGCATAACATATAATAGACAAAATTACGTGACATGGCATAACGTGAAACAAATAACATTATGAGACATGGCATAACATGTAACCGATAATGTTACATGACATGGCATAATGTGTAACAGATAGCATTACATGACATGGCATAACGTGTAACATATAACTATTTCATGACAAAATATAATGTGTAACAAATAAATATTTCATGATAGAATATAATATGTGATGACTTCCATAATTTCCTATATTTTTATCACTTCTTAACTTTAAATTCTAGTCCAATTTTATTGATTTTTGTTGACTTTAGGCTTCATTGTTGTCATTTTAATTTTATTTGAGATTTGAAGAAAATAATGACTCAAACTTTAGCAGCCTATCGTCTAAGGACTCTCTCAGATTTAAATGAAGATTTATTCTAATATAAGAGCTAGTCATTAGTACTATTTAGGGGATAAAGATAAAGTTGAATTTTTCTAGAGTAGAAGAAACTTAGTCCAGTCAAATGGAAGAATTTGAAATGGGAATAGAAGTAGATTCCTGAATTCAAAACCGGTAGAATTTTGGTAGGAGCAAGAGGTTAAAAGAGTTGAAGACACTGAAGAGAAAAAAGATGGAATGCCAAGTCACTGAAATAATGGTAGGAAACTAGAGGACTTCAATATTAGATTTGAAAAAAGAAAAAGGAAAAAAGAAGAAGATCTGAACGAAAAACCGAAGTTGACGCTGAAAGGAAGAGATTTTTCTTGAAAGGATATGGACTATTGAAAATGTGTTGAAAGGAAATTCAAAAAGAAAAGGGACGTTGCTTTAGTCTACCTACCACCTAGGCACCTACTTACGACTACAAGAGACCAAGTGAAAAAAGGAGAAGGGAAGAAAAGAAAAGAGAAAGAGAGAGAACCTGGAAGGACGCCGACTAGAGGAAAAATTGAAGAAAACGTGGACGACGCTGCGTACTGCGACGAATATTTTTTTCAGTGTTGATTTTTTTCTATTCTTTTCAGAAAAATTAATTTGTTGATGTTGAATTTAATTTTCAGCATGACTTAATTTTTTTTTTATTCTAGGAAAACAATGTAAACTAGTTTCAAACTATACTTGCTTTTCTATGCTAATTTGAAGTAATTCTCTATTATATTTGTCTGATTTATTCTGAGCTTATTACTTCTAATTGACTGGCCATTGATTAGATAATTTTGATCTTGTGATTTGCTTTCAAAAGAGGGAATTATATGATAGACCTTGGATATTATAACATAGGTAAATATAGAAATCGAAAGACCTATATGAACCTATGTAGTATTAAAATCGTTGGTCTTAATGCATTCATGTCCATTAATTTGCATACTCTTGGGTAAAATGATGATTAAGAATAAATCTAACTAACTATCAAAAGAGGCTTTTGGATGACTTTGGAGAATTTGCTAACAAACAGAGAGAATTAATTTCAATTAGTTAGATGAGAAAAACATAGTGAGAGATTAGGTGAAATCGATTTCCTAGAAGTTCTTTTTCTCATTGATTCAATCATTAAACAAAAGTTTTCATTTCCTTTGAATATTTTCTTTGAATTGATTTTATTTCAGATTGCAATTACAAAAATCTTAGTGACTTTTCTAAATAAAGTTGAGGTTAGTATAATTTTGGTACTTGTCAAAGTGAGATACCAATCCCTGAGTACGACACTCTTCTTATCACTTTACTATAAAACTACGATACTTTACCCTTGCAGTTTTGCACCGATCAAGTTTTTGGTGTCGTTTCTGGGGATTGATTTCTTCTTATTTTTGTCAATATCACTACAAAGCAATATTGGTTTTAATTTAGAATTTTATTGTTATTGTTATTATTATTATTATTATTTTGTTTTACAGGTGTGTTTTTTACGTTGGATGCACCATGCTAGATATCTTGACATTACTCCTTTTGATCTGGAGATTGAAAGAACTCTTGATCACAAAGAAAAAAGAAAGTACTAGCTATGGCCGACAGACAACAAGATGCACAACCACGCTCCTTGAAAGATTATGTTGACTAGTTGTGAATGACAACTACTTGGGTATAAAATGCCAAACCATAAATGCCAACAATTTTGACCTCAAACCAGCCTTAATCAGCATGGTGCAACAAGCCCAATTCAACAGATCACCACTTGATGATCCCAATATTCATTTGGTGATGTTTTTGGAGATTTGCGATATTGTAAAGATTAATGGTGTTACTAAAGACACCATTAGAATGAGATTGTTTCCTTTTTCTTTGAGGGACAATGCAAGAGGTTGGCTACAATCTCTACAACTGTGAAGTATCACTAGCTGGCAGGACATGGTTGGAAAGTTTCTTGCTAAATTCTTTCCACCTGCAAAAACAGCCAAACTCAAGAGTGAGATTGGTCAATTCAAGCAAAATGATTTCGAATCACTCTAGAAAGGTATAAAGATTTGATTTGACTTTACCCTCAAAACGAGTTGTCGAAATGGTTGTAGGTTCAAATGTTCTACAATGGATTGAATGGACAAACTCAGGCCGTAGTTGATGCTGCTGCTGGTGGAACTTTGATGTCAAAGACAGCTGAAGGTGCTACCTTTCTTTTGGAAGAAATGGCCTCAAACAACTATCAATGACCAACCGAAAGAACTATGGCTAAGAAAGTTGCAGGGATTCATGAATTGGAGCCGTTATCAGCCCTTTCAAATCAAGTTGCTTCTCTATCCCATCAAATTTCAGCTTTGACAACCCAAAGGATACCACAAAGTGTAGAATATGTTGTAGTTGCGTGTATGACAGTTCCGAGTAATGAACGAGTCAAGAACAAGTTCAATACATCTACAATCAGAAATACAACTATTGTTGTAATCCTATGCCAAATTACTACCATCTAAGGCTTCAAAATCATGAGAATTTGTCTTATGAAAACACAAAGAATGTGTTACAACCTCCTTCAGGATTTGATAGTCAACCAAGCAAGAAGAAGATGTCACTTGAGGATGCTATAGTTTCTTTTACTAAGGAGACAAATGCAAGGTTTAAAAAGAATGATTCACGGTTGGATAACATTGAGACTCATTGACATGGGAGCCCCTATAAAGAATCTTGAAGTGCAAATTTGGCAACTAGCCACAACCATCAATGCCCAACAAAGAGGAACTTTTCCTAGCAACATAGAAGTGAATCCAAAGAAACAATGCAAGGCCATCACACTTAGGAGTGGAAGAGGAATTGAGAGGTCACCATCAAAGAAAACCAAGTCTGTAACATCCCAGATTTTAGTATATTTTTAATGGATGTTTTATTTAATTTATTTTGTGATTATTTATTTTGTTTTAAAATTTTGGGAGTTTTAAAATATTATTTCTTAATATTTTATGTGGTGAAAATTATTTTTATGTGATTTTTAGATTTTATTTATTGTTTTAGCTTTTAAAATGAATTTTAATTTTAATTGATTTGTTTTTGGGTTTTTAATTTTTATTGTTGCATTTAAATTATTTCACTGTGTTTGGAATATTTTAATTAGCTTCCGGTTTTAATTTCATCTCCGTTGAATTTTTCGGGACCCAGCTTGAAAGATTGGATCTTCCTTTTTCTCCTCTTCTTTTTCTTTTTCTTTTCTTTTGCTTTTTCTTTTTCTTTCTTCTTTCTTCTTCTCCCGCGTGAACAGCCCCTCTCCCTTCTCTCTCTTCTCTCTCCTCTCTCCACCGTGTGAAACGGGTTTGCCCTCACCGCACCTCCTCCCGGCCGCCGTGTGCTACACCGCCGGCACCGTTCCCTTCCCCGTGCGCCGGCGACCTCACCCCTAAAATCTCAGACCGTCCCGAGCCACCATAATTAAAATTATGGTACTAGTAGACTTTATTACCTTCCGCTGTGTTTTTTATTGTGCACTGCGGCTAATGGTGGCTCGGGACGGTCTGAGATTTTAGGGGTGAGGTCGCCGGCGCACGGGGAAGGGAACGGTGCCGGCGGTGTAGCACACGGCGGCCGGGAGGCGGCGCGGTGAGGGCAAACCCGTTTCACACAGTGGAGAGAGGAGAGAGAAGAGAGAGAAGGGAGAGGGGCTGTTCGCGCGGGAGAAGAAGAAAGAAGAAAGAAAAAAAAGAAGAAAAAGGAAAGAAAAGAAAAAGAAGAGGAGAAAAAGGAAGATCCAGTCTTTCAAGCTGGGTCCCGAAAAATCCAACGGAGATGAAATTAAAACCAGAAGCTAAATAAAATATTTCAAACACAGTGAAATAACTTAAATGCAACAATAAAAATTAAAAACCCAAAAATAAATCAATTAATCTTAAAATGCATTTTAAAAGCTAAAACAGCAAATAAAATTTAAAAACTCATAAAATAATTTTCACAACATAAAATATTAAGAAATAATATTTTAAAACTCCCAAAATTTAAAACAAGACAAATAATCACAAAATAAATTAAATAAAACATCCATTAAAAATACACTAAAATCCGGGATGTTACAGATCAAGTATCATCCAGGAAAAGCTAATTTAGTTGCTGATGCCTTGAGTAGGAAATCTCAGTTAGTGGATGAAGCAGAGTCGTCTGGTATGGACTCTCTCCTTTATGGAATGAGGAGATTGCTTATTGAGAGTTCGCAGCAGGAAGAATTGATCTCTTCAGTTTTGGATGTGCGGGTTGTGGATTTTGAGGAATTGAAGACTCTCCAGAGAAAGGATCCTAAGTTGTTAAATATCAGAAAAAGAGTCAGGAAGTCTAAAGGACCCGTGCACTATAGTTTGGACAATGATGGTGTGCTTCGTTTTCGGGATCGAAGAGTGATACCTCGAGATTCTGAATTTAAAGAGCGAATCTTGGCAGAAGCTCATACAGCTCCGTACTTAGTTCATCCTGGAAGTACGAAAATGTATCGGGACTTGAAGAAGAATTTTTGGTGGGAAGGTATGAAGCTGGATATTGCCTCGTTTGTTGAGAAATGTGATACTTGTCGTCAAGTTAAGGCTGAGCATCAGAGACCTGCTGGTAATCTTCAACCTCTCCCTATTCCTGAGTGGAAATGGGATGACATCACTATGGATTTTGTAATAGGCCTTCCAAGAACTCCTAGTGGAAAGAATTCAGTTTGGGTGATTGTGGATCGTTTGACTAAGAGTGCCCACTTTTTGCCTGTGAATAATGCTGACTCTTTGGGTAAGTTAGCTCGGTTGTATGTTAAAGAGATTGTGAGACTGCATGGTGTACCCAAGAGTGTTGTGTCAGATAGGGACCCGCGGTTTACGTCGCGTTTTTGGAGGAGTTTGTAGGCAGCTTTAGGCACTAATTTGAAGTTCAGTACAGCTTATCGCGTACAATTCAGACTTTGGAAGATATGCTGAGGGCTTGTGTTTTGGAATTTTAAGGAAGTTGGGAAAATCATTTGCCGCTGATAGAATTCTTCTATAATAACAGTTTTCATGCTTCTATCCAGATGGCTCCTTATGAAGCTTTGTATGGAAGGAAGTGCAGATCGCCGTTATGTTGGGATGAAGTTGGCGAGAGGAAAATTGTTGGGCCTGAATTGATTGAAGAAATGCAAGGGCAGATTCGAGTTATAAGAGCTAAGATGGCGGAAGCGCAAAGTCGCCAGAAAAGTTATGCTGACATGAGGAGAAGAGACTTATCTTTTGAGGAAGGCGATTGGGTTTATCTTAAAGTCTCTCCGATGAAGGGTGTTAAGCGCTTTGGTAAGAAAGGTAAACTCAGCCCGAGATATATTGGTCCTTTTCAGATTGTGGAGAAGGTTGGGCTTGTTGCTTATAGAGTTGCATTGCAGGAGTATTTCGGAGATGTGCATGATGTGTTCCATGTTTCGTCTATGAAGAAGAGTTTTGGTCAACAAGAGCCGCGTTTTGTTAACCCGGAGCACATTCAACTTCAGCCTAATCTTACTTATGAAGTTGTTCCGACTCAGATTGTGGATTGGAAAGTGCAGAAGCTGAGATCCAAGACGATACCTTTGGTGAAGGTGTCATGGGGTGATCCTGTAGCTCAAGATTTCTCTTGGGAGCGTGAGGCCGATATGAGGGTGCAGTATCCGTATTTGTTTGGTTGACCCTCCTGGTATTCTTCTTAAGCCTACTCTTAGTTGAACCTTATCTTTGTCTTAGTCTTAATGATTGACCTTACCAATTTTGAGGACGAAATTTTATTTAAGGGGGGGAGATTGTAACATCCCGGATTTTATTGTATTTTTAATGGATGTTTTATTTAATTTATTTTGTGATTATTTATTTTGTTTTAAAATTTTGGGAGTTTTAAAATATTATTTCTTAATATTTTATGTGGTGAAAATTATTTTTATGTGATTTTTAGATTTTATTTACTGTTTTAGCTTTTAAAATGAATTTTAATTTTAATTGATTTGTTTTTGGGTTTTTGGGTTTTTAATTTTTATTGTTGCATTTAAGTTATTTCACTGTGTTTGAAATATTTTAATTAGCTTCCGGTTTTAATTTCATCTCCGTTGAATTTTTCGGGACCCAGCTTGAAAGACTGGATCTTCCTTTTTCTCCTCTTCTTTTCTTTTTCTTCTTCTTTTTCTTTCTTCTTTCTTCTTCTCCCGCGCGAACAGCCCCTCTCCCTTCTCTCTCTTCTCTCTCCTCTCTCCACCGTGTGAAACGGGTTTGCCCTCACCGCGCCGCCTCCCGGCCGCCGTGTGCTACACCGCCGGCACCGTTCCCTTCCCCGTGCGCCGGCGACCTCACCCCTAAAATCTCAGACCGTCCCGAGCCACCATTAGCCGCCGTGAACCGATCGAACCCGCGGTGGGTTTTTCCCCATTCCGCCGCCGTCCGGCCGCCATTGGCCACCAAATTTCTACCACATCATCACCGGCCCAATACCAAGTTTTTCCACCCAAACCCGGCCCCGATCCATCGCTGGAGCCGTCCGTGCGAGCTTCCAACCCGATTCGACTATTCCGGCCATAAACCGCCCATTTCCGCCGCTATTCTCGGCCAACCACCACCACCATTAGATTCATCACCTTCCAAAGGCCCTACCCTATCAATTTCGAGTCTCCGTTTGAAACCGTGAAAAATTCCCATTTCACTGCATTTCGGCCAGTGTTTTTACACTGTGCGAATTTGCTGCTTTGGTGTTTTCCAATGCCTCGGAACCTTCGTAAAATTGTTTTAAAGTGCTGTAAGTATTTCCTAAACAATTCTTTGAGATTTAATTATATTTTTGTAATTAACTGCTATATTTTATATATATGTATCCTGGTTGGTTCCGGACTGAGTCCGAGGAGTTCGGGGGTGGATGGATTGATCGGAGTATTTGTTGTGTGTGATTATTGTGATCTGGTTGATTGTTGGAGATTGGATTATTTGTGGTTTGATTATTGTTGGAGATTTGTTATGTTGTGGTTTGGTTTTGGATATTGGATATTTTGGTTATATTGTGATTTTGGGAGTTGATCATTGGTTGTGAGGATTGATCTGGTTCATTGCATTTTTGCACACATGGCATGTTTGTAAATTGAAAACTGGGTTTTTGTGTATTGCATTCATGTTCATGTGATTATTTTGAAAACTGGGTTTTCATGAGAATTGGATTTATGGGTGCGTGTGTATCAAGACCCCAAGCCGAGATGGGGCATTATCTCGGTGGAGCTCCTCTGGTCACTCGGGAGCGTAAGATACTGAGTGACGTCCCCTGGGTTGTCGCCGGGCGACAACGGGATCGGACGTTGGACGTGGCGACTCCGTGACCCTTCTACTGGCGGGGGCTAGAGGATGACCTGGCCACGAACGCACTGGGTGCGAAACTGGGCATCGCTCGTAAAGTAGTCAGGACGTGCGGATGGTCCATAGGGGAGACCATGGTGCATATGGTTAATTGGAATAATTAGAAATTGGCTGTTTTCTGGGAAAATAGCGTGAGTTGTTTTTGTGTATTATTTTCTGGGAAAATGATGAATAATGATTTTGTGTGCCATTTTCTGGGAAAATGGTGGAAATTGTTTTACTGGAAATGATTTTTGAGCCAATGAGATTTTTGGCGTGCGTTGCACTATTTCATTTGCATCATGGGCATGCATGGTTAGTTGTGTAGATATGATTTTATCTCTGGACTTGGTTAGGTTATAACTTACCTGCGGTACTATTTCATGGTACTGCAGACCTTGTTGATGATGCAGATGCCGAGCCTGAGGATCTGGCTCCGCCGGAGGAGTGATCTGGGATCACTCGAGTTGTAGCTTTTAATTTCAGATTTATATTTTATTTTCTGGGACTTAGCTTTGTTTTTAAGGTATTTGGTATTTTGGATTTCTGTATTAATTAAAATTCTGGTACTAGTAGACTTTATTACCTTCCGCTGTGTTTTTATTTGTGCACTGTTTATTTGTTGCACACACTGACACTTGTCGTTGGGATGCGTGACCGGTTGTCATCATCCTGGGTGTCTCGATTTCCGTGCTGGTCCGTACATGGAAGTCGGGGGTGCCACAAAGTCCACCCCAACAGCTACAGATAGTGGCCAAAGCAAGAATAAAGTGGAAGAAGAGGAGATTGTTGATGATACATTAAGAGAAACTGGCAAACCTCCAACAATTTCATTTCCTGACAATCCTCCTATTCTCCCTGCTCTACTTCCTTATCCTCAACATTTTCAAAAACAAAAATTAGATAAGCAATTTTCTAAATTTTTGGATATTTTAAAGAAAATTTACATAAATATTCCTTTTGCAGATGCTTTGGAATAAATACCAAATTATGTCAAATTCTCGAAGGACATCATTTCCCAAAAGAGAAGGTTGGAGGAGTTCGAAACAGTAAAGCTTTCTAAAGAATGCAGTGCTATTCTTCAAAAGAAATTGCCTCAAAAATTAAAAGTCCAAGGAGTTTCACTTTGCCTTACACTATTAGAAATTCAATTTTTGATAAAGTCTTAAGTGATCTTGGTGCTAGTATTAATCTTATGCCACTTTCTGTTTGTAGGAAATTAGGACTTAGAGAGATGAAACAAACAACCATTTTTTTGCAATTAGCAGACCAATCCATCAAGTATCCACATGGAATCATAGAAGATGTATTGGTAAAGGTGGATAAATTTATTTTTCCTGCTGATTTTGTGGTGTTAGATATGGAGGAAGACGAAAAAGTCTCATTGATTCTTGGCTGACCATTCTTGACTACGGGAAAAGCTTTTATTGATGTTCTAAAGGGTGGATATGAACAAGAACCCAAGCTCATATGATATGAACATGTGTTAAGAGTTTAAAAAAAGGAAAAAGGTTATTTTTACAAGAAAGGTCCATGATGCATAAGTCAAAGTTTTATGTCATACATACATGTTCATGCATTTGTTATGTTTGCTTTTATATGCTTTTATCCCGATTGTTACGCCATTTGAATTCTTCAATGAATTGGAGTATTCCAGTAATCTTATGTTCAATGGCCTCAAGTCGCTCCAGGAGGGAGGGTCCAGGTTGATTCATATCCATCTTAGGCATGATCCTCTCCGGAGGAGGTGTTGTTCTTTTCCTCTTGGCCATGGGTGTCATTTTCTTCTCCTGTAACAACTTCTACCATTCTGGTTGGGGAATACTAGTGAAAAACACCACAATGAGATTTCGAGAAATGCCAGCAGATAATCACGCAACATACAATAGTTAACACAAGCATACAAGAGGTATATCATGAAATGCGTCCATGGCCATGTACTTAACATATGACTTGACTGGAACTTGACTTATGCATTTGACCATTTTCAAAAGACTTGTAACGGAGACTTTAGCTTTTTTAGAAAAACTTCTTGACTTTCTTTTTCATGTTGATCTTAATTAGAACTTGCCTTATCAAACATAGAAATCACACTTGGAAAGGGTGGACAATTAGCTAGAGCAGCAGGTGCTGTAGCGAAACTGATTGCAAAAGAGGGGAAATCGGCCACATTAAAATTACCTTCTGGGGAGGTCCGTTTGCTATCCAAAAACTGCTCAGCAACAGTCGGACAAGTGGGGAATGTTGGGGTGAACCAGAAAAGTTTGGGTAGAGCCGGATCTAAATGTTGGCTAGGTAAGCGTCCTGTAGTAAGAGGAGTAGTTATGAACCCTGTAGACCATCCCCATGGGGGTGGTGAAGGGAGGGCCCCAATTGGTAGAAAAAAACCCGCAACCCCTTGGGGTTATCCTGCACTTACCACAAGATTTTCATCAAGTGATCCATAACATATGAGTTCTTATTCTTATTTAGAGGGTGGACACAACACGGTTCCTCTTTTTGCACCGTGTGTTCCTACTAGTTACCACACTATCAACGGTTTGTACACATTGATGAATACGTCATAAACAGAGATTTCATAATAACTCGACCTTACTTCGTCAGGTTACATGCCTTATGCACCCACTAGTATTAGGCACTTCCTCGCTCTGACATTCTTTAAAAAAATCCATTCGAGGCTTGTCGATGGTTCTTTGTCTACCCAGGAGTTATCACTCCATTTTTAAGCATTCTAGAATGGACAAATGAGTTCTACTAGGACATTCTCCCATCCTATCACTTGGAGTCATGATAAAACTTTTAAACTATTTTCTTTGAAAATACTTTTTGGAAACACTTTTCCCCAAATGCATGTGACATGAAACTTAAGACATACGTACTTACACTTGACATATGACATATGAAATGCCGTATATGGAGTAACCAAACATAACATGTTCAATTTATGGCATGATAACATAGATCACATAGACTATCAAAATACATACTTGGAACTATGAAAAAGTGCCTTGGCTGAAACAAGCAAGTGCAAAAACATGAAGAATAATCACTTAAACATGCTTCAAACTTGAAACATTTTGCTTAGAAATCAAAGCATAATGAAACAAAACATAAAATCATGGTATTTGGGTAAGATCCAAAACTTCCAAGACATGGTATACCCGAATCATCAAGTATCACAAATTAACAACAATGTTTTCCTTAGAACCAAAACATGCTAAGGACATTCTTGCCATTTTCATCTTCAGCCAAATCATACCATTCATGTCATATTCATATTCCAAGATCATATAAACATACTCAAATAAAAAAAATAAGAAATAGCAATCAAAATAGACATAACAATGAAAGGATTTACACAAATATATACAAGTATAGCAAGTTGAGTGTATACTTACAAAAATTCAAGTAATAAAATATTAGCGAGCTGTAATCCAAAATGTAGTATATTAGAAAGTGTGTCTAAAAATCCTATTTCATGTTCTTGAGTCTGTGAGAATTTCAAGGGCATCACTTGATCTTAAACCATACGGCCTTTAGGGTTTTTAGGTCAAAAACCCTTTCATTTCACTCGTGTTATTATACAAAACTCCATGTAAGGTAAGAACACATGTAGTGATCGAAAACATGGAGGGTGAACATCCCCCATTATTTAGCTTCAAGGGTTCCTTGAAAACCTTAAATCATTTTCCATAAAAAATGGGTAAAAATGTGTGTTTCACCATTCTCGAAATCCTATGAGATTTAAATCTCATTTTGAGTTGAAAAAGTGACACGGGCAGGTGCCTTGTCCATTGCCGCCCAACTCTTCTCCTTCCTTTTTGTTGCTTCATCTTCTATTGTTCCTTCCCAAGATGACTCCTCATGTGTCATTGGTCTATAAGTAACCTAAGTGACAAGTGGCAAGTGAAGGGGTGCTTAAGAGTGTGGTGTCCGAAATCCTAGGGGCATATTAGTCCTTTGATGCAAAAGTCCCTTCATCTAATCTTCTAGAAGCTTAATGCATGCTTGACACTTGGCAAAATCTGACAAACTCGAAATCCCTTGTGCCCCTTCGGCTTCCCATGCAGATTTCCTAGAAAACCACCTTTCTCTTCCCAAGCCTACCATTTCCAAGAATATCTACCTTGAAACTCAAAATTGGGCCAAAACAATGGGTCTAGGCGAGTGGGAAAGGGTTGGCTAAAAATCCTTTAGTCTTCCAAGGTCCATTTTGTCTCTTGATTCTTCTAGAAGGTTTCTAGCATGCTTGACAAGTGGCAATTCCTCTAGGGTAGGCGTGCAAGCCACCTCTTAGTTTTTCCTTATACTCATTTCTCCTCCTTAGTCCACTATCAAGTCCAGATTCATAGTGCAACATATGTATGACACATGGAACTAGTGACTAGGGTTTAGGTCATGGACTTAAAACCATTATGCCTGGGTTTCGGAATAGGGCCAAAATTATACAAGGCATTCTAGAGTTATTCCATTCTTAGGCTCAAGTTACCAAATCAAATATTCTAAGGCCTTCATTTGAAAAATAACTAAAGCTCTTAAAATGCTATGGCAACTAAGAATTAGTTCTATGGGCCATGCTTAGTCAAGCTCGGGTCATCACATGAAAGCTTCGGTATATTTGCACTTATTGGTACCATGTGTCTTTTCATTTTGCCACCGTTCTTAAGTAAGATAGAAAAGAATTTTTTCCTCTGCAATTCTTATTGCATAATGCTAGATGCTAGGTGCATTGCATCTTAACTATCATGTACGAGGGGTATGTAGCCTTGTGTTACATGTTCTGACACATTCAGTCACTGTCAAATCCCAAGCGGGGGCTGGTGGCATCGCAAGCGGTGGTATCAAATCAATTACGTCCTTGGGTAAATCCACAAGTTGTCCTACAAAATTTCATGGTACCAAAGCTAGGCTTCAATCTTGTAGTTACAGGCTTTGATCTTATAGCTATAGGCTTGAATCTTGGAAGAATCGAATCAAGGAAGGGTATGCATGGAAACTCGTGGATGCAATGAATGAAAGTTGGCATTTTCCTTCTTAGTGAGCTTAACTCACGATTGGCTTTATGCATTTTAGGAGAAAGAAGAAGAAGTCATGGTGCGAACCCGACGAGATGATACTTCTCCTAGGCATAGGGAGCAAGATACTGGAAACCAACTATTGGAATACGGTTAGGCTATAACAGAGGTTATTCACTAGATGACAGAAGTAGTGAGAAAACAAATGGAGCAAGGACAAAATGCCCGACAAGACCCCCATAGAGAAGAAGTTTGGGGATGCCCATTTCAGCGGTTCTTGGTTTATTGATACCCCAATTTCTTGGGAATAGAAGGAGTATTACAAGCCAACAAGTGGCTCATTGATTTAGAATGTATGTTAGATATCAGTGGATGTACGAAGGAACAGAAGGTTCAATATGCTAGACATCTGCTTCAAGGAGAGGCCGAAATATGGTGTGATACAAAGTGACAATTATTGGCATGAGAGTTGGGAGATGTAGCTACACTCATGTGGGAGCAATTCAAGAGGGAATTTGATAGTCGTTTCTTTTTGAAAATGGCCAAGCAATAGAAAGCCCTGGAATTTGCCAACTTGGTACAAGGTAATATGACGGTCGAACAATATTCAACCCGATTCATGGAGTTGGGAATGTTTGCCCCTCACATGATTGGAATAGAAAAGATGCAAGCTAGGAAATTTCAAGATGGATTAGAGCCGAGGATTCAGAATCAAGTGGAGTGCTTGCAGATCGAGAATTTCCAAGAATTGGTGAATGTAGCATCTATCGTAGAAGTGGAATAGAGAAATCTAATTTCTCAAGTTTATATGAACCAAAAGAGAGGAATGCCCTGCTCACCTCGGAAGGATGCAGGAAAGAGCAAGGTTCCCCATACTATGGATAAGGGGAAAGGAAAGGTAGTCAAGAATGTAATATCGGTTACACCACCATCGTGCAGAAGATGTGGACGAAGGCATAGTGGAGAATGCCGACTCACAATGGGAGCTTGTGTCAGATGTGTTCAAACTGGTCACATGATTGAGAATGTCCACAGAACACATCTGGAGGAACAACAATGCCAGGTGGCAAGGCGAGAACTCCCGTGAAACTAAAGTCTATGCAATCACACCAGGAGAGATGGATCTGGAAACAAACGAGGCGGTGGATGCCAGAGTGGTTACCGATAATATTTCCAAACCCTATCTTGATTAGATAGAATGGCTAAGAGTTTTGAGTAATTGTAGTTATCTCTTTTAGGTAAGGTTGGATTGATGCAACACGTGACATATGCTTTCTTTGATTACGAAGCGCCATGATCTTTTGTGTCCTATGACTGTGTTCGAAGGTGTAGGCTATGTATGGAACCTGATGCTAGACAGAATAGCGATTATTCTGTAGGCTAGTTTCGATAGATGATTCACAGGAAAGAAAATAAGAGAATCACCCAAAAACACACAGAAAATGTCTCTGATGTCAATTCAAATTATCATTATTCAAGAATAATCAAAATCAACCCACAAGCCAGGTTGTAATAGCTGAAAATCGACTATATGGGAATTTGACCAAAAATAGGAAAATCCTAATAATCATGCCAAAATTAAATACATAATAAAATAAGTAATCTGCCAAAACTCTGACCTAAATCGAGTTCAAAATCACTTCCAAAACATTAAATAAAATATTACCATAAAAGGTAAAAAATAACTAAAAATAGGAAATTGGAGGGGATAATAGTGAAATTTGGTCTTGAAAATGATGCACACCAAGCATAGCTGGGTGCCCACAATGTGCACGCCGAAAAGAGTTTTTTGAATCGGGGTCATATGCGCGATTTTGATACCCATAGCCAAAGTTATGGCTGAAATACCGAAATGTGCCCTAAACTGTCCTAATCAAGGAAAGATCACAATTTCCTGCCCTCTTTGCACTGATCTACCACCTCAAGGTATTTCACCGTAATCAACGTATAGTCTGACAACTCAGCATCATCTGACTCAGATCCTCCTACATCATAACCTCTGTCTCAGAAAGTTCTAGTAGCAATACCTAATGGGAAGAGATAGTTGGATGTACCTGTATGGTAAAAGGATTGTCGGTTGGAAGTTGTGGGTTTGACCTTAACCACCAACTTATTTGTTTTTCATCTAATGGTTTTTTATTTAATCCTTGGAATGGATTGGCTATCAAAGCATTATGCTAAGATAGATTGCCAATGAAGGGAGATAGTCTTTAACTTGCAGTCAAAAGACAGGATTTGTTATATGGGGGAAGTGATTGGGTTAATTCCATCCATTGTAATGGCTGGACAAGCTAAGAAGAGTATAAGAGATAGAGCGGTTGCTTACCTTGTAGTTATGACTGAGTCGACAGGAGAACATAAAGGAGTCCAAGGAATTCCAGTAATGGAGGATTTTTCTGAGGTCTTTTCTGACAATCTACCAGGATTACCCCCGGATTGTGATACTAAGTTCTCAATTGAGCTAGAACCAGCTACGGCCCCATACATAAGGCACCATACCGAATGGCCCCAATAGAATTGCAGGAATTGAAGGTGCAAATAGAGGAGCTTCTGGAAAAGGGATTTATACACCCTAGTTCGCCCCCTTGGCGAGCACCAGTTTTATTTGTAAAGAAGAAGGATGATACTATAAGGATGTGCATCAGTTATCGAGATCTGAACAAGGTAACAATCAAGAACAAATATCCATTACCACGGATAGATGATTTGTTGGATCAATTGCAAGGAGCCTTGTTGTTTCCGAAGATAGACCTGAGATCATGATATCATCAACTTAAGATAAAAAACCAAGACATACCCAAAACTGCTTTTTGAACTTGTTATGGACATTTCAAGTTTTCGGTAATGCGTTTTGGTTTGAAAAGTGCTCCAACAACATTCATGGAATTGATGAATCAAATTTTCAGGCAGTATCTAGATAGTTTCGTGGTAGTTTTCGCAGATGACATATTAGTATATTCTCAAAATGACGAGGAGCACACAGAACATTTAAGGATTGTGTTGGAAACTCTACAAAACAGTGATGGAATGGCAGAGGCCGACTAATGCCCACAAGATACTGTAACAACAGGCCCAATAATTCTATAATTTTTATTGGGCCTAAATTATTTTTTAATGGGCTAAAAAGCCCAAGCCGTGATATCTTGTTTTAGAGTCCATGTTGTACACGATACACTTCCATTCCCATTGCATGCACGCTTCTTTCTATTTTTCCTAGGGTTTCAACTACCTATTTAGGCATCAGCTCATGCACATAGAACCTCCCTCAACTAGGGTTACTCTTGACATCAATTTTCTCCATGGCATGCACGTTCCTATCCCCACGACAATCACGGCAACAGCTTGCATAGGAGTTATACGTTGACATTATGTAGTTTTTTCTCCCTCTCTTTTCTCTAGGGTTTCTATTCGTCTAGATATATATATATATATATAAGGGGAGATCCTCATCACGGCATATAGAAGATAGCCCAAAGCACCCAGCTGCTGCACTTGACCGAGAGAAACAGAGCCACGACCATAGCCCTACGTTTAGTTCCACAACACTGATACCCCGGTGCACCACCCCCATAACCTTAGACCACCAACAATGCCTTCAACCTCGTTAGGCCAAGATGAAAGCCACCATCGCATGGAGCAAAGCACCATCAGCAGCAACCGAAAAGGACCGCAACTCAACGTGGAAACGACCGTAGTAGTTTCAACTGTCTAGACCATGCACAATCGTGCACGCCACTGTGAAGAGTGTTCCACCACCGTGACCTCACTTTACACCACTAGCCAAAGCACCACGTCGCTACATCAACAGACCCCATGGATGATAGTTCGTGTTAGGGAGCCATGAAACTGAAGCTCGGATAGCCACCAACCAACGCACGAAATCAACCGCCGATCACCCCAGGACGTCGGAGCACCACCCACAGTGTAACATCCCAGATTTTAGTGTATTTTTAATGAAGGATTTATTTAATTTATTTTGTAACTTATTATCTTGTTTTAAAATTTTGGAAGTTTTTAAATATTATTTCATGATATTTTATGTTGTGAAAATTATTTTTATGTGCTTTCTAGATTTTATTTACTGTTTTGACTTTTAAAATAATTTTTAAATTAAATTGATTTATTTCTGAGTTTTAAATTTTTATTGTTGCATTTAAATTATTTCACTGAGTTTGGATTATTTTATTTAGCTTTCGCTTTTAAAGTCATCTTCGATGGATTTTTCGGGACCCAGGTTGAAAGACTGGATCTTCTCTTTTTCCCTCCTCTTTTTCCTTTTCTTCCTTTTTCTTCTTTTTTTTTTCTTTTTCCCCTGCTTCCCCCACGTGCCCGACCCCCCCTCTCTCTCTCTTCTCTCTCGCGTGAAACGGACTTACCGCTGCTGCTCCGCCTTCGGCCCGCCGTGCACGACACTGTCGGCACCATCGGCTCCCCCGTGCGCCGGCGAGTCTACCCACCAAATATCCGGCCGGCTAACGTCGCCGTTAGCCGCCACGAGCCGACCGAACCCGCGGTGGTTCTTCCTCCATTCCGCCGCCGTCCGGCCACCTCTGGCCACCATTTCTTCACCACGTCTTCACCGGCCCAATACCAAGTTTTTCCACCCATTCTCGGCCCCGATCTGTCGCCGGAGCCGCCCGTGCGAGCTCTACTTCCGATTTGATATTCTCGGCCGTAAACCACCCATTTCTACTGCCATTCACGGCCAACCACCACCACCATTAAATTCCCCACCTTCCATAGGTCTTATCCTACCATTTTCAAGTCTTCGTTTGAACCCGTGTGAAATTCAAAATTCACTGCATTTTAGCCAGTATTTTTAGACTGTGTAATTTTGCTGCTTTGGTGATTCCCTGTGCCTCGGATCCTTCTTAAATTATTTTATAGCACTTTAAGTATTTCCTAAACAATTCTTTTGAGATTTAATTATATTTTTACAATTAACTGCTATATTTATATATATGTATCCTAGTTGGTTTCCGGACTGAGTCCGAGGAGTTCGGGGGTGGTTGGTTGATCGGAGTAATTGTTGTGTGATTTTTTTAGTGATTGGTTTATTGTTGGATATTGATTATCTTGTGAGTTGGAATTGGTTATGTGTGATTTTGGGAGTTGATCATTGGTTATTGAGATTTATTGTTGTGGTTTGGTACATTACATATGCACGCATGATCATGTTTGTAAATTGAAAACTGGGTTTTCGTGTATTGCATTCATGTTCATGTGGTTATCTTGAAAACTGAGTTTTCATGTGTTGACTGGATTTGTGGGTGTGTGTGTATCACGACCCCAAGCCGAGATGGGGCATTATCTCGGTGGAGCTCCTCTGGTCACTCGGGAGCGGAATATACTGAGTGACGTCCCCTGGGTTGTCGCCGGACGACAACGGGATTGGACGTTGGACGTGCCGACTCCGTGGCCCTTCTGCTGGCGGGGGCTAGAGGATGACCTGGCCACGAACGCACCAGATGCGGAACTGGGCATCTCTCGTAAAGTAGCCAGGACGTGCGGATGGTCCATAAGGGAGGCCATGGTGCATATGGTTAATTGGATAATGAAAAATGGCTGTTTTCTGGGAAAATAGCGTGAGTTGGTTTTTGTGTATCATTTTCTGGGAAAATGATGGAATTTTATTTTTGGGCCATTTTCTGGAAAAATGGTGGAAATGATTTTGGTGGAAATATTTTTGGGCCAAAATAGATTTTTGGCGTGTGTTGCATATTGCATCATGTGCATGCATGGTTAATTGTTTAGATATATTTTATCTCAAGACTTGATTAGGTTATAACTTACCTATGGTACCATTTAATGGTACTGCAGACCTTGTTGATGATACAGATGCCGAGCCTGAGGATCTGGCTCCGCCGGAGGAGTGATCTAGGATCACTCATGCTGTAATTTTTATTTCCAGACTTGTATTTATTTTTATGGGACTTGACTTTGTTTTTAAGGTAATTGTATTTTGGATATCTGTATTAACTAAAATTCTGGTACTAGTTGACTTATTTACCTTCCGCTGTGTTTTTATTTGTGCACTGTTTATTTATTGCACACACTTGACACTTGTCGTTGGGATGCGTGACCAGGTTGTCATCATCCTGACGTCACGATTCTCGAGGTTTTTTGTACGTGGGAGTCGGGGCGTCACAGGTGGTATCATAGTGGTTTGTCTCTGGGTAAAGCCACTTGTCCCTTAGGTGCAGTACCAGAAAGTTTTAAAAGTTGTGATTTAAAATTATTTTGATTTGAAATATGTTATTTTTAATGGTTTTAATTTATTGTTGATAGTTTGATTGATTTGATTTGATTTTATTTTATTTATCTTATGTTGTTTTATTTTATTTTATTTGGATGTTACTATTACTCTTAATTAAATTTTGTTCGGAACTAAAGTGGGGTTGAGAATTATGCTTTGACAGAATAATGGTGAGGCCAAGGAGGCAGGATAAGGAACCCATGGGGGAATCTTCCAACAATGAGGTGGATAATGCCATTGCTAGGGTATTGAATAGGATGGCGGATCTTTTCCATCAAAATATCAGGCCGCCACCAGTTGACCAAAATCTGGTTGTACAAGTGGGGTGCTCCTATGAGAGGTTTCTTAAATATCGGACCCCAATGTTTTTTGAAGTTGAGGATCCACTTCAAGCTGAAGGGTGGATCAATGGAATAGAGAGGACTTTTGAAATTTGTGGGTATATAGAAGAGCAACAAGTACTGTATGCCAGTTATTTGCTACAAGGTGAAGCAACCAATTGGTGGAGAATGAAGAGGAATCTTTTGGAAAGAGAATTTGGAACTTTAGCTGCTGTGTCATGGCAGCGTTTTAAGAAGGAGTTTGATGATAGATTCTTCCCACCTGCTGTGAGGAGGCAGAAGGCCCGAGAATTTAGTAATCTAGTTCAGGGAGGTATGACTGTGGATCAGTACTCCCGTGCTTTCATGGAGCTTGGGCATTTTGCGCCCCATCTTATCGCCACTGAGGATCTTCAGGTGGAGCGTTTCAGAGAGGGTCTGCGTCCCGAGATATGCAGATTTGTGATATGCCATCGGGTTTCCTCTCTTAGTGAGTTGATCGATTTGGCTACCATGGTTGAGAGGGAAAACAGTTTAGCGGTAGGATCCCCTCCAGGTCAGAAAAGAAGAAGTTTTGCTGGTGAAGGTAGTAGTTCTGGATCGCCTCAGAAATTTGTGCAAAGGATTGGAGCCCGTCCACAAGCATCTTCTGGAGTGCGTATTGGGGGCCGAGCCCCAGTTTGCAGCAGATGTAATAGAGCTCACGAGGGTGAGTGTCGTCAGAGTGGGGCCACTCATTGTTTTAGATGTGGCCAGGTGGGGCACCTTGCTCGTGATTGTCCTAATCAGCCTCAAGGAAGTCGCGGAGGTCGTCGTGGAGGGAGAAATAATCAGAGGCAAGTAACGCAGGCTCGAGTGTATGCTGTAACTCCTGGAGACATCGATTATGAGACACCAGAGACCCAGGATGCCGGGGTGATTACTGGTAAGTGTGTAATTAATTACTTGGATTTGATGTTTGGTGTGGTTTATTATTTTTGTTGGATTTCATTGGTGTGTGTGTTTGATTCAGGTAGAGTCCGTTTGTATGATTTTTATGCTTGTACATTGTTTGACTCTGGAGCGTCCAAATCTTTTGTGTCTACCACTTTTGCATGGATGTGCAACTTAGTCTCAGAACCCTTATCGCAACCGTTGGTAGTTAGTCTTCCCAATGGCGAGTTGGTGTGGTGTTCTAAAGTCGCGATGGGGTGTCCTTTGGATTTTGGTGGAAGGACACTAGATGCGGATTTGATTGTATTCAAGTTGCTCGGGTTTGATATTATTCTTGGAATGGACTGGTTATACCAGTATTCGGCGTGTATTAATTGTAGAAGCCGGGTTATTGGATTCCAGCTTTCGGAAGGTGATTATTTGGAATATGTGGGAAGTAAGTTGAAGGTGAAGCCAATAGTTATATCTGCAGTGCAAGCAAAGAGAGATATAGCTTGTGGAGCTTATGCATTTTTTATTCAAGTGGTGTCCTTGCCGTCCGAGAAGAAGTCTCTAGTGGATATTCCAATTGTAAAATAATTTCCAGATGTTTTTGTTGATGATTTGCCAGGGTTGCCTCCGGTGCGGGATTTGGAATTTACCATTGATTTGGAACCTGGAGCCGCTCCTGTGCATAAAGCTCCTTATCGTATGGCGCCGGCTGAATTAAAGGAATTAAAGATCCAGTTGCAAGAGTTAGTTGACAAGGGTTTTATTCAGCCTAGTACGTCACCTTGGGGAGCACCTGTGTTGTTTGTCAAGAAGAAGGATGGCACTCTCAGAATGTGTATTGACTATCGGGAACTTAATAAAGTGACCATCAAGAATAAGTACCCGCTTCCCCGTATAGATGATTTGTTTGATCAGCTACAAGGAGCAGCTATTTTCTCCAAGATTGACTTGAGATCGGGATATTATCAGTTGAGAATAAGAGATAAGGATATTCCCAAGACTGCTTTCAGATCTCGGTATGGACATTATGAATTTAAGGTGATGCCTTTTGGTTTGACCAACGCTCCTGCAGCTTTATGGATTTGATGAACCGAGTCTTCCAACCGTATCTGGATTCTTTTGTGGTTGTCTTCATTGATGATATCATGATTTATTCTCGAGACTTGGAAGAGCATGCTTATCATCTTCGCCTGGTACTTGGAAAATTGAGAGAGCATCAGTTATATGCAAAGCTTAGCAAGTGTGACTTTTGGCTGGAGGAAGTCAAATTTCTTGGTCATGTGATCTCCCGAGATGGAGTGGCTGTTGATCCTAGTAAGATAGAAGCTGTTTTTTCATGGCCACGTCCTTCTACAGTGCGCGAGATTCGGAGTTTCTTGGGACTTGCCGGGTATTACCGAAGATTTGTTGAAGGTTTTTCCAGATTATCCGGACCTCTCACAGCTTTGACTAGAAAGAATGTTGAATTTGTGTGGTCAGATCGATGCAAGAGAAGCTTCCAAGAATTAAAGAAAAGATTGACAACAGCTCCTGTGTTGGCACTTCCAGAGCCACATAAGCCATTTGTGGTTTTCAGCAACGCATCTAAGTTTGGGTTGGGATGTGTCCTTATGCAGGAAGGACGAGTTGTTGCCTATGCATCTCGTCAGTTGAAAGAGCATGAGAGGAATTATCCTACACATGATTTAGAGTTGGCTGATGTGGTGTTTACTCTCAAAATTTGGCGTCATTATCTGTATGATGAAGTTTGTGAAGTCTTCACTGATCACAAGAGTTTGAAGCAATTGTTTTCTCAGAAGAATCTTAATATGAGACAGAGGCGTTGGTTGGAGCTGATCAGCGACTACCAGTGTGAGATCAAGTATCATCCAGGAAAAGCTAATTTAGTTGCTGATGCCTTGAGTAGGAAATCTCAGTTAGTGGATGAAGCAGAGTCGTCAGGTATGGACTCTCTCCTTTATGGAATGAGGAGACTGCTTATTGAGAGTTCGCAGCAGGAAGAATTGCTCTCTTCAGTTTTGGATGTGCGGGTGGTGGATTTTGAGGAATTGAAGACTCTCCAGAGAAAGGATCCTAAGTTGTTAAATATCAGGAAAAGAGTCAGGAAGTCTAAAGGACCCATGCACTACAGTTTGGACAAAGATGGTGTACTTCGTTTTCGGGATCGAAGAGTGATACCTCGAGATTCTGAATTTAAAGAGTGAATCTTGGCAGAAGCTCATACAGCTCCTTACTCAGTTCATCTTGGAAGTACGAAAATGTATCGGGATTTAAAGAAGAATTTTTGGTGGGAAGGTATGAAGTTGGATATTGCTTCGTTTATTAAGAAATGTGATACTTGTCGCCAAGTTAAAGCTGAACATCAGAGACCTGCTAGTAATCTTCAACCTCTCTCTGTTCCTGAGTGGAAATGGGATGATATTTCTATGGATTTTGTAGTAGGCCTTCCAAGAACTCCTGGTGGAAAGAATTCAGTTTGGGTGATTGTGGATCGTTTGACCAAGAGTGCCCACTTCTTGCCTGTGACTAATGCTGACTTTTTGGGTAAATTAGCACGGTTGTATGTTAAAGAGATTGTGAGATTGCATGGAGTACCCAAGAGCGTTGTGTCAGACAGGGACCCGCGGTTTACGTCGCGTTTTTGGAGGAGTTTGCAAGCAGCTCTAGGCACTAATTTGAAGTTCAGTACAGCTTATCATCCCCAGACTGACGGTTAATATGAGCGTACAATTCACACTTTGGAAGATATGCTGAGGGCATGTGTTATGGAATTTCAAGGAAGCTAGAAAAATCATTTGCCGCTCATAGAATTCTCCTATAATAACAGTTTTCATGCTTCTATTCAGATGGCTCCTTATGAAGCATTGTATGAAAGGAAGTGTAGATCGCCATTATGTTAGGATGAAGTCGGCGAGAGGAAAATAGTTGGGCCTGAATTAATTGAAGAAATGCAAGGGCAGATCCGAGTTATAAGAGCTAAAATGGCGGAAGCGCAAAGTCGTCAGAAAAGTTATGCTGACACGAGGAGAAGAGACTTATCTTTTGAGGAAGGTGATTGGGTTTATCTTAAAGTCTCTCCGATGAAAGGCGTTAAGCACTTTGGTAAGAAAGGAAAACTCAGCCCGAGGTATGTTGGTCCTTTTCAGATTGTGGAGAAGGTTGGGCTTGTTGCTTATAGGGTTGCATTGCCGGATTATTTCGGAGATGTTCATGATGTGTTCCATGTTTCGTCGTTGAAGAAGAGTTTTGGTTAGCAAGAGCCGCGTTTTGTTGACCCGGAGCACATTCAACTTCAACCTAATCTTACTTATGAAGTTGTTTCGACTCAGATTGTGGATTGGAAAGTGCAGAAGTTAAGATCCAAGACGATACCTTTGGTGAAGGTGTCATGGGGTGATCCTGTGGCTCAAGATATCTCTTGGGAGCGAGAGGCCGATATGAGGGAGCAGTATCCGTATTTGTTTGGTTGACCCTCCTAGTATGCTTCTTAAGTCTACTCTTAGTTGAACCTTATATTTGTCTTAGTCTTAATGATTGAGCTTACCAATTTCGAGGACGAAATTTTATTTAAGGGGGGGAGATTGTAACATCCCAGATTTTAGTATATTTTTAATGAAGGATTTATTTAATTTATTTTGTGATTTATTATCTTGTTTTAAAATTTTGGGAGTTTTTAAATATTATTTCATGATATTTTATGTTGTGAAAATTATTTTTATGTGCTTTCTAGATTTTATTTACTGTTTTGGCTTTTAAAATGATCTTTAAATTAAATTGATTTATTTTTGGGTTTTAAATTTTTATTGTTGCATTTAAATTATTTCACTGAGTTTTGATTATTTTATTTAGCTTTCGGTTTTAATTTCATTTTCGATGGATTTTTCGGGACCCAGGTAGAAAGATTGGATCTTCTCTTTTTCCCTCATCTTTTTCCTTTTCTTCCTTTTTCTTCTTTCTTTTTTTTTTCTTTTTCCCCTGCTTCCCCCGCGTGCCCGACCCCCCCTCTCTCTCTTCTCTCTCTCCTCTCTCTCTCGCGTGAAACGGACTTACCGCCGCTGCTCCGCCTCCGGCCCGCCGTGCACGACACCGCCGGCACCATCGGCTCCCCCGTGCGCCGGCGAGTCTACCCACCAAATATCCGGCCGGCTAACGCCGCCGTTAGCCGCCACGAGCCGACCGAACCCGTGGTGGTTCTTCCTCCATTCCGCCGCCGTCCGGCCACCTCCGGCCACCATTTCTTCACCACATCTTCACCGGCCCAATACCAAGTTTTTTCACCCATTCTCGGCCTCGATCCGTCGCCAGAGCCGCCCGTGCGAGCTCCACTTCCGATTTGATATTCTCAGCTGTAAACCACCCATTTCCGCTGCCATTCACGGCCAACCACCACCACTATTAAATTCCCCACCTTCCATAGGTCATACCCTACCATTTTCAAGTCTTCGTTTGAACCCGTGTGAAATTCAAAATTCACTGCATTTCAGCCAGTGTTTTTACACTGTGTAATTTTGCTGCTTTGGTGATTCCCTGTGCCTCGGATCCTCCTTAAATTATTTTATAGCGCTTTGAGTATTTCCTAAACAATGCTTTTGAGATTTAATTATATTTTTGCAATTAACTGCTATATTTATATATATGTATCCTGGTTGGTTTCCGGACTGAGTCCGAGGAGTTCGGGGGTGGTTGGTTGATCGGAGTAATTGTTGTGTGATTTTTTTAGTGATCGGTTTATTGTTGGATATTGATTATCTTGTGAGTTGGAATTGGTTATGTGTGATTTTGGGAGTTGATCATTGGTTATTGAGATTTATTGTTGTGGTTTGGTACATTACATATTCACGCATGATCATGTTTGTAAATTGAAAACTGATTTTTTGTGTATTGCATTCATGTTCATGTGGTTATCTTGAAAACTGGGTTTTCATGTGTTGACTGGATTTGTGGGTGCGTGTGTATCACGACCCCAAGCCGAGATGGGGCATTATCTCGGTGGAGCTCCTCTGGTCACTCGGGAGCGGAATATACTGAGTGACGTCCCCTGGGTTGTCACCGGGCGACAACGGGATCGGACGTTGGACGTGCCGACTCCGTGGCCCTTCTGCTGGCGGGGGCTAGAGGATGACCTGGCCACGAACGCACCAGATGCGGAACTGGGCATCTCTCGTAAAGTAGCCAGGACGTGCGGATGGTCCATAGGGGAGGCCATGGTGCATATGGTTAATTGGATAATGGAAAATGGCCGTTTTCTGGAAAAATAGCGTGAGTTGGTTTTTGTGTATCATTTTCTGGGAAAATGATGGAATTTGATTTTTGGGCCATTTTTTGGGAAAATGGTGGAAATGATTTTGGTGGAACTATTTTTGGGCCAAAAGAGATTTTTGGCGTGTGTTGCATATTGCATCATGTGCATGCATGGTTAATTGTTTAAATATATTTTATCTCAGGACTTGATTAGGTTATAACTTACATGTGGTACCATTTAATGGTACTGCAGACCTTGTTGATGATGCAGATGCCGAGCCTGAGGATCTGGCTCCGCCGGAGGAGTGATCTAGGATCACTCATTCTGTAGTTTTTATTTCCAGACTTGTATTTATTTTTATGGGACTTGGCTTTGTTTTTAAGGTAATTGTATTTTGGATATCTGTATTAACTAAAATTCTGGTACTAGTTGACTTATTTACCGTCCGCTGTGTTTTTATTTGTGCACTGTTTATTTGTTGCACACACTTGACACTTGTCGTTGGGATGCGTGACTGGGTTGTCATCATCCTGACGTCACGAGTCCCGAGATTTTTTGTACGTGGGAGTCGGGACGTCACACACGGTGCCAGAAACTACCGGTCATCCTAGTCCCGTCACACCCACTCCCTCACGTAAGCCACTGCCGTCGCACTCAGCCACGTGCTCCTCCTCCTTCTCCGTAAGTTCTACCACCAACACTCTCTCCCTCTCTCGGTGTAGCACCACCCTGCCCAGAGGACCACCCATGTGACACCCCGATTTTTACGTGCTTTTTATTGAAGGGCTTTTTAATTAAATATTTGAATTTGAGCCTTTTAATTTAATTTAACTTGTTTTCCCGAGATTATTTTACGATTTTTAAATCGAGAATTATTTTAATGTGCTTTCATAATTTTAATTAGTGTTCTGTAATTTAATTACTTTTTATTTTAAAGAGTGTTATTGTTGGAGTTTAATATTTTATTTTAATTAGTTTTGAGTCTAAATTGATTTAATTAATTTACTGTTTTAAAAATAGTTATTTTGAGGATCAATTGTGACCTAAAAGTTGTGAGGATTGGATCTCATTTCTTTTCCTTCCTTTTTCTTTTTCCCTTTCTTTTCTTTTCTTTTTCTCCTTTTCTTTCTTCTTTCCCGTTCGGCCCCTCTCTCCCGCTCGATTTTTCTCTCTCTTCCCCCCACGCCGTTTCAGCTCCTCAGCCCCAAGCACCACCGTCGGCCGTCCGTGGCCCTCACCCTTGGCACCATTGTCTTCCTCGGCCGCCGGCTACCCAGCCCCTTCGATCTCAGGCCAGCTAACGCTGCTGTTTGCCCGCATTGTTTGTTCGAAGCTACGGCCTTCTCTTCGTCCCAGCGCCGCCGTCCGGCCACCTCAGGCCACCATTTCTTCACCACATCATCACCAGCCCTCTAGCAACCCAATGGACCCAACCCCGGCCCAGATACGTCACCGTTGAAGCCCAGGCAAGCTCATTTCTGATTTGACCTTTTGGGCCTTTTACCGCTGTTTCGGCCGCCACCCACGGCCAACCGTTGCTTCCACTAGCTTCACCACCTTCCATAGGCCCTACCCTATTAATTTCAAGTCTTCGTTTGACCCCGTTTGAATTTGGGTATATTGTGTATTTCGGCCACAGTGTTTTTACACTGTTACGTTGCCTTCTAGCCGTCTTTTGCACCTCTGTGATCCTCCTAAAATTATTATAAAGCGTTGTAAGTATTTTTCCAAAAGACTTTTTAGACTTAAGTATATTTTTGCACTAACATGTTTTATAAACTGTATTTTGGTTGGTTTTCGGACTGAGTCCGAGGAGTTTGGGGGTGGATGGATTGAGGACTGAGTATTTTTGTGTTGATTATATTGTGCTTTGTTTGGTAATTGATCGATTTCATGGCATTGTGCACGCATGCGTGGGTGTGTGTTTTGAAAACTGTGTTGAATGTGAAAAAGGCTTTTCGGGTGCGTGAGTATCACCCCTAGTCGAAATGGGGTATTATCTCGGTGGAGCTCCTCTGGGCACTCGGGAGCGGAATATACTGAGTTTCATCCCCTGGGGCTATTGCTTGGGACTTGGACGAGATGGTAGTGCTCTCGATCCGACTCCGTGGCCCCTTGTGCTGGCGGGGGTCAGAGGATACTTGGCTATGTATGTGGTGGGCACGGAACTGGGCATCACTCGTTATGCATCACTCGCATGGTCGTTACCCGTGGAGTGACGAAGGGAGTCAGAGTATGTGGATAGCCCCTAAGGGAGGCCATGGTGCATACGGTTAAAATTGGAATTAATGGATTTATTCTTGAATTTTATTTTTTGGCCAAATGGTGATTTTTGGCATGCTTGGAAAAATTGTGATTTTCAGGAAATGGTGTTTTTCTCGGGTTTTGTGCTTTAGTCATCATGTGCATACATAGTGTTTGTTGTTTTAATATATTTATGTCTTGGAGCATTTTGGGTTTTACTTACCTACGGTACCATATTGTGGGACCGCAGATTTTGATGCAGATTTTGAGGAGGCTGAGTCCGAGGATGCAGCTCCGCCTGAGGAGTAGGGACATTGGCTATTTTGTATTTGAAGTAAATTGTTCGCTTATGCTATTTGTATTTTATTTGATGTTGTTTTGTAAACAAAATTGTATTATGTTGACATGTGGATTTTCAGTACTATTGTATTGTATTAAACTCTGGACTTAGTTATTTGACTTAACCATTTTGCTGCGTATTGTTTATTATACACGTGTTGCATTACACACACTCAGCACGTGTCAATGGGGTGCATGACTGTGTCATCACCATCCTGATATCTCGATTTTCGTGCGTGTCCATACATAGAAGTTGGGGGCGTCACAACCCAGTTGAGTCGCCTTCCCCAGCCACCCAGAGTTGCCTGACTCGCACGCCTCTCGCCGTTGCCCTCTGTTTCTCTTCACAATATTAGTTGCTTTAGGTTTTGTTTTTAGTTTGCTTCATACAAATGTTATGAGTTTTACACAAATACCCTTTAGGCTTTAACACCTTGCCTTATAACTTTCCTATGCATTTCAGTGAAGATTATTTTTAGTGATATTATGTTGTTGCCCTTGGGATGTAAGCCATGGCTAAATACTTGGACTTGATTTTATCATACTTATATTTTGAGTTAAGTTTACTCTGAAAGGATATTGACTTGTAATCTTGGGCTTTGTTTTTAATTTGAGCTTGGTTTAGGTTTGCTTAGTCATAAACTCTATGTTACAGAAACCTTATTTTCCTATAGAAAACAATTAAGGAATTTTAAACTATATTATTTATTATTAATTTTACAATTAAATTTCAATAGTAAATAGTAAGTGTTTAATCTTTTATTAAGAGTATTAAAATGATATTAGTATTTATTAGATTTCTTGTTAAATTAAATAATTATATTAATCATGGGAAAGTAAATCTATTTTAAGAATTGAGGTTTTTATGACTTATTTAAAATAGCCCAAGTATTCTACTAAATCATAATATGTTATTATTATTTAAGTAATTTAAAATATTAGGATTTATTGATTATGTTGTTAAACAGAAGGTTTATTTGACTATCTTCTAGATTATGAATTTAATTAAGTGAGGTGTTAGTACATGTTGTTCCTAGACAGATTTAGTGATATTTAATACTGTGTATAGGTGACGAGATACGAAGTGAGATTCAAGAAGAAGCGCCAGTTCAATGACAACCATTATTTATGCACCACTCATGTCATATACAAACATGTCATCTAGCACAACATACGATCATGTCATTCTGCATCATGTTCAAATTCAGAAATTATAATTATGTATGTATTATGTCATGCATCTCATGTGTATAAAACACGTAAGCTACCTTAAGTTCAAGTATAAGATAAGATCAGATTAGTTAATCAGATGGCCATTTAGATGCATGGTACCAATACAGTTCAATTTCAGGGTGGATGTGCAAGCCACGGACTCAAGCGTGGTCCACCATAGTATGCCAGAATACTATCACTGGCTCCCCTTGCTGCAGCGGGACGTGGGGCCGGTGCACAACCTCGCACATAGGGTTAAGTGTGTTGGCCAATCAGACCAGTTAGTAAAGTCAGATTAGGCAGTTAATTCAGATAAATCAAGTTATACATAGCATAAACATCAGTATGAATAGTCATGATTTTAAGCTCTTGGCATGAAACGTTATGTTTATTATGTTAACGTTGTGATCAACTCATTTTAGTTTGTTTTCATGTTTTTAACCACCCAGATGAGGATGATGAATACGAGAAGGCAGGTCAGGATTAGAAGGAGTAGTTGTTTTAGTTTCAAACCTTCTAGAATAAAATTGATTTTTATAACATAAATTTATTCAGTTTATTCTTTTAAGTTTTTGAAGACATTTTATTAGACAAATCTTTTTATGAAATAAATTCTAATTGCATGTTATTAAATATGATATCTCTACCGGGTTTATTTTATGAAAAACACATGACACTCCTAGTTTACGGGAAATGGGTGTTACAGATACGTAGTTTCCTTGGTTTGGTAGGATATTATAAGAGGTTTGTAGAAGGATTTTCTAAACTCTCTGGTCCTTTAACAACATTAACGAAGAAGAATGCTACGTACATGTGGAGTGAAGAGTGTGAGAAGAGTTTTCAGGAACTTAAGAGGAGGCTGACCACAGCTGTGGCGCCCCCAACTTCCATGTACGGACAAGCACGGAAATCGAGACACCCGGGATGATGAAAACACGGTCACGCACCCCAACGACACGTGCCGAGTGTGTGAAATGCAACACGTGTACAACAATTGATACACAGCGGAAAGGTTAAGTCAGATAACTAAGTACCAGAATTTAGTACAATACAAAAATAGTACTAAAATCCACAAGTCAACATAATACAATTTTGTTGTTCATAAAACGACATCAAATAAAATACAAATACCAAATAAAACATAGCCAAATGCCCCTACTCCTCAGGCAGAGCCGCATCCTCGGGCTCAACCTCCTCAAAACCTGTATCAAAATCTGCAGTACCAATAAATGGTACCACAGGTAAGTAAAACCCAAAAATACTCCAAGTTAACAAATATATAAATGCAACGACCATTATGCATGCACACGATGACCCAAGTGCAAAACCCGAGAAAAACACAATTTCTCAAAAATCACAAGTTTTCCACGCACGCCAAAAATCACCATTTGGCACAATTAATAACCAGGAATAGTTACTTTTATTCCAATTTTAACCTGTATGCACCATGGCCTCCCCTAGGGACCATCCACATACCTTGGCTCCCTTCGTCACCCCATAGGTAGCGACCATGCGAGTGATACAACACGAGTGATACCCAGTTCCGCGCCCACCGCGTACATAGCCAAGCATCCTCTGATCTCCGCCAGCACGAGAGATCACGGAGTCGGATCGAGAGCGCTACCATCTTGTCCAAGTCCCGAGCAACAGTTCCAGGGGACGACACTCAGTATATTCCGCTCCCGAGTGCCCATAGGAGCTCCACCGAGATAATAACCCATCTCGGCTTGGGGGTGATACACATACACCCAAAAAGTCATTTCAATTTACACACCCACGCATGCGTGCACAATGCCATGAAAACAACCAAATACCAATAACCAACACAGTCTATCATATAACCAATTCACAGTTTATAAAACAGATTATTGTAAAAATATATTTAAATCTTAAAAGTCTTTTGGAGAAATACCTACAACGCTTTAAAATAATTATGGAGGATCACGGAGGAACTGGAAGCATCAAAACAGCAACTGTCACAGTGTAAAAACACTGTGGCTGAAACGCAGTGAAACTCAAATTTCACCTGGGGTCAAACGAAAACTTGGGAACGGTAGGGTAGGGCCTATAGGAGGTGGGGAATCTAATGGTGGTGATGGTTCGCCGTGGGTGGCGGCCGAAACTGCGGCGGGAGGTCTAGAAACTCGAATCGGAGATGGGGTTCGATGGGGCGGCTCCGATGACGGATCGAAGCCGGGGTTGGGTCCAAATGGTTGCTTGAGGGCCGGTGGTGATGTGGTAGAGAGATGGTGGCCGGAGGTGGCCGGACGGCGGCGAAACGAGGAAGAGAAGCCACGGCGAGGACGGGCTGAAATCGGAGCTGTGGGGTCGCCGGCGAGAGGGAGACACGATGGGCTGGGCGGTGCTGGAAAAATGGTGGTGCACGGCGGCGCTGGGAGGGGTGATCGATTCGCACAGGGAGAGGAGGGAGAGAGAGGGTCGGGCTCGCACGCGGGGAAGAAAACCAGAGGAAAAAGGAAAAGAAGAAAAAAAGAAAAAGGAGAGAAGGAAGAAAAGAAGATCCAGACTTTTTCAACTTGGGTCCCGAAAAATTCAACGGAGATGAAATTAAAATCGAAAGCTAAATAAAATAATCCAAACACAATGAAATATTCAAATAAAACAATAACTATTTTTAAAACAGTTAAAATAAATAAATCAATTTAACTCAAAATTAACTAACATAAAATATTAAACTCTGACAAAAGCATCCTTTAAAATAAAGAAGAATTAAATTACAGATCACTAATTAAAATTAATCAAATGCAGTGAAATGCTTTAATAAACAATAATAATTTTAAAACACATAAACAACCCAATTTAAATTAAAGATCAATTTAAATTCACCACAATAATTAACAATAAGAAAGCCCAGTAAAAATAATTTTTCACAATTTAAAATATTCTAAAATAATATTCCAAAACTCCAAAAATAATAATTAATAAAAATAGGAAAGTCCAATAAAATAATAAAATAAAACCTCTAAAATATTAAAACAAGAGAATTACACAAAATAAATTAAATGTATCCTTCATTAAAAATACACTAAAATTTGGGATGTTACAGCAACACCAATTTTGGCCTTACCTGAACCTCATAAGCCTTACGTGGTGTACAATGATGTTTCTAAGATAGGATTAGATTATGCAATATTTGCAACAGATAATGTTTTTTTTCCTTGAGCAATACTATGCACCAAACTTATAATATCCCAAATAGTTAAAATATAATCCATGCATATTTAACAAAATAAACATACATGATTACAGCACAGGTCTCAGAAGACTGTAATCTCAAAATAACGGATACCTGGCTCCATAATTACTTTGCCAAAAAATACTGTTGGGCTAGTTCATTGAGTAACTCGTGTAACTCGACTAACAATGCCGTAATACTATCCAAAGACCTAATTATGGAGGCTGCAAGCTCCGCATTGCATCTACAGAGTCTAGTCAATCTCCTCTAGTCTGCTAGTGTCTGCTCCCTTCTCTAATCCTGACACAATGCCTACCATTCGGGAGGAGTGGTAGTTGAGACTACCACGGTGAGATTTGTAATCAAATCTCAGGAAGTTAACAGGAAACTTCAACATAGGTTAATTATACATGCATGGCAGTAAAAGCATGAATGCATAATCAAAGTCATAAGTAAGCATAGCATAACTTGACATAGCATGACATAAATGACTTAACTTGAACTGAAACTGAATCTTAGCTTGACGTGACATGACATGTAGTGAACTTAAAACATAACATGGACCAACAACATAGCATGAACATGAACATACATAATTTGAACATGAACTTGAACATAACATGAACCTAAGTATAACATAACATAAACGTGAACTTGAAACATAACGTGAACGTGAACATGATATAACATGAACGTGAACTTGAACATAACATGAACATGAACATAACCCGACATGAACGTAAACTTGAAACATAATATGGACTTGAAACAAAGCATGAACCTGAACATAACATGACATAAACGTGAACTTGAAACATAGTCTTGTCTCATGGGGTTACCATGATTGCATAATCTTATCTCTTGGGGTTACCATGATTGCATAATCTTATCTCTTGGGGTTACCATGATTGCATAATCTTATCTCTTGGGGTTACCATGATTGCATAATCTTATCTCTTGGGGTTACCATGATTGAGTATTCTTATCTCATGGGGTTACCATAATAACGTATTCTTATCTCATGGGGTTATCATGATTGAATATTTTTATCTCATGAGCTTACCATGATAGCGTATTCTTATCTCATGGGGTTACCATGATTGCGTATTCTTATCTCATGGGATTACCATGATTTACCATAACTTGAACGTGACATAAATTTGAAACTTGACATAAACATAAACTTGAACATAACATACGTGAAACATGACTTGAACGTGAAATACATGAACTTGAAATCTTATTGAATAGACTTAATTAATAAATTGACCATACGGGTGCAACACGGGTCCCTTTGAGCCGTGTGTCCCTGTCGATTACCTCATCATAACATAGGTATCTATACCAGCTATGAGTGCATTAATATGTACTCTACAGTTGCTATGGCCCCACGTATTCTACGTGTCACAATCGCTGTGTCTCACGTAATGTATGCTCCACAGTGGTTGTGGCCCTATGAATTGTTTGTGCCACACTTGCTGTGGACACACATAAAATAAAGTATGGCTGCATCGGCATTAGTGCCTGGCGCGCTTTGGTGACCTACTAGCTAGGCCCCATTCGCAACCTGTTGACTGTACTTCATCAACCCAGGAAATTTCACACCTATTTAGACACTTCAGCGTGAACAAAGGAGTTCTATTAGGATATTACCCCATTCTAGCGCTTAGGGTCATGATTGACATGAATAACTTAACAAGACTGTTCTTGAGATACACAAACTGTATTCGAGATGAGATGACATGAATACGAAATGACAGAAGTCCTAACGTAGCGTAACGTGACATGAACGTAAGATGACCGACATGACTTACTTGACAGAAATATTTTATAACATGACATAACATGTGACAGACAAACATTTCAAAACATGGCATAACATGTAATAGTGAATATTACGTGACATGACATACATGTAACAGTGAATATTATGTGACATGGCATACATGTAACAAATAGCATAATGTAACATGATATACTTGTAACTTATAATAATATGTGACAGAATAGATTGTGTAACAGATAAACATGGCATGGCATAGCGTATATAACAACATATGAACATAAACTGTAGTTTTCTTACCTATCATACATACATAGTAAACTGATAGTAAATTAAGAGCTAACTTACCTCGATCATTGCATTCTACTAGAATAAAGTATGAAATACAAGGAACTATAAATAGTGATTCTAAAAATTAGAAATTTAATCACTAACAATTAGAAGCAAGAAAACAAGCTAACTTAGAGTAAAATTATCATTTTACCTTCTACATATGAGAAAATAATCATTTTACCCATAACTTAAGGATTTCACATCCTAAATTCAAAAATTTACATAATTTAGATTCCCCATGTAAATTTTTTCCAAAACTCAAATATCAAATCAGAAAAATTTAAAACAAATCACAACTATGGAAAACACACTATGGCCGAAACATCCATAGGATTTTTTCCTTGATTTTTGTCGCACTTCTTCTAATTTCAAAACTCATGATCAAACCAAATTTTTGCAACAAAGATCTTCCTATCCTAAGTTTAAAAACATACTTAAAAGATCCAACAAGAACTAACTAATTATAAACCCAAAATGTTTTAGTAAAAAGATCCAAACTTTTTAACTAAAAATAAACCCTTAAATCACAAGTTTTGATCTTATTCAAAACATCTCCAAGAATTCCAAAAAATCAAATATTACTTCTAACATATTCATAACATCATCCTAAGATCAACCATGCTTTAAATGATCAAACAAAAGTCACCAAAAATCACAAAATAACTCTTGGAGTTTTTGGTTTTACACTTAGTCCAAAAATGGAAACTTTTCTCTCAACTAACTTTGATCAATATCTTGATCCATAGCTTAAAGACATGTGATTTTCAAACTAAAACATCGCATGATTTAAAAATATGTCCTAAAGAAGATCCAACCATAAAACTAAAAATCACATGACTAAAACTCAATAAAACATGGATCTAACCCAAAAAATCAAATCTTAGGCCTAACTGAAATCCTCTTGCATAGAAAAATCATATGTCTAAAAATAATACTAAATATTTTCAAAATAATATCCTAACATATATATAAGAGGCTTAGGATCATCACATAAAAATATCAAAGCCTTTGGAGTAAGATTAAACCATGAAATATTCAAATTTTCTCAAAACAAAAACTGTTTTTCCACTTCCAGTTTTCAAGTTTCTAGATCTAAAGAAATCTATCATCAAAAACTTTAGTAATGCAATAAAACCTCAGTTTTCATTAACACGTTATAAAAATACTCAATTAAATTTTAGGACCAAGATATGTCCATTAGCTTGGTCAAAAATTCCAAAACATAACATACTCTCCAGTTTCACGCCCAAAATGACCTTTCCATGGTTAAAAATACTTTTGACCAATCAAATGAGAATGGAATGAGACTAATAAGATATCCATGGAAACTAGACTCAAAGGTGAAAAACCTTTATGAAGGGTCATTGTGCAAAAATACTTAAAAAGGGTAAAAAATCTCCACGTAAAAAGACTAAAAATCTGCCCAAGAGAGCTCATTTGAGTTTCTCTCTAAGAACGGGACGGGGTGAAGAAGTAATGAGAGGGAGTGAAATGTGTCTTGCACGACTTTAGACTTCTAAAGGAGGAATTTATGTTCTTAAATGACCCTTGATTAGAGGTGGCTATGTGACGTAAAGTGGAGAATAGTGAGGGGCAAGGATTGCCTGCAGCATCTGTGAGGTATGGAGATTGATGAGGTGGATTTCTCCTTCACATCAAGGCACTATTGGGTGCAGCCAAGGGCAGTGGATGGCCTGCCATGTGGGGGAGGTAAATTTTTCAAGAAGTTTTTCCAAGGTGGCCAAATTCGTGGGTCTTGGTGGGCCTCAATCAAGTGAGCTTCAATTTGAAGTTTAAATGGGGTTTGGTTAGGGTTTGGGATGCTATCAAGCCCAAATCCAATTTTTTTTTTCTTGGCCCAGTAAAATTTCCAAGGTTTAAAAGGTTGTGTAATGATATCATAACAAGGATTTGATTAATTAATAGCATGTAGAAGTGATTTAATCAAGTGATTAAACACAATTCTAGAAATCGATTAAAAAGGGTTTGGAGGCCAACTTTGGGGTTTGGGAAACCGTTTAGGGTTTCGGTTCAACCAAGTTTTTGGGGTTTCAATTGGATTCCAACCATTTAGGGTTTAGCTAGGATTGAAACCCTCTTTGGTCTGACAGAATTTGGTTGATTAGATAGAACAAAGTTTTGCTTATGTGGCATGATCTCATACATTGATTTCCTTCACTAATCCATCTGTTGGTTCCTCATGGTGCCAAGTGTCTAATACTATTCATTATGTGTGGCTTAGATCTTGCCAAGTGTCCAAATAAAGCTTCTCTAGCCTAATTTGGACATTCTACATTGTGATTTTGAAAACACTGCACTTTGTGCGCTTATCAAGGTTACTATTCATTCTAAAAAAATGCATAATAAACTTGGTACTGAAAAATCCTAAATATTCATATTAACCTATAGTGAAAATCGTTTATCGAAATTCAACCCTGAAGTGCGCCTAAAAATAATTTCGCAGTTTCGAACAAGCCTTATGTCTGAAATTATGAAAATGAGTTATTGCATCATAAAATCCTGAATAATCAACTGAGTCTAAGGGCGTAGACCATAACGCATTTTGACACTTCTAACTATCTCAAATAATTAAACTCATATTTCTAGTACTATAGTGAGTGATAACACTGACTATGTTTACATACTAAAATCTGTGCGATTGGTCGATTCGTAAAAACTTATGAGGTCTTCACGAGGTTCCTAAAGTCAATAGGAATTCCACCAATAAATTTTTAGTGGGTTGTTACATCCTCCCCTCCTAAAAAAAAGATTTCATCCTCGAAATTGACCCAAGTACAAACATAAAACACGCTCAAAAGAAGAAGTTGCTTACCAACCTACTGTCCATCATTGGATGCCTCGTCTCGCTCAAGGGGTAGGTAACGTTCTTCCTGAGGTAACGCCTTCCTCTCGTAGTCAACACTATTCTTATCTATAACCATCACATGGTTACACAAAATAACTACCACTATAACATAAGGGTATAACACTCCCAAAGGTTACTGCCTAAACTTAATGACTCTAGGCTAACCTTCTAGGATACTGAATCCTTACTTAAATGAAATCACTATTTTTCTTACTATTTAAAGAATTATCCACAATGTATAATATATATATATATATCTACCATTCTTAACTCTCTCTCCCTCAAATCATCAATTTGTACTGAAATGCTTCCACAAAGTAGGTCAAGTCATACCAGCATACTCTCTAAATCTAAAACTTCAAGTATTCATGCAGTTCAATTTGGAAGAATTTAATCCATACACAATTGAATTCACTTTCTCTATTTCCTCAAGGAATTCTATCTGCCTAGGGCTAGTTTACTCCTTCATAATCACAACAAATCGTTCCTCCTCATAGGTGGTACCTTGATAAACGATCAGCTATTAACCTCAACTCAAGACTTTCTCTCTTATGATTGGCATAGCTCTTCTATCCATCATGAGCTACCTCTTATTCTGACTCTAAATGAAAATACTATTCACGTAAGTCCTCAAGACCAAGATTTACTACCCATATAAAAGTCTCCGATATAATGGCGATCTACATTTTCCACAAACACAATGCTTTGCCAAAAACACTTAATGCCAGCTGGATAAAACTACCATCATAAGCGAATCCTACTACGGCCAAAGACTCTCCCAAACACTGTACTCTTCTGAACACAAATTCCTTTCGGAATACTCTTCAAAACAACTTCGAATATGCGGAATACTAATTTATCAACCTTCAATATCCTTACTTCAACTGCTAAAGGGTATTCTATATCTACACTGATATGAACAATAATACTCTTAATGAGAATTGTTACTCTTACCACATGGGTAACAATTCAGCTTCAAAACTAAACTCTCATGTAATACCACAATCACTAAAAACAGGGACTCACTTGAATCAATAGCATACAAGTTACAAACTCCAATGACTTGACATTCCCCAAAATAACAATAATGCAATAATACAATCAATTGCAATCAAATCAACCTTACATAAGCTTAACAATACATAGGTCTTAGAAACAATACCAGTGATGGTGCCAGCTTCTTTAGTTCCTGGGGAGTCAGCATCTGCATCTCCCTGAGCGACAGCATACACTTTCATGGGCACGTGCTACCTCAGCTTTGGTTTTTAGCCGCTATTGAGAGAAACCCCCTTTGTTTCATTCCTCAAAGCAACACTAGGGCAGTCTTTGATCATATGACCCAGTTGGCCACACCTAAAACAAGTTCCCAACGTGATTCTGCACTTGCCTCCATGGTGTTTACCGCACTCTCCACAAGAAGGAAATGTGATCGGCATTGAGCTCCCAGTCCCAATGCCTTGGAATCAGAAGATAACCCTTAGTTAAAGTGCTTTGAAATAACCCCAAATTTCAAGAAGCAACTTGGGAACGAGAAGAAGTCATGTGGACTAACTACCCTGATTTGTTTGTAACTTAGATGTAAACCTTATTTAAACATTTTGAATGACTGTCTGTACTTGTTCTTGTTATGAATGAAATGTTTCTATACAAATTTATTGCTCGTAGTGCATAGAGTGTTGACCTATCATACCCTTGAAACAGGGCATGATAGGAGAACCCCGCGTATGTCTGTGTCTTCAATGGCACAAATTAGAGAGCATAGAGAGTGCAATCGCAAAAATCGTCTTAGGAGAAGGAAGCAAATGATGGCAGCTTAATCGAAACAGATGGAAAAACTTGAACACCACCGTATGCATGTGATGGATGCAGATTCTTGAGAAAACCTCTATTTACGACGAGCATTGTCACATGAGGAGTGACAACCTCAATGTAGCTGGAAAGAGGTGGAAAGAGCACATTTGCACAGTTTTAATTATGAAGCAAAATCAAATCATGCAGCAGTTGAATGAGCAATAATGTATATGCCTTTTGAGAACTCATATAAGTCTATGGACCATATTCATTTTCGTGAAGAACGCCAACCTATTGAAGAAATGGAGCTTGAAATAGAGCATAACTTGAATGAGATGCAGGTGAATATGTATTTTGATTATGACTTGGACGCAATATTATATTTTTCACAAGATTCAATGATAGAAGAGGATGACATACCACCCCTATCATCATCAGAATATTCCACAGCAGCAAGTTTTAGAGGTATGGAATTTCAAATGATTGAGGTTTGTTGGTTTGAGTTCAACATGTGCCAATTTCGAGGACAAATCTATTTTAAGGGGAAGAGGATTGACATCCTGAATTTTTGTAAGGAATCGTACTGATATTTTTGTATGGATGATGATGTGTCTTAGAATGTCTTGATAAGTGTGGAAGTGTGAGGCCCAGGCCCGTGGCCCACACAGCAGAAGCCTAGCCCGAAGATCCCTGAAACGAAGCCGTTTAGCAAGTTAGTCATCTCCTTTCTTTTCTTCCCCAGCCCCCGACGGTTACCCCATTTCCTCTCCTCTGTTTTTCCAAAAACTTCTCCCCTAATCCTATTATCCCTACTTGGTAGTTCATTTCCCCTTGCGGTTCATTTTTCTCCTCAAATCTATAGTTCTCTCAACAGACTCATCTCCTCATCCTCTCTCGCACGGTGTTCAACTGACTACAAGTATCTCTCTCTCTCTCACACACATTTTACACTTTGACTCTGAACTACAAGGCCTTCATAGTAGACTATCTCTCTTTCTCCCCATTGCAGATTTTCTTGTGTTACTTTAGTACTGCAATTCTGGTGGTTTTTCAAATTGGCATTGCCGAGATTTCTCATCCGTACATTTGCCAGATAATCCATATCTATTTGCTCCCAACTGTTGTTCATCATCCATTCGTACAGGTAAACCCATTTTGCACTTTGGTTCTCTATTGGATCTGATGCATCTCACCCTCATGTATTTTCTCTCTCACACTCAATAGCCCCAGCACTACGCCTTGCACCTTAATCTTCAAGAGACCTCGTAATTCGATCTTTGCTCACTCGTCAGTCCCTTTGAATATCAAATCTTCTCTTCTTTTTATTTGTATTTCACAATTTTCTTTTATTTTCCCTAAAAAAATTTTGTCCATTGCAATTGATCATGTCCCCAAGGGAATTATTTCCATTTCTGGACAGCGTTGCTTCACTCTTTTCCTCCACTGAGCACCACATGACGCTAGGTATAAGATCTTGATGTAAACTTTCTTAGTCACCTATTTATGTGTGTAAGATGAATAAAATGTGATTTTTTGGATTTTGCTTTGGAAATAAATAGTAGTGAGTCTTGTTGGGTACTAGTTTAAATTTAGAAAGTGTTGGACATTTTTTGTGGAGTTGTGAATGGAGAAAAGTTTGATGTGTATTGCTGTTTTGGTTGAGTTGTTGGTGGTTGCTTTGAGTTATGGGCTGCTGAAGTGGGGTTGATATATTGATTATTTGAGTTTGACATTGGTTTTGGTAGATGTATAGGTCAATATTGAAATTTGAATATGGTATTCTAGGTTAAAGTGTTGGTTGTTCGATTTATTATTATGGCTGTTTGAGTTGAGTTAAATTTGTTGAAATTGGGTTTTGAAATTGGGTTTTAATTTTAGATTCAAATTGTGTTGTTTGTCATTAACACTTAGTGTATATATATATATATATATATATATATATTTTTTATGAATAGGTGACGAGACTAATATAGGTCAAATTAAACGCATAGATGATACATTAAAGGAGTCAAGTAAGCAGGGTTCTTATGCTAGGCTTTACAAGAATTGTTTAGACTGAGGTTGACTTTCTGAAAACTATGTATGTTTTGTTATGAAATGAGAACTTGGAAAAAACAACCTCAGTCGTTTACTTGCATTACTCATGAAATCTGTATGGAAAAGAGAAAATGTTTCTGACATGCAATGTGTAGACATGAGCTATATTTTGTCATGCTATCTCTGAAATCTAAAAAATGGTGCATTGATTTAGAAAGATGCTCCTACTTTTGCTTTCAGTATGTGAAAATTATTTGAATACATTTTGATACTCTGTTTTGTTTTGATATGGCATTTGAAAACCCTTGGCAAGGTGTACTGATTTTGTATCTGACTCTATCTCATATTTGGGTTGGTACCAAATTCTTTGTCTCTGAGTGTACCTACTTTGGAAACAAAGTGGTTTTATATGGTCTTTCTTGTGTGCACACTCGAGGCTCCAAGAGTAATAAGGGAAAGATTCACCTATGTCTCTACCTGGTTTGGCCACTAGGGATAGCACAACCCTACCACAGGAGTGAAACATGGTCTTTGCTTTGTGAGATGCTCTGTTTTGATGTGATGATGATGTTCAGGTTATGTTATGCCAAAGTACTCTAGGTTTTATGTGCTTTTAAAACCATCGCTATGTTACGTTTGAAAACATGATTTGCACTGCATACTGTACTGTGACGACCAAGAATTTCTAGCCTTTTGTATAATGTTTTTTTTAAAAGAGTCCATGGGAGTTCCGCCTTGTAGGGGGTTTTGATGCCCAATACAATTAGGGCTCACGCCTAACTTGAGGTTTATGCATGGTGCTTGACACCCAATAAGGTTAAGAGTAGGACTTGATGAATCTAGATAGAAATAAGGGAAGAAAGGTGAGAATGAGCTAGGAAGTGTGGCTTACACGCCTATAATAGGAAAAGCTGGCACTTTTTGCCATGTGTCACGCATGCATGAAGGTCCTTGCTTGTGGAAGGAAGCCTTTGACGCATGTCACTTTGGGGAATGAACCTAGAAGGAAATGATTAGGAATATGGGAAAATGAAACAAAGGAAGACCATGGACGACAACAATGGGGGAGCAAAGAAAGTTGCTTTTTGTCATGTGTCTTCCATGCATGAAGGTAGGTAAAAAGTTGCATTGGGAAGGAACAACACCAAGCTTGGAGGGAGGCTACACGCCCAAGGCTTCTAGAAGGGAAATTTTGTGTAAGAAACCCAGAGGTGGTCAGCTAGGGCAAGATCTTTGTGTCAAAAGGAGGACCAATCACATATTGTCCAAAGAAATGATGAAAAGAGGATCTCCTAGGAGGGAGTAGGGTTCGGCAGCCCATGCACTTACACACACACTCTTCATGTGCCACTTGGTGCTCATGCACACTTGTAAGAGACTTGAGGTAGCAAAAGACCCTTTAGCCATAAGGTGCATTGAACCAAGACAAGAAAAGAAAGGGCAAAAGAGGAAGTGAGGTTCGGTTGGGAGATGGAGGACACCACATGCTAGAAAATATTTTAGGGTTTCCAAATGAGCTAATGATGAGCTAGAGAAAGAAGGTAGTATGGTTACATGCCACTTGGAAATCATGCATGAGCTTGCTTAATGCAAGAAAGCCCTTGAGTGTCTATAAAAAGGGAAGAGTTGAAAACCCTAGAACCCTTTTGGCTATCTTTGTGTTTTACTCTTGTGAAGTTTTGGCTACCCCCTTTTTCCTCTAAGTATCCATCACTTTCTCACCATCCAAACAACCCTTTGAGAGTAAGCAAAGTGAAGAGACACTTGCAAGAAGAAGACCTAGAAGGTATGAAACCAACTTATCTTTGTTACCCACTCACACAAGCGCACAGTTTTAAGGAAGAGAGGTCTTGGTTTGAGTCAAGTTCATCTAGAAGTTATGCTTTCACACACGTACACTTTACCTAGAAGAAGAAAGGTCATGTTTTGAGGAAGTTATATCGGCATGAACCACGTCCACATTCACATGGCTATGGTTAGGATTTTCTTGAGCAAAGATCCTAACTAGTATTGTATATGATTTTTCAGCTTGCTTGTTATAAAAATACATTTTTGATTTTTGTAAGTATACCTCTAACTTGTACTTGGATATTTTATGCATATGGTTGTGAACTTGATTCGTTGATTTAGTTTTTGGTATGACTGTTTGGATCCTAATGTTCTTCCATGTTATGAACTTCTTTGTTGTGATACGTTAAAGCATGATTGAAACGGTTTAAGGAAGATGCATATGATATGAAAAAAGGAGGTAAGAATGCCATGTTAGGGTTCGGTTTTCACCATGATTGGTTATATGTGAATGGTTGTCACTCAAATGTTTTAATATGGACTAAACTCAAGAGAATATTATCCATAACCACAAGGAAGGGTTTTGGCTACCCATGAGAATTTCTTTATTAAAGATTTATGTTCAATACATTAGAAGATTCTAAGTTCATGAAAAGTGTTTGGAATGCATGTTTACTAAGATAGGAAGTTTCGACCAACCCCATGAATGGAGCATGATCATTGGTATTTTGAGATTGATGTGATATGAATGATGTTTTTGTAACATTAGGGCTTATGTGTTTTTTGGCCCTTTCATAAGAATGATTGGAATGTATGCCTTTGATTGTTATGCATGCCTTAAATTGTTATAAGGGAACATGTTTGCATGTTCTAATATTTGCAAGCTATAACGGGATATGTATTGCATGTATGGATGCTTTATTTGATGATGAACATTTTAGCATTCATGATTATGATGTAGCATTTGGTATTTCATGTGTCTCATGAAATTTTTAAGGTTCATTGTCATGTCACATGCATTGGGATTGTGAAAACCCCTTTTTGAAAGGAAATGAGTCTTTTTAAAAAGTACAATTTTATCACGACCCCAAATACTGGAACGGGAGAATGTCCTAGTGAAACTCTTCTATCCTCCCAGGAGTATTTAAAATGGAGGGATACCCCTGGGTCAATGAAGCATTGTCGGCGGATCTCGAATAGTACCTAAAAGAAAAGGATACTAGAGCGGGATGAAAGTCAAGACATAGGTGAAATGCAAGTTGTCGTATATGAAAGTCAAGACGTAGTCTCCTTGGTCAAAGTGGCCAATGGTTGATATGGTAACTAGCAGGGAACACGCGATGCATATGGGAGTCATGAGGTATCCAATGTTATGATATGATATAATACACTATAAGTCAAGAAACGTTACGAGCTCATAAGTATGAAATGAAGAAAGCATGTTTTTCAAAAGCCAAGGTTATGAAAGTCATGTTTTATGCAAAGTATTTCACAGGTCAAGAGCATATGCACAAGTCCATGTCCATGCATTCATTATTAAGTTTGCTTCATATGCTTATGATATTTGTTGCACGTTATTTGTTTACTTACTAAGATTTCTCGAAATCTTACTGTTGTATTTACCCACTTTCATTCCTAGCTCAGGATGATAGAAGCTATGACAGGGTTAGTCAACGCATGGACTACTCTTAGTTAGTCCATGTCCATGTCCATGCCTTCGCTTCGTCTTAGTTAGTCTCGTTTGTCTTTTACTTATGGTTTCGTTGCTCTTGTTTTTATTTATTTTGGTTTGGTCTTTTATTGCATGCTAGGTTTATTTTGTACCCCAGATGCTTGATTTGTAACTATGGTTTACCTTAGCCACAAGTGAGGGTTATTAATAAAATTGGGGAGGGGTCACTCTTGGACAAATGACTCTAACTCTTTAAAAAAAAAAAGATGATGAAGCTCAAGAGGACGGTACCTCCTCCGGAGAGGATCGTGCCTAAAATTGTTGTAGGCCCATTTGAGCCTTCTATTTGGGACAAACTCGAGCCAATTGACAAAGCAATTATTGAGATAATTGAAAATATAGAGAAGTTTAAAAGGTCACAAATTAGGGACAAGGGTCAGGCCATAGAGAAACAAGTGAGGCCTGAATCTCACTAAAGAGCAAGACAAAGTGATGGGACCACTTTTGGGCAATGATTGTCTATTTAAGTTTTTAATGTTGGGTCCTGTGTTTTGGGAGTTCATTAGAAACTCATATTAACTATGATGACTATTTTACTTTTATGCAAGTATTGGGATATTATATTTCGGTACCATGATTACTATTTCCTTTAAATGGACTTAAGTTGACTTTCCACTACAATATATTGCATACCGTTTGTTATCAATAGGTGCATTGCACCTTATCTGTCATGTACAAGGGGCAGGTAACCCTGGTGTTGCATGTCTCGGCGTTTCAGTTTCCGTCAAATCCCAAGCGGTGGCTAGGGGTGCCACATGTACTTTATAAATGCTCATGTTTGCATACTGGTATATGTCCTCTACTTACTGAGTTATTGATAACCCACTCCTTATCTACATAATTTTTGTATGCAGATGTGGACGGTCCAACTGAGGACCAAGAATAGGAATTGTGAGCTTGACTAACTTGAGCAGAGGGTGTCGAGTGCCTCAGGGTACAACTGTTAAGAAGGATTTCTGATATCAATTAGATATTTATGTATTTAGTTTAGTAGGATTTGAAATTTTATCATTTTATTATGTTGAGACTACTAGGAGATTGTGGCCCCCTTGATTTATGTTATTATTGTAATGATGACTTTGTGGAGTTTAATTTGTGTCTATTTGGAAAATGTGGGATGGTGTACTGTTTATGAAAACTTTGGAGATCTTAGATTTGTTGGAAGATAGGTTTATAAGTGACATGTAGTAATTCTCTGACCCATTTGGGTACGGGGCATTACAGTTGGTATCAGAAACAAGTTTGAGGTTTTGCAAACTATAGTATGTGAGATTTTGGATTATAGATAGACTTTAAGAAATCATTTTCAGATTTTAAGTCATAGTGGAGCGGACTATAAGATAGAATATTGTTGGTAGTGGAGGTTTTAGAATTTGCAAATTTAAAAAGTAATTTTAATGTGTAGGATTATACTGGTTTATGAGCTGAATTCATGTTGATTAAGGTTTGTTTTGATTCTAGAGACATTTTATAAAGAGTTGATGTGGTTAAAGTTTTAGACTTTGGAGATTGATCATTACTACATTGACGACCAAGACTTTCTAGGCTTTTGTGTAAAATTCTTTTTAACAGGCCCATGAGAGTTTCGACCCTTGTAGGAAAATTAGGGTTAGGCCCAAAAAAGGATTAGGGCTCACACCCAACCTAAGGGTTCCTGTGCCACTTGTCACCCATAGAGCTATGATGGACTAGATGGAAGCAAGAAAGTAAAGGATTAGGGTATGGCTTACACGCCTACCATAGGAAGATCAACCCCTTCCTTGCCATGTGGCATGCATGCATGAGGATTTTCTCTTAGGAAGAAGCTTTTTGACACATGTCACTATAGGAAAAGGAATCTAGAAGGAAATGATTGGGAGTATGGGAAAATGAAATTAGGGAAAGCCAAGAGGTCATGGACGGCAATAGTGGAGAAGAAAGAAGGTTGCTTTTTGCCCTGTGTCTTCCATGCATGAAGGTAGGTGGAAGGTTTCCTTGGAAAGGAGTAAGAACAAGGAAGGAAGAAGGCTACACGCCTAAGGGGTTTCTAGAAGAAAATTTTGTGAAAGAAACCCTAGAGGTTGTCATCCTGGACAAGATCTTTGTGCCAAAAGGAGGGCCAATCACATGTTGTGCAAAGAAATGGTGAAAAGAAGATCTTCTAGGAGGAAGTGGGTTTCGGCAGCCCATGCACTTACACCGACACTCTTCATGTGCCACTTGGCACTCATGCACACTTGTAAAGGAGTTCAGTTAGTAAAAGACCCTTTAGCCATAAGGTATTGAAACAGGACACGAAAAGAAAGGGTAAAAGAGGAAGTGAGGTTCAGTTGGGATGAGTAGGATGCCACATGCAATATGATGTCTTAGGGTTTCCAACTTGAGCTAATGAAGAGCTAGAGGAAGAAGGTAGTAGGGCTACATGCCACTTAGCAACCATGCATGAGCTTGTTTCATGCAAGAAAGCCCTTGAGTGTCTATAAAAAGGGAAGGACTAAAAACCCTAGGACCCTTTGGCCGTTTTTGTGTTTTTGCTCTTGTATGCCTTTGATTGATATGAATGCCATGAATTATTATAAAAAAACATGTTCACATGTTCTAATATTTTCAAGCCATAACGAGATATGTATTGCATGTACGAATGTACTATTTTGTGATGAACATTTTGGCATATCATGGTTAAGATAAAGCATTGTGGTATTTTATGTGTCTCATGAAAGCTCTAAGGTCCATTTTCATGTCACAATCATTGGGATTGTTAAAACCCTTTATGGAAGGAAAATAGTCTTTTTAAAAAAGTAAAGTTTTTATCACAACCCCAAATGCTGGGACGGGAGAATGTCCTAGTAGAACTCCTCTGTCCTCTCAGAAGTGTTTGAAATGGAGGGATACCCCTGGGTCGATGAAGTACTATCTGCAGATCTCAAATGATACCTAAAATAAAAGGATACTGGAGCGGGATTGCACCTAAAGCTAGTAGGTGCACCTACGGTGAAGGTGAAATGCGAGCTGCCATATATGAAAGTCAAGATGTAGTCACCTTGGTCAAAGTCGCCAATGCTTGATGCGATAACTAGCGGGGAAAACATGATGCATAGGGGAGCCGTGAGGTATCCAATGTTATGTTATAAGACAAGAAACGCCATGAGTGCATAAGTATGCTAATGAACAAGTATGAAATGATGAAAGTATGTTTATGAAAGCAAAGGTTATGAAATGTCATGTTTTTATACGAAGTCTTTGAAAGGTCAAGTGCATGTGTATAAGTTCATGTCCATGCATTCATCGTTAAGTACTGCATATGCTTATCATATCTATTGCACGTTATTTTTTTACTTACTGAAATTTCTCAGAATCTCATTGTTGTATTTACCCCATATCATTCCTCGCTCAGGATGATTGAAGCTCTGACAGGGTTAGTCAATGCAGATGACAAAGCACAAGAGGACGGTACCTCCTCCGGAGAGGATCGTGCCTAAGATGGTTATAAGTTTGTATGAGCCTTCCATTTGGGACCAACTCAAGTCGATTGACAAAGCAATTACTAAGATAATTGAAGACATAGAATCTCATATTAGGGATAAGGACCAAGCCATAGAGAAGAAATTGGGGCTCGAATCTCACTGAAGAGAAAGACAAGGTGATGGGACCACTTTTGGGGAAAGATCTTCTATTTAGCTTTTGATATTTGGTCCTGTGTTTTTGGGAGTTCTTTAGAAACTACAGTATTGGAATCTTATGTTTTCAGTACCATGACTAATGTTTCCTTTAAATTGACTTAAGTTGACTTTTTGTTGAGATATACTGCATACTGTTAGTTATCAGTAGGTGCATTGCATCTTATCTGTCATGTACGAGGGGCAAGTAATCATGGTGTTGCATATCCCCGCTTTTTAGTTTCTGACAAATCCCAAGCGGGGGCTAGGTGCGCCTCAACTACTATTGCACGTACTTTTTTTCTCTGTATTATAAGTACCTTTATAACTCTGAAGTATTACATATATGTGTTTGTTTTCAGGTACCACTATTTATTTATGCTTATATGAACTCTATATGCTTTTAATGATTATTAAAGATCCAAGTTTTTAAGGATGCCACCTCGTCTTTGGGAACGAAGTATGTTGGAACTGAATGCAACCGATAACGAAAGGGAAGCAAATTCGAGTGCTTCTAAAGTACTACGAGCAGCAGCGCATCAATTAATAGATGATCTCACGTAGAATCCCCTAGGTCAACAACGTAACTATAATGAAAGAGGCTATATCCTGGAAAAATTCAACTAGATGCACACCCTTTCATTTGATGGGAAAGGCGAGCCAACCTTGGTGGAGGATTGGGTTTAGGATATTGAGAAGATACTATGGGTCCTGACCTACACAGATGAACAGAACGTGGTGTACGCCACATCCAAGCTGATCGGGGAGGCGAAACAATGATGGATTTCTGAAAGAACTATCAGAGAAGTTGAAGGGATGGAAATAGTCAGTTGGCTACATTACAAGCAGATTTTTCTGGAGTGCTTCTTCACAAGCTCGGCTCGAGATGACAAGGCTATGGAATTATCCACTTTGGTGCAGGGAGCTGTATGATGGTATACCAGTATGTAGCTAGATTTACTGAGTTGTCACATTTTGCTATGTACCTGATCCCTGGTGAGGAGAAAAATGCACACAAGGTTGAATAGGGGTTGAACGAAAAAACTTTATGAAAGAGTGGTGGGCTTTCAGATTCGAAACTTCTCAAAGTTGGTGAATAAGGCCACCGTTTTTTAATAAATCCTTCAAAAAAGCGCTACACTGCATGAGCAAAGGAAGAGGACTACTTCTTCTAGGTATCATTTTGGCATGGACCAAGGACCATGGAAAAAGAGGATCGAAGGTAGTAGCTCGAGTAAGAGGCTAGTTCAAGGTAACCAACAGCCCTATCACTGTAGGACATGGAACTAAGTGCATTCCAAGGAGTGCAGAAAAGGGGCAGGATTATGTTTTCGTTGCGGCAAACGAGGACATTACATCATGGATTGCCCATTGCAAATGGATAGCAACAAGGCGACCATACTGCCACCTCAGAGAAACGTAGTTATAGCAAGAGGCAGCAACCAACGTCCTACTACGTGTGCATGAGTTTTTGCACTAACACCTGGAGAGGTTGAGGATAGGAGTGATGTGATCATTGGTATGACTTCTTTGTTTTGCTTTAAGATATTAATTTGTTAGTTGTTGTTAAGACTTTGGATATTTTAGTTCATGGATAATGTTGAACATGATCACAGGTACCCTTTATTTGTTTTCTAATAACGCTACCATGTTATTTGACTCGGGAGCGACACATTCATTTGTTTCCATGGCTTACTACGGATTTTGCACTTTAGAAACTAAAATTTGAAGCACACGTTAGTGGTTGCAACCCAAACAAGAAATTCGATAGTCTGTGATGAGATTCTATGTAGGTGTCGTTTATCTATTGAGGGAAGACTAATGCCAGCAGATTTAATAGTGTTTCATATGATCAGGTTGGTTGTGGTTTTGGGTATGGATTTGCTAGCTTCCTATCATTCCAATATTGATTGTTTTAAAAAAGAAGTGGTATTTAGACCCCCAAAAGAAAGTGAATTTAGGTTTGAGGGGTCGAAAGGGAGGTTGCATCCACCAATCATATATGCCATTTAGGTTGGGAAACTGTTACATGATGGTTACCAGGGGTTCTTAGCTTGCGTGGTAGAGGCACCAAAAAAGGAGTTGAAGTTAGAGCATATACCTGTTGTGAGTGATTATCCAAAGGTTTTCCTAGAGGATTTATCTAGACAACCACCCGAGAGGGAGGTAGAGTTTGCTATTGAATTAGTCCCAGGCATGGCACCCCTTTTGAAAGCACCTTACTGGATGGCACTGTCTGAATTAGTGGAACTTAAGGAGCAGTTGCAACATTTGTTGGACAAGGGTTTCATCAGGCCTAGTGTATCACCTTGGGGAGCTCTAGTTCTTTTTGTGAAAAAGAAGGATGGATCGATGAGGATGTGTATTGATTATAGGGAACTTATTCGGGTGACCATAAAGAATAAGTACCCACTACCCCGTATAGAAGAGTTGTTTGATCAGCTCCAGGGTGTTCAGGTATTTTCTAAGATTAATCTTCGATCTGGGTATTATTAATTGAAGATCAGGGAAGAAGACATGGCTAAGACGGCTTTCAAGACCCGTTATGGCCAGTATGAGATTTTGGTCAGGCCTTTTGGCCTGACTAACCCCTAGCTGTATTCATGGATTTGATGAACAAGGTGTTCTATAAATATTTGGATAAGTTTGTGGTTGTTTTTATTAATGATATACTGATATACTCGAAAAGCAAGAGTAAGCATGAAGAACATTTGAAATTGGTACTTGGGACACTTAGAGATAAAAAGTTGTTTGCTAAATTGAAGAAATGTGAATTTTGGCTAGATTCAATCACTTTTCTGGGGCATATTGTAACACCCCATTCCCGTAAGCTAGGAGTGTCACATGTTTTTCATAAAATAAACTCGGCAAGAGATCTCATATTTAATAAAAACAAATTAGAATTTATTTCATAAAAACTTTGTCTAAAAAAATGTCTTCCAAAAATATTAATGATAAACTGAATAAAATTCATGTCATAAAAGTAATTTTTCATTCTAAGAGGTCTAAAACTAAATCAACTGCTCCTTTTAATCTTGGCCTGCCTACTCGTAATCATCATCCTCACTTGGGTGGTTAAAAACATAAAAATAAATTAAAATGAGTCGAATACTCAGTAAGAAATCCATCACAACATTAACATATTAAACATAAGGTTTTCATAAAAGTTTTCATGCTGAGAACTTAAAATTCATGACTATTCATACTGATATTTATGCTATGCATGACTGATTTATCTGAATTAACTGACTGATCTATTTTAATTGACTGAACTGACTGATCTATTCTAATTGACTGAACTGACTGGCCAACACACTTAACCCTGTGTGCAAGGTTATGCACCGGCCCCACGTCCCACTGCAGCAAGGGGAGCCATTGATAGTATTCTGGCATACTATGGTGGACCACGCTTGACTCCATGGCTTGCACATCCACCCTGATCTGAACTGCATTGGTACCATGCATCTGAATGGCCATCTGATTAACTGATCTGATCTTATCTTGTACTTGAACTTAAGATAGCTTACGTGTCTTATGCCCATGAGATGCATGACATAATACATATATAATTATAATTTCTGAATCTGACATGATCGTGTGCTATGTTGGATGACATGTTTGCATATGACATGAGTGGTACATAAAAATGGTTGTCAAAGAATTGGCTTGAATAATAATACTTATATATAAGCTAAATTGTGATGATCCTAATTTGTGATCAAATTACTTACCTTGTTGCGCTTCTTCTTGACTCTCACTTCGTAGCTCGTCACCTATACACGATATTCACTAAATCTATCTAGGAATAACGTGTACTAATATCCTACTTAATTAAATTCACACTGTAGAATATAATGAATAAAATATTCAGTTTAATATAAAATCAATGAATGTTTATATCTTCAATTATTTAAAATACTACTAGCAGATTCTTACTTAATTAAAATCAAATTTTAGAAAATAGTCAAATAAATCTTTTGTTTAACACCATAATCAATAAATCTTGGTATTTAAATTATTTAAAAATACTAATAACATATTATACTTTAGTAAAACACTTGGGCTATTTTAAATAAGTCATAAACTTAAATTCTTAAAATAGTTTTCCTTCCTTAACATAATTATTCAATCTTATAAGAAATCTAATAAATATTAATATTATTTTAATACTCTTAATATATTTCTTTATTTTAAAAATTTACAACTTCAATAGCATAAATATATCAATATCTATTATAAAAACATTACAGGTTCATTTCATACCATAGATTTAAAGTATTTAAAAATAAACGATTAAACACTTGCTATTTACTGTTGAAATTTAATTGTAAAATTAATACTAAATAATACAGGTTAAAATTCCTTAATTTTTTTCTATTTAAAATATAACATAAAAATTTTATTAAATTCTATTAAATAGGCAAAGTAATATTAACTAAAATATTAGGCTCAATATTAGACTTGAACATATATTTCAAATTCTTTAAACACTTCTTTATAATAAATGAGTCTTTAACTTATATATATATAAATATATATTTAAGTAAAAGCTCACATTTAAAATATTAAGCCCAACACAACTTCAAATAAAATAATGTAATAATATCCATAATTAACATAGACTTAAATGTAAGTTTATCGATAATTATACACAAAATACTCCTTCAAGTTCAAGATACTGGTTTAGAAATGACATATATGTAATCTCATCAATATATGCATTTACTAAAACTAATACCTAATAGCAACTTAATATGAGAGTAGCCAACACTCACTGGGAATAAAAGGAAAACTAAAAGCAACTAAGGCTTATGGGCAGAGGAGGGTCGAGCAACAACTTACTGTGAGAGGGAGAAGTTTCTGGGATGGACTCGCTGAGAGAGGAAGATGCATGGTATGGTGGCTCTGGTGGATGGAAGTGGCCGGCAATGCAACTGGTTTCCTGGGCAGGGTGGTGCGACGTTGAGAGAGAAAGAGAGCGAGTATTCTGTCAAGCCGAAAACATCCGGGAGTGACGACCGTCGTGGCTTACTAGGGCGGTGCGAGGTCTTTTAAGGTGGCCGGTGGTGGCGTCGGCGTGTTCTGGGTAGCGAGGAGTTGCTGCAATGTGGAGAAGCTGCACTAGTGCCATGGTTTTGCGTGGCTGCGTCCATGCGAGAGGAAGGGGTTGTGGGTCTTGTTTCCGTGGTGTTGCTTGGGCTGGGGAGGAGACGTGGAGGAGTTTATGGTGGTTGTCGTGTGGTGGTCTAATGGATGGCTGAGGGAGCTTGCGGGATTGCCATGCAAGGGAAGAACCGATGCTCTGTTTTTTGTTTATGAAAACAGAGGATGCTTTGGGGATGCGCATGGTTGGCTTGGGTATAAACGGTTGGCCGTGAAGGTGCTCGTCCGCGGTGCAAGATGCCACAGGGTAGTGTACGTGTGATACTTATTGGAGGGCCTTCACGGTCATGCATGGTCTGGGCAGTGGAGTCACTGCGGTGATTCCGTAGTTGAGTCGTGGCCTTTTCGGTTGCTGGGTCTCACTGAGTGGTGTCCGTGTGGTTTGTTGTGAAACCATGGAGCTGCGGTGGCAACCCTAGCTCTCGGTTGAAGATATTTTTCATCTACCATGTACGAGTTCTAAATATATAGGGATGGTTGCCGTGAATATAGAATGAAGATGTGCATGAACTGTGAAGTTAACGAGTGAAAATGTGATAAAAACATAACCCTAAAGCTAAGGAGAAGAGATACGTACGTACATGTGCATGTGAAATTAAGTGGAGACATGCGGGGTGGAGAAACTGACCATAAACTAAGTTGGATGGTTTAGGAATCTTAGATAGAATAATAATCCTATAATAATAATAATAATAATAATAATATTTATAGTTATAAGAAAAAATACATAAAACTTATCTTATAGCCTAAACTTAGGGTCGGGTGTAGTTTCAAAAGATGGCATTTCAGTGGAAGCAGTGGTAATTGGTCGACACCAAAGAATGAGGTTAGAAGTTTCTTGGGATTGGCAGGTTATTATCGTTGATTCATTGACGGTTTCTCCAAGATAGCAGTTCCTCTCATTGCACTCACCAGAAAGAATAATAAGTTTGAATGGACAACAAAGTGTGAAGAAAGCTTCTAGGAGTTGAAACAGAGATTAGTAATAGCTCTGGTGTTAACAGCCCCCACTGCTAGAGGAGGATTTTTAGTTTATAGCGATGCATCAAGGCTTAGATTGGGGTGCATATTGATGCAACATGGGAAAGTTATAGCATACACCTCACTCCAGCTAAAAGTGTATGAGTAGAATTATCCCACGTATGATCTGGAACTTGCGGCAGTCATTTTTGCAGTTAAGATTTGGAGACACTATCTTTATGGGGAAAATGGCGAAATTTATATGGATCACAAGAGTTTGAAATATTTCTTCACCAGAAAGAATTCAAAATGAGGCGGAGAAGATGGCTTGAGTTGATCAAGGATTATGATTACACCATCAATTATCACCTAGGCAAAGCTAATGTTGCAGCCGATGCCTTAAGTAGGAAGTCAGTGGGACCAGCAGTTGTAGCCCTTACCACTCAACACCAGTTGTTAATAGACTTAGAAAGAGCCAGTATTGAGGTCATCACTAGTGATATAAGTACTTTTATGGCTACTTTGATAGTTCAACCAGCCTTGTTAGATAGAATCAAAGCTGCTTAGAAAGTGGATTCAGGGATGGTGAAGCTAGTAGAAGAAGTCGGGAATGGAGACAAATCTGATTTTAGTGTCTCAGTGGATGGAGTTTTAAGGTTTAGAGGTAGATTGTACATGCTAGATAATGACGAACTAAAAAGGGTAATTCTCGAAGAAGCACACCGTTTTTTGTACACAATTCACCTGGGGAGTACCAAGATGTAGAATAGTGCTTGACTTACCAACAGGAGAAGGCAGAGCATCAGAGATCAGCAAGATTGTTACAACCACTCCAGATTCCAGAGTGGAAGTTGGAACATATCTCCATGGACTTTCTAATAGGCCTACCAAGGACGTTGAGCGGACAAGGTGATTGTGGACTGCTTAACAAAGACTGATCGCTTTATGCCTATTAAAGTTTCTTATAAGCTAGAGAAACTAGTTGAGTTGTATGTGCAGGAGATAGTGATGTTGCAAGGGGTACCGGTATCCATTGTGTCTGATAGAGACCCTCGTTTCACTTCCAAGTTCTGGCGAAACTTACAAGAGGCAATGGGTACTAAGTTAAGCTTCATTACTGCTTTTCACCTTTAGATAGATTGTGACGCCCCGACTCCCACGTACTAAAAAGCCTCGGGAATCGTGACGTCAGGATGATGACAACTCGGTCACGCATCCCAACGACAAGTGTCAAGTGTGTGCAACAAATAAACAGTGCACAATTAAAAACACAGCGGAAGGTAATAAAGTCAACTAGTACCAGAATTTTAGTTAATACAGACATCCAAAATACAAATACCTTAAAATCAAAGCCAAGTCCCAAAAATAAATACAAGTCTGAAAATAAAAGTTACAGCATGAGTGATCCTAGATCACTCCTCCGGCGGAGCCAGATCCTCAGGCTCGGCATCTGCATCATCAACAAAGTCTGTAGTACCATTAAATGGTACCACAGGTAAGTTATAACCTAACCAAATCCAGAGATAAAATCATATCTACACAACTAACCATGCATGCCCATGATGCAATGTGCAATAATGCAACGCACGCCAAAAATCTCTTTGGCACAAAAATCATTTCCAATAAAATCAATTCCACCATTTTCCAAGAAAATGGCACACAAAAGTCATTATCCATCATTTTCCCAGAAAATGATACACAAAAACAACTCACGCTATTTTCCCAGAAAATGATACACAAAAATAACTCACGCTATTTTCCCAGAAAACAGCCAATTTCCAATTATTCCAATTAACCATATGCACCATGGCCTCCCCTATGGACCATCCGCACTTCCTGGCTACTTTACGAGCGATGCCCAGTTTCGCACCCAGTGCGTTCGGGGCTAGGTCATCCTCTAGCCCCCGCTAGCAGAAGGGCCACAGAGTCGGCACGTCCAACGTCCGATCCCGTTGTCGCCCGGTGACAACCCAGGGGACGTCACTCAGTATCTTACGCTCCTGAGTGACCAGAGGAGCTCCACCGAGATAATGCCCCATCTCGGCTTGGGGTCGTGATACACACGCACCCATAAATCCAATTCTCATGAAAACCCAATTTTCAAAATAATCACATGAACATGAATGCAATACACGAAAACCCAGTTTTCAATTTACAAACATGCCATGTGTGCAAAAATGCAATGAACCAGATCAATCCTCACAACCAATGATCAACTCCCAAAATCACAATACAACCAAAATAACCAATATCCAAAACACATAACCAAACTCCAACAATTAATCCAACCACAATTAACCACACACAAGAAATACTCCGATCAATCCATCCACCCCCGAACTCCTCGGACTCAGTCCGGAACCAACCAGGATACATATATATAAAATATAGCAGTTAATTGCAAAAATATAATTAAATCTCAAAGAATTGTTTAGGAAATACTTACAGCGCTTTAAAAAAATTTTACGGAGGATCCGAGGCACAGGAAATCACCAAAACAGCAAAATTGCATAGTGTAAAAACACTGACCGAAATGCAGTGAATTTTGAATTTTTGCACGGGTTCAAACGGAGACTCGAAATTGATAGGGTAGGGCCTATGGAAGGTGGTGAATCGAATGGTGGTGGTGGTTGGCCGAGAATAGTGGCGGAAACAGGCGGTTTTAAGGCCGGAATGTCAAATCGGAAGTGATGCTCGTATGACCAGCTCCGGCGAAGGATCGGGGCCGGGAATGGTGGAAAAGTTTGGTATTGGGCCGATGAAAATATGGTGAAGAAATGGTGGCCGGAGGTGGCCGGACGGCGGCGGAATGGGGAAAAACCCACCGCGGATTCGATCGGCTCGTGGCGGCTAACGACGGCGTTAGCCGGCCAGATATTGGTAGGGTAGACACACCGGCGGACGGGGAAGGGGCTGGTGCCGGTGGTGTAGTGCACGGCGGCCGGGAGGTGGAGCAGCGGCGGTTGATCCGTTTCACACGGAGGAGAGAGGAGAGAGAAGAGAGAGAAGGGAGAGGGGTCGGGCACGCGGGGGAAGTAGGGGAAAAAGAAAAAAAAGAAAGAAGAAAAAGGAAGAAAAGGAAAAATAGGAGGGAAAAAGAGAAGATCCAGTCTTTCAATCTGGGTCCCGAAAAATCCAACGAAGATGAAATTAAAACCGAAAACTAAATAAAATAAACCAAACGCAGTGAGATGTTTTAAAGGCAACAATAAAAGTTTAAAACCCAAAAATAAATCAATTTAATTTAAAGATCATTTTAAAAGTCAAAATAGTAAATAAAATCTAGAAAGCGCATAAAAATAATTTTCACAATATAAAATATTAAGAAATAATATTTAAAAACTCCCAAAATTTTAAAACAAGATAAATAATCACAAAATAAATTAAATAAATCCACCATTAAAAATACACTAAAATCCGGGATGTTACATAGATGGGCAGTCAGAAAGGACTATTTAGATCTTAGAAGACATGTTGAGGGCATGAAGGCATGTGTGATGGATTTTAAGGGAACTTGGATGCGCCATTTACCATTGGTCGAGTTTGATTATAATAATTGTTTCCAGGCTAGCATTGGAATGGCACCCTACGAGGCTTTGTATGGCAAAAGGTGTAGATCTCTATTGTATTGGGATGAAGTAGGTGAAAGGAGACTTTTGGGGCCAAAGATTATTTAGCAAACCATAGAGGGGCTAGAATGAAAGCAACTCGAAGCCAACAAAAGAGTTATGCAAATAACCATCGTCGCCAGTTAGAGTTTGAGATTGGAGATAAAGTATTTTTAAGGATAGCACCAACGAAAGGGGTTATGAGATTCGGAAAGAAGGGCAAGTTGAGCCATGATATATTGGACCATTTGAGATTCTTGATCAGATTGGACCAGTGGCTTATAGGGTAGCATTACCACCGGCACTCTCAGGAGTGCACAACATGTTTCATGTGTCTATGTTGAGAAAGTACATCCATGACCCCACCCACGTTATAGATCATGAACCACTTCAAATTCAAGAGACTATGACCTACACCAAGGAACAAGTACGGATTTTGGATAGGAAAGAGCAAGCACTACGGTCTTGAACTATCCCTTTGGTTAAAGTGTTATGGAATAATCATGCTATTAATGAAATGTCTTGGGAATTTGAGGAAGAGATGCAAGTTAAGTACCCCCACTTGTTTGACAAGAATTTTGTTAGCTTGTAGCAAATTTCAAGGATAGAATTTTTGTAAGGGGGAGGATGTGAGGCCCAAGCCCAGGGCCTAGACAACAGAAGCCCAACCCGAAGACCACTGCAACGACGCCATTTAGTAGGTTACTCATCTCCTTTCTTTTCTTCCCCCACCCCCTAACAGTTACCTCATTTTCTCTCCTCTATTTTGAGAAAAACTTCTCCTCTAATCCAATTATCCCTAATCGGCAGTTCATTTCCCCTTGCGGTTGGTTTGTCTCCTCAAATCTATAGTTCTCTCAACAGACTCATCTCCTCCTCCTCTCTTGCACGGTGTTCATCTGTCTATAGGTATCTCTCTCTCTCTCTCTCTCTCTCTCTTTCTCTCTCTCTCTCTCTCTCATTTTACACTTTGACTCTAAACTACAAGGCCTCAAGAACCTCGTGAAAACCTCATAAGTTTTTACGAATTGACCAATCGCATAGGTTTTAGTATGTCAATATAGTGTTATCACTCACTTTGGAGCTAGAAGTGCGATTCTAATTATTGAGGTCGTTATAAGTGTCAGAATGCATTATAGTCCACGCCATTAGACTTAGTTGATTATTTAGGATTTTATGGCACAATAAGTTAATTTTCATATTTTCGGATCAAACGCTTATTTGAAATTGTGAAATTATTTTTTAGGGGCACTTCGGGGTTGAATTTTAATAAACGATTTTGACTTTAGGTTAATATGAATATTTAGGATTTTTTAGTGCTAAGTTTATTATTCACTTTTTCGGAGTGAATAGCAACCTCGATAAGCACACTAAGTATAGTGATTTCATGTATAGTGTTTTCAAAATCACAGTGTGGAATGTCCAAATTAGATTAGAGAAGTTTTATTTGGACACTTGGCAAGATCTTAGCCACACATAGTAAATGGTATTAAACATTTGGCACCATGAGGAACGTTTGATGGATTTGAAGGAATCAAGATGTGAGATTATGCCACCGAAGCAAAAACCTCTATTCCATCTGACCAATCAAATTGTGCCAAACCGAAAAAGATTTCCACCATAATGAAATCATATGTGGTTGGAATCCAACTGAGAAAAAGCATGGTTGAAATCGAAATCCTAAATAGTTTTATCCAAACCATAAAGTTGACCTCCAAAACCTACATTAATCAGTTTCTAGATTTGTGTTTAATCGCTTGATTAAATTACTTATAAATACTATTAATCCTTTAAATTTATGTCAGAACATCATTATCCAACCATGTTAACCTTGAAAAATTGATTGGGTCAAGGGATATTCGATTTGGGCTTGATAGCAACTCAAACCCTCTTAAAACCCCAAAATTTAGGCAATTTCACCATAGCATTACTTTTTAACTCAGCAATTCACCCCCCCCCCCCAACATGGATGATCAGATTTGTTCAAGAGGGTTTAGAGGATTCTTGAAGTAAAAGGCTAAAGGGCCATGTAATACCCCGCCTAAAAAAAGCCCTTAGGCCTTGACCTTAGTAGCCTTAATCCTAGTTAATTAGGAGTTGAGCTATTCTAGAATAAGAATAATTTTGGATAGTTGAGTTAGCAAGAGGACCATATACTTTGGGTTTAGTATAATTATCAGAAGACTTTAGTGTAATATTGATTGTTGAGGAAAATGAAGATTTTTGGATCTTGATTGGTTTAGTAGTATTGATTGGAGAATTTTTAGTGATTTATTAATCTTGAGGATAAGAAGCCAAGAGACCCACAAGAGAATGACACATGGCACATTGGATGGTTGCCACAACAATGGGCTAAGAAATTTGGGTAAAATTCTTGATGGACTTAAGAAGGCCCAAGAGATTGGTTTATTAAGGGCCCAAGCTTTTTGGGTATAAAGGCTTAGAGAGACACTAAGGCATTAGGCCCAACTTGATGGACACTAGGCCTAACTTGATGGACATAAGACTTTAGGCCTCTAATGTAGTAAGGATGTGATGGGCGAATGCTAAGATGTTAAAAAGACCATAGGCTCAACTTGGGAGATGTAAAGTCTTAAATCTTTCTTAGAGGACTCTAAAAAATAGGCTCAATGAAAATGATATAATGCAATTGGGCCTAACTTAGTAAGAGTGGAGGTATTAGGCTCTTAATTATGAGTTAATTACTTACATTAAGGTTGATAGTGAGATTAGGGTTAATCATGGTACTTAGTGTTAATGAGCTAAGGATTATAGAGGCAAGCCTATTAGTAATTTTGGTGAGGCTTTTTAGGACTTTAAAGCATTCATGGTCCAAGTCCAAGAAAACTTTGAAACAAGCCTTAAGGAATTCAAGACTAATTATGGCCCAACTATAAGGAAGGCATAAGGCCTTTGGCCCAAACTTGGTATAGAATGGACCCATGACCCGATTAGGCTAAGTCAAATATTTTCAAGCCTAATCGGGTCATGGGTCTTGAGGTTTCTTTTTAACCCTACAAATCTGTAAAATGAGACCCTCTCATTCAAAGTCCAAGAGCCCTTAAACCATAAGCCCACACATTTGCCCTTTTTAAGCCCACATGACCCAAAACCATGTTTGGACTCATTTCACCATTCAAGACCAAAGGCCCAATACACCATACCATTGGTTTCCTTAAACCCAAATCACACTCAAAGTACCCAAATTAGGTTTTGAAAATTGGCTAAAGCCATTAACCATCATGCTTGAGGTTAGTGCACTTTAAGCCATGCTTTGAAACTTAATCATGCTTAATCTTTTCTTAAACTTTTAAATTCAATTTTTTTGAATTAATATTCCCTTAAAATATGATTAGACCATGTTAATACCCTATCCAAACCATCTCACATGTCATTAAGAAAAATGGCATAACAAGCCCAAACCATGCTTCAATCGATTTTGTGCATTGCCCTTTGTAATGCTTGGATTGTTTTGCCCTTGGGTCTAACATTTTTGTGATTTTTACTCAAGGGTAATATGGTCCTTAAACACATCATGAGACCCTCCCAAAGTCTGTTTGAGCCTTGGACGAAATTACTTGCACAAACCAATTCCTTCAACCAAACCGGGTGCACCTTGGTCTAGTTTGTGTAGGAACCATTTGGATTGAATTTGAACCAGCCTTCTGCCATGGTTTGCACCACCACCCCATGCCACTTCCTTCTCCACCCAATCACTAAGAAGTCCCATGACCATCATGAAGGATTTTGACTCATTTTTGCTGCCCAAAAACATCCAAAACCGAACTGATTTTCTGCCACTACAAAATCACCTCCATCCACCTATTTTCAAGGGTTGTTTACTGGTTTTTCTACCACCCAAATGATGCCCCACTACCAGACCCACCTTCTATGATCAATGTAGCAACTGTGGAGAGGTAATCATGGTGGTTTTAGGCCACTATTCCACCGTTGCTACATTGATCCTAGAAGGCAGGTTTGATTGTGGGGCATCATTGGTGTGGCAAAAAAAACTATCAAAAAACCCTTGAAAATAGGTGAATGGAGGTGGTTTTGTGGTGGCAAAAAATCAATTTGATTTTGGATGATTTAGGGTAGCAAAATTGAGTCAAAATCCTCCATGATGGTCATGGGACTTCTTGGTGATTGGGTGGAGATGGAGGTGGCATTAGGTGATGGTGCAAACCATGGCAGGAGGCTGGTTCAAACATGACTCAATCTGTTCCCACACAAACTAGACCAAGGTGCACCCAGTTTGGTTCAATGAATTGGTTTGTGTAAGTAATTTCGTCCAAGGCTCAAACTGACTTTGGGAGGGTCTCATGAGGTGTTTAAGGACCATATTACCCTTGAGGAAAAATCATAAAAATATTGGGCCCAAGGGCAAAACAATCCAGACATTACAAAGGGCAATGCGCAAAACCGATTAAAGCATGGTTTGGGCATGTTATGAAAATTTTCATAATGACATGTGGGTCTGGTTAGCTAGGTCATTAATAGGGTCTTAATTAAGGTTCAAGGAAGTATTAATTCAAGAAAAATTGAATTAAAAAGGTAAAGAAAAGATTAAGCACAATTAAGCTCCAAAGCATGGCTTAAAATGCACTAACCTCAAGCATGATAGTTAATGACCTTAGCCAATTTTCAAAACTTACTTTGGGTCCATTGAGTGTGATTTAGGTTTAATAAAACCAATGGTATGGTGTATTGAACCTTTGGTCTTGAATGGTGAAATAAGCCCAAACATGGTTCTGGGTCACGTGGGCTAAAAAGGGTCAAATGTATGGACTCATGGTTTAAGGGCTCTTGGACTTTGAATGAGAGGGTCTCATTTTACAGATTTGTAGGGTTAAAAAGAAACCTCAAGATCTACTAAATTGGGCTTGAAAAGATTTGACTTGTCCTAATTGGGCCATGGGTCCATTCTATACCAAGTTTGGCCCAAAGGCCTTATGCCTACCTTATAGTTGGGTCATAACTAGTCTTGAATTCCTTAAGGCTTGGTTCAAAGTTTTCTTGGGCTTAGACCATGAATGCGCTAAAGTCTTAAAAAGCCTTAACAAAATTACTAATAGACATGTCTCTCTAATCCTTAGCTCATTAACACTAAGTACCATGATTAACACTAGTCCCACTATCAACCTCAATGTAAGTAATTAACCCATAATTAAGAGCCTAATACCTCCACTCTTACTAAGTTAGGCCCAATAGCCTAATGTCCTTCTCATTTAGCCTATTTTCTAGAGTCCTATAAGAAAGGTTTAAAACTTTATATCTCCTAAGTTGAGCCTATGCTCTTTCTAACATCTTAATCTTCGCCCATCGCATCCTTAGTGCATTAGAGGCCTAAAGTCTTATGTCCATCAAGTTAGGCCTAGTGTCCATCAAGTTGGGCCTAATGCCTTAGTGTCTCTCTAAGCCTTTATACCCAAAAAGCTTGGGCCGTTAATAAACCAATCTCTTGGGCCTTCCTAAGTCCATTAGGAATTTTACCCAAATTGCTTTGCCCATTGTTGTGGCAACCATCCAATGTGCCATGTGTCATTTCTTTATAGGCCTCTTGGCTTCTTATTAATAAATCACTAAAAATTCTCCAGTCAATCTCCAAGAATTTCATTTTCCTCAAAAATCAATATTGCACTAGAATCTCTTAATAATTCTTCTAAACCCAAAGTATACATCTTTTTTGCCAAATCAAATATCCAAAATGTTCTTATTCTCAAATAGCTCAACTCCTAATTAACTAAGATTAAAGCTACTAAGGGAATTTGTTAGGCGGGGTATTACATCCTCCCTCCCTTAAAAGAAGATTTCGTCCTTGAAATCGGGGTATGGATATGGATGCATAATGCATGCAATACTCACATACTATATATACATACCTACCAGAGGTTCTATGGTCCTGAACTAGACAAGAGGTCTTCATTGATATCATTCGACAGTTCCTCTTGAGTGTGGTAGCAGAATATATCCTTTTCTGAGTCATAGTACTTGTCAACTTGTTCTGATGTGTTTTCGATCACTGTAGATCCTTTTTCCCGGTATCGTATACGATGAAAAGAGAGGTTAGTGACTCTAAGGTATCCGTGGAAGAGATAATTGGATACAACGTTTCTTGGTCTTTGCTTCATCCTCTTTCTCCACATGGCTTCTTCAACGTTGTGATTTCGCCAAAGAACCTTCGCAAAAGGAATTTTTTCGGTTCCCAAGTTCCTTTGCTTTCAAATCTATAATTCATACAAAAACTTCCTCGTTTGTCAGATTGAGTTGTAATGAAATGTACTTCAGATCGACAAGGCGACAATTATGGCGGCTAGCTTAAAGTCATGGATGGGGTAATTCTACTCGTGGCTCCTTAGTTGACCAGAAGCTTAAGTGACAACATGTTCATCTTGCATAAATGCACATCTAATCTTAATAATCTAAAGGACCTCTCTACAAACCTTTGGTAATAACCGGCTAATCCTAAAAAACTTCGGACCTTGTGTACTTTGGTAGGATGCTATCAATACACTACTGCTTTGATCTTACTTGGATCAACCACTACTCCTTTACTCGAAGTCTCATGCCCTACGAATTTTACTTCCTAACTTCACACTTGTTGAACTTGGAATACAACCAATGCTCTTTCTATCTTTTTCAACATTAAGCTGAGATGTTGCCTATGTTCCTCTTTTTAAACCTTCAACTCCATTAATTCTAACAAAGCAATACAGTATGGTGTTCCACTTGTGGTAGGTTCTAGATCTATTACAGACTCTGTTTTCCTACTAGGGGTAATCCTGGTAAGTCATCTGTGAACCTCAAGAAAACCCTTAACTATATGTATGCCTTGAATCTCCTTATCACTACTAGAGTCTTCAACTATCAAAGCTAGATAGGCTACAACAATGTTAGCGATGTAGTTTCTAAAAGCCGAGATCAAAAGGGGACATAGCCTTTATAAGTTCCTCTTATTCTACCAACTTCAAGTGGGTTAAACAAAACCTCTTTCCTCTTGTAGTCTAACTTGGCATGACATTTGGATAACCTGCCCATTCCTAATATCAAGTCAAACCACCAATAGACTGAAGATAATCATATCTGCCTCCATAATCCTTCCATCTAACTTAGAGAGAAAATCCTAACGACTCAGGTACACTTGACTATACTTCCATCGGGAATCGTATGGTCTAAGGTAATGATTCTATTGGCAGGTTATACATATGAGCAAATGTCATGGAAACAAATGATTTCGTGGCGCCGGAATCAAAAAAAGTGCAAGCCGTATATTCATATTAATGCGATTTTTCCTAAGGTGTAATCAACTACTGAGTACTAAGTAGCTATTTAAAAAGCTAATTTCTAAGAGGGGTATTGAAGGAAAATACTAGTGATAACGTCTGTTTCCTTGTCCTTTAGGATTTCCTCACTGATATCACTGGGGGTATGTAACACCCTGCTCCCCAATAAAGACATTTTAGAATTTTTCGGGGAGCCAGTGTGCTACTACTGAACTTGACTAAAACTTTTTCTTTTAAATAACGAGCCAGATGCAAAAGATTCCATAAATAAAATATAATTTAATTAATACTTAAAATCCAACATAGAGTCTGTGGAAGCACTTATTTAAAAAAAATATGGAAGTCTCGTGTGCTTATCAAAATAATTTACTTAAATCTTAAACCATAAAAGCTAATCATATCATAATCTGTCTAGGCCTCTATCTCGCCTCTCGGGGTCAAGTCCTGTCCTGCAATCTCATTTTCATAAATTTCATCACCTGGGGTGGTTTAAAAACATGAAAACAAACTAAAATGAGTCAAATACTCAATAAGCACACATCATACAGTAAACATAATAAACATAAGGTTTCTTGAAAAATGTGCTTACTTATAAATACATACGTAAATAATATGAACATGAATATGAGCTTATCTTTCACTTGTCATAGGCCGTTACCCACTGTTGACCCCCGTGAGTTAGGGTTAGCGAATCTAAATAGATTCCGATTCCGCCCGTGGCCGCGGGTTGTGGAATCCATACATAAGGAAGATATACTGGGTGCACTACCAGCATGTACGACCTGGCAATGCAATATGCCCATAACATAGGTACCGTCTTCATATCATAACATAGGCCGTTACGTATCTTATCATTCATATTTCATCATAATCATACTTGCATACTTGTCATATCATATCATAGATTTCAAATGAAATCGCATTCTTTCATAACATGTCATGATGCATGACTTCTCACATAAAATCATGATTTTTTATAAATACTTTAATGCATAAATCTTCACATAAAATCATGCATGGCTTTTCATAAATTATTTTAATGCATAACTCTCATATAAAATCATAACTTTTCATAAATCTTTTGATGCATAATTTCTTTCATAAAATCATGAGTTTTCATAAATATCTTGATGCATAATTATTTACATAAAATCATAGATTTTCATATTTTTATCATGTCTTGGGTACGTAAAAAGGGGCTTCCAATAGAGGTTATTCATGCATAATATTTTTATAAAAGACATGTCGTTTACCGCACATACGTGTAAGGGTATGATCATGCTACTTATCTTGCAGCACTAATCCACTATTTTCCGCACGAAATCGATCACCTATACAATGAGCGTGTAATATCCGTAAATATTCCAATCGAACACGAGCTAAAATATTTAACCCTAAAATGCTAACGTTGACCTATTTTAATTCCTTAATTCTCATTATCCCAAAAAAAAACCATTACTTCCCAAATACCTCGATATTCTCTTAAAAGAAATCCCTAACTAATTAAACTCTAACTTAAAATATTAAACCCAATCAAAATCACTAAACCATTTCTGAAACATAATGAAATCAAATCCAATTTAAAATACAAATATATCACAATGTTCTATGTCTAATTAACCTCAAGTTTTAGCCCACAAGGGAATTAGCCCATTTAAAACTTATGAGAGGTTCATAAAATATAGAAGACTCGGTCAAGTGTCAATAAAACATAGCTATCACATGCAGTGTATCGAAACCGACCCAGACATATTATACCAAGTGATATTCAGTGAAGATACAAGAGTAGGTTACACGGCAAGTGTTAGGGGCAGCCAAGGGTATTATTGTAAACACACACTTCTGCATGCATAATTCTAAAACCAAGCCTACGTACTGATATTGTGAAGAGAAACCGAGTGTTGTGCGAGAGAGAACAAGGGCTCACCGAAGGAGGTGTGTGCGACGGGGGATGGGCTAGATGGTGGCTCAAGGTGGCTGGAAGTGAGGCGGCGCAGCTGGGAGTTTCTCTGCAGTGGTGCAACGCCGAGAGAGGAAGAAAGAGTTCGGTGTAGCTGAAAGCCACCGATAGAGAGGAGGAGGCCAGCGTCGGTCTTGGGTTTACCGGGATGAAGTGGGTACGCCGGGGTTGGGTTGGTCGGCGGTTTCTGGCTTCGTGGTGGTGGTCTGGTGACCCAGTGTGGTCAGTAGTGGCTGGGCCGAGAGAGGCTTACGGTGGGAATACACTTCCCTATTTCGGTGCAGTAAAACAAAGTGTTTTTCTGGTGTGGTTTTTTTGATAGCTGGGCGACGGTTTCAGCAAGGTGGTGGTCGTGGCTTGTTGGGCAGCGGTGATGCCGATGAGTGGAGCTCACAGGTTGGCAACAACAGGACTCGGATTGCACTGCTATGTGCCCTCTCGGTTTACACTCCAGAAAACTGGTTTCGGTGGTGAGTTTTGTGTGTGTTTTATAGGAGGTCTTGGTTTGCTTTTATAGGCAAGGGGGAGGAGGAAGTTGGCTGCACATAGAAGACCTAATCCTATGAGGATACAAACACTAAGAGATCGATACAAGAGGAGTACGTGGTGTGCATGTGCATGTGAGTGGAGACGTGCGGGGTGGGGAAGCCGAATGTGAACTGGGTTGGTTTAGTTTGGAGTTGGGAGTGGGTTTCCCATTCGGAGTTTATTCAACTAGATAGGGGATAAGCACTGCAAGTCTACGGGTGGAGATGGGAGGAGAAAAAAACTTAAGGATTCTAATGGCTTACACGAATCGGTTCACACTAAAAATATGATAAAACTTTTATTAAAACAATCAATAAAAATACTAAAATATCTTATAGTTATAATAATACCAATACTAATAATTATTAAGACTAATAAAATGTAAAATCAGATAATAATAATAATAATAATAATAATAATAATGGAGGCTTAACTCTAAGTTAAATAAAAAAATAATATGTTTGATAAATTCTTTTATAGGCTTAAACTCATTTATTGAGCCTAATAAAATTATCCATAATTTATTCTGAAAAAATATAAGATTAGGTTGGATCGTTACAGGGTAATGGCATAAATGCGAGCTTGAGCAGGTGGCCTCTGATTGGGCCGTTCGTTAGGAATGTACTTGAACATTTTGCGGGCATTCCCGGATCATATGCCCTAATTGTCCGCATCGGTAACACACTCCTAGGCCCACACGGCATTCACCACTGTGGTTCTTTCCACATTTCTTGCAGTTGGAGCTATTGTAACGGCTTTTCCCTTGTTAGCACCTTGAATAATCCTCCTCTTAGCATTATTCCCGCCAGCAAGGAAGGTAGAAGCCCTCTTTCTCTCGAGGTTGATCTGAGCTGTCACACTTTGCTATTCCGCTTCCGCTATTGCAGCCACATTAACCAACTCTTGGAAGTTGTGGATGCAGAATCCAGCCACATAACTGCGAATTCTAGGATTCAACCCTGCTTGAAACTTCTGGGCTTGCATTTTCTCAGTAGCAATCAAGTGTGGGGCAAACCTTTCCAGCTCCATAAACTTTGCAGCGTACTGCTCAACAGTGAGATTGCCTTGTACCAACGTGGCAAACTCCTAGGCCTTCTGAGTCTTCATTGACTCTGGGAAGAAACGATTGTCAAATTCCTCCTTAAACCTCTCCCAGGTGGCGATATTTCCCAATTCTCTAATCAGAAGTTGCCTCTTGGTGTCCCACCAAATTCCAGTTGCACCCTACAGCAGGTACCATGCGTACTGTACCTTCTGTTCCTCAGTACAACCGCTGATCTCAAAGGTCCTATCGAGATCTAATAGACACTTGTTAGATTTCATGGGTCCCTCAGTTCCCATGAAATTGGGGTATCTATATTTCAAGAACTTCTCATAGGAACACCCTTGGTTCTCAAATAGCGGGCGTTGCTGGCTCTGCCTCAAGATTACTTCTTGCTACTGCTTCATGGTCTCTATCATTTGACGAAATGCATATGCCAAATCACGTCCTCCATCGAAATAACTATCCTGATCTCTGTGGGTGTTAGATCCTTTAGCGTTCCTTTCTTGTCTGCCACGCGTCATCTTGTCTTAACCTTCCAACTCCTACGATGTATACATATCAAACTGAGCACTAACTGCAGGATTCAAGCCTATGCAAAACTAATGATCAATCCTATATTCTGGCATAAGATTTCTAAGGACATGTGGGATTACCCAAAGACGAAGTGCTCTAATACCATCGTTGTGATTATTACATACTACTAGTTGCATACCAGGATGCATTGCATATTAACTGTCATGAACAGAGGTATGTAACCTTGTGTTGCATGTCTTGACGCTCTAAGTTTTTGTTCCATCCCAAGCGGGGATTGGGGGCATACACGTTATGAATTTTATGACATTATGTTATATTTAACAATGTATTGAGAACGGGTCTATAGACAACGTAGTTTCAACATGAGTTGTACTATGATCACCGGCAGGTACTCACAGTGCAAATGGAGAATTGTGACATTACCACATGTTATGTTATTAATTAAGATAATGATATAAGTCAATGAGGATAAAATATTTATGAAGAAGTTATGATTTCTCAAAAATGACGATGAAATTATTTACTAAGTAAAAACTCGTGTCTTCATATTTTTAAAAGATGTTGAGGAATCTGGATGGGAGACATGCATACTAATTTTCTACATCTCATGCATTGCATATTTATCATTTTTCATGATTGATTTATCTTTGTGCCAGTTAGTTGTTTAACTTATTGAGATTTCGAGTAAATCTCACCCTTTTATGGGACCACTATCATTCCACTCGGAATGATAGAAGTTGTGTCAGGAATTGACCAGGACAAGATTGATGGAGCACTGGATCTGCATGATTGAGGAGGAGCCAGATTTTGTAAGGAAGCTAGATTTAATTCGGATGTTTATAACCCGAGTCCTTCATGCTATAGATCGCATGAAGAGGATGATATGACTTTGTATATAAGTTTGTACTACATTGGTATTTTGAACATGATGATTTTCAAATGAAGTTGGGATGTTTTTAGTTATTCTGGCATATCTTACATTTTAACCTTTTATTTTCGCTGCGATTAGTGCATATTGCTAGTTGCATACTAAGATGCATTGCATATTAAGGGGAGGTTTGGGGGTTGAGATGAGAATTTTGTGTTTTTTTTTAAAATTTAAAATATTATTTTTTAGTTTTGGGATTTGAAAATTTTAAATTGAGATTTGAAAAAGTTGTATTGGGATTTGAAAAAGTTGAATTGTTTATTATATTTTGTATGGGGATTTGAAAAATGTGTAATGATGAGTTGAGATGAGAATTCTTGAGAATTCTTGACCCCCAAACCTGCCCTAACTGTCATGAACGGGGGTATGTAACCTTGTGTTGCATGTTTCGACGCTCTAAGTCTTTGTTCCATCACAATGGTGGTATCAGAGTAGTTCCTCTCTGGGTAAACCCACATGTCCTTAGGAATCTGATGTCAGAATATAGGTTTGAATCATTAGTTTTGCATAGGCTTGAATCTTGCTGTTAGAGCTCAGTCTAAAATGCAAACATCACAGTTGTCGGAAGGATTAAGACAAGATGACATGTGGCAAACAAGAAAGGAACGCTGAAGGATCTAACACCCACAAAGATCAGGATCGTTATTTCAATGGAGGGCGTGATTTGGCGAACACGATTCGTCAAATGACAGAGACCATGAAGCAGTAGTAAGAAGTAATCCTGAGGTAGAGCACCGTTGTGACGCCCCCAAGCCCCGCTTGGGATGGAATGAAAACTTAGAGTATTGGGACATGCAATACAAGGTTACATACCCTCGTTCATGATAGTTAATATGCAATGCATTCTAGTATACAACTAGCAGTATGTAATAATCGCAGCTGAAATAAAAGGTTAGAATGTAATATATGCCAGAATAACTGAAATCCTAACTTCATTAGAAAATCATCACGTTCAAAATACCAATGTAGTATAAACTTATATGCAAAGTCATATCATCCTCTTCATGCGATCTATAGCATTAATAACTTGGACTATAAACATCATAATTAAACCTAGCCTCCCTACAAAATCTGGCTCCTTCTCAATCATGCGGATCCAGTGCTCCATCAATCTTGTCCTAGTCGATTCCTGACACAACTTCTGTCATGTCGAGTGGAATGATAGTGGTCCCATAAAAGGGCGAGGTTTACTCGAAATCTTAGTAAGTTAGACAACTAACTGGCATAAAGATAAATCAATCATGAAAAATGATAAATATGCAATGCATGAGATATAGAAAATTAGTATGCATGTCTCCCATCCAAATTCCTCAACATCTTTTAAAATTTTGGAGACACGAGTTTTTACTTAGTAAGTAATTTCTTCATCATTTTTGAGAAAAACAAAAATTCTTCATAAAAATTTCATCATAAACTTTCATCATCATAGACATACATCATTATCTTAAATAATAACATAACGTGTGGTAATATCACAGTTTCCCATATGCACTGTGAGTACATATCGGTGATTGTAGTACAACTCTCGTTGAAACTACGTTGTCTATAGACTCGTTCTCAATGCATTGGTAAATATAACATAAAATTCATAACGTATACACCCACCAACATTAGGTGTGTCATAACATATTGACTTCGCTCCGGTGTTCTTTAAAAAGAACCCATACGAAGCCTGTTAACTATTTTTCGTCAACCTAGAGGTTATCACTCCATTACTAAACACTCCAGAGTAGACAGAGGAGTTCCACCAGGATAATTTTCCATCCTGGACTTTGGGGTCATGACAAAATGATTTTCATGCTATGCTTTGGAAAATGTTTCTCATGACGTGTGCGTATGTAGTAAATTTCATGCAAAAATGACATTTATAAATGTAATATGAAAAAATGATAAAAATTTCACATGTCATGTAGGTATGCACTCAATGTATCACATAACATGATAATTTATGCTAAAAATGATAATTGAAGTATGAAATGAGCATTTATCAATAATTCATAAATAATCTATCAAAGTGTAAGTTAGAGGCCAACTTACAAACTTTTGGAGAAATTAGCATCGTAGCTGCTTAAATCATGTGTATACTAAGTTAGGGTTAATACTCTCATGGATAGGTTCAAAATCAAAGGCTTAAAAAAATCGGGTATTTACAAAAATATCCCTAGACTTTCAAAAAATACCATTTAGGCCCTAATTTTTCAATAATTGCAAACGAACTCCAAATTTAACCAAATTTTATGGAATTCATATTTTTGGTATTCTAAAATCATCTATGCCCTTGAAATTTTCAAAATTCAAGTGAAACTTGTCCAATTAGTCCCAACCCGTGGCATGCAACCTAGTTGATGCCTATGTGTAATTTCAACTATTGATCCATATGAATGCATGCATATGAGATTTTTCTCTAATCACTAATGATAACTAACATATTTAGGGACATTATTAAGTCTAATACTTGAGTAATCAAGTTCATCCCAACACTTAATCAAAGCTATGAAATCCTTAATCACCAATATGCTTAAAACCGATCCATGCTTGAAGATCAAAACAAGATAGATTTAAAACCTATCATGGCGTGCTTCCAACCACAAATTTAACCTTCCATAATCATGTTAGGATAATGATAGATCATATAAAATCATGCTTAGTGCATGCCATAGCTAAATTGCTATTTAAAAGTATTCAATCATTCAAACCTTCCTTTAATTGACCCGGTTTTGCATTAAGCATCGTAACCTTCTCAAAACTCAACCAAATTTCATACGAACACTTGGAAACAAATATTTAAATTCTATCTGAGATCGAAATGAAGAAAACTTACAAATTTCGTGGCCTTCCAAGCACTCTAGACTACCTTACACAAGAACACTCAAGAACTCACCAAAACTCACTCAGTTTGCACTCTTTTGATCTCTAAGAGGGGGAAATGCTCTCAAGGCTCAAGAGGATGTTTGGAGCTATGGTGTGGGTGAAATTAGAATGGAAGGGAAGTATTTATAGGAGGCCAAGGGGTAAGGGGCGTTGGCTTGGGTGCTTGGTGATTGGGTGAAGTGGGAGGTGCTCAAATCTGAAAAATTTCCAGATTTGCTTTCATGAGCTTAGGTCAGCTTGTGCAAGGGGAATAGTGGCCTAAAACCACCATTATGACCTCTCCATAGTTGATACATTGGTCCTAGAAGGCAGGTATGGTCGTGGGGCATCATTTGGGTGGCAGAAAAACCATCAAACAACCCTTGAAAATAGGTGGATGGAGGTGGTTTTGCGGTGGCAGAAAATCAGTTCGGTTTTGGATGTTTTTGGGCAGAAAAAATGAGTCAAAATCCTTCATGATGGTCATGGGACTTCTTGGTGATTGGGTGGAGAAGGAGGTGGCATGGGGTGGTGGTGCAAACCATGGCAGAAGGCTGGTTCAAATTCAATCCAAATGGTTCTTACACAAACTAGACCAAGGTGCACCCGGTTTGGTTCAAGGAATTGGTTTGTGAAAGTAATTTCGTCCAAGGATCAAACTGAATGTGGGAGGGTCCCATGAGGTGTTTAAGAACCATATTACCCTTGAGGACAAACCATAAAAATGTTGGGGCTAATGGCAAAACAGTCCAAGCAATACAAAGGGCAGTGCATAAAACTGATTGAAGCATGGTTTGGACTTGTTATGCCATTTTTCTTAATGACAAGTGAGATGGTTTGGTATTAACATGGTCTAATAATGGTTTAAGGGAGTATTAATTCAAGAAAATTTGAATTTAAAAGTTTAAGAAAAGACTAAGCATGATTAAGCTTCAAAGCATGGCTTAAAGTGTACTAACCTCAAGCATGATGGTTAATGGCCTTAGCCAATTTTCAAAACCAAATTTGGGTACTTTGAGTGTGATTTGGGCTTAATAAAACCAATGGTATGATGTATTGGGCCTTTGGTCTTGAATGGTGAAATGAGTCCAAACATCGTTTTGGGTCATGTGGGCTTAAAAGGGCCAAATGTATGGACTCATGGTTTATGGGCTCTTGGACTTTGAATGAGAGAGTCTCATTTTACAGATTTTTAGGATTAAAAAGAAATCTAAAGATCCACTAAATTGGGCTTGAAAATATTTGACTTGGCGTAATTGGGCTATGGGTCCATTCTATACCAAGTTTGGCCCAAAGGCCTTATGCCTTCCTTATAGTTAGGCCATAACTAGTCTTGAATTCCTTAAGGTTTGGTTCAAAATTTTCTTGGGCTTGGACCATGAATGCTCTAAAGTCATAAAAGCCTCACCAAAATTACTAATAGGCTTGCCTCTCTAATCCTTATCTCATTAACACTATGTACCATGATTAACACTAGTCCCACTATCAACCTCAATGTAAGTAATTAGCCTATAATTAAGAGCCTAATACCTCCACTTTTACTAAGTTAGACCCAATAGCATTATGTCCTTTTCATTTAGCCTATTCTTTAGAGTCCTCTAAGAAAGGTTTAAAACTTTATATCTCCTAAGTTGAGCCTATGCTCTTTCTAACATCTTAATCTTCGCCCATCGCATCCTTAGTGCATTAGAGGCCTAAAGTCTTATGTCCATCAAGTTAGGCCTAGTGTCCATCAAGTTGGGCCTAATGCCTTAGTGTCTCTCTAAGCCTTTATATCCAAAAAGCTTGGACCCTTAATAAACCAATCTCTTGGGCCTTCCTAAGTCCATCAAGAATTTTATCCAAATTGCTTAGCCCATTGTTGTGGCAACCATCCAATGTGCCATGTGTCATTTCCTTATGGGCCTCTTGGATTCCTATTAATAAATCACTAAAAATTCTCCAATCAACCTCCAAGAATTTCATTTTCCTCAAAAATCAATATTGCACTAGAATCTCCTAATAATTCTTCTAAACCCAAAGTATATGTCGTTTTTGCCAAATCAAATATCCAAAATGTTCTTATTCTTAGATATCTCAACTCCTAATTAACTAAGATTAAAGCTACTAAGATCAAGGCCTAAGGGCATTTTTTAGGCGGGGTGTTACATCCTCTCCCCCTTAAAAGAGGATTTTGTCCGCGAAATCGGGGTATGGATATGGATGCATAATGCGTGTAATACTCACATACTATATATACATACCTACCCGAGATTCTATGGTTCTGAACTAGATAAGAGGCCTTCATTGATATCATTCGACAGTTCCTCCTGAGTGTGGTAGCAGAATATATCCTCTTCTGAGTCATAGTACGTGTCAGCTTGTTTTTCCATTTCCCTCCATTGCTCAATTGATGCGTCTTCGATCTCTGGAGATCCTTCTTCATGGTATCATATGCGACAAAAAGAGAGGTTCGTGACTCTAAGGTATCCGTGGAAGAGATAATTGGATACAATGCTTCTTTGTCTTTGCTTCATCTTTTTTCTCCATGTGGCTTCTTGAACGTTGTGATTTTGCCAAAGAAACTTTGCTAAAGGAATTTTTTGGTTCCCATGTTCCTTTGCCTTCAAATCTATAATTTTTAGAGAAACTTCCTCGTTTGTCAGATTGAGTTGTAATGAAATGTACTCTAGATCGCCAAGGCAAAAATTATGGCGGCTAACTCAAAGTCATGGATGGGGTAATTCTGCTCGTGGCTCCTTAGTTGTCGAGAAGATTAAGTGACGACACGTTCATCTTGCATGAATACACATCTAATTCTTAATAATCTAAAGGACCTCTCTACAAACCTTTGGTAATAACTGGCTAATCCTAAGAAACTTTGGACCATGTGTACTTTCGTAGGATGCTATCAATACACTACTACTTTGATCTTACTAGGATTAACCACTACTCCTTTACTCGGAGTCTCATGCCCTAAGAATTTTACTTCCTAACTTCACACTTGTTGAACTTGGAATGCAACCTATGCTCTTTCAATCTTTTTTGACATTAAGCTGAGATGTTGCCTATGTTCCTCTATTTGAACCTTCAACTCCTTTAATTCTAACAAAGCAATATAGTATGGTGTTCCACCTGTGGTAGGTTCTAGATCTATTACAGACTCTGTTTTCCTATTGGGGGTAATCCCGGTAAGTCATCTGTGAACCTCAAGAAAACCCTCAACTATAGGTATGCCCTGATTCTCCTTATCGCTACTGGAGTCTTCAACTATGAAAGCTAGATAGGCTACAACAATGTTAGCGATGCAGTTTCTAAAAGCCAAGATCAAAAGGGGAAATAACCTTTATAATTTCCTCTTATCCTACCAACTTCAAGTGGGTCAAACAAACCCTATTTCCTCTTGTAGTCTAACTTGGCATGACATTTGGATAACCTGCCCATTCCTAATATCAAGTCAAACCACCAACAGACTGAAGATAATCATAGCTGCCTCCATAATCCTTCCATCTAACTTAGAGGGAAAATCCTAAGGACTCAAGTACACTTGACTATACTTCCATCGGGAATCGTATGGTCTAAGGTAATGATTCTATTGGCAGGTTATACGTATGCGCAAACGTCATGGATACAAACGATTTCGTGGCACCAGAGTCAAATAAAGTGCAAGCCGTATATTCGTATAACGTGATTTTTCCTAAGGTATAATCAACTACTGAGTACTAAGCAGCTATTTAAAAAGCTAATTTCTAAATAGGGGTATTGAAGGGAAATACTAGTGATAACGTCTGTTTCCTTGTCCTCTAAGATTTCCTTGCTGATATCACGAGGGGTGATGGCATAAAACTGATCATCACTAACATCTTTAGGGACATTACTAAGCCTAATCCTTAAGTAATCAAGTTCATCCCAACACTTAATCAAAGCTAAGAAATCCTTAATCACTAATATGCTTAAAACTGATCCATGCTTGAAGATCAAAATAAGATAGATTTAAAACCTATCATGGCATGCTTCTAACCACAAATTTAACCTTCCATAATCATGTTAGGATAATGATAGATCATATAAAATCATGCTTAGTACATGCCATAGCTAAATTTCCATTTAAAAATATTCAATCATTCAAAGCTTCCTTTAATTGACCCGATTTTGCATTAAGCATCATAACCATCTCAAAACTCAACCAAATTTTGTACCAACACTTGGAAACAAAGCTTAAAATGCTAGCTAAGATCAAAATGAATAAAACTTACAAATTTCTGTGAACCTCAAGAAAATCCTCAACTATAGGTATGCCCTGAATCTCCTTATCACTCCTGGAGTCTTCAACTATCAAAGCTAGATAGGCTATAACAATGTTAGTGATGCAGTTTCTAAAAGCTGAGATCAAAAGGGGAAATAGCCTTTATAGGTTCCTCTTATACTACCAACTTCAAGTGGGTCAAACAAAACATCTTTCCTCTCGTAGTCTAACTTGGCATGACATTTGGATAACCTGCCCATTCCTAATATCAAGTCAAACCACCAATAGACTGAAGATAATCATATCTACCTCCATAATCCTTCCACATTTCTTGCAGGTGACAGGTCGAGCTATTATAACGCCTTTTCCCTTGTTAGCTCCTTGAATAATCATCCTCTTAGCATTATTCCCGCCATCAATGAAGGTAGAAGCCCTCTTTCTCTTGAGGTTGATCTGAGCTATCACACTTTGTTGTTCTGCCTCTGCTATTGCAGCCACATTAACTAACTCTTGGAAGTTTGGATGCGGACTCCATCCACATAACTGCAAATTCTAGGATTCAACCCTGTTTGAAAATTTTGGGCTTGCATTTTCTCGGTAGCAATCAAGTGTGGGGCAAACCTTCCCAGCTCCATAAACTTTGCAGCATACTGCTCAACAATAAGATTGCCTTGTACCAACATGGAAAACTCTTGGGCCTTCTGAGTCTTCATTGACTCTGGGAAGAAACGAATGTCAGATTCCTCCTTAAACCTCTCCCAGGTCAAAATGGTGATATTTTCCAATTCTCTAATCAAAAGTTGCCTCTTGGTATCCCACCAAATTCCAGTTGCACCCTACAGTAGGTACCCTGCGTACTGTACCTTCTGTTCCTCAATACAACTGCTGATCTCGAAGGTCCTATCGAGATCTAATAGCCACTTGTCAGCTTTCATGGGTCCCTTGGTTCCCATGAAATTGGGGTATCTATATTCCAGGAACTTCTCGTAGGAACACCCTCGGTTCTTAAATAGCGGGCATTGCTAGCTCTACCTCAGGATTACTTCCTACTGCTGCTTCATGGTCTCCGCCATTTGACGAATCGCATCTGCCAAATCACGTCTCCTGATCTCTGTGGGTGTTAGATCCTTCAGCGTTCCTTTCTTGTCTACCACGTGTCATCTTGTCTTAATCCTTCTGACAACTATGATGCATGCGCATCAGACTGAGCTCTAACTGCAAGATTCAAGCCAATGCAAAACTAATGATTCAAACCTATATTCTGGTATCAGATTCCTAAGGACATGTGAGATTACCCAAAGATGAACTACTCTGATAGCACCGCTGTGATGCCCCCAATCTCCGCTTGGGATGGAACGAAAACTTGGAGCATCGGGACATGCAACACAAGATTACATAACCCCGTACATGACAGTTAATATGCAATGCACCTTAGTATGCAACTAGCAGTATGCAATAATTGTAGCGAAAATAAAATGTTAAAATGTAAGATATGCCAGAATAACTAAAAACATCCCAACTTCATTAGAAAATTATCATGTTCAAAATACCAATGTAGCATAGACTTCTATACAAAGTCATATTGTTCTTTTCATGCTTTCTAAAGCATGAGGGACTTTTACTATAAACATCAACATTAAATCTAGCTACTTCACAAAATCTGGCTCCTCCTCAAACATGCGGATTCAGTAATCTATCAATCCTGTCCTAGTCGATTCCTGACACAACTTCTATCATTCCGAATGGAATGATAACTCGGAATGATAGTGGTCCCATAAAAGGGTGAGATTTACTTGAAATCTCAGTAAGTTAAACAACTAACTAGCACAAAGATAAATCAATCATGAAAAATGATAAATATGCAATGCATGAGATGCAAAAAATCAGTATGCATGTCTCCCATCCAGATTCCTCAACATCTTTTAAAAATATGGAGACACGGGTTTTTACTCAATAAGTAATTTCGTCATCATTTTTTAGAAAACATAACTTCTTCATCAAAATTTCATCATAAACCTTCATCATCATAGATTTACATCATTATCTTAATTAATAACATAACGTGTGGTAATGTCACAGTTCCCCATATGCACTGTGAGTACCTGTCGGTGACCGTAGTACAACTCTCATTGAAACTACGTTGTCTATAGACTTGTTCTCAATGCATTGGTAAATATAATATAACATCATAAAATTGATAATGTGTACACCCACCAGCGTTAGGTGTCATAACATGTTGATTTTGCTCTGGTGTTCTTTTATAAGAACCCATACGAAGCCTGTTGACTGTTTTTCATCAACCTAGCGGTTACCACTCCATTATTAAATACTCCAGAGTGGACAGAGGAGTTCCACCAGGATAATTCCCCATCTTGGCCTTTGGGATCGTGACAGGCCACCTCACTCTTTCAATTTTACACTCAACCTAAAGAGAATATCTTGGGCTAATTTTTGTATATTGTATTGGGTAGAAAAGACTAACACTGAAGCTCCATTTTATCCTTATCATCTTCCATAACTTGTGTAAGAAGCCCTCTGTAACACCCTGCTCCCCAATAAAGACATTTTAGAATTTTTTTTTTTTGGGAGCCAGTGTGCTACTACTGAACTTGATTAAAACTTTTTCTTTTAAATAACGAGCCAGATGCAAAAGATTCCATAAATAAAATATAATTTAATTAATACTTAAAATCCAACATAGAGTTTGCGGAAGCACTTATTTAAAAAAAAAATATTGAAGTCTCCTGTGCTTATCAAAATAATTTACTTAAATCTTAAACCATAAAAGCTAATCATATCATAATCTGTCTAGGCCTCTACCTCGCCTCCCGGGGTCAAGTTCTGTCCTGTAGTCTCATCCTCATAAATGTCATCACCTGGGGTGGTTTAAAAACATGAAAACAAACTAAAATGAGTCGAATACTCAATAAGCACACATCATACAGTAAACATAATGAACATAAGGTTTCTTTGAAAAACATGCATACTCATAAATACATATATAAATAACATGAACATGAACATGAGCTTATCTTTCACTTGTCATAGGCCGTTACCCACTGTTGACTCCCGTGAGTTAGGATTAATGAATCTAAATAGATTCTGATTCCGCCCGTGGCCACGGGTTGTGGAATCCATACATAAGGAAGACATATTGAGTGCACTACCAGCATATACGACATGGCAATGCAATATGCCCATATCATAGGTACCGTCTTTATATCATAACATAGGCTGTTACGTATCTTATCATTCATATTTCATCATAATCATACTTGCATACTTGTCATATCATAGATTTCAAAAGAAATCACATACATACTTGTCATATCTTGTCATATCATATCATAGATTTCAAATGAAATCGCATTCTTTCATAACATGTCGTGATGCATGACTTCTCACATAAAATCATGATTTTTCATAAATATTTTAATGCATAAATCTTCACATAAAATCATGCATGGTTTTTCATAAATTATTTTAATGCATAACTCTCACATAAAATCATAACTTTTCCTAAATCTTTTGATGCATAATTTCTTTCATAAAATCATAAATTTTCATAAATAACTTGATGCATAATTATTTACATAAAATCATAAATTTCTATATTTTTATCATATCTTGGGTACGTAAAAAGGGGCTTCCAATAAAGGGTATACATGCATAGTATTTTATAAAAACATGCCGTTTTACAATACATACGTGTAAGGGTATGATCATGCTACTTACCTTGCAGCGCTAATCCACTATTTTCGACGCCTATAAAAATAAATACGAATTTGCATAAATTTCTAATTTAAACATATGAATTTATTTAAAACCTAAACAACTAAAGTATCCTCTATTTTCTAAACCTAAAATCTCCCAACACTAAATTATTTCTCAAACTATAAATCTTAAAGAGTAGGGGCTTTAATCTACGGGTTGCATGCATGCGGGAGATGACTTAAGTGAGAGACAAAGGGCAGGGGCATTTTGGGAAAGTTAAGGATAAAGGAAATAAAAGAAGAAAAACCTAGCCTATGGGAGAAGTGGATCGTGCGATGCTTACCGAGAGAAGGATTCGGCTGCGACGAAGGGTCGTGGTGGCTGGCCGAGGTTCACGGTGGTTATGAGTGGCCGACATAGTGCTGGGTTTCTCTGGGCAGTGTGCGGCGTAATAAAGAGAGTGAGTGAGGGGGAGTTTACGGGATGAATGAGAGGGAGAGGTCACGGCATGAGGGGGAGGACTTACGTATGGTGGTCTGGGCGTAGTGTAGCCGAGCTGTGGCCGTGTGGTGTGGACGTTTCAGGCGAGGAGTGACGGCTGGCAAGGTGGAAACTTGGCTCTACGGTGGCTCCGAAATTGCTCTGTTTTAATGGATCAAAACAGAGGTCCTTCGGCGTTGGTGAGACTGTAATTCTTTGTTGATTTCCAACGTGGGTTCACGGCTGACTTTGGTGGTGAGGTCTGAGTGGTTGGCTGGAAGTCACGGTGGAGGACTGAGCTAGGAACCACGGTTGTTTTTTAGTTTTCACGGTGGAGAGAAAATTCTCTGTTTTCAGGGGTGCAAAACAGAGTATTTGGCAGTGCAAATTTTCGGTGGTTGCCGTGTGTGGAGCTGGAGCTTTCTGGTGGCTGGTTAGGTAGAACGGAGGCTATCTTAATGGGGTTTGCAGCGGTGTGGATTTACATGTGATGAGGTGGTGGGCGGTGCCATATGGCAAACGGAAAGAGGGCTCACGCAGGTCTGGGCAGTGGGCTGGCAGTTTGGGAAGTGCTGAAATGAAGGTTCTCTGCGTGCGTGAGTGTGTTTTGATGTTAGGCAGCAGTGTATTTATAGACCTAGATGGTTGAGAATCAAAAGGAAAACCCTAGAGGTGCAACATGCATCATGTGGAGAAAAGTTTACGATGGGGCTGTGTATCGTGCAATGATGGTGTCGAACTAAACCGTGCATGAAGTGAAGTCTACCACGGTGAGGAGTCTGGTGTTGGTTTGATCTAAGGATCCTATTCGAGCTGGGAATCCAACAGTGTAGGAAAACATGTGCACGCACGAACTTGAGATAGTGGTTCAAAATAATATAAACACTAACAAGAAACCTATCTTAAAATATATCTCTATTTAATAAATAAAAAAAAAGTTAATCCTACATCATCTGTAAAAAATATTAACCGGAAAAAATAATAGTCTAATTATCGAGCCCAATAAAATATCCGTAATTAATCCCTAATAATATAGGATCGGGTCGTTACACCCTCCTATGCACTTCACATGAAAATCATCTCCCCTTTATACTTTTCTTTGATAAAACATAAAAGACACTCTCGGTCAGCTTTTTGGAACTCTTTTGCACGCCTAACTCGAAACCTTTTTTAAGTGTTTTATTGCAAAGTTCCCTTCATAAAAGTTGTTCCTGTTTGAGTCTAGTTTATTTGGATAGATTATTTGTTCTATTTGGTGATCATGTCATTGATCAAAAGTTGTTTAAACCCCATAAATGTCATTTTGGGTGATAAATTGGAGAATGTGTTATATTTTGGAGTTTTTTACCAAACTAATGGATAGATCTTGGTCCTAAGTTTTTATGGAGTACTTTTAACATTTGTATATGATTATTGGTTGAGGATTTTTTGCATGACTAAAAGTTTTGGTGAAATATTTTCTTAGATTTAAAAACTTAGAAACTGGAAGAGGCAAAATAGTTTCTGCTTTGAGAAAGTTTAAATCTTTTATGGTTTAATCTTATTCCATTGGCTTTGATATTTTTATTTAAGGATCCTAAGACTCTTATATACATGTTAGAATGTTGTTTATAATATATTTGATGTTAGTTTCAAAGATATGAAACTTTATGCAATGAGATATTAGGTTAGGCCAAAGTGATGATGTTCTTGACTAAATTCATGTTTTGGTTAATTTTTAACCATGTGATCTTGAGTTTAAAGCTTAGATATATTTTAGAACACCTTTTTAAACCATGTTATGTTTTGGATTGAAGATCATATCTTTGTAAGTCATGGATCAAGAGGGTGATCAAAACAAGTTAGAAACAAAAATCTGGTTTGAACTTAGGAGAAAAACAGAAAAGTTAGTATGGTTTTAGTGATTTGGTAACTTTTTTTCATGATTAAAAACATGATTTTTATTAGGAATATGTTATGATTATATTACAAGAAAATGTTTTATTTAATTATAAGTTTTAAAATTTAAAAGAATTGCAACAAAAATCAAGGGATTAGCCTATGTAAGTTTCGGCCCCTATAGAGTTTTAATGGTTTTGTTTAGTTTTAAATTTTCTTGATTTGATATTTGAGCTTAGGACAAAATTTATATGAGGTATGTAAAGTTTGGTAATTTTTAGAGTTAGGATGCAAAATCCTTAAGTTAGGGGTAAAATAGTTATTTTTCCACATGTAAAGGGTAAATTGATAATTTTACTCTATATTAATATTTTTTGATATTTCTAATTGTTAGTAATTGAGTTCTAACTTTTAGAAATCACAACTTTCAATTTCTCATGATCGCACTTGAGTTTTATCTAGAAACGCGAAAACTAAGGTAAGTTAGCTTTTAACTTACTATTTGTTTAATGTGTATGAGTGATAAGTAAAAGAACTACAGTGTATATATTTATGTTATCATATGTGTCATACCAAGTTATTACATATCTATTTGTGACACAAAATTTATTCTGTCATGTATTGCTATACATTGATATACATTGCAAGTATGTTATCTATTACATGTATGTCATGTCATGTAATATTCATTGTTGCAAGTATATCATGTTAAGTATGTTATTTGTTACATGTTATGCCATGTTATAAAATATTTTCTGTTACATGTTATGCCATGTTATGCAATGTTGTATATTACATGTTATGTCATGTTACAAAATGTTTATATTTCGAGAAAGTCATGTCTTCCAAGTTATGTTCAAGTCATGTTGTGTTGCATTAGAGCTCCTGTCCTTTCGTATTCCAGTCAAATTTTGTCTCGAATACAGTTTGTGTATTTTGAGAACAGTCATGTCAAGTTGTTCATGAATCTCACATTCATGTACATCCCCATGCAGTTAAGTTATTGTTCAGTTCATAGTTATTGTTAAATCATAGTAACCCCATGAGATAAGACTACTCTATCATGGTAATCCCATGAGATAAGACTATGCTATCGTGGTAGCATCATGAGATAAAAACATCATGGTAATTCCATGAGATAAGAATATATTTCAAGTTCATGTTAAGTTAGGTCTTAGATCAAGTTCATGTTAGGTCAAGTCAAGTCTCAGTTTAAGCAAGTCCAGTTCAATTCATGCTTCAGTTTAAATTATGTCAGTTATGTTATGTTGTATGTCAAGTTATGCTATAATTACTTATGACTTTGATTCTGCATTTATGTTTTTACTGCCATGTACGCATCATTAACTTGTATGGAGGTTTTCTATTAACTTGATGAGATTTATAATCAAATCTCACTGTGGTAGTCTCAACTATCATTCTCACCCGAATGGTAGATCTTGTTACAGGACTTGAAGGAGAACCGGGATTGGACCAATTGGACATGATCGATTGAGCGACAGTGTGGCGTCAATGTTAATATAATAGTTAACTTAAATTACTACTTGTACTATGGAGTTGCATCTCCAATACTTTTTTTATCATAGCCATGTTAGGCTAGCGTTATTATCTCAACTATTTTGTAAGTCCTTTTGTATGGAGTATGTTTTTTAAGTATTTGGGATATTTTCAGTTTGGTGCATAGTATTGCTAAAGAAAAAAAAGCTATCTGCTGCAAATATTGCATAATGCTAGATGCACATTAGGAACATTGCATCATATATGTCATAAACGGGGGTAGGTAACCTTATATTGCATGTCTCAGACTCTCGGCGCTTCAAATGTCCGTCCAATTCCAAGCAAAATTTGGGGGTGTCACACCAAGTCACCCTTTGGTCTTCCCTATGCAAATCCCATCTTAAGGGAAAAGGGAGGATGCCACTTGTCTTGCATGCATTGGTTGGTGAAAAACTTGGAGGGACACTATATAAAGAGGTAGCCGAAAATCTGGGAGTCCTTTTTGCAAAACGTTTTCTTGTTCTCCTAGTGCATTTCGACCACCACACTCATTCTCTCCCTAGTTTCTATTTTTCCCACATTTTCTCTCTAGCCAAACACCACCATTTTCTTGTATCACCAAGAAACCAGTCACCATATTTAGTATAGGAGCTCTACACTTGGAGGTAAGAATCACTTCACTTCTTTTCTTGATACACACACACAACCAAGTGAAGAACTCATCTAGTCATTTTCATTTTCATATTTTTGCTAATATTATCATTGGACTTTTTGTAAGTAAACTTCCAACCTATCTTCGATATTATTTGTATATATATTGTGAACTCTTGTTTGTTTACTTTCTTGAACGATGTGATTACTTGTTTGACTATTGCTATTATTTCATGTATGTCTATTCGGCGTACGTGATGCTATGAATATTTGTATAAAATTGTGATTTGAAGCATGATATTCCATGTTGATGTATTTGACCCTTGTGTATTTGTGCATGAAGTTATTACTTAGATCTAGTATTTCTATGATGCTATTTTCAGCTACGGTTAAAAGTGATGAGATACATTACCTTGTGATGCATGATTAAACAAAGTTTTCAAATATGATACATGTTACTTTTGGTTTTGCCATGTATATTGGTTTTGCATGTTTCTTTGGATCTAAGATCTAATGGAAGCATGATGTTATGAGTTGGAATGAAGAAAATACATAGTTTGGAAGGCCTAGATGGATCGGCCAAGACATCTTTTGGGTTATCAAAATCTGTTTTGATGCTTGGAGGAAGGAATCGATTATGTTTGCATGAAATTATCCTTGTTTATATGTTCAAATATTTTCAAGCTATGATATGAGATGCATGCTATGTAATGAGCTATGTTATTCAGCTTTTACATGTTGCATGAACAAGATTAATGTTTCATCATAAGTCCATGTCACATGTCTCATGCATTTGGATCCATGTTTTAAAAAGAAAGAGTCAAAGATGTTTTATAACGACCCCCAATGCTAGGATGGGAAAGTTTCCTAGTGGAACTCCCTGTCCACTCTGGAGTGTCTAAAGTCTAGTGGAAACCCTTGGAAGGACACCGGAGCGGAGTTGCACCTAAAGCTAGTAGGTGCATATTACAGTGAAGGTGAAATATGCGAACTGTCGTAAAGAATATGTTTATGTTTATGACATAGTCATCTCGATCAAGTGGATCGGTTGTTGATGCAACAACTAGCAGGGAACACACACTGTAACTATCTTATTTTGGAGTCTTCTGGAAACGCAAACTCTTTTTCAAGTGCTTATGCTATATGAGAACTTTTGGATATTTGCACTTATTGATACCATGTGTCTTTTCATTTTGCCACCATGCTTAAATAAGATAGAAAAGAATTTTTTCGCTGTGATTTTTATTGCATAATGCTAGATGCTAGGTGAATTGCATCCTAAGTGTCATGTCCCGATGCATTCAATCACTGTCAAATCTCAAGCGAGGGTTGGGGGCATTGCATGACCACCAAGGGGCAGTCACTACCCAAACTAGTGGCTTTTGACGCCACGAGACCTTGCTGGATAGCAAGCGATGCAATGAGTCAGCCCCTATGCATGGTATAATTCCTATTCCTTTCCCACGATAGTTATTTTATTATGAAGCTTGATTGGCATTGTGGACTGTGTTGTTGTTGTGAAGTGTGTGGTGTTGTGAATTGTGTGTTGTTGTTGTGATGTGTTATGAAGTGTGGGATGGTTGCGTAGTTGTGGAGTGTATTGTAGATGGTGATGTGAAGTGTTGAGAACTATGAACGGTGCTCTATGGAGTAGCTTATATTATGGTTGTGTGTAATGTGAAGTGATGAGTGTTATTGTATAATCGTGTTATGGTCGTAAGTAGTGTGAAGTGACGGAGTTGTGCAGTTGTGAAGAAGTGGTGGTATGGCGTGATGTTGTGAAGTGTTGGGATTAAATGTAGAGTTGTGCTATGAGAAGAATGGGGTGATTGAGTAGTTGTGCAGTGGTTGGATGCCATGTGAAGTGATCGGATCATAGTGCAGTTTGGAAGTGGCTAGGGATTGTGTAAAGTGTTGGGATAGTTGTGTAGTATGTGAAGTGGCATGATGTCAAGTGAAGTGTTGGGATTGTAAAGGTTGGGGAAGACTATAAAGCGTGGTGATTGTATGTGTTTAAGTTGGATGTTAATGTCATGTGTATGAAGATTGTATGCACAAGCGGACGTTTTAGTGGATTATATGTTGATCTTAGGTGATAAAAGGAGTAGGGTACATGTATAATTTGGTTGGATGCATGTGCTAGATAGATTTACCATATGTAATGGATAATATGTCTTAAGTATGAATACACGATGTTTAAGCCTCGAAATTGGTTTAAAGTTATGTATTATGCTTAGTTAAGATTACAGTGAAGTGTTGGATAGGTTATACATGAATGAAGGAATGGATGTATGTATTGACTAGAATTAGGTTGTATAACTTGGTTGGTTCAAGTTATGCATTGAAAGGGATGATTTGGTAGGACGAGTGTAATGAAAATGATAATGTGTCTTAACCTTTAAGGTGAATCGATGAGATTCACTTTAAAAGATAAGAACTTGAAGTAGAATGCTATGTGTTGGAAATGTGACCTTAAGTGTGTCCCAAGCTATGGGTTTGAGAATTTAGGAAATGTGATAAAGGAAAGCATAGAAAATGAAATTGGATAGTAGAGTGTGTCTAAGTCGAGGAAGTCCTAGTGAAGAGAAGTTTTATGTATTTTCTAAATTTAGTTACTTATGCACTTGAAAAGAAAATGATATTAAGGTTATGTATGCCATCTGACATGCACATGAATGGACTGCATAAAATGTAAATAGCATAGCATGGAGTCCAGGTAAGTATTATGTTTCTCTTATGGAGTTTTATAAATGATATAAAATGAAAAAGAAATATTTCTCTTTATGATACTTTATGAAATGAAATGAAATGATATTTATGAAAGTATGCTAAGTATAATTGTTTAAAAGGTATGTGAATGTAAAGGCCTTCTTTGGCAGCCCCTATTTATGCACCTAAAGTAATAGTTGTATGCATGTGAATGACTGTTATATGTGGTAGTTATTGTCTTTATTTTCCATAAAATGAAATGTTGAGGTTTATGCTTAATGCTTTTAAATGATGTTTAAGTGATGTGATGGAATTGTATTTAAATGACACAATGAAAGTGTATTTAAATGAGGCTATGAAATGAATTTTAAATGATGCCATGAAAGGATGTTTAGATAATGCTATGAAATGATGTTTACTAATGATGTTTACGCTTATGCTTTTAAATGATGTTTATGAAATGAAATGGACTGATAAATGAAATGAATGAAAATGAAACGAATGAAAGAAATGAATGAAAGGAAAGAAAAGAAAATGAATGAATGATGGTACCAAATGACTAGGTAGAATGCAATGCCGAGTAAGTAGTATTAGTAGTACACCCAGTGCTACTCCCTGACTGAAAGGGATTCCCAACCTGTGGCCACGGGCAGAATCTGGGTCCAAAAGACTACTAACCCCAACACAAGGGATGTAACAGTGTGTACTGGCCAAAAGAAAAGTAAAAAGAATTAATTGAATGTATGAATAATTTAGTTTCTTTATGAATGAATGTTTTGGTCACCTAGATTCCTTTTTTCATCCGATCTTTTTTTTCTGACTACTTTCATTTTTTGGCCTATCTCATTTTCATGTTCTACCTTAATGTTTCGACCAAAATTCATTTTCTGGGCTATCTTCATTTTCTGTTCTATCTTTATGTTTCAACCAAGCTTCATTTTTCCATCTATCTTCCTTTTATTGTCCTACCTTCTCTTTTCTAACTAAGCTTCATTTTTCTGGCTAAGCTTCATTTCTTGAACACTTTCTTTCACCATTCCACCGAGTGAGCACTTTTAGTCACTAGCCAAACCTTCATGCTCTGAGCCATTGGCCGAGGGCAAGCACTTTCGATTGTGTTGTGTAGGAACTGTTGTTGCTTGCGCTAGGGTTCTAACTCTCCATGCTCACCTTGTGGTTCAAGAACTCATTGCTGGCATATGGTTTGAGCATTCTTGACTAGCTTGAGTGTGAACACTCTTTAGTCTCACAAAGTGCAAGTTGCGGATCCTTGTTCTTTAGTAAGGAGGGCGATGATCTATGGTGCTAGGGCTGCCAACCGGTGGGCAATACCCCAAATCTTACTCAGGGCTAACTGCGTACTCTTGAGTCAAACACACTTCAAGTAAAATAAATTTTCGCGAAATAAATATAGAGATTAGTAAGAGACTAATACTAAATGTACCAGTAAGAAAATTTAACTTTCAATAGTAATATCCATAAATCATCGTCATTTTTTCCCAAATAATATTATACACTATCATCAATTCATTACTTACATCAAAATACAATGAACCGTACATGATTTGTTGTCTAACCAAAATAAACATCTTAACAAATACAAATAACTACTAAATGGAGATAGGCCTCCGTGTCTACACCACAGGTGGGGCTAGTCCTTCTTTCTCGGGAAACTCTGCCTGGGTTAAATTTGAATTAACACTTACAGCTCCAGTAAATGAAACTACAGGTGAGACCACCACAGTGAGACTTCTAAGAAATTCCAATAGGTTAAAACCCATGACAATACTACTAATGAGAGACAATGGAAATGAATATGCATACATTGTTTCTTGTAAATAAATCTGTGGACACATATATGTATGGTGAGGAATCATCCTCTTGTAGAAACACATGTATGCATAGTCATGATGAGGTATCATCCTCAGAATAAATCTCAAGCTTATAAGCATGGTGAGGAAGCACCATCTGACCAAATCTCATATATGCATAGTCATTGTTAAGGTGAGGAACCACCCTCTTCATCAATCCACATAAAATCCACAAGATGGACGTAGTCCTAAAAATCCCTTGCAAATTCCAGATAGGCCAATTACAAGTTCAAGAGCAGAGAAGATCAAGGAAGCAATGCAAGAATTGGTGCAATCCACTTGGAATGAAGCTAGCAAGAGCCCAACACACAAAATGAGCTTTAAAGAAGAAGAATCGATTTTGATCCACGTGATACAAGCTATGAAAGAATGCAATATACATTAGGGCATATTATTATGTTTATGTGATTAAAGGCTTTGGACTTGTTTTTTTCATTAAAAAAGCTTATTTTATTAGTTATAGGAATTGGTCTAGAATAATTGGGCTTGAGGATGCTTGACCCACATATGTTTTATTTTATTGAACTAGGGTTTCAAGAAGTACTGTAGTGAACTAGGGTTTAGAAGTACTGTAGCTGCGATACTGTAGCATGGCACTATTCACTCAGGGGTATTTTTGGAAGATGGAGATTTATTTTGGTTAGGCTTTTAATTAGGTTTTGGTTTAAATACTCTTTGTAGCCTCATTTTAATTAGTTTATGAAATTTGATAAATTTACTCATTGTGAGTCCTCTTATTTTTTATTGAACTTTTGAACTTATCAAAGGTAAATTACAACCTTTTTGGCGTTCCTCCTTGTAATCTTGGTTCTTCAGATATGTTCTTTAACGAGTCTAGATTTTAATATAATATAGGTTCTTGAAACGAGTTCTCAACGAATTTAGATTTTTCACCCATTGACTTGATTTTAGTTTTCTTGGGTGAGTTTTCAAATTGATTGTGGGTTTAAGGGATTCCATTCCTACGGGTTCATATCAAGTACCAACAGAAAATAACTCCGCCTATTCGACATGGGGAATCACTCTACCGGCCAACGTGTGAGCTAATTCACCAAAGCTAACCCATCTAACTTAGAGAGTCACTCAACCCAATCAGCACACACAAGGAAACTATGCATGATCAATTCGGGAACTCTCTTTACCTATGTTATCAAGTGAGACCAATATGAATATGTTTCATCCCAATCATCATGGGGAATCACTCTACCCATATGAAACTTGTGGTGTGGCGCCCCCAACTTCCATGCACAGATATGCACAAAAATCGAGACACCTGGGATGATGACAACACGGTCACGCACCCCAACGACACGTGCCGAGTGTGTGAAATGCAACACGTGTACAAAAATAATACGCAGCGGAATGGTTAAGTCAGATAACTAAGTACCAGAATTTAATACAATACAAAAATAGTACTGAAATCTACAAGTCAACATAATACAATTTTGTTGTTCATAAAACGACATCAAATAAAATACAAAAAAATAAAATAGAACATAGCCAAATATCCCTACTCCTCAGGCGGAGCCGCATCCTCGGGCTCAACCTCCTCAAAACCTGCATCAAAATCTGCAGTACCAATAAATGGTACCACAGGTAAGTAAAATCTAAAAATACTCCAAGATAACAAATATATAAATACAACAGCCACTATGCATGCACATGATGACCAAAACGCCAAACCCGAGAAAAAACACCATTTCTCAAAAATCACAGTTTTCCACGCACGCCAAAAATCACCATTTGGCACAATTTAAAACACAGGAATAAATACATTAATTTCAATTTTAATCCGTATGTACCATGGCCTCCCCTAGGGACCATCCACATACCCTGGCTTCTTTATTCACTCCACGGGTAACGGCCGTGCGAGTAATAAACATGAGCGATGCCCAGTTTCGCGCCCACCGCGTACATAGCCAAGCATCCTCTGATCTCCGCCAGCCTGAGAGATCACGGAGTCGGATCGAGAGCGCTACCATCTCGTCCAAGTCCCGAGCAACAGCTCCAGGGGACGACACTCAGTATATTCCGCTCCCGAGTGCCCAGAGGAGCTCTACCGAGATAATAACCCATCTCGGCTTGGGGGTGATACGCACACACCCGAAAAACCTTTTCAAATTACACACCCACGCATGCGTGCACAATGCCATGAAATAGACCAATTACCAACAACCAACAGTTATCAATAATTTCCAATAACCAACACAGTATATCCAGATAACCAAAAGACAGTTTATAAAACAGGTTATTGCAAAAATATATTTAAATCTTAAAAGTCTTTTAGAGAAATACTTACAGCGCTTTAAAATAATTTATGGAGGATCACGGAGGAACTGGAAGCACCAAAACAGCAACTTTCATAGTGTAAAAACATTGTGGCTGAAATACAGTGAAATTCAAATTTCACCCGGGGTCAAACGAAGACTTGGAAACGGTAGGGTAGGGCCTATAGGAGGTGGTGAAGCTAATGGAAGTGGTGGTTGGCCATGGGTGGCGGCCGAAACGGCAGTTTTAAGGCCGAGAATGCTGAATCGGAGAGGGTGTTCGATGGGGCGGCTCCGGCGACGGATCGGAGCCGGGAATGGGTCGGTTAGGTTGGAAAGAGGCCGGTGGTCAAGTGGCTAGGAGCTGGTGGCCGGACGGCAGCTCAGCAAGGAGGAAACCTCCGCGGGTTCGAGCGCACCGTGGAGGCAAACGGCGGCGAGGCTCGGCCGGAAATTGGTGGGGCAAGGTCGCTGGCTCACGGGGAATCGAACGGCACCGGCGGTGTCGACCACGGACGGCCGGCGGCGGCGCTGCGTGGAGGAGACCGAATCACGCGAGAGAGAAGAGAGAGAGGGAGTCGGGCGAGGAGAGAGGGAACACAGGGGAAAAGGGAAATCCGGAGGAAAAGAAAGAAAAAAAAAAGAAAAGAAGAGAAAAGAAAAGATAAGGAAAAGAAATGAGGTCCAACCCTCACAATTTTTGGGTCACAACTGATCCTCAAAATAACTATTTTAAAAACAGTAACATAAATAAATCTATTTAAACTCAAAATTAACTAAAGTAAATTATTAAACTCTGATTAAAACATCCTTTAAAAATAAAAATAAAAACAAATAAATTGCAGATCTCAAATTAAAATTCTGAAAGCACGATAAAATAATTTCACAACTTAAAATATCATAAAATAATATGATAAAACCTCTAAATCTTAAAACAAGGTAAAAAATCCACAATTTAGTTAAAATAATCTTTCATTAAAAATATACTAAAATATGTGCTGTTACATGTGGCAACGTGCCGTAGAATGGCACAAGGACTCTTCAACTAGTCCATGATTAATGACACAAGGGAAGACTCAATACTCAATACTCGAAAATCATAATCATCAATTTGCATAATTCAAACTCATTATCTCAAAATCAAAGCATAAATGTAACCAATAAATATAATGAAGAAAACATACTTACATGTAAGAAGGATGTGAGTTATAGAATATGCAAATCTTGAACTTTCAACGTACTCACAAACATTTACCTTACATTCCCAATATGCTCGTAGAAGCTAACATATCCAAAAAATACTATTATTAAAGTAGCGTCGGTGTTGATCCTTCCATTGTATGCTTTGAAGTCACTTGATTTCCTGAAGACTCTGATTGGAGGTAAGGGTAAACACTTAACGATCTCGAAAGTGAGATTTTGGCTTTTGTCCGATACCTTATAATTGTGGGATTGTCAGTCCTAGTTTTGACATCCATTTGACTCTAGATATGCATACTTAAAGAGAGACCTTGAAAGATGGTAGAGACTGATGAGGACAAGGCATACATGTCCCTGCAGCTTGTCTTGGGTCCAATCCCTCAGTCTTTGCCCATAATAAGGGTCTCCCATGTGGCACTAGACCATACCTCTGAATTCGCCTGTAATCTTTTTTCCATAGGTTCACTTCAGATGTGATATCTCTTATGGAGTATGAGCCTCTGTGCACCTTTGAGCACCTTTGTTGTTATCTCAATGAGCTCCCACATCCTCTGTAACATCCTGGATTTTAGTGTATTTTAATGAAGGATTTATTTAATTTATTTTATGATTAATTATCTTGTTTTAAAATTTTGGGAGTTTTTAAATATTATTTTATAATATTTTTTAAGTTGTGAAAATAATTTTTATTGGGTTTTCTTATTTTAATTATTGTGGTGAATTTAAATTGGTCTTTAATTTAAGTTGGGTTGTTTATGTGTTTTAAAATTATTATTGTTTTAATTAAAGCATTTCACTGCGTTCGATTTATTTTAATTAGTAATCTGCAATTTAATTCATCTTTATTTTAAAGGATGTTTTGTCAGAGTTTAATATTTCACTTTAGCTAATTTTGAGTTAAATTGATTTATTTATTTTAACTGTTTTAAAAATAGTTATTGTTTTATTTAAATGGGCTTGTTTTTGGATTTTAATATTTTTACTGTTTTAATTGAGCATTTCATTGAATTTGAATTATTTGATTTATTTAGTGGTTTTAAAATTGTTTTCGTGGATCACTTTCGAAAACCCAAGTTAAAAAAGGTTGGATCTCCTTTTTCTTCTTCTTCTTTTTCTTTTTCTCTTTCTTTTTCTTTTCTTCTTTTTCTTCTTCTTTTTCTCCCGGTTTCCCCCAGCCCAGCCCGCGCGACCCAGCAGCCCTCTCTCTCTCCTCACCCACGCCATTCGGGTTCTTCCTCCCTGCACCGCCGCCGGCCGGCGGTGGTCGACACCGCCGGCACCGTTCGGTCCCTCAGCCATCGGCGAGCCTCCCCTCCAAATCCCAGCCCCGGCCGAGCCACCGTTAGCCGCCGTGAACCGATTGAACCCGCGGTGGGTTTTTCTCCATTCCGCCGCCGTCCGGCCGCCATTGGCCACCAAATTTCTACCACATCTTCACCGGCCCAATACCAAGAATTTCCACCCAAACCCGGCCCCGTTCCGTCGTCGGAGCCGGTCATACGAGCATCAACCCGATTCGGACATTCCGGCCTAAAACCGCCCATTTCCGCCGCTATTCTCGGCCAACCACCACCACCATTAGATTCACCACCTTCCATAGGCCCTACCCTATAAATTTTGAGTCTCCGTTTGAAACCGTGAAAAATTCCCATTTCACTGTATTTCGGTCAGTGTTTTTACACTGTGTGGTTTTGCTATTTTGGCATTTTCCAGTGTCTCAGAACCTTCGTAAAATTGTTTTAAAGCGCTGTAAGTATTTCCTAAACAACTCTTTTGAGATTTAATTATATTTTTACAATTAACTGCTATATTTTATATATATGTATCCTGGTTGGTTCCGGACTGAGTCCGAGGAGTTCGGGGGTGGATGGATTGATCGGAGTATATTGTTGTGTGATTTTTGGGAGATTGGATTTATTGTTGGATTTGATTATGTTGTGAATTGGAGTTGGTTATTGGATATTCTGGCTGTGATCTGGTTAATTGTTGGAATTGTGTGTGAATGTTGTGATCTGGTTTGGTTGTGATATTGAGGTTATTTTTGGTTCATGGCATATGCACGCATGATCATGTTTGTAAATTGAAAACTGGGTTTTCGTGTATTGCATTCATGTTCATGTGATTATTTTGAAAACTGGATTTTCATGAAATTGGATTTATGGGTGCGTGTGTATCACGACCCCAAGCCGAGATGGGGCATTATCTCGGTGGAGCTCCTCTGGTCACTCGGGAGCGTAACATACTGAGTGACGTCCCCTGGGTTGTCACCGGGCGACAACGGGATCGGACGTTGGACGTGCCGACTCCGTGGCCCTTCTGCTGGCGGGGGCTAGAGGATGACCTGGCCACGAACGCACCGGGTGCGGAACTGGGCATCTCTCATAAAGTAGCCAGGACGTGCGGATGGTCCATAGGGGAGGCCATGGTGCATATGGTTTAATGGGATTAAATGGAAATTGCTGTTTTCTGGGAAAATAGCGTGAGTATGTTTTTGTGTATCATTTTCTGGAAAAATGATGAATAATGATATTTGGGCCATTTTCTGAAAAAATGGTGGAATTGATTTTACTGGAAATGATTTTTGAGCCAAAGAGATTTTTGGCGTGCGTCGCATTATTTCATATTGCATCATGGGCATGCATGGTTAATTGTTTAGGTATGGTTATATCTCTGAACTTGGTTAGGTTATAACTTACCTGCGGTACCATTTCATGGTACTGCAGACTTTGTTGATGATGCAGATGCCGAGCCTGAGGATCTGGCTCCGCCGGAGGAGTGATCTGAGATCACTCGTGTTGTAGCTTTTATTTCAGACTTGTATTTTATTTTCTGGGACTTGGCTTTGTTTTTAAGGTATTTTGGATTTTAGATTTCTGTATTAATTAAAATTCTGGTACTAGTAGACTTTATTACTTTCCGCTGTATTTTTATTTGTGCACTGTTTATTTGTTGCACACACTGACACTTGTCGTTGGGATGCGTGACCGGTTGTCATCATCCCGGGTGTCTCGATTTCCGTGCTGGTCTGTACATGGAAGTCGGGGGCGCCACATCCTCATCGAGCTTTTCTTACTTGTTTCTCACCCTAGTATTGTTTAACTCACATCCAAGCACTAGCAAAGTGCTCGTTGTTGTTGCTCGCCCTTCGTAGGAGCACTTTGCTCGAGGGTGCAAATACTTTCGAGCTTTGTTGCTCACCTCAAGGCTCGAGCTTTGTTGTTCACCCTGGGGTTTGTGTTTTATTGCTCACCACGGGATTCCAAATCTCTTTGCTCGCCTAGTGAGAAAGGAGCTCCCACGTAATTTGAGCAACTTGAATGGGGGTCAAATACAGCCTTGGTAGCTGATCTCCCAAGTGATTTGATCTATTTTGTTGAAAGTTGGATCTATGCTCTGGAGCTGAGCTCCCACGTGATCCAATTACATGCTCAGTAGCCGATCTCCCAAGTGATTTGATCTATTTTGTCGAAGGTTTGATCTGTGCTCTGGAGCCAAGCTCCCACGTGATCCAATTACATGCTTGGGGTCCAGTTCCCACATGATCCAACCAATTTGTGCTATCAAAACGCTACATCAGACTCGCCATCTACATATTTAATATTGGTCATTGTGGTGGATGATCAATTATCTCCCCTGATGTTTTTAAAACATCTTTTTTTTTCTTTAAATTTAAAATAATATGTATAAGGGGAGCCGAGGTTGTGCTCGTGCCCTCCTATTAGTTTTTAAGAAAAAGAAATATGGAAATGCACAAAATAATAGAAGTCATGTTAATGGCATGGCGTTTAGGAATATTGAAGTTTCTTTTCTTTTGGTACCAAAGGATTGATTATTAACAAAAGTGTGATTTGGGCTAGAATTTTTTGTTGTGTATCAGTTGATTTCTTTTTTGCTATGTAATCACAACATTTTTTTTTTAATGAAAGGGCCCCTGGTTTTATACTGACCATTATGTTGCAAAATTAGAATTATGAAGGGGACAAATTTTAACAAAAGGGTAGCAGACTAAGAAAAGCTACCACATGGGCACCAAAATAGGTCAAATTCATGTGATGCCCACTTTGTATTATGACATAGTATTGTCCCTTTTTTTTTTCTTTTTCATTTTTAAGAAATTATTCTGCACAAAAGTTGCATTAAATTGGGAAATAAATGATATTTATGGGGTACAATTTTTATTTTCCCATCATGAAGTTGCTTTGTGATTTTTTTTTTCTTCATCGTGATAAAAGACCTTAAATAAGTCAGTCATAGCCTCGTGAATCACACCCTATAGATCAAAATTGAAACAAGAAGGAAAACCATGTTAATAGGGTGGGTGCCTCTTAGTGCATTTGTTTGGAAGATCAACGGTGGGAAATTGGCTTTCTAACCACCAATGGTCAGGCGGCAAGTGACTTGAGGCTTTATGCCTTTTGAATGGACATACGAAGTATTTATCAACATCATGTCAACATAAATATCATAAAAGGAAAAAAAAAAAAAAAAAGGCAAACAGACTGCTCATTCTTTGCCTCTATCTTTATTTTTTTCTTTGTTTTTTAAACATATCTTTTCTGTTCTTATTTCTCGCATCTAAATTCCAATGCCATATATTATTGGTCTAAAAAAATTTCATTCAATAAAAATAAAATCAATTTTATGCTTTTATTCTGTGGCTTTTTTTGGTTTTTAATTAAAAAAATTATATGGTTTTAAAATTTTATAAACACACAATAAGTGAAGTCCATGGTCAACCGGATATATGCAATAATATTCCTTTAACTCATTCCAATCTGTAGGATAAAGATTTTTTTTTTTTTTAAAGAAAAATCTATACAGTCTAATTGAAAGAAATTGAAATCTTTCAATAACATCGAAATAAAGTGAAAGAAAGCAAGACATTTTTTTATAATTCAAAGAAAGCTGAACATTTCTTAATTACTTCATGTACAATACAAGAAGAAGAGGTCACATGCTCTCTCTCTCTCTCTCTCTCTCTCTCTCCATTTCACCTTCCTCTTTTCACAAACATTTAAGAGATTCCATTAATGGTCTTTTCTTTTCCGTTGGATTGTACAGATTTCTAGCTGAAATACCCATCTCAATCCCTTTTATTTCTGGTTGATTTTTGGCTGTTCTCTATGATTCTTCTTGGACAATTAGACTTTAAAACTCTCCTGGGTTCCTGGCTTTTGCTTTCCTGTGCCAGCTCTCTTTCTGGGTTGTTGCAGAAAAGCCTTCCATACCCGGCAGTATGATGCTATACAAGGCTTCCAGAGAAAAATTTTATTTTCACTTTTCTAAAAATTCCTAAGTTTGTCAATAAATTTGTTTTCTGTTTTCTTTTATTTTCTTTATTTATTTTCTTTTCCTGGTTTGTTTTTTCAATTCCTTTCTCTTCATTTGGGGAAAAGAGTGAGACATGGGCAAGCATGGGCCTTGCTATCACTGTGGAGTTACAAGTGAGTTCTTGTTTCTCCAACTTTATTTTGTTTAATTCTGAACATACAAGAGAAATCGGCTTCTTTGTTGTCTTTTCTGATTTCCCAATAAATATTATGCCAATAGTTTGTGCTTAAATATTACTATACGCAAAAGGGAAGAGATTACTGGGACAAATGAAATGAATTCCCAGTATGTAAATCTCGTATTATTTTGTTTTCATAATCCAGAACCACATGCTTGCTTGTGTTTTTAAATACATTTAGTGGCTTTGAGTTTGAGTTTGCTAATGGATTTTAAATTTTCGTTTTCGATTATTCCCAAACCCTTTAGTTTTATCATTTCTTTCGTGTTCATCTCCTTTGACTGTCGTTGGATTTTCAAATTACGTAACCTGCTCAAAATTGAGTTTGAATGCTCTCGGTAATTATGGAGCTTAAACGTTACTTTTATAACTTTCCCATTGCTCTCGAGGTGTTTGTGAACCAGACTACCAGGTCAAACTGTAGTTTCAATTCGTATTTCTTTGCCAGCTCTCTGATTAAATCACAAAATAGTACTTTCCTTGTGGTACCCGTGTCTCATTTCCTTTTTGACTTGGACTACTCTCTTCTTTGTTTGAACTGTTTTCTCACTCTGTCAATGTGGAACTTATGTTCCAACTCACATTTTTTGTTTCATTGGACATAAATTGATCTGAAGCTGTTCAATTCAATTCCTGATAAGGATTACCTATATGGTGATAGACTCTCGATTCAGTTCTAAATGTTGATGTCAACAAAACTGTTTCTTATCATTCCAATAGAGCTTGGTTTATTACCTCAAAACTTGGCACCTAGTGCATTCTTTTGGTGTGCATTTTAACTTCTATCCTCAAGAGGATCTTCCATATAACCACAACTTCAATGCGCATGACTCAAGTCAGGAGAACAAAGTTTAATGTGAATTATTTGGATTCAGTACTGCAAGTATTCCATTTGTTCATTAGTCTATTATTGGATATAAGTTGTGTGAGGGAAAGAGATTCTTCTCATTACCATGGTTGTTACATTCTAGAATGCAGTCTTAATCATTTGAGATTAATATCAAAGAAAATGTATTGGAGATATAAAAATGCTTAATTGGTATGGAATATTTATTTTACCCATCGACAAGTGGTGTAGTTGTAAAGGAATCCTCAAGAGCAATGCCAATTTGTTTTGTTTTTTTTGTTTTTAAGTCAATTAGTGCACCTCGTATAAGCCATATGCTAGTGTGCTAGAGTTCATCTACTGTATTTAAAAAAGAATTCCTGTTTCCTAGCCTAGTCCATCTAAGATTTATGCTATGGGCTCCATCCATATTTCTTGCTGCATTAAGATAATAATATGTAGTTAACCCTAAACCTAGATTACAAAAGGAGGATCAGCAACCTGGGGTTTTGTTTTTAAAAAGATAAAGGAAACTATGGAATTGAAATGAAGTAATGCACTGACTATCTACTCAGCGTGCTAGAAGGAAGTAATAGAATGATAATTGCTACTGTGACAAATTATTTATTGTAAGTAGGATGTCCATCTTAAATTTCTCACCTCCATTTATACTCATAAAGGTGCTTCTGTTTTCTTGTAATAGAATTTACTAACAACATGCTATGCTTGGCAACTCTTTGCTCTGAACTCAACCCAACTTTAATCCCCAATATGAGCTTATACTTAAAGATGATTATATGGTTAGTTGACCAACTAGGACTGAGCTATGCTCTAATTTGAAAAAGGTTTGGGGTTATTAATCCTGGTGTCCATAATCCATCTGTTATTAGTTCCCTGGTGTCTCTGGCTGCTCTTCACTTGATGTGATAAATGCCATAGTTAACCATGAATGCTATTTTACAGGCATGGTTCCCTTGAATCCTGTTCTTTGCTTGTCCAGTTGGCTGAACTGTAGGAACCCTTGTCTAATTCCAAGTTGCCACTGCAGCACGAAACATCTTGGTGGACAAAATACAAATTGTCATGAAAATGTTTATTCTTTTTCATGCAGATGTGCTGAACTTTGTCTTTATCCATGGCATGAATATAAATTTTTCATCTTCTGAGCTGATCACCTCTTGATACAGTAATAAGATGTCTCAGTTTAGCTGGGGTTATTTTCAGGTTAATATGACAACTGAAATTGGATTATTTTGAAGTTTTAGAGGAGCAATTGATCTATAGTCATTTATGCTAATTTTTATTACATCTTTCTGTTTTTACTTAAAAATTATTTAATGTGTATTGACGCCTGATTGTGAATCATTGCACCAGATACTCCCCTTTGGCGCAATGGGCCTCCTGAGAAGCCAGTCTTGTGCAATGCTTGTGGATCTCGGTGGAGGACAAAGGGAACACTTGCAAATTATACCCCCCTACATGCTCGGGCAGAACCTGATGAGTTCGAGGACCACAGGGTTTCCAGGGTGAAGAATATATCAATAAATAAGAACAAAGAAGTGAAACTGCTCAAAAGAAAGCAGGACAGTGATAATATGGTGGTTTACTGTGATGCCTCTGATTACAACCTGGGATTTCGAAAGGTGATAGATGAAGATGCAAGTAATAGATCAAGTTCTGGATCGGCAATATCTAACTCGGAGAGCTGTGTGCAATTTGGTGGTGCAGATGCAAGTGATTTGACAGGTTGGGCATTCACCACAATGACCATATTTCAAAGTCAACTGGAGAGTTGCTAAGTCTCCAAATGTCTAATTATCATTTGGAACTTATAAGTTTTATGTTCATTATTAGAGAAAAAGTGACTTTAGGGAATGCTTATAATCAGACATGGAAAAAAATAGAGAGGAGAAGACGTTATGTTTTTAATTCTGGACATTTGCTTTTAAGCACATCATATTCATATCTATTGCACGAGTACCTCAATGTTTGGTTCTAATAAGAAAGTAACGATTACTCATGTTGGTAATACCTTACTGAATTATGTAATTAACCCCATTTTAATGGTTCTATTCTCCATTTGATCTAAACTGATCCTCAAACAAGTGATTCAATTTCATTGATTTCTCTCAGTCAAAAGTTCTAATTGTAGCTGATCATTCTCAATGCAACTCTCACAATTTGTTTTTGAGGTATTCATTGTAAACTTTTTCAGTATTTTCCTTCAGTAGTACATTTTTATTACAATGAGTTTCAACTGCGATTCATTTTTTAAATCCGTTTTCTTGTAGTTCTTCATCATCTTGTAATCATATAAAAGACTCCTTTTCATTTTGACATGCAGTATGTGAAGTTTTTCATTTTGACATGCAGTATGCGAAGTTTTGTGCTATCTCGCAATAACCAAGTATTTATGACCGTACATGCTATCTAATTGGTGTCCTTTCAGGTCCAGCTCAATCAATCGTGTGGGATACAACAGTGCCTTCAAGGAAGAGGACTTGTGTGAGTCGTCCAAAGCCATCTCCAGTTGAGAAGCTTACAAAAGATCTATATACTATTTTACATGAACAGCAGTCTTCATATTTCTCTGGATCTTCTGAAGAGGATCTGCTTTTTGATAGTGAAACGCCAATGGTTTCTGTTGAGATAGGACATGGAAGTGTTCTCATTAGGCATCCAAGCTCAATAGCTCGAGAAGAGGAATCTGAAGCTAGCTCGATTTCGGTTGATAACAAACCATTTCCGTCTAACGAGGCTTATTCACATTCTGCTGTCCCTCCTTTACACAACGATGGCAAGGTTGGTTTTCCAAGTTCTGGATTTGAAAGAATGCAGAACCATTCTGGACAAGGGATGCAACCAGAGCAAGTTAAAAGGTAACTTCCTCCTATGTGTATGTTCAACTAGGTGGCAAGTTTTGTACACGCTGATCTCCAAATAGTTTTCACTTTGATACATTGTGAGCATAAATATCAGATTTGTGTGCAACATGGATGTGGGGCCTGTAACATGTCTGAAAGGCAATAATAGGATCATCTTTTGTTTTTAGTTTCGTACTAGACAGATCATCAAGTGTTAGTGCGAATTGCTGATACTTTGATGACAATGTGGAGAAACACTAGGCTCCATGGTTGGTAGAAGAAATTGAAAGCCTTTTCCTCTCCATGAATATTTTTTCTGATGCTGCTTGGAATTGCAGGGACAAGTCTCAGAATGAAAACCTACAAATCTTGACAAGCCATAACTCTCCACTATGCTGTATAGATTTGAATGTAAGTTTTGTTCACATCCTTCTTTGGTTGTATCACAGAAAACTGATCTTTTCAAATTTAATGAAGTTGTTAAACTACTTGTTTGTTCCCATCCTTTTCTATAGAAAACAACCTAAACTATACACAGTGTTACAAATAGCATAATGTGTTCCAAAGGGAAGAAATGGAAAGAGCAGGCGGCATCTCTCGTCGTCTTCATGGAAATTTGCTCACAAATTCTGGTCTTTTTGTGAATCCAATTGTTGAGTGCTTATCTTAATTGCAGCTCATATTTGGTGTAGGATGTTTTAAACTATGAGGAGTTTATGAGAAACTTGACAAATGAAGAGCAACAACATTTGCTGAAATATCTATCTCCAGTTGATACTGTTACGGTTCCTGATAGGTCAGAATCCTTTTCATTAAACGATATTAACAAAAGAATACTTTTCTATTAATGTGTGACTGCAACAGTGATTTTGAGAGATGAAGCACAGTGCATATTTTGTATTTCAGCAATATATCTGTTGTAAGCATGCATAAATATTTTGAGCAGGTGATAAATAATAGGATTAAGAAGTTGAGACACAATCCAGGCTTCATGATGGTTTAACTTGTTGCATGCAGCCTCAAAAGCATGTGTGATAGCTCACAATTCAAGGAGAGCTTTATTAATTTTCAGCAACTGCTTTTGGAAGGGGTCTTTGACATATCCTTCTCTGGGGCAAAGTCTGAAGACTGCAAGACTTTGAAAAGGCTTGCATTATTTAATTCGACAAAATGCAAATGGGTCGAAAGCTATTATGCACTAAAGGTTTGAGCTGGCAATAAAATCAGATAATCACTAGAGAAAAGTATTAATGGAAAATGATTCTGCTTCTGTATTGCAACTTATTGATGTCTTTTATTTGGCTGCAGAAATATAAAAGTCATGTTGGAGGATCTGTTGTTTCAGGACCTAATGCCACTGCCTCAAGTAATTTAATAAATGTGAAGAGATTGCCAGACCGCCAAAGTCAAAATCTTCCAGGTTAGCCGAGAATTGTTTTGGCCGGATTTTGCTTAATGGGCTAGCACTTTTTATTGTATTTTTTGGGTTTTGAAACACAACAAAGGGTTTAATTAAGTTTGCAATTTCCCACGAAAGGGGTTTCATGACAACAGGCTGTTACTTGTACAGTGGGCTTAAATTACTGTGTTCTTTTCAACCTCATCAACTGTTTGTACATCTAGAATCAGCAAATGCATCCAGACAACTTCTAAACCCCATGTTTTTCCATAATCTCTGTCCCATCTTGTTTAAGTGACTTTTTATTTCAGATATATGATACATTTATAGGATATTGTGTAAAGCCCCTTGCCTTCTCAATTCCTCTCATTCTTTCCACCTATCAGGCATTTCCCATTCTATTGCTGTAGGCGGTTTTTCTTGGGGGTTGTAACCACCTTCGGAGTGGATACCCAGCTTGTTACTACTAGACATCTTGTATCTACACAATCCAAAGAAATATTTTTGTTTTTCATATATAGCTAAACATTTCTAGGTGGAATCCCACAAGGCATACTCCTAAAAGCAAAACAAATGTTCACTTATGTTCACCAACAAACTATGTTAGATATATGTGTGTGTGTATAATATATATATATATATTGAAATTTTACACCTTTCTCTATTTCTATATGCAAATTTCATACTGGATTATTAGCATGATGTAGAGCAACATTTTAGATGTGGTGCAAGAAATGTAGTTGTGTTTGCAATAACATTAAAATCATGCAGAATGGAATGGTTCTTAAGATGTGTCTTGCATCTTGTAGAGGTAAGGACCATGATGAAGTGCCCGAAAAGGGTGATTATGAAGGCTAGCTATGAGACCAAGGAACTCGTGGACAATGATGGCTCTTGCTTTAGTCCAAGAAGCCTTTTTGCTTTGCCTTCGGATGGCAGTTCCCTCATGCTTGATTCCTTAAATTTTGTTGAAGAAAATTCTGACCAGGATCTTCTGCTGGACGTTCCACCCAATGGCTCTTTCCCGCAGGCAGAGCTCCTTCAACCAGCTTTAAGTTATGGAGCTCAACAGGCAAGTGCTAGTAGTAGCTCGATATACCCACATCTTGGCCGTTGGTGACAGTGCAAACCTTTTCTAATCACTAGGGGCTATTGTAGTTATACCTTTGGAACCTGTGACCAAGGTTCACATATTTTGGATGGTAACCATAAGAATGTCTGTGAATGAGCTTTGCCGGTTGATCTTTTTTCCTTTTTACGATTTTGAACTTGGAATGTTAAGGATGAAATTTGTGGGTTTTTTGTATAGGTTTACAACAGATTGTAACATGATACAGATGTGTTAATTTCCCAACAGTTTTTAAGCAATCTTAGTTTTTGCATGCATTAACTCGAGAGATATTAGCTTGCTTTGTCTGTATTGATTATTTTTGCCGAGAGGAAATGAAAAGATTAAAACAGAAAATTGCACATTAACGAGGCAAAATTCTTGTGATGCATGTGAAGGAAGTGGACATGGTTCAATTGGCTGATTGCATCTTAAAGATAAAAGAACACGAATGCATATCCTTGGATTATGGTTATCAAATGGGAACAGAGGATTATCAAGTAAGAATACCATTGATTGTTTCTCCAACAATTACAAGCTTAAAGAACAATAGGAGATTCCCAGTCCATTCTGAAGGCTATACCAGGTGTTCTTTGCGAGACGGGAGGGATTATATAATTAGTAAGCTCATCTGAAGGCTATACCAGGTATTCTTTGCGAGACGGGAGGGATTATATAATTAGTAAGCTCAGCCACGTGATACTAGAGCTGCATGTAACGGCTCTCTATTGAGTAATGAGGATGTCAAGAATTTAAGAGGAGTTTGTAACATCCCAATCCCACATTGGGAACATGAATAACTCATAATGGGTAAGTTATTTCAACAAAATATATCCAACTATACACATGATAAATATGAAATACTGAATAAAAATAAAAAAAGTTATCATTTATACTAATTCCTGCAGGGTTATAAAATCAGTCATTGATACGAAGTCCCACGTTGGCTACTTGCTAAGTCAAACCAGATTTTATAAACGATTTTAGAAAAGTTTCAAATTGATTATTTTTTTTAATAACTTAATTGAAAGGCAGCAAAAGGTGCATGCAACATGCAAAAGAAGCATTTCATACAAACTGTTTTGTAGGTTTTGTGTCTGTATGTTTCCTGCTGAATATACGTTAACGGATTTATATTTAATTCTTCTTTTATCATTTGTACGAATCAAGAAACACCTGTGTCTAAACAAAACCTTCCGCATCCCAAAAGTGGATGAGAGAGAGGGAGGATCTCATCCATCCTGCTCATTTTTTGCGGATCCTGTCATAATTTCTACCATTATGGGAGAATGAAAGTAGAAACTACAATAGTAAAATTTTAAAAAATCTCAACAAATTAAACCAATAACATACAAATAGATAACACAAGCATGCATAAGGTAAACCAAGAGTATGAATGCAAGAGTATGGACATGGACTTTGAGTGAAAACTCATTTCTTTTTCAAACGTATTCTTTTTCAAAAACATTGATCATGTAACCATGTAATAGAGTAACAAAAATGACCATGTAACACAATATCATAGTTTCGATCATGTTAATGACTTGTAATCTTTTACCATATAACAATGTGGGTGGACACCTCATGACTAACCCTAGGAACCGTGGGCTCCTTACTAGTTATCCCATCACATTGTTGGCCCTTTTGACCAGGTGTGAGTATGTCAAAGTCCATATAATACGGCAGTTCGCAATTTGCCTTTACCATATTTACAATGTGTTGCACCCATTAGCATTAGGTACGGCTACTTCGTTTCGGAATCCTTTAAAATGAATCCATTCAAAGTTTACTAACTGTACTTCATCAACCCATGGGTTACCACTCTAATTTAGGTTACTTTTTGGTAGTGAGGTGATCTCAGATGATCTGTGAATAGCAGTGAAAAAGTAATAACAAAATATTGAATAGTAGTGAAAAAGTAATGATAAAATATTGAACAGTACTGAATAACCTAATCACTCCACAACCCAAACATAGGCTAATCACTTCAAAGTGGACATGAGAGTTTCACTAAGATATTCCCTCATCCTAGCATTTGGGTAGTGACAAAATCATTTTTACTTCACAACCCAAAAACATGAGACATATGACTTATAATGAGACCATGTAACTTTCATGTAATCACAACATATGCTTGTGTTATATACGAAAGTGCATCACATGTACAACTTGAAACAATTATAACATCCATGAAATGGCATATGAAAGCTTCAACAAAGCATATACAACATTCCAACATATCTTTTGAAACAAAACTCCAGCAAGCGACAAATGAGCATATTGTGAACATATAAGGCACAAATCATACATGGTATGGGACAAGTAGCAATTCAATAATTCAATTTGAACAACCAACATGCAGAGTTTACACATAAATATAATTACATTATCCAAGAGTAAGTTAGAGGCTAACTTACAAAGTTTTTGATGTAAAGAAAATACCAACGATCAGCCAAGTTGAAAGTGTATGTTTTCAAACCATTAGACTTTGGATAACATAACAAACATCAAACCAAACAATTGTGACTTGTACTAGGGTTTTATGCTCTTAATGCTAATAGGCTATAAGCTTCTTTATAACTCATATAAACACGGTTTGATGAACACAAGTGAGTGTGTGTGTGTAGAACAAGTGTGGTTTCACTCAACAAAACCCTAATGGCCGAAAGTGCATGATACTCTAGACTAGGCATTCTTATGACAATGACTAAGTGGAACCTTACACGAAAACATAGTAAGGGCTAAACACATCTTTCCCCTACAAGGACCACTCCCTTTCTCCATGTTGACATCAAAAGCTTGAGTTCTTTAGAACAAAAACCCTACACAAACCATACTAAACAAGGTTATGCATGGCTGCCTTCTCATGGTCGAACCATTTACTCCATTAGTCCCATGAGATTCATAACACACATTCTTCAACTTTCTTGAGCCCAACCTCTTCAACCCAAAACCTTTGTAAGTGCATGTGTGTTCATGAGGAGAGAATGAGATAGAATCTTAAAGGTTCTTACCGTGCAACCCTCCGCAATGTGATGTCATCGGTTTCCCTCCTATGCTTGTGCAAAGAAAGTGTTTGGATGGGAGGCAAATGGTGTTGGTTTTCTTCTAGAGTGGGCAACATAGAGAGGAGAAGAGGGAATGAAATCTAAAAATGAACAAAATGACTTTTGATATCTCCCTCTAGCATGTGCATGGGCATTGGCCATTAATGCCCACTATTTATAACCTTTGTTCCCCACTTATTCTCTCTCCTATCATTGCCTATTTCTTTTTTTCTTTTTTTTGATAGGAAATAGATATCATTTCATTCATTCCATAAGGAAGTTACATTCTATGACTCAAAATTACAAGTCAAACTAAATGTTGTTGTAAGCTTCCCGTATGCTAAGTGACAGCATTGTCTAAACTTCAGAGGCTCTCAAAAGAGAGTACCCCGCTCCAACCTCCAACCAACAACCAAACTCCATCCTCCAAAGGAGGAGAAGTAACCAACAAAGCTATGGACAAAAGTCCAATAGCCTATTCCACCTTATTTATCTTAAAAATAAAAACAACTAAACAAAACACAAATATAAGACAAACCGACATAGAGTCGGAACTACATATTCCTACAACAAAACCCACCAAAACAAAACACTACAACCAAACACCAAAAGTCTTCAAAGGTTCCTTGGATGGTTGGGGATGGGGGTGGGGGGGGAAGTGGCCTTTTCTTCTAGCCCTAGTTGAAACACTCTTCCCCTTCCCTTCATCATTGTGTATCTTGGGAACTTAAGGGAGTCCCTTTGCATAGAAGATATGCGGCACCTCCCTTGGGGTGATCGAACTTCATTTCTTCCTTCATCCATTTTTTTTTTACTCAGATGCAATGAACATAAGGGCAAGGCAATGCATGGTTGCCAAATGGCATGAGGTGGGCTTGTGGCTCTTTCCATACCCAAAATCCCTCTTGCCTTCTTCTTCTATCTATAAATTCTTCTACAAGCCATTCATTAGTGGCATGTGGCTCTTCCCTAGGCCGATCCCCTCCTCTTCACCCTCCTTATCAATAACTCTTCTAGAAACCTTAAAAGTACTATGAATGTACGACAAATGGCCATGTGAAAGTTAGCTTCCATGGGATTGGGCCTGTACCCTTGTAAATCGAATCCAAAAACCTTTCTTCTTCATGTAACTTCTTCTAGAAGCCTTCTTGGATGCTTGCCAAGTTGCACACCCTCTAGTGAACCGAACTCCCATCCTTAGGGAACTGAAGATTACATCTTAAGAAAACTCACAAGCCATCTATCCAATGGGTGGTTCTTACTTATTTCTAAACCCTATGGGCTTCCAAACCCACCAAAACCACCCCTTTTCCCCAAGCTTCCTCCTCTTTACAAGACCATACCATGACTGTCATGCCAGCTCATGACCAGCCTCAAATAGTGCCTTGATGGCAAGCCAGTCAAGCCATCACTCCCACTCACCTACTCGACTTGTAGCAGCAGAAGACAATTGCATACTTCAACCCTTTTCTCCTCTACTTTCACAAGCCAACCTCTCGTCAATGGTCATTCCCTCACACCCAAAGTCTGCCCCTTCCTGTATACCCCACGACTCACCCATTTGCATCCCACACTTTGTACTGTTTCACTTGTTTTAAAGAGAAAAACCTGGAGAGAGCTTGAGAGAAACCTGGGCAGTTTTGGCTCCATGTGTTCCAAGATTTTGTAAGTATTTTCTTGAGCTCTAACCTCTTCATTGTATATAGCATCGAGTCTAGTTTATTTTTATATGTATTGGTGAATTGTTCTTGGAGTTTTGATGCATGAAAGTTGGTGTTTTTGGTTGAAGGGATCAGTGTTGACAGTTTTGGTATTTGTGTTGAACTTTGGTAGTTTTATGAAATGTTTGATGAAATATTGGATAGATTTTGCTATGATGAAGTGTTAGCATGTTTATATAAAAGATATAATTTGATTCAATACATGTTAGTATTTTTATAAAGAGTTTTTGCATGTTGGTTCAAAATAGATTTTTGATGGTTTAGTTTGTGACTTTGATTCTAGGAACTTGATCATATGGCTTTGATTTTTATGAATGTTATTCTTGAAGCTTATATCTATGGATTTAGAATAAAATTTTGAGGAGTTATGATTTAGATCTTTGTTGGAATGATAATGAACATGCATGAGTTTGTTTTAAACTCAATCTAGAGGCTCTCAGGTTTGATACTTTGTTGTCATGAGATGTTTTCTATGACATACTAGATTTCATGCTTAGATCTACTTACAACTTGAATGTGAGGTATATGATTGTATTATTTCAAGAGTTACTGCATGAAAATCAAGGATCTAGTAAAATACACAACAAATCTACAATAACACAAATCCTAAACTAGTAAGGAAATCATTTGCAAAGTAATAAACATTAAACAACAAATTTGAAAGAGATAGAGAGAGGGACTGAGAGATTGAGTCGAGAGAGGAATTTCTTTGATCATAGAAGCAAAGGACGACGTCATGGCGAGTGAGGGATTGAGAGTCAATTGTTGTGAGAGGCTGAGAGTAGAGAGGAATATCAAGAAAGAGGGGGGGGGGGAAGAGAGAGTCAAAGGTTAGGGTAGAGAAGGGGGACTAATGTTAAATTAACCCCCCCCTCCTCCAAACGACGTCATTGCCCTTTGAAAAAAAATTCTTTACCAAAATGACATCATTTTGGTAACGAAATTTATATGTGTATATATATATATATATATATATATATATATATATATATATTATATGTATGTGTAACACCCTACCTAAAAAGCTCCTTAGACCATGACCTTAGTAGCCTTAATCCTAGTTAACTAGGAGTTGAGCTATTTGAGAATAAGAACAATTTTGGATATTTGAGTTGGTAAGGACAATACTTTGGGTTTAGTAGAATTATTAGAAAACTCTAGTGCAATATTGATTTTGAGGAAAAAGAAACTTTTGGAGCTTGATTGGTTTAGTAATATTATTTTGGAGAATTTTTAGTGCTTTATTAATTTTACGAATAAGAAACTAAGAGGGCCGTAAGAGAATGACACGTGGCATATTGGAGGGTTGTCACATTAATGAACTAAGTATTTTGGGTTAAATATTTGATGAATTTGGAGAAGGCCTAAAGAGTGGTTTACTAAGGGCCCAAGCTTTTTGGTATAAAGGCTTAAGAAAGGCAATAAGATTTAGGCTCTACTTGATGGACATAAAACTTTAGGGCCTTAATGCACTAAGGATGTGATGGGTTAAGGATAAAATGTTAAAAAACCTTAGGCCCAACTTGGGAGATATAAAGTTTTTAGCCTTTCTTGGAGGACACTAGAAAGTAGGCCCAATGTAAAGGACATAAAGTCATTGGGCCTAACTTAGTAAGAATGAGGGCCTTAGGCCCAACTTGGAAGACATAAGATTTTAGGCCTCATTTATTGGACACAAGACTATGCACCTAACTCATTAGACCCAAGATATTAAGCCCAACGTAGTAAGCATAAGGCCATTAGGCCTAACTTAGTAAAATTCAAGACTTTGGCCCATTTGAGGAAAGACCCAAAGATTAGGACCCAACTTAGTAGGCCTTTGAGTCCAATGATAGGCCCCAAAAATATGGACATAAAGTCCATATAATAACTCACTCCAAAGCCCACATCCAAGGCTTGCACTTTTGGCCCAACAAAAACCCAACCCTTGAAGTCCAAAGCCTTGTCTTTTATTTCATTCTTCCAATTGGAGCCCACATACACCATACCATTGGTTTTCCTCAAGCTCAAGAAGTGCCACACGCTCTAAAGGTTCCCACTTGACCATAATTAAGTTTCTAACTTGAGTTAAGGGCATTAATCAACTTACACATAGTTAGTGACCTCTAAACCATGTTTTAAGCTTAATTTTTCTTCAAATCATTTCCCACATTTTTTTTTATCTGAGATTTATTGATTTTATTATTGATTTGAATTGTACTTAGACTAATTTATAAATTTAGACTTGACCCAACACAAGTCAATAGAAGCAAAGCCATGTCAATGCCTAAATCACCACCAATCGGAACCTAGGTGCACCTTCATGTGCGTTGCACCAAATCAACCGATGCCTTTTACACCATTTTCTCAAGGAAAATTTCATCATTTATACCTTGCCTTAACCCTCATAGGTTAGTTCTAGAATTGGATAAATTGTCTCCAAGAAACCCAACCGATTCCATTACAAGCCTAGTTGAAACCAAGCCGAGTGGCCTTGGGTTTCAATTGAATTTTCTACACCTATTTTGATCACTACCCCATGCCACATCCCTTGTATTTTGTCCCTTGGAATTGCTTCAAAGCACTCATGTGCTAGCTTACTCAATTACGTCCCCAACGCAGCCTAACTGATTGGCTCAAAGAGAGGCACTCACTTGAAATCACTTGGTTGAACCATCACCCATTCCACCCATTTCTTTTTCTGCCCAAGCATGATCACTTGGCAGCCACTGGTGCCTCTCTTCCTCACCTGAAAAAGCTTTCAAATGTCATAATGCCCCCAAATCAAACCAAGAGGATGGGACAAATAGGGTCAACAATTCGGACCGCTTTGAAGGAAACCTAAAACCGTAGGCTATGGCTTGCTTGTCTTGTGGATTTTTGTTTCAAAAATATGAATAATGCAGCCCTTGCACCTATGCACATCTTCTAGCTCTCTTACATGATGAAATTATGACACTTTAGACCACTATTGAACTGAACCAAGTAATATCACCCTTGGCATTTTGCACTCAAGCACTCCACCTCCTAGCTCCACCACTCACATTCACTTCCTTGGAGCAAAACCCAACGTCTCCCTCCCCTCTTGAAGCCTATAAATACCTTTTTCTCCTTTTCATTTCCCCACACCACTCCTCTAATCCTTCTCTTGAGTCTTGAGAGCATTTCTTCTCCTTAGTGAGTGATAGAGTGAAGCCGAGTAAGTTCTTGAGAGTTATTGAGTGAAGTGGTGTTGGGAGCTTTAAGGGCCACAATTTCTATACGTAAGCTTGCCCTATATTTTTTTAAGTGTTATAATGACATGTTAGGCTTTACTTTATGGCATTGGAATGAGGTTTTGATTGTTTTTAATTAAGGTTTAGCATGCTAATTTCAAAAGTGGGTTAATAGGGAAGTATTGATTTCATAAATTACTTTGGGTTGATTTTTAGCTATAGAATGTCTTAGAATAATTTTATATGACTCATAAATGTATTAGAACAAATTTTGAAAGCTTAATCTTGAAGTTGAAAGCATGCCATTATAGGCTTTAATTCTATCTTGTGTTGATCATCTAGCATGCATCGGCTTTGATTAGTTTATGCTTAACTTATGAAAGTTTTGATTAATTTAACTAGACTTGAATAATGTGCATTTAGAAAAGCCATGTGATTGGGATAAGAATGAAAATGCATGATTTAACTAAGTTTTGAAACATCTTTGGGTAAGGAAAGCTAGAAACATTATGCATGCTTAATGGATGGATTAGTGAAGATTAAGGTCTTAAAGCCATGTTTAAGTGTTGGGATGAACTTTTATGATTTGAGCCTAAGTTTTTAATTTGTCCCTGAGGTTATAATTACTATTGGTACTTGATGAATTTGAGTACACATGCATCCATCGAGGTTGAATAGTTGAAATCACATCTAGGCCTTAATAAAATGCATGCCACATGTTGAGTGTAATTGACATAGTTGCACTATGATTCTTACAATTCTAAGGGCATAGATGATTTTAGAATATAGTAAAAATTTAGGGCCTTAGTGGAAATTTTGCTAAGTATAGGGGATGTTTTGTAAATACTGAATCTTTGAACACTTTGATTATGAACATCTTCCTTAGAGGTTCAAATACTAACTTAGTATAACTTTGATTACAAACACTTCAATTCTCTAAACTCGGGAAGTTTGTAAATTAGCTTCTAACTTACTCTTAGATAATTTATTTGTAATTCTTGTATAAACGCCACATTCATATTATAAGCGTTATTTTGAGCATGAAGCATTGTAGGATACATCATTGAGCATTTGATTACTTGTTTACATGACATGTGAAATTCTCACCATTTTAGCATATTGTATCTATAAATGTCATTTTCACATGAAAGCTTACTACATATGCACATGTCATGAAATACATTTTTCAAACATAGCAAGAAAATGAATATTTTCATGACCAAAAAGGCTAGGATAGGAAATTATCCTAGTGGAACTCCTCTGTCCACTCTGGAGTAAGTAAAAATGGAGTGGTAACCCCTGAGTTGACAAAGAACTGTCAATGAGCTTCAAATATATTCCTTTTAAAGAATGCCGGAGCGAAGTCATATATGGCCCCTAATGTTGGTGGGTGCATACATTATGATGAAATGTTATGATACCAATGCATTGAGAATGATGTCTGTAGACAACGACGTGCTGTCAACATGAGTTGTGTTACGGTCACCAACAAGTGCTCATGGTGCATATGGGGAATTGCATTTCTACCGTACGTATGTTAATGATGGCTTTAATAACGATGAAATATCATGTTTTTGAAAAGTGAAAGTGAAAAATATTCTCTGAAAGAAATGTGCATTAAAGTTTTTCTGAAAAATGTTGAGGAACCTGGATGTGAGACAAATATGGATTTCGTTTTATGCATATCATTGCATGCATCTCATGCTTATCATTAATCATGCATACCTTATCTTTGTGCAAGTTGGTCATTTAATTTATTGAGATTTTAAGTAAATCTCACTCTTGTGGACCTACTATTATTCCCTATAGAATGGTAGAAGTTGTGTCAAGACCTGTAAAGGATGATCAGGATGGAAAGTTGGATACAGATGATTGAAGAGGAGCTGGACCTTGAGCGAAGACTAAATATAATTTTGATACTCATAAGCATTGACTCTTCATACTTTAGAGCATATGAAAGAGTTGATCTAACCATGGAATTGTGATGCCCCCAGCCCTCGCTTGGGATTGGACGGTGCTGAAATGCCGAGATCTGTAACACAAGGCTACATACCTCTTGTACATGACAAATAATATGTTATGCACCTAAGTACACTAGCAGTATGTAATATCGTTGTAGCGAAAAATAATAAAGGCCAAAATTTCTAAGCAACGCAAATAGAAATTGCAAAGAACATGGTACCATACTAATAAAAACATTAACACTTTGTCCATGACCATAAACTATATCATCAGATAAAATATCCCAAAATAGCAAGTAATAAAATTCTATCTCCCAAAACACACAGGACCTTCTCAAAATATTTTTTATCAAAAGTTGAGGCCTAAAAACCATAAGTTCTTTTCACCAAAATAACTAAGATTCTTTTTCCTTCATTGTTAAAGTTCCATCAAGAGCCAAGCACCAAAAGACTCCATGAGACTTTTGACGTCCGGGTGGAGAAGACTCTAATTCCTTAGCTACTGTCTTTGGGTCAGGTGAGGGCTACGAGGATTGCCCAAGATAAGTGGACATCTGGTCTATGAGCTTATCGAACCTCAAAAAGTTAGAATGAGCCTGTACAGAATACTTGTCCTCCGTTGCGGAACTATCTATATTCATAGTTCTTGAGAATCCGGGGTACCTGTAACAACTTCTACCATTCCAGTTAAGGAATGGTAGTGTAAACTACCATAATGAGATTTCGAGAAATTTCAGCAAGCAATCACACAACATACCAAAGTTAATGCAAGCATACAAGAGGTACATCATGAAATGCATGCATGGACATGTACTTGACTTAAACAGAACTTGACATATGCATTTAACCATTTTCAAAAGACTTGTACAGAGACTTTGACATTTCAGAAAAAATTCTCTTAACTTTCCTTTTCATGTTGATTCTTAATTAGAACTTTTCTTAACAAAACATATCACAAGATTTACATCAAGTGATTCTTATCACATGAGCTCTTATTCTTATTCGTGGGGTGGACACATCACGGCTCCCCTCCTTGCACCGCGTGTTCTCGCTAGTCATCGTACCATCAACGATCTGTAGGTGGGACTCTACCACCATCCCTAGAATTCAAGATACACAGAGAACCATAATAACTCAACCTTCGTTGAATTACATGCCTTATGCACCCACTAGCATTAGGTGCTTCCTCGCTTCGGCATTCTTTAAAAAGAATCCATTCGAGACTCGTCGACTATTCTTCGTCGACCCAGGGGTTACTACTCTATTCTTAAGCATTTCAGAGTGGATAGAGGAGTTCCACTAGGACAATCTCCTGTCCTAGCACTTGGGGCAGTGATAAAACATTTGACTATTTTCTTGGAAAAGAACCACTTTTCTTTGAAAATATTTTTTCAAATGCATGAGACATGGAACTTAAGACATATGTACTTATACTTGACATGTGACATATGGAATGCCATGCATGAAATAACCAAGCATAACATGTTCAGATCATAACATGATTACATGAAATACATGAAACATCCAAACACATTCATGAAATCATGAGAACTTGCTTAGGCCGAAACACTTAGGGGTAAAAATCACGAGATTCATCACTTGAACATGTTCCAATTCTTCAAGCATATAACATAGGAATCAAAGCATAATAAAACAAAGCATGAAATTATAACATTTGGCTAAGATCCAAATCAATCAAGACATGGTATGGCTGAAACTTCATGTTGCATCGACCATCATTCTTAAACAAGTGAAAACCAAAATATACATGAGAATTTCATGGCATATTCATCACAAATTCAAAGCATATAATTCCTTCCATAGATTGATATAGGATCATATTAACATAATCAAACAAGCAATCAAGAAATAGCAACCAAAACAAACATGGTAATGAAAAGATTTACACATTCATATACAAGTATTAACCAAGAGTAGGACACGAAAGGGACCACACTTCTTATTCTGCAATTTCCTGTATACACCCTATGGTAAACGTCCCTTACACAAGTAAACCATGACCAGATCACCCTCTTCAAATGTAACAACCTGACCCTAAGTTTAGGCTATAAGATAAGTTTTATGTATTTTTCTTATAACCATAAATATTCTATTATTATTATTATTATTATTATCAGATTTTGCAATTTTTTATAGTTTTAATAATTATTAGTATTTGTATTATTAAAACTATCAGATTTTACATTGATTGTTTTAATAAGATTTTTATCATTTTTATTGTGATCCGATCGTTACAACAGCCACTATCTAGGATCCTTTTGTTCCTCTCCCGTAAAATTTCAGTGTCTATCTTCATCCTCTAGTTGAATAAACCTCCTAATGGGAATCCAACTCTCAACTTCAACTCGAGTAAATTTCCTGTTAGTTCACGTCTTTCACCTCCCCCATTGCCTATAAAAGCAACCCGAGACCTCCTGTAACACACACACAAACCTCATACACAGAACCACCGAAGCCAGTTTTCTGTGAGTGTAAACCGAGAAACCACATAGCAAAGCAACCCGAGTCCTCCTATTGCCAACCCGTGAGTTTCACTCATCGGCATCACCGCTGCCCAGCACCACCGAAGCCTCCCTCCCAGTAACCAGCAGCCACCCACACGAAAATCACCCCAAACTCCTCCACGTCTCCTCCCCAGTACCAACCATCACCCACGGCATCTCCACTCCCCCAGCCAACGTGAACTGTAGCCCCTGTTTTGCACCCATAAAACAGAGCACCAAGCAAACAAGCCGAGAACCCACCTCCCTCAACCAAGTTAGTCACCCCACCGGAAACAGCCACAGAAACCGCAGGCCATCTCTACCCCGTCAAGCCCACTTCGTTCCAGTAAGCCGCTTTCGTTCGCCACCCTCATCACCCTTTGTTGATTTCGGTTTATTTGTTTCTCTCTCTAACTCTCTATCTCTCTCTCACTACATCAAACCCCCATGTCAGAGAACCACCCAGTTGCACGCCGTGACCCCCTGCTAGTCGCCTGAACTGCCGCACGTCAACTCTTCCCTCGGTGAGTTTCAGCCTTGCCTCGTATGCCTCTCGCTATTACCTCTGTTCTCTTCACAATATCAGTACTTAGGCTTTGTTTTAGGTTGATGCATGCAGACGTATGAGTTTACACAAATACCCTTGGCAGCCTCTAACACCTTGCCGTATAGATTTGCTTTTGTATTTCACTGAAGATCATTTTGGTATTATATGTTTGGTTTCGGTTTCGGTACACTGCATGTGTTAACTAAGTTTTCTTGACCCTTGACCGAGCCCTCTATTTTTATGGACTTCCTATAAGATTTTAAATGGGCTTAAGTTTAATTGATGATGGGTTGAACTTAATATTTTAAGTTGTGTTTAATTTTATTAAATAAGTATATTAATCATAGGCTTCTTTTTTTTATAATAAAGTGTTGAAGGAATTTAAAATATTTTTAATATACTATCAAGCCAATATTTTGTTAATATTCCTTTATATATTTAATAGAAGTTTAATAAAAATTTATTGTGTTATACTTTAAATAGAAAATAAAGGAACATGTTAAAAGTATTAAAATGATATTAGTATTTATTAGATTTCTTTTTAAATAACTATGTTAGTCATGGAAAGTAAATCTATTTTTAAGAATTTAAGTTTATGACTGATTTAAAATAGCCTAAGTGCTTTACTAAAGTATAATATGTTATTAGTATTTAAGTAATTTTTAAAATATCAGGATTTATTGAATATAGTGTTAAACAGACAATTTATTTGACTATCTTCTAAATTATGAATTTAATTAAGTAGGAAATTAGTACATGTTATTCTAGACAGATTTAGTGACGTTTAAAATACTGCGTTTAGGTGACGAGCTACGAAGTGAGATTCAAGAAGAAGCACAGCAAGGTAACTTATTTGATCACAAAATTAGGATCATCACAGTTTAGTTTATATATAAGTATTATTCAAGCCAGTTATTTGACAACCTTTGTTTATGTACCACTCATATCATATGCAAACATGTCATCCAACATAGCACACAATCAGTTCATTCCGCATCATTTTCAGATTTAGGAATTATAATTATGTATGTATTATGTCATGCATCTCATGGTCATAAGACACGTAAGCTATCTTAAGTTCAAGTGCAAGATAAAATCAGTTTAGTTAATCAGATTGCCATTCAGATGCATGGTACCAATGCAGTTCAGATCAGGGTGGATGTGCAAGCCAGGGACTCAAGCCTGGTCCACCATAGTATGCCAAAATACTATCAGCGGCTCCCCTCGCGGCCACGGGACGTGGGGCTGGTGCACAACCTCTCACATAGGGTTAAGTGTGTTGTCCAGTTAGTTCAGTCAGTTAATTCAGATAAATCAGTCATGCATAGCATAAACATCAGTATGAACAGTCATGAATTTTAAACTCTCAGCATGAAAACTTTTATGAAAAACCTTATGTTTAGTATGTTAACGTTGTGATGGGTTTCTTACTGAGTATTCGACTCATTTTAGTTTGTTTTTCATGTTTTAACCACCCAGGTGAGGATGATGATTACAAGCAGGCAGGCGAGGATTAAAAGGAGCAGTTATTTTAGTTTCAGACCTTCTAAAATGAAATTATTTTATTGCTTTTATGACATAAATTATTCAGTTTATTCTTTTAAGATTTTGAAGACATTTTTTATCAGACAAAGTTTTATGAAATAAATCCTAATTTATTTTTATTAAATATGAGATCTCTTGCCGGGTTTATTTTATGAAAAATACTTGACACTCCTAGCCTACGGGAATGGGGTGTTACATCAAATGTCTTAGCTCACTTACGCTTATTAGCTGCTGCTTTGTACTTTGCATTGGCCTTTTCCAGATTACATCAAACTTCTAACTGTACCTGTTGGATTCTTGAAGCCATATTTTTAGCTACTTCACTTACGCCTGGCAACTTAGGGAGAGGGACCAAATCCATGGCATGCTTAGGGGCTTGAGTATAGACAATCTCAAAGGGTGACTTCCCTGTCGAGCGGTTACACATGCTATTGAAAGCAAACACTATCTGTGGAAGACTCTCGTCCCATTGCTTAGGTTTATCACCAAAAATACATCGAAGCATGTTGCCCAATGTTCGGTTGGTCACTTCGGTCTAGCTATCGGTTTGAGGATGGCAGGTGCTGCTATACTTGAGTGTCGTCCCAAACTTCTTCCACAAAGTTATCCAAAAATGACTAAGAAATTTAGTGTCTCGACCCGAAGTGATGGCTTTGGGAACTCCATGCAAGCGAACCACTTCTTTAAAGAAAAGATGAGCAATGTTAGACACATCCGATGTCTTTCGACAAGGTATGAAGTGTGCCATTTTCGAGAACCTATCAACCACCACAAAAACATAATCATTTCCACATTGGAGTCAGGGTAGGCCTAATATGAAATCCATGCTTAAGTCTTCCCAAATGTTTTTCAGTACTGGTAAGGGCATGTAAAGGCCCATGTTTTGTGATTGCCCCTTCCCCACTTGGCATATAGGACATCTTTGCATGAACTTGCCAACATCTCTCTTTAGCTGAGGCCGAAAGTAACGTTCTGCAACCAAAAAAATTGTTTTATCTCTCCCTACATGTCCTCCTAGACTGCCTCCTTGCAGTTCTAGGATTAGATGTTCCCGTCGAAGTCTTGGGAATGCAAAGCTGGTTCCCTTGAAAAAGATAACCAACTTGAATATGGAAATCCTTTGTAGCTTGGCCATTCAAACATTTGTTCCAAGTGTTGGCAAAATCCAGATCATTGGCATACAGGTCTTGCAGCTGCTCAAAGCTCGTAAGTTCGGCCTTCAAAGTCACCAGTAGGGTTGCTCAACGGCTAAGGGCGTCATTGACCTTGTTTTGTTGCCCAGACTTATGTTTCAAGACCATGGTGAACTTTTGCATGAACCTGATCCACCTTGCATGCATTCGGCTTAGATTGCTTTGAGTATTGATAAATTTTAGAGCATGGTGATCACTGTATAGGACAAATTCCCTTTGTATCAGATAATGCTCTCAGTGCTTAAGCGACCGAATGACAACGTAAAATTCTAGTTCATAAGTGGTCCATTTTCGCCGAGACTCATTTAACTTTTCATTAAAATACTCTACAAGCCAAACCTCTTGGGAGATAACTACACCAATGCCTATGATGGATGCATCACACTCCACCTCAAAGAGCTTCTCAAAGCTCAATAAGGCCAACACTGGGGTCGTGGATAACTTTCCTTTTATTAGAGCAAAGCTAGCCTCCTAATCGTCTCCCCAACGGAATGGTCCTTTTTTCATGCACTCTGTAATGGGTGATGCGATTGAACGAAAATTCTTAATGAACCTTCGGTAGAAGGTAGCTAGCCCATGGAAACTGTGCAGTTGACCAACTGTTACTAGTGTTGGCCACTCTTGAATGCCCCTGATTTTTCCTTCGTCTACGTGAATGCCCTCTACACTTATCACAAACCTAAGGAACAGCAGCCTGTTGTGAATAAAAGTGCATGTCTTGAGGTTGATGAGTAGCTTGTTTTCCCACAACACAGATAACACTTCTTGCAAATGTTCAACATGCTCATCTTCATTTTGGTTGTATAGAAGAATGTCATCGAAATAGAAGATGATAAACCTCCCCATGAATAGTTTGAGTACTTGATGCATGACCCACATGAAGGTGCTTGGTGCGTTAGACAAGCCAAATGGCATCACCAACCATTCGTATAGGCCTTCTTTAGTATTGAATGTTGTTTTCCATTCATCCCAGGGCCGAATCCGAATTTGATGGTACCCACTACGTAGGTCGATTTTTGAAAATACATTAGACCCTACAAGCATGTCGAGCATATCAGTTAATTGAGGGATGGGAAACTGATATTTTACCCTGATCTTGTTGATGCCGCGACTATCCACACACATCCTCCAGCTTCCATCTTTTTTTGGTGTGAGCAGTGCGGGCACGGCATATGGACTCATACTCTCCCTGATTAGCCCCTTTCAAATGAGCTCCTCCACTTGGTTTTGTAGGATTTGATGCTCATTAGGACTCATGCGATAGTGGGGAAGATTTGGCAAGCTTGCTCCCAGAACCAAATCAATGTGATGTTGTACATCTCTCAGGGGTGGGAATCCCTCGGGTAGCTCCTGTGGCATGATATCTTCATATTCAAACAGAAAGTTTTTCACTCGTAGGGGAACATCAATGACCTCCTCCATTTCATTCCCTTTTACCACAAGAGTCCAAACCTCCCCTACCTCCTTAACATCTGCCATAAATTGGGCCTCTGTAATTGTGAGAAAAGAATTTCTTTTATCTGCTAGCATTGGGTCATAGCCTTTGTCTCCCATAGGAATCAACACAATTTTTTTCCCCTGCCACAGAAATGAATACACATTTTCTCGCCCCTTGTAGAGAGCATCCACATCAAACTGCCATGGGCGCCCAAACAATACGTGACATGCATCCATTTCTACCAATTGCCCAAGGCTTCATCTTTGTAAAATTTTCCAATGGAGAAAGGAACTCTACAAAGATTATTCACGCGAGCCTCGGACCGCTTCTGAATCCAATTGATTTTATATGGTCGTGGGTGCTTCTCAGTTTTTAAAGCAAGTGCAGCAACAAGAGCCTTAGATACAATATTTTCATAGCTACCACTATCTATAATCATGTTACATACCTTGTTCTTGATAGTGCAACGTGTTTTGAATATTGAATGCCTTTGATCATCCTCTTCAACTTTTGGTGCTAGCATTACTCGTTGTATAACACAGTTCACTAGCTCGCCTTCACCTTCTACAAATTCCCCTACCTCGCCCTCTTCACTGCTATCAAATTCTCTTGGTTCGTCGTCCCCCTCTTCAATCACGTGGACTGAATGGCGGGTGGGGCATTCATTGGATTTATGCCCCGGTTGGTTGCACCTGAAGCATTTTCCAGTCATTGGGCAAGCATACGGGTTATTACTTCCTCCTTCCTTATGCACAGGGGCTTTCAACTGTTGATTGCTGCTCTCTCCTCTCTGAAATTTACTCTGTGGTGGTGGTCTGGTGTCCATGGGCTATTGTGGCGGGGTGTAAGGCTTCTGTTATGGTGTCTGGTTCGGCGTCCTGGGTGGTGGTCTGGCCAGTTGCATCTCAATCTTCATGGCCAAATTTACGGCTTCTACAAGAGACCAGGCAGTGTGTAGAGACACTTTGTCTTGTATAGCAACACGCAAGCTGCCCATGTACCTTGCAATCTGCTGTCTTTCTGTTTCTAATAGATTATTGCGAGCATTGAGTTGATAAAATTCTTCCATGTACTCGTTCACTGTCCTTGCCCCTTGTTTGCAATTTTGGTATTGTTGATAAAGGATCTACTCATAGCCCGAAGGAAGAAATCTTGCCCTCATTAGACACTTCATCTTGGGCCACACATGCACTGGTTGCTTGCCTCGCCTCCTTTGGTTATTTTGCTTTTGTTCCCACCAAGCCGAAGCACCACCACGTAGTTTATAGGCGACTAACTTCACCTATTGCACTTTGGGAATTTGCATATAATCAAAGAAATTTTCTACCTCAACCATCCAGGTCAGAAAACTCTCAACGTGAAGGCACCCATTGAAACAAGGCAGATCAATTTTGATTCTGAAATTTTTGTTGTTGTTCGGAGCTCTCTTGGCCTCATGGTTCCCTTGAATGAACCCCTCCACTTCTTCATCACTTGAGGAATCATTTAGTGCTTGATTCCTTTGTCGATATGCGACGTCACGGCCTCCTCTTGGTTGATTCTCAGTATCCTAGTTCCTATCACCACCAACATGAACTCTAGTGACAGCTGCTTGAATTTCTTGCAACATACGTTCTATCCCTTTGAAACACTGTTGGTTCCTTTGATCTTGAGCCTTCACGGCTGCCCAAATGGCCTGCACACCATGCTCCTCTACTTGGCTGTTGTATCTCGCCATCAAGCTAGGTAAAGCCTTGCTTTGATACCAAATTGGCATAGTGGATGGTGGTTGAAAATAAAATGTACAAGAAGAGCTGTGTCTTCTTGAACAAAACTAAAATTGTTTATTAAAAGAATTCTAAAACTTGATGAAATTATTACATACCTCTGCCTTCCCACTTACAAACTACTTGTAGGAGGAGAGTGATTGACAATAAAAGGAAAGTATTACTCTAATGGAAAGATAGCTTATTTAAGGAAATAAATAGGATAATCATCAATCAAAAATCACTGTCAAATAAATGAAAATAAAGAAAGAAATCATAAAGGAATCATCGTGGATGTTGTGCTGTGATGGTGGGATCTGACTCTGTTATTCTTTGTAGTTCCTCTGGGCCTCATCAGTTTGCTCAATATTGTCCTGCATCAATGAACTATTCTCTCTATTCAGTTTCTAGGGTTTCTTAAGAACTCTAGGTCATTTTCAAGAAAACACAAGAAAGTGTGGATGTTCTATTACACTTATAGTCTAGAGATTTGAATCTCATTTTCGGGTTGAGAAAGTGATGTGTGTGTGAAACTTAAAAGGAAAAATCGATTCTTACCTTGACTAGACTTAGTATGCTGAAATCTGCTCTTGGAAATAGAAAATCCACTTGTTTGGTTGGTAAGAAAGTACAAGAAAGTGAGGAAATCTTCAAGAAAATTTGAGAGAGTTGTGTGGAGAGAGTGAGAGCATGAACAATCTGAAATTTCCAAAAAGAAAAGCCCTTGGGCGTGTGGTCGTCCTCTCTTTTTATAGAAGACTCATTCCCTCTTTGGTGGTTGAAATCCAATGCATGCAAGACAAGTGACATTGTTTTTCTTCCTCCTTTCACTTTGGCCAAAAATGCCTCTTGGAATTCCTTATGTGGATTGCATTGGGTTGGCGTGTAGGGTTAATCTCCCTTGGCCAAATTCCTCTTCTCTTCCCCTTATACCCTTCCGTTCTTCAAACAATTGAGTGTTTCTTTCAAGGGTAACATGGTAAAATATCTTATGCCTCTTCTTTTTCTCAAACAAGTAACCCTTGGCATGGTTGACAAGTGGCAAATGACTTGCCCTAGCTTAGTCATCCACCTCCTTCTTCTCTTCCCAAGATGATGCTTCATCTTCCAATGCTTGCTTTTTCCCTAGGTGACCTTTCATGTTCCATTGGTCCAAAATAGCCAATGTGACAAGTGGCAAATGAACATAGTGCTTGGGAGTGTGCTAGCCGAATTCTTAAGGGCATTCTTGTCCTTCCATACAAATGTCTCTTCACATATCCTTCTAGAAGTTCTATGCATGCTTGACACTTGGCAAAATCTGACTAAAATTCGAAATCCCATAAGCCTCATTTTGATTTCCCATGCAAATTTCCTAGAAAAGCTCCATTTCACTTCCCTAAGCTTCCCTTTCCAAGATATCTTCCTTGGAACTCGAATTGAGCATGACAAAGGGTCTAAACATGTGGAAAATTGGGTCTAGCCGAAAATCCCTTAGTCTCCTCTAGGTTCCTTTTGTCCCTTGATTCATCTAGAAGGTTTCTTACATAGTGAAAAGTGTCCATTTCTCTAGGGTAGGTGTGTAGGTCATCCCTTAGTATTTTCTTACACTTCGCTCACCCCTTTAACCCATTATCAAGTCTAGATTCACAATGTAGTACCTTCCTGCCACATGGCACTTGTGACAAAAATCTAGGTTATTGGCCTAAAGCCAATGGGCCTAGGTTTCTAAACAAGGCCAATTCTTACAAGGCATTCTTGGGTTAGTCCTCTTTTGGGCTTAAGTTATCATTTCAAAAATTCTAGGGCTTTCTAAATTACCTAAAGCTCCCAAAGAAATCAGGACTACTAAGCACAAAATCTATGGGCCATGTTTACGTAAGATTGGGTCATCACAGGAACTTGGATTAAGTATTTTGAATTAAGGAAATGATACCCTTAAGTTTGAACTTATGCTTATTAATCTTATTGGGTTGTTTAGTTCATTCTAGCATAAATGTTTATAAGTCACCATATTTTTCACTGCAATTATTGCATACTACTAATTGCATATTAGGATGCATTGCGTATTAACTGTCATGATGGTCATGGGGCCTCTTGGGGATTGGGTGGTGATGGAGTTGGCATGGGGTGGTGGCTCAACTAACATAGATGGGTGGTTAAATCTCAACCCAACCGGTTCCCACTCAACTTAGAGATAGATTTGGATAGAGAGATGAGAATTTTTGGTTTTAAATGAAAGTTTAAAATATTATTTTTTTAATATTATTATTGTTTTGGAATTTGAAAAAGTTGAATTATTTATTATATTTTGTGTTGAAATTTGAAAAAATTGTAATGATAAGATGAGATGAGATGAGAATGTTGTGTCTGATCTCACCTTCCAAACCTATCCTAACTCCTAAGAGTGCAATCGGTTTGGCTTCTTGGTTTGGTTTGTGGAACCAATTTTTTTTCAAGGCTTATTATTGTTTTGAAGGAGTCTCATGAGGTGTCTAAGGACCATATTACCCTTGAGAAAATGGCACAAAATTATCGAGCCTAAGGCCAAAACAGTCCATGCACTCAAAGGGGATACATATGAGCCGATTGATGCAAGTTTGGGGTTTGATATGTCATTTTTCTTAATGACATGTGGGAAGTTTATCTAGGGTATTAGTAAGGTCTAAGTATGATGAAATTACCTAACAAATTAAAAAAATTGGATTAAAAGGTTAAAAAAAGATTAAGATGAAATTAAGCTTCGCAGTATGGCTTAAAGATCACTAATCTCATGTATGTTGATTAATGGTCTTAGCCAACTTTCAAAACTTAATTTGGGCATTTAGGGTATGATATGAGTTTAAGGAAACCCATGGTATGGTGTATTGGACTTTAATTTGAAGAGTGAAGAGAATCGAAACAAGGCTTTGGGCCTTGTTGAGCTTAAAAGGGCCATTTGTGTAAGTCTCTTGGGCGTGGGCTTTTCGTGTGGGTTAATGAGTGGACCTTATGCCCAAATATGAGGACCCATCTAAGGCTTCAAAGGCCTACCAAGTTTGGGTCCAAAAGACAAGTCTTTCTAAGGTTGGGCCAAAGGCCTTCACTCTCACCAAGTTAGGTCCAATGGCTTCAAGCCTTCTACACTTTGGGCTTAACTTCCAAGGTTCTATAAGAGGGGCTTATAACATCCAAATTGGTCTAGGGCTTATGGTACATGTTGATGTCGTGTTTTGCAACCCAAGCAGTACCGCGAGGCCCAAGCTCCACGACATCTGCAACTAAGACGAGAAGAGGCTCCAGTGACTCCCGTGGTCACTTTGATGCCAAAGTCAGTGATAGTTCTGTGAAAAAGGTTTAGAAATGCAAAGGATAGTTGAGTTATCAGAGTGAGAGTCCACTCCCATGGAAGAGATGGCCTTTATTTATACCTGATCCAGTTTCCGCTACTAAGGGAGGTCGTGGTGTGTCAATAGCCAGACTTGCTACCACTAATTTCCATACCACCACAGTGTGTTAGTCTGCAGCCTAGGCGGCTGAGGGAGATCGTGCCGTGTCAGGTCATGCTAGGTCAGACTAGCTGCCTTCTTTCTACCATGGTCGGGTGTCAGATCGTGGCTGAGCCGTCCTACGTGCTCTTGGGGGGGGGGGGTTCACGCCATTACGAGTTGAGCCTTCTGACATGTGCTTGAGTTTGGTGTGCCTTGTGCTTGATGAGACCACAATCGGGCATGCGGATGTCCTGTTTGATGCCATATGATAGGGCTTGGTAAGTTGCCGAGTCCCAAGAGGTTCTCCTTGGTTTGTCTGAGCTCATGTCAAAAGGCTTTCTCGGGTTGGAAATGTTGGTTCTAGTCTTCTAGCCCGAGGCCTCCCTTCCCCCCTTGGGCCCTGGAGTCCATAGCTTGAATTTCTTAGGCCTGGGCCCTTCTAGGAAGGGCTTTCCCTCACAATACCCCTCGAATTCCTATCATGTGCGCCTAATGGAGGTTTATAATGCTTTTGATCACCATTTGACCCGTTCACCTTCCGCTGCTTCAACAAAGGCCACCCACTCCTGCTGATTCGGCTTCCTGAGGCCTGTTGCACGCTTCAATACCCATTTGAATCCTGTCGATTTGGCTACCCGAAGCCCGTTGCACTCTTCAATAAATGCTTTTCCTTGTTTCCCCTGATCATTCCATCCCCCGACGGTTGATTGGACGTGCTAATTGTCTTTCTCTTCATGCCTCGGAGTCTCATTGGTCCATGCCCTCCACACGCCAATCATGATGGCTGCCATCTGAGCCGTCACCTTCGCTGCTAGTACCTACATGGCTTTCACTAGTGTCATTACTATCAGGGTCACTTCATTTTCGTGCGTCGTCCATCCTATCCATGCTATATAAACCCCACTTCTCCCTCCTCATCCTCTCTTAGTGTCTTCCTTCAAGTTCCTTGTAGCCCACTTCTCCATCATGCTTTCTTACAGATTTCCTTCAACTTTCTTACAGCCCAGCTCTTCTTTCGAGTTCCTCCATTTCTTCTAGTTCCTCCATTTCTCCTTCAACCGTGTTCCTCGAATTCCTCCGAGTTCCTCCATTCCTTCGAGTTCGCTTCGACCATGTTCCTTCGAACCGTCATGATGCCACCCAAGGCCGATTCCATTCCTCCATACTTTGGTAGGAAACGCTGGGTTTCCTCTGTCTTCGGCACCAACCTCAGGGCATTTCGTTCTAAGTATAGGATCCCCCCTTCATTGGTTCTGGAGATGCCTCGGGGCGAGCATGCAGTGAACCCTGACGGTACCACAATGAGGGTGGCTCTCTTCTAGTTAATGTTTGTCGATGGTCCTCACCTTCCATACTGTCGCCCGAGCCAAGAGGTTTTACATTACCTAAGACTGGCCCCGGCGCAGCTCCCTCCTCATGCGTGGCACCTTTTGATTTCCAATTGTATCATCTACTAGATGGTACTAAGCAAGACCCCCGAGGAATATCCAGACCTGAAGCACCGGGAGTTCTTTTATGCATACCATCTTGTCTATCGTTTAGGTACCGAGGTCAGCTTCAAGGCCTGGTCTTCGGGCCGAAAGAATGGTCCTAGAAGTTCTTCTTCACATCAAGCCCGAATTGGGAATATCCTAAAGGGAAGCAGCCCATAAGAAGCACCCCCTGTCTGCAGAGGCTTGGTACGAGTTGGTCACAGCTTGGGTGAGGGCCCACAAGCACAAATCGCAGACCGATGTGGTCCTTTCTAACGAGAACATTCGTGATTACTTGATGATACCCAACCACTTATTTGCCATTGGACGAAATTTCTTGGGTAGCATCCTGCCTCCTAAATCCTAGCCCTCTCGCCGAAAATGAGCATTGCGTCCTTCCACCCACCGGGCCAAGCGTCCGAAGGTGTGCAATGATTCTCCTCCACAAAGCGGTGAGGCCGGGGGTCCTACTCCTTCAGGTGGTCGGGTCGGGGAATCTGGAAGGCATTCCCAAATGCCTTGCGTCGTGAGTCCTTTTTTCCTGGAGATTCCAGTTCCCTCAACATGGGGGACGACGTCATTTCCCAGCGGCTCTGGTCCTACTGTCGGTCCTTCCACTTCAACTAGTTCTCAACCCCCCGAACCTTTCTAGGACCTGTTGCTTCCTTCTGCGGAAGAATTGGAAGCTTGTGGTCTTCAGGCCGCATTTTTCACCTCACTTGATCACCCACTCCCTCATGACTCTAGCTCGTTCGAGTCCTTTACCTCATTTGAGGATACTCTTTAGGAGGAGACTGTTGGCGGGGTCCCACAGGTAGGTTCATCGGTCAGGCCCTGGGACGTAAGGCCTCCCCCTTCTCGAGACTTAGCTCAAGGAGATGTTGAGGGCAAGGAGGACAAGACAACCCCGGAGGAAGAACCGAACCCTTCCCGAGCCTCAACTCATGGAGATAGCAAGATCACCCCCGAGCTTGAGTTACAGGAGGAAAAGCCATGCCCCTCCCGAGCCTCGGCTCAATGGTACCTCGACCCCGGCACCACGGTCATGGGAGGTAAAGCCCAGCCCTTCCAGAGCCACAAGCCCAGAAGGGATGCGGGCACAATTCTTCGTCCAAGACAAGGGTGGAGAAGATGAAGAGATAGAAGACAAAGAATAAGGAGATAGAGATGGTGATGAAGGTGAGGGTTTGAGTCCCGAAGCTCTTCCTGTAGCAGTTCGGAGCTCGATTGAGGATCCTCCCCACATCATCGACCTGAGTGACAACGACGACTCTGGGACTTCAACTCCCGTGGCGTCAGGGCCATGCAACGAAAGCTAGGGATCCCTTCCTAACTTTTCTTGGCAGCTGGTGGTTGCCGATCCATCATCTTCTTCTTGGGCAGAAAGGATGCAAGCCTCTGCCTTGACCCTGGAGAAAGCTCATACAGATGCCTCTGAGCGAGTAGGATAGATGTTGCGACCCCTGTTCGCCCAGGTAAAGTCATCTTCCGTCGGGGTGGAACAGAATCTGGCCACAGCCTTGCCTCTCAATCATTATTACCCACATAACTACTTTTCCCCTTTTTCTTTTTACAGGCCATGGACCAATTGGCCAGGACTATTGGGGAGGAATTGGGAAAATTGGAGGAGACCAACTTGGAGCTCGGGTCCTAAGGGCGTTTTGGTATTTCAAATTAAAGAGGCGGCTAGGAAGATCAAGGACCTAAAGACCGAGCAGAAGGACCTGATCGACAAGGTGGAGTTCATGAAGGAGTAGAACCAACACCTGGAGACAGTCGCCGCAAGGCGACAAGAGAAGAAGAAGAAGCTCAAGGGCCTCTTGCGCGATGCTAACTAGGATTTCTTTCGTTTGACGTTAGAGAAAAAGTGGCTTAAAGAGGCTGGCCTTGCTTCCGAGCGGTGCTTAGTCACCCATAAAGTAGAGCTGGACGCCGCTCAGGAATAGTTAGAGTTAGCTTAGGAGGAACTGCAAAAGTCCAGGGAGGGGACGGAGTCCGCCTGAAAGGAGTTGGAGGAATCCTAATGAGGTCGGGCCCTAGTAGCTGGGCATGCATTTGTGAGCTCTCATAATCAGGGATCCAGAGGAACATCGACCTCCTATCCTGTGACATGGAGATTGCCAACTTGAAGTTCCGTCTAGGCGACGTTGCCAAGTACTATGAGGAGGTCCAGCCCTAGATCACGAACGCTAATTCCATCTAGTATGAGGCCTGGTCATACGGCTACCATGACAACCTCAAGAGGAAGCACCTACACCTGTTGCAGCATCCTGAGCTGGACTTGCATACCTTGTCCTTAGCGTCCCTCCCCCCAAGTTCCGAGGAGCAGGCTTTCGTCAAGAACTTTGGGAAACTAGGGTTTCCTCCCTATCCTGCAAGCACTCCTCCCCCTCCTTCATCCTAGTGATGGGCTCGGGCCCCCACCCTTATCCCCCTTTTTTGTAATGCCTTATATAGCACAATCCCCCCTTTTTATGCATTGCACCTTGTAATTTATACGCTTTGATGAATTGAATGAAAGCTTGTTCTAGGCAACTATTGTTTTTTTTTTCTCCCTTCCATACCTTTTTTTTTAGCGATTCTAGCGAGGGCTCAAGACCAGGTCCCGGGCTCAGGACCTTACTTTATTGGATGGGGGATCGGGACCAAATCTGGAGACTCAAAACCTTACCCCACAATGAGTCAAGGGACTCATCTTCTTGCGAGCGTAAGGGCTCAGCTTATATCGAGTCTAGAGACCTATCTTCTTGCAAGTGTACTCGGCTTTTATCAAGTCAAGGGACCCGTCTTCTTGCCAGTGTAAGGACTCGACTTTGTTGGACTAGGGGTCGAGACCAAATCCTGAGACTCAGAACCTTACCCCGTAGCGAGCCAAGGGACTCGTCTTCTTATGAGCATAAAGGCTCGGCTTATATCGAGTAGAGAGACCCATCTTCTTGTGAGTGTACTTGGCTTTTATTGAGCTAAGGGACCAGTCTTCTTGCTAGTGTAAGGACTCTACTTTGTTGGACGGGGAGTCGGGACTAAATCCTGAGACTCAGAACCTTACCCCATAGTGAGTCAAGGGACTCGTCTTCTTACAAGCGTAAAGGCTCAGCTTATATCGAGTCTAGAGACCCGTCTTCTTGCGAGCTTAAGGGCTTGGCTTACATCGAGTCAAGGAACCCGTCTTCTTGCTAGTGTAAGGAGTCAACTTTGTTGGACGGGGGGTCGAAGCCGAGTCCTGGGACTCAGAACTTTACCCCACAGCTAGTTAAGGGACTAGTCTTCTTGCTAGTGTAAGGACTTGACTTGGTTTCGTTTAGACAATAGCAGATTTGAGAAAAACATCCAAACATTCTGTTTCATTCATAATTGTTCATACAAATTGATGCCTTACACTTCTACACATAGTACTTTTTTAAGTGTTCAACATTCCAGGGGTGGGGTAGCTCGTGTCCTTGGCTGTCCTTGAAGTGATAGGAGCCAGGTCGGTTGCTTGCAGTGACCACGTAAGGCCCTTCCTCAGGGGTAGTAGTTATTCCCGTCTGCCACAACACCATATCACCTACTTTGAAGGATCATGGCTTGACTCATTTGTTAAAGTACTGCTTTGCCTTCAGCTTGTTACTCGTCGTTCCTATTATTGCTTCCTCCCTCCTTTCTTCCAGGACATCCATGTTCTTGGCTAGCCTTTCATTGTTTGTGTCTAGGTCGAAGTGTTGGATACGGAATGTGGGCATCCCGACTTCTACTAGAATTACTGCTTCGCTCCCATAAGTGAGAGTGAAAGGCGTCTCGCCGGTGGGGGTTCGAACAGTGGTCCAATATGCCCATAGTACGTGTAACAACCCGATCCTAATATTAGGCTATAGATACATTTTATGTATTTTCTTATAGCTATAATATTTTTTTATTATTATTATTATTATTATTATTATTATTATTATTATTATTATTATTATTATTATTATTATTATTATTATTATCAGATTTTACATTAGTAATTTTAATAAGATTATTATTGTTTACTATTTTTAGTATATTTTATGATTCGAATTGTACTTTAACCGGTAGAGTTTTTCTACCTTATTTCTTCCTATCTCGTTAGTCCCATCTTTATCCTCTTGTTGATATCCAAATCCAATTAGGAAAACCAACTCAGGCATGATCGATCTCTCAAGCCACGCACGTCTCTCACCGTAACATGCACATGCACGCCTCTATCCCTCTAGATTTCCTTTTATTCTCAAACACTTATATATATATATACACACACACATACGGTTAGAGTTCACCCAAAACCTCAAGCCGCGACCAACACCTACACACTTGCACGTCCAGGAAAAAGAAAAGAAAAGAGAGCAGCCGTGAGCCACCCCACTGCAGAAACTCCTCCACACCTCCTCCCCTGCACCAACCATCACCCACGGCATCTCCTCACCACCAGCCGAAGCATCACGTCACTGTAGCAAGCAGCATACATGCACGCCCAGTGCACTGCGAAAGCCGCACGTCCAACCGAGAGCCCAGTGCAGCCATGACCCCTTCACCTCGGTAAGCTTCCAAGTACCGATTGCAACACCAGAAAATAAACCAAGAACCACCATAAATCAGCCCCGCAGCACCGCCAGCCGTGAAGCATCTCCAAGCTTTGGAATACTCTATTTTTTTTCACCAAAAACAGAGCAGCCCGAGCATCCCCAACGTGAGCCCCTGCGAACCACCATCACCAAGCTCCTCCACGTCGAGACCCCATAGAAACTGCTGGCCGATCATGCCCCGTCGAGCCCACCTCCTTCTGATAAATTCACTGCAGTCCAACCTCCCTCTTTCGGTTGTTTCGGCTTGACAGTACCCTCCCTCCTCCTCTCGGCGTCTGTCCACCACGGGAAACCAGTTGTGTCACCGGTCCTTTCCCAGCCACCCAGAGTCACCGTCGTCACACCCAGCTCAGCCCCGTACTCCTCCACTCGGTGAGTCGCTGCCTCGCATGCCGCTCCTGCTGCCTTCTGTTTCTCTAGAGTATATCAGCTGCTTGGGTTTTATTTACGTAGTGCATGTGTTAAAATAGGTTTACTTATATGCCTTTTTAATCCGTGTTTTAAATATTTACATGTATAACCTTATGTTTAATTATATGTTAATTATGAATGTTTAGTACTTCATTCTATTTGAAGCCGAGTTCAATATTTTGAGTTGAGTTTAATTTCATTAGATAAATATATGAATCTTAAGATCATTTTTATAAGATAATGTTTAAGGAATTTGAAATATATTTTAAAATATATCTTTGAGCCTAATATTTTAGTTGATTTTTCCTTTGTATATATTGTAGGATTTTAATAAAACTATTATGTTATTAAGTATTAAACTAAGATTGAGTTATACTAATAGCCTATAATAATTTTATATTGAATACTATTAAGCTATCCTTATGAATCGGGTGTTTCCACCAGTTATGTTTTTATTAATCTTATATATATATATATATAGATAAAGTTATATATTTAATAATATTGAAAGATTTGATATTATATTAGTATTTAAATTTCAATGGTTAATCATTTATTTTAAATACTTTAAATCTATGTTATGAAGTGAACCTTTAATATTTTTATAGTAGATTTTGATATATTTATGCTATTGAAGTGTACTTTTTCAAAATAAAGAAATATGTTAAGAATATTTAAATGATATTAATATTTATTAGATTTCTCATAAAATTAAATAATTATGTTAATCATGGGAAAGTAAATCTATTTTTAGAATTGAGATTTTTATGACTTATTTAAAATAGCCCAAGTATTTTACTAAGTTATAATATGTTATTAGTATTTTAAGTAATTTGAAGATATAAGAATTTATTGATTTTATGGTGTTAAGCAAGAGGTTTATTTGACTATCTCTTAGACTATGAATTTTATTAAGTAGGATATTAGGATATGGTTCCTAGACAGATTTAGTGACATTTAATACTTTATATAGGTGACGAGTTACGAAGTGAGATTCAGGAAGTAGCGCTACGAGGTAAGTAATTTGATCACAAAATTAGGATCATCACAGTTTAGTTTATATATAAATATTATTCAAGCCAGTTATTTGACAGCCATTTTTATGTACCACTCATGTCATATGCAAACATGTCATTCAACATAGCATACGATCATGTCATTCCGCATCATGTTCAGATTCAGAAATTATAATTATGTATTATGTCATGCGTCTCATGGTCATAAGACACGTAAGCGATCTTAAGTTCAAGTGCAAGATAAAATCAGTTCAGTTAATCAGATGGTCATTCAGATGCATGGTACCAATGCAGTTCAGTTTAGGGTGGATGTGCAAGCCACGGACTCAAGCGTGGTCCACCATAGTATGCCAGAATACTATCAGCGGCTCCCCTCGTGGCCACGGGACGTGGGGCCGGTGCACAACCTCGCACACAGGGTTAAGTGTGTTGGCCAGTCAGTTCAGTCAGTTAAATTAGAACAATCAGTTAAATCAGACCAGTCAGTTAATTCAGATAAATCAGTCATGCATAGCATAAACAGCAATATGATCAGTCATGAATTTTAAGCTCTCAGCATGAAAAACTTTTATGAAAACCTTATGTTTAGTATGTTAACGTTGTGATGGATTTCTTACTGAGTATTCGACTCATTTTAGTTTATTTTTATGTTTTTAACCACCCAGGTGAGGATGATGATTACGAGCAGACAGGCCAGGATTAGAAGGAGCATTTATTTTAATTTCAGACCTTTTAGAAGAAATTTATTTTATTGCCTTATGACACGAATTTTTATTCAGTTTATTCAATTAAGTTTTTTTGAAGATATTTTTATCAGACAAAGTTTTATGAAATAAATCCTAAAATTTTTTTCTTAAATATGAGATCTCTTGTTGGATTTATTTTATGAAAAACACGTGACACTCCTAGCCTACGGGAAGGGGGTGTTACAGTACGCTTGGGAGTTCTTCAGCCCACACTCCATTGTGCACCCTGATCCTTTTCTTGAGGGTGGAGATGAGGGTTTTGTTGGTTGCCTCGGCCTCCCCGTTGGCTTAAGGGTGCCTTGGTGAGGAATACTTTACCTTAATCTCGAGCTCTGTGCACCATTCTCGACAGTGTGTGCAGTCGAACTGTCTTCCGTTGGTCGATACGAAGCTCTGAGGTATGCTGAATCGGCAGACTACCGACTTCCACATGAACTTCATGATGGTTTGGGAGGTGATGCTTGCGAGTGCCTCCGCTTCAACCCACTTAGTGAAGTAGTCGACCGCAACCATGACAAACTTGGCTCCTCACCTTGCTACCAGAAAGGGGCTGATTAGGTCTAGTCCCCATTTGGTGAAAGGCCATGGGACCATAATTGATGTTAGCTCCTTTGTCGGGCAGTGCGGAATCAGTCCGTGCTCCAGACACTTTAGACATTTCTTGGCGAATTCTTCGACATCTCTAAGGGAATGGGCCTAATAGTATCAGGCCCGACTTACCCTTGCAGCTAAAGGCCTCCTCCTAAATGGCTTCTACAAATACCTTCATGGATGTTTGCTAGCACGTACTGGGCTTCGTCTGATGAGAGGCACCTGAGGAGCGGTGATGAGTGTACAAAAGTGCACTCTAAATATCCAATTATTGGACTAAAATGCTAGAATGTGAATAGAAATCATAGGAATTAATGTGTATTCTTGAATTGAGTTTCTATTTACTTTGGGATACTCCTGAGTAGATTTTTATGTTTAATTTCAAAGTCTATAAAAGAGCAAGTCAAAACCAAGTCAAATTCAAAGGACTTTGAACTGGGCAAGATGTTGGAATAACCTAAGAACTTTCAACGAGTGTAGGACTCTTCAAATAAGGATAATGATGGGGTTTGAGAGTAATTCGGATTAAGAGAAAAAGTTAGTCCGAAATTCACTAGAAGATAGTCTGTACATACTTTAGTATTTTGATCGTAACTTTTCACTAAGATATCGGATTGATACAGTTCTAAATGCCTTGGAAAGTTATCTTAAAGGGTTACAAATTTGTCGTGAATAAGGATTTATAAATTTGAACTCTTGAAGCACATACGTGGCTGCCAAGATGAGTCCTACAATTTAGGCGATTTTGTATACAGGAATATGAAGACAATAGAGTTTCTTTCCTACCATATATAAGCATTTCATTAGCACAAAATTGAGAGTTTTGGGGGAGGAGAACTAGACTGAAGATAGAGGAGAACCATACTAAAGAAGGAGGAGATGAAATTAATTGCCATGGCCGCCATTTTCTTTATTTCTCTCTTGAGATTTTTATTATCCATTATATTTATGGGTAACTAAATTCTCAAGTAAAACTAGGGATGAACTTACACATTAGATGGTATTTTTAATTTATGTATTTGATTTTCAATTACTAAAACTCTTTTATTTTATCATTCTCAATTCATTGTTGATGTTTTCTTCTCCGAATAATCATAGAATTTATTCTGTTTATGGATTTAGTCAGGCTTTTTCTATTGAATGGATTAGTTCTTTGATTATGTTTGGATCAATTATTTTTATCTATATTGATTTAATTCTTTGCTGCAGCATCGCTCCCTAAGTATATTGTCGTCATTAGATTTTCTCAATAGTGATAATAATTTACGTATTTTAAAAGTGGTGAATGATTTTTCAAAGGGTTACATTTGGTTTAATTTTGATTTATAAATCTATACGTTCCGATTGAGAATTTTAGGAATTGAATTCCCAATTGAGTTATTCAATGAATTAAGAATAATTAAAATACCGAATTTGTGCAAGGGGTTCCCGACGCTCTACTGTTCGTCGAATTTGAGTACTTTTTTCGTCAGTCACTTTAATTTGCATTTAAAATTAATCTTTGTTCTCCATTAATCATTTAATATTTTTCTTTAGTTTCTTTGTTTCTTTTACTATTCTTTTAATTTGTCTCTCTGTGGAATTGACACCCCAAAGTTGTGCTATAACTACCGCGTTATTCTTTAGGCTTAATCAAGTGACTCGGAGAAACCTCTTTTATACAGCACTCCTTCCAGCAAGGTGAATCGGGCCACCCTGTTCGTGACCTTCCACCCTTTTTCCTGGTCAATGGATAGTTGCCCAACCTAGGAACCTCTGGATGTCTGTCTCCCTTTGGGAGGTGCTAGGATCGTAACAGATACTTCCTTCTAGATGGACGGGCATCAACAGTCTGAACCACAGCGTGTTCCAAAAGTGGAAGTTCCTCTTGTCCTAATGCAACCCTCGCCAGGTGATTTGCCTTTTGGTTTTCTCCTCTTGGCACTTGTTGAATGCCAAAGTGGAAGTGGTCATGCTTGTTGCAAATCATATGACTACCGCTTCAGTCTTTCTCCTTTCATGGCAAATTGCCCTAGTACTTGACTAACCACAACTTGGGAGTCGGCCCTCACCTCTATTTCATCATCTCCTAGTAACCGTGCGATTGACATTCCCGCTAGTAGCACTTCATATTCGGCTTCATTGTTGGTCACTTTAAAGGTCAGCTTGACTGCGTAGTTGTGCTCCTCTCCTTACTCGGTGACGATGTGCAACCCTGCCCTCCGCCAGCCTTGCAAGACGAGTCATCTACATAGACCTGCTAGGGCTTTCCTTAGGGTACACTCGTACTTCCTCTAGGAAATTGGTGAACTCAGCAAAGAAGTTTGCCAATACCTGTCCTTTGATCATAGCTTGGGGCTGGTACTCCATGTCGAATTCGCTGAGCTTGATTGACCATTTGCTGAGCTGTGCCGAGGTGTCTGGTTTCTATAGCACCTTTTTGAGGGGGAGATCAGTGAGCACTTTCATCGGGTGAGCCTGGAAATATGGCCTTAATCTTCTGGCTGCGACAATTAGGGCAAACACCAATATTTCCATCTGAGGGTACCTTGCTTATGCACCACAAAAGGCTCAGCTCATGTAGTAGACGGGCTGCTGTCCTTCTTCCATTTCCTAGACCAGTACAGTTGATATGGCGTGTGGGGATACTGCCAAGTACACAGTCAAGGTCTCACCTGGTCTCGTCTGGCTTAGCAGTAGAGGGTGACTCAGGTACAACTTTAGATCGATGAAGGCCTTTTCGCAAGTCTCATCCCAATTTTGAGCCTTCCTTAGCACTTTGAAGAAGGGTAGGCACCGGTTGGTTGATCGAGCGATGAACCAGTTCAGGGCTACCACTAGTCCGACCAGCCTCTGGACTTCAGGAAGGTTACGGAGGGAAGGCATTCCCATCACTGTTTCTACCTTCTTGGGATTTGCTTCGATCCCTCTTTCCGAGACCATGTACCCCAGGAACTTACCTGTCTCCACACCGAACACACATTTCATCGGGTTGAGCTTCATCTAATATTGCCAAAGGACGGAGAATGCTTCTCGTAGATCTACCAAATGTTGTCAAGACTCTTTGCTTTTTACGAATAGATCGTCTATGTACACTTCCATATTTTTTCCAATCTGTTGTTTGAACATCTAGTTGACTAACCGTTGGTAGGTGGCCCCTACATTCTTCAGGCCCCTTTGTAGCAGTAGAGCCCTTGGTCTGTTATGAACGCTGTATTTTCTTCATCGTCTGGGTTCATCCTGATTTGGTTGTACGCAGCATAAGCATCCATAAAGCTAAGGAGGGGATGCCCTACCGTCGAATCCACTATTAGGTTGATGCGTGGTAAGGGGAAGCTATCCTTTGGGCATGCTTTATTCAGGTCGGTGAAGTCCACACACATCCGTCACTTTCCGTTGGCCTTCTTCACCAAAACCACATTAGATAGCCACTCCGGGTAGTGGACCTCTCAACGCTGAAGCTACGCCTTTTCTGCTTAACTTTTCGCACCTTTGGGTTGACACGAAGTTGGTGTTCTATGATGAAATTGTCAATCCCAGGCATGTTCTCGTGGCTCTAGGTGAACACATCTCGGTGTTTGATGAGGAGAGATACCAAGGTGGCTCTCATCTTCGGGTTCAGCTTAGTCCCAATCCAGACCTGTCGTCTCAATTCCTATTGATCGACTATCACAAGCTCCAAATGCTCGTTGGGTGCGGCCTGTCAGAGGCTTGTTCATCGCGGACTTCTTAGTCTCATTCGGTCAAGACTGGAGGTGAACCTAGCTTGACTGCTTCTTCCAGCCTTTCAATCGATGCAATGACTTTGACCTCATGCCTCAACTCTCAGTCGTAGCATTCCCAAGCCAGAACCTGCTCACCGTAAATTTCGCCAACTCCCGATTCGATGGGAAAATTCATTTTGTGGTGGTAAGTGGACGTCACCGCCTTCAAACTGTTCAGAGTAGGGTGTCCCAGTATGGCATTGTACGAAGATAGGGCCTTAACCACTAAGAAGTCGGTCATGGTTGTCGCAGTCTTGGGCACCTTCCTTGCCAGGACTGAAAGAGTAATGACCCCCATTGGTTGAACGACATCTCCAGTGAATCCCTTGTGGCACCCCCAACCCCCACTTGGGATTGGATAGAGACTAAAACGCTGGGACATGTAATACAAGGCTACATAACCCTCGTACATGACATATAATATACTATGCACCTAAGTACACTAGTAGTATGCAATATCGTTGTAGCGAAAAATAAATAAAGGTTGAAAATTCTAAGTAATGCAAACAGCAATTGCAAAGTACATCGTACCAACTAAATTAAAACATTAACACCTTGTCCATGACCATAGCATAAGACAAAATATCCCAAAATATAAAATATTAAAGTTTTGTCTCCAAAAACACACAGGACTTTCAAAATATTATTTCTCAAAAGTCGAGACCTAAACCATAAGTTCCTTTTCTCAAAATGACTAGGATTCTTTTTCCTTCATCATGATCCGGGTTTCACACGCTTTTCTAAATCCTTATCTTGGTCTCGGTTGTTACTCCGTCTGAACTCCACAATAGATTCCAAAATATTAGTGATCTCCTGGTCGATGGCCTCGAGAAGCTCCCAAAGAGAGGGCTCAGGCTGGTTAGTGGCCATCTTGGGCACAATCCTCTCTAGAGGTGGAGGTGTTGTTCTCAATTCTTGTAACAACTTCTACCATTCCGAGTTGGAGAATGGTAGTGTAAACTACCACAATAGATTTCAAGAAATCTCAGTAAGTAATCATACAACATACATTAATTAAAGCAAGCATACAAAAGGTACATCATGAAATGCGTGCATGAAACATGAACTTGACTTTAAACAGAAACTTGACATATGCATTTAACCATTTTCAAAAGACTTGTACAGAAACTGTGTCATTTTTCAGAAAACTTTTCTTAACTTTTCTTTTCATATTGATTCTTAATCAGAACTTTTCTTAACGGAACATATCACAAGATTTACATCGAGTGATCCTTATCACATGAGCTCTTATTCTTATTCAAATGGTGGACACAACACTGCTCCCCTCCTTGCACCACGTGTTCCCACTAGTCATCGTACCATTAACGATCTGTAGGCGAAAATCGCAGGTGGGACTCAACCATCATCCCTACTTACCACCATCCCCACAGTTTAAGATATACAAAGATTCATAATAACTCGACCTTACTTCGTCGAATTTCATGCCTTATGCCCTACTAGAATTAGGTGCTTCCTCGGTCCTACGTTCTTTGAAAAGTACCCATTCTAGACTCATCGACTATTTTTCGTCGACTCAGGGGTTACCACTCCATTCTTAAGCACTCTAGAGTGGACAGAGGAGTTCCACTAGGACAATCACCCGCCCTAGCACTTGGGCTCATGATAAAACATTTGACCCTTTTCTTTAAAAAGAAATACTTTTCTTTGAAATCATTTTCCCAAATGCATGAGACATGGAACTTACGACATACGTGCTTATACTTGACATGTAACATATGGAATGCCATGCATGAAATAACCAAACATTACATGTTCAATTCATGGCATGATTACATGGAACAAATGAAACATCCAAACACATTCCTAGAACCATGGGAACATGCTTAAGCAGAAACACTTAGGGTTAAAAATCATGAGATTCATCACTTAAACATGTTCTAATCTTCAAGCATATAACGTAGGAATCAAAGCATGATAAAACAAAATATTCAGACATAGCATTTAACTAAGATCCAAATCATTCAAGACATGGTATGGCTGAAACTTCATGTTGCAAAAATTATCAATCTTAAACATGTAAAAACTGAAACATATAACACGTGATATGGCCGAAACATCATGTTACATAGTCCATCAATCTTGAACATGTAAAAACCGAAACATATACAAGTATTTCATGGCATTTTTATCAAAAAATTTCAAACATAATATCCCTTCCATAGATTCATAAGAAGTCATATTATCATACTCAAACAACATTCAAGAAATATCAAAGAACAACAAACATGATAATGAAAAGATCTACGCAATCATATACAAGTGTTAATCAAAGTAGGTTGAGTGTTTACTTACAAAAAAATCCACGTATAGAAATATTAGCAAGCTATAAATCCGAATGTTCTTCATTAGAAAAACAACTAAAAACCTCACTTCGTGTTCTTGAGTGTTTGTGTGAATTTCTAGGGCAATACTTGTACATTTCCTATTCGGCTTCTAGGGTTTTTAAGGTAAAAACTTCCTCATTTCACTCTTAGATTAAAACAAACCCTAAAATAACCAAAGATATGAGTAGTAGCCTAAAATCATAGTGAATAAACCCTCCTCTATATTCGACATTAAAGGTTTCTTAAGAACCTTAAAACCATCTTCAAGAAATCTCAAAAAAAGTGGGTGTTCTATCTCTCACATTATTTGTGACACCCCCAATCCCCGCTTGGGATGGAACGAAAACTTAGAGTATCGGGACATACAACACAAGGTTATATACCCCCGTTCATGACAGTTAATATGCAATGCATCCTAGTATGCAACTAGTAGTATGCAACAATCGCAACGGAAATAAAAGGTTAAAATGTAAGATATGCCAAAATAACTAAAAACATCCCAACTTCATTAGAAAATCATTATGTTCAAAATACCAATGTAGCATAGACTTATATACAAAGTCATATCATCCTCTTCATGTGATCTAAAGCATGAAGGACTCGGGCTATAAACATCATAATTAAATCTAGCTTCCTCACAAAATCGAGCTCCTCCTCAATCAATGTTGATCCAGTGCTCCATCAATCTCGTCCTGATCGATTCCTGACACAACTTCTATCATTCCGAGTGGAATGATAGTGGTCCCATAAAATGGTGAGATTTACTCGAAATCTCAGTAAGTTAAACAACTAACCGGCACAAAGATAAATGAATCATGAAAAATGATAAATATGCAATACATGAGATGTAAAAAATTAGCATGCATGTCTCCCATCCAGATTTCTTAACATCTTTTAAAAATATGGAGATACGGGTTTTTACTCAATAAGTAATTTCATCATCATTTTTTAGAAAACATAACTTTTTTCATAAAAACTTCATCATAAACTTTCATCATCATAGACTTGCATCATTATCTTAATTAATAACATAATGTGTGGTATAATGTGACAGTTCTCCATATGCACTGTGATTACCTGCTGGTGACCGTAATACAACTCACGTTGAAACTACGTTGTCTATAGACTCCTTCTTAATGCATTGGTAAATATAACATAACATCGTAAAATTCATAACGTGTACACCTACCAGCGTGAAGTGTCATAATATGTTGACTTCGCTCCGGTGTTATTTAAAAAGAACCCATTCGAAGTCTGTTGACTGTTCATCGTCAACCCAGGGGTTACCACTCCATTATTAAACACTCCAAAGTGGACAGAGGAGTTCCATCAGGATAATTCCTTATCTTGGCCTTTGGGGTCGTGACAAAATGTTTTTCATGCTATGCTTTGGAAAATATTTCTCGTGACGTGTGTGTATGTAGTAAATTTCATGCAAAATGATATTTATAAATGTAATATGCAAAAATGATAAAAATGCCACATGTCATGTAGGTATGCACTCAATGTATCATATGAAATGATAATTTATGCTAAAAAATGATAATTGAAGTATGAAATGAGCATTTATCAATAATTCATAAATAATCTATCAATGTGTGAGTTAGAGGTCAACTTACAAACTTCTGAACAAATTTGAAATTAGCGTCGTAGCTGTGTAAATTATGTGTATACTAAGTGGGTTAATACTCTTATGGATAGGTTCAAATTCAAAGGCTTCAAAAATTGCGCATTTACAAAAATACTCCTAAACTTTCAAAAATTGCCATTTAGGCACTAAATTTTCACTAATTACAAACGAATTCCAAATTTAACTAAATTTTATGTACTTCATATTTTTGGTATTCTAAAACCATTTATGCCCTTGGATTTTCAAAATTCAAGTGGAACTTGTCCAATTAGTCTCAACCCGTGGCATGCATCCTAGTTGATGCCTATGTGTATTTTCAACTATTGATCCCTATGAATGCATGCATATGAGATTTTCTTTAATCACTAATGATCACTAACATCTTTAGGGACATTATTAAGTCCAATCCTTGAGTAATCAAGTTCATGCCAACACTTAATCAAAACTAAGAAATCTTTAATCACCAATATGCTTAAAACCGATCCATGCTTGAAGATCAAAATCAGATAGATTTAAAACCTATCATGGCATGCTTCTAACCACAAATTTAACCTTCCATAATCATGTTATGATAATTATAGATCATATAAAATCATGCTTAGTACATGCGATAGCTAAATTTTTATTTAAAACATTCAATCATTCAAACCTTCCTTTAATTGACCTAGTTTTGCATTAAGCATCATAACCTTCTCAAAACTCAACCAAATTTCATACCAACACTTGGAAACAAAGCTTTAAATTCTAGCTAAGATTAAAAGGAAGAAAACTTACAAATTTCATGTCATTCCAAGCACTCTAGATTGCATTACACAATGTGGCAGGGCGATGGCTGACATGACAGGGGAGGAAACCTGCCACCAATGTAGTGCCCAATATACCCCTCCATGATCTACCAACAGTGGGTGGGGACCACCATAACCATGTATATAAAAATATCCCAGGCTCAGGTTAGCACTATGAACATTTTGTCCTTACGTTCCCATAGAGGAATCGGAGGTGTCTCTCACCACCCCAAGCTCTCATCTGCTTAAGACTTGCAGGTCACATCGAGGAATCGTTGAGTTTCCCAGGTTATGAAACACTACGTCAACAAAAAATTCTAGAGCTTCCATTATGATTACTTCTTTTGGGGTCTACAAATGTTTTTAGCATGTCTTCATATCCTGACAAGGGAGAGAATTCACATGTTGCAAATCTATCCTTTGTACGACATACCTAATTTGGTCCAGACAAATATGTGATCTTATATTTGAGAGGTTTCTTGGCCTTTCCTTCGTTCGGATAATATACTCCAATCAAACAACCATTTACAATAATCTTTCCAAAATTTTATTTTGGACACTTTATGTTAGTAAACTTTCATTTTGTATCAATTTTTACCCCTTTTCACATGACATTTTGGTATATTATCAAATGAAGTTAAAGAAATTTGCACACATATCGTGACCATGACATTTTGGATGTTCAAATGATCAAAATATTTTTTGTAGTTGATAGCTATTGTTATTTTTTATTTTTAACCTCTCACCATTATTCTCTTGCATTTTTGGAATTGAAAAGATAAAGCCTTACCTACTCCAATGAAAATTGAAAAGAGGAACGCTCCTCATGATCTCTGCCTCACTCTCCCATTATCGTCCACCTCCATGAGCTCAAGTTTGCCTCAAACAATTTGATTAGAAGTGAAGGTGGGGAGGGATAGGTGGTTCTTTACTGGCTTCTATGGCCACCCTGATACCATGAGAAAGAAGTTGTCTTGGGAGTTGTTGTCCACATTGAAGCCTAAAAATGGGGAGCCTTGGTGTGTTGCTGGAGAGTTTAATGAAATACTACTTTAATGAAAGAAAGGGAAAGACAGCGTGAGGAGCGGTTGATGGGGCAGTTTAGAGAAGCATTAGAGGAAAATAACTTGTCTGATCTGGGATTTGTGGGGAGTCCCTTACATGGAGTAACAGGCCCACTGATCATACTTTCACTAAGGAGAGACTTGATAGGTGTGTTGCAAATAAGAAATGGAGAGAAGAGTTTAAAGATGAGAAGGTGGAGGCCCTCATTGCTAGAAGTTCTACCAACAAACCAATTTTGCTATCCATTGTGGAAGTTTCTAGCATAAATGTGAGTAGAGCAAAGAAGTTTAATTTTGAATCTAGCTGGTTGAAAGATGAGGAGTGTGAATTAGTAGTGAGGGGAGGTTGGTCAGGTCAGGAGTCCAGTATTGATCCTATGAAAAAGGTTCAACAGCTGTTACATTCTTGTAGTGGGATCTTGAAGAAGTGGGCTCAAAATAAAGATAGTAACAGAGGGAAAGAGTTAGAAAGATAGACTGTGAAGATTAAGAAGCTACAAGATAATGAAGGACCAGGAAATGTTGAGGAAATTAGAGAGTTACAAAAGGAGGTATGGGTGTTGTTGGTGTAAGAAGATGTCAAATGGAGGCAGAGGGCTAAGAGGAACTCGTATAAACTGTGGGAGGATCAAGAAGGCATAGCAGAGGCTTTTAATAATCACTACTCATAAGTATGTAGAAAAGCTGCACCATTGACAACCGTTATTGAAATATGCCTGCAATCTATGGAACCTAGAGTGACAAGGGCTATGAATGAAGCACTACATAAAGAGTTTACTAAAGAGGAAGTCAAAGCTGCTCTACACCAAATTGGCCCTTTGAAGTCTCCAAGGCCAGATGGCTATGGGGTTTGCTTTTGTCAAACATATTGGAAGATTGTGGGAGAGGATGTGTGATGCTGCTCTTAATTTTCGAAGGTGTGTTGAAGTCTATTAATCATACCTTTGTTGCATTGATACCCAAAGTTAAGGAGCCTAAAACAGTGGGAGATTATAGGCCAATTAGTTTATGCAACATGCTATAAAAAATTATTGTTAAGACTCTAGCTATTAGATTGAAATTGGTGCTCAATTAAGTCATCTCCAAGAATTAGAGTACTTTCATCCCTAGGAGACTCATCGTTGACAACATTATAGCTGCTTATGAAATTTTACACTCTATGAAAATGAGGGAGAAGGGTAGAAGAGGGAGTATGGCTCTCAGTGGCTAGAGCAGGTACAAAAATCACTCACCTGCTCTTTGTAGATGACTGCATTGTCTTTGAACAAGCTAACTGCCAAGAATGGAGAAGGATAAAGAGTGTGCTTGAGTTGTATGAATAAGCATTGGGGAAGAGCTTAAACAGACATAAGACTTCCCTGTTTTTCAGTTCCATTACTCAAAGAGAGGAGAGAATTAAAATAGTTAAGGATGTTGGGGTAGGGGTGCAAAATAATTGTGAGAAGTATTTGGAGCTGCCAATAATAGTGGGAATGTCTCAATATAATACCTTTAGAAGGATAGAGGATATAGTGTGGAATTAGATAAATAACTGGAAAAACCAGTTCCTCTCTCCCTTTGGGAAGGAATTGTTGTTGAAGGTAGTGATACAAACAGTCCCTACATACCATATGAATGTCTTTGAACTTCCTAAAAGGTTATGTAAGGAGATAGTAGCTTTGATGGGCAAATTCTGGTGGGTTTTAAACAAAACGACAGAAGGATCTAGTGGAAGAGTTGGACAAAATTTGGGATGGCAAAGTCTGATGGAGGCTTGGGATTCCAAGTGCTCAAAAACTTCAACCAAGCTCTACTTGCTAAACAATGATGGAGAGTGCTTACCACGCCTAATTTAGTTGCAGCAAAGGTACTACAGGAAAAATATTTTAGACATACTGAGATTTTAAAGGCCAAGCTTGGTGGTGGGCCTTCAAAAATTTGGAGAAGTCTGTGGGGTTCTTTAGAGCTGCTGAAGGAGGGGTTAGTTTGGAGGGTTGGGAATGGTGAGTAGATTAGTATTTGGGGAGACAAGTGGATTCCTAAGCCATCTTTGTTCACCATTGAATCTACTATTAGGAATCTTCATGTAGATGCAAAAGTGAAATAATTGATTAAGAATGGAATGTGGAATTACAAGCTGGTAAGGGATACTTTGTTGGAAGATGAAGCATAAATTGTGTGTGGTCTTCCTATTAGTCAAGCTAATTCCCAAGATAAAAGGATTTCGGCTTTCACAAAAGATGGGATCTACAGTGTGAGAAGTGCATTCCACGTTGAGATGTGCAGAAAGATGAGGGTAAAAGGGGGTCCATCTGATTCTAAGGTTGGAAAGGGTAGCTAGAGGAGTTTGTGGAATTTAAACACACTAGACGTTGTGAAAATGTTTATGTGGAAAGTAGTGAGTGATAGCTTGCCTACAAGATAAAATTTAGCTAGAAGAAAGGTGATGGAGAACTCACTTTGTCCAGTGTGTGGTCTGGAAGAGGAATCTGTCTGTCATGTATTATGGAGTTGTAGTGCAACTGCAAATGTATGGGCTGAGAATTCCAGTCCTATACAAAAGTGGCATCGAGATGAAGGGGATTTCCTTTGTCTATGGCAATTGATGGAAAAAAAAGTTACAAAGTGAAAAGTTAGATATTGTGGCAATAGTTATGAGAAATATTTGGCTGAGAAGAAATACTTATGTGTTTGGGGGTTAATTCAAAGGGCCTACTAATTTTTTTATACAAGCTCAAGAAAACCTATCAGGGTTCAAACAAGAGCAGGTTGGTAGTAGTAGGGCGAGAAATGGCAAGACAGTGGAAAGAGGAGAGGCTAGTTGGAAGATGCTAGAAGCTGGTTTTGTGAAAATAAACTCGGATGTGGCTTTGGATTCAAAAAAGAAGAGAATGGGTATGGGAGTAGTGGTGAGGGATGAATAGGGAGAAGTGTTGGTATCACTGTGCAAGGCAATAGAAGGTATCAATAACCCAACTCTTGTAGAATTGCATGCTTTGTGGGAGGCTCTAAAGTTGTGTGCTGAGTTGAACTGGACAAAGGCCATATTTGAAAGAGATGCATTGTATACAATAGACAGGATTGAAAAATACAAAATACTTATAGAGAGAATAACAAAGTAGCTCACACACTAGCTGAGATAGCACTTACTATTAGGAAGAGAAGATTTGGATAGAAGAATGGCCTTTGGGCATATATACTTTTGTATTGCAGGACAGACTGTGTAATGGTTAGTTTTTTTATGAAATATAGAATGGAGGTTTATGTTAAAAAAAAAAAACCGTCCAACAACTCCCACAATATCTCTCTCCAAGGCATGTGATTTATGAACACCATATTGTGCGTAAATCTCACACGCTTCATCTTCCTGTACCATAACCTCTTTTTTTTTTTTTTTTTTTCCCTAAGCTCCTGTAACATAACCTACACATTTACACATCCTCTTAACCCATCTTTTTCATTTGACTCTCCGTAGAAAAGGCCTTATATACATGTCCAACGTTCATTGCAAAATTCTCCCAGTGGCCTCGCAATATCAATTGTAGTAGTGTCACATGCTTGGCTGTAAGGGTGTAATCGGTCTAGTTTTGGACATATTTTATAACCGAATTGGTATATACCGATTTTGATATTTGAATAACCGATACCACATCGGTTATACTCCTAAACAGGTACTTCCGATTTTACCGGTTTCGATCCGGTTTGTCCGGTATATTATATAATATATAGAATATATATTATAGTATATAATAATATAGTGATAATATATTGTAGTATATTATAATTGTATTTTATACTATAGTGATATATTATAATATATAATATAGTGATATAATATTATAGTATATTATAATATATTGTGATATACTATTAGTATAACTACTAATATAATAGACTATAATGATAACATATAGTTATTTAAATAGGATTTTAAAATTTAAAATTATATTGATTAGGAATTTATCATATAATACAAATTATTTTACATATAATTATATATAAAATGATATATAATATCAAAAATATTTTATACAATATCAAAAATTTAAAAATATATATATGAACCGGTCCGATCGGATTCAGTCCGGTGTTAGAAAAAAGAAAATCGAAACTAGACCGATTTCAACCGGTTTTAAGAAAAATTGAACCAGGACCGAACCGGACCGAACCCAATACCAGACCAAACCCACCGGTTCAGTTTATCGATTCATCGATTTTTTTTTTACCCCTAATTGGGTGTGGCTAGGGCTATACACCGATGGGTTCGGTGTCGGTTTCGGCGCAAAACCGAGACACCACCGACATCATCCATGAGCCTATTGAACCGGCTGAAACCGTGGGTTTAGGGAGAGAAAACTGATCATATCGGTCTCGAAGTCCGTCGGTGCGGTCTTCTATTTACTGTCAGCGTCGTCTGTGAAGGAGGAGGAACTAAGGAAGAAGGAAAAAGTTTCGTGCCGTTGTCTACCATGGAAGAAGAAGCAAGCTGCAGAGGTCCCTAGCGAGGAAGAAGATGATACGGGGAAGAAGAAGAAGGGGGTGGGGTGGGGTGGGGGTTTATAATTCATTTTGAAACAGCGTCATTACACTCATTTAAGTGAAACGACGCTATTTTATAAAACATATATTCAAAAATATATATAAATAGAAGGAATCGGCCGGTTCAGCGATTTCCCAAGGCTTCAAACCGACGCCGAACCGACCACGTCGATTTTCTTTCAAATCCTCTCGCTCGCCGACCAGTTCTTCACCGATTTCAGCCGGTTCCTGAATCCGACGGCCGGTCCACGTTGGAGACGATCAGTCCGGCCGGTTCCTATACAGTCCTAACTGTGGCATAAAAGTTGCACTTTATTGTTAACCAATTCCTAGGACCGTGGAAAGAGGATTTGAATTTTCTAGCAATTTTTACTGTTTAGGGATTAGAGTGGAAGAAAAATAAATAGATAAAGTGAATTTCACAACATTTATACTTATTCAAATGAATTTATTAATCGGTCAATATATTATGCAGTTCACCTTATTAGGCCTGTGCATAAAAGGCCATAAACCAATCCGTCCGCAAGACCCGCAATTTTCAACCTGCACAAATACGGGTTCATGGGGTCAAAAGTGAATTACGGGTTTTATATCAACGACCCGTCGAATCCGTCGAAACCGAAAGAAAAACCCTATCAAAGACTCAAAAACGAAAACACCTGACTCAAAAACAAAGACTTGCCTGCTCGCCATCACCGTTTCTGTGATTGCAGAGGTGCGTTCTCTCTCTCCCTCTCTCTCTCTCTCTCTCTCTCACTCGGTAAAATTAAGGTTTTTTGCTCTTGGGTAGGCCCATGGGTCAAAGAGGGAGTGGTGGGGCTGGGGATGTGTTTGGGACTTTGGGTTTGTTGCGGGATGAAGGGAGAGAATGTGGTGGGTGTTCTGTTAAGAGCAGTCTAAATATTTTCTGTGCTTGAACACTACTGTTGGTCTCTATTTTAACTTTCGCCATCTCAGTTGCATGCCATCTACTGCTGTGCTCCTTTTTCCTTATCTTAATAAGTATTTAGATGAACTTGGACGAGAGCAAGTGTATGAAGCAGGTGGTGAATGGCAGATTCCTATATTTTTGAGTGATATAGCTGTAAACTGAAAAATCATGTTCCTTAGTCTAATTATGGTTTCTATAAATGTTGAATGCTAATTATTTATTCGAATCTAGCTATATTTGTTAGTCTTTTGAAGTTCAATTTGGGTTTTTTGCCGTAGAAGAACCTATTCTCCTAGTTATTAATAGGAATTTTGCCACGTATGGTCAATGTGTAGAGCCCTGGAGTTTTTGAAAGAAATTGTGACTATATAATTGCTTGATTGATGGGTATGTTAGTTTGGGAGATGTGGAAGGAGCAGGAGGGGTGTTGAGGTTGTGAAAGGGGGACTTCTAGGACTGCGGTGACTTATACCCTTGGTTTATAACTTGTTTGAAAACACCCTTTGTTTGTGGAATAGTTGAATTGCAGGGTAGTTTGAAATAATACAGAGTAGTTTGAAAACACCCTTTGTTTTGTGGAATAGTTGAATTGTAGGGTAGTTTGAAATAATACAGAGTAGTTTGAAAACACCCTTTGTTTTGTGGAATACCTAGCTATCTGCACTATAATTGTGTGTCAATGTGCTGTTATTATAAGAACTAAATAAATAAATACATTGTGGTTTTTGTTTCCTCTGGGTAGCTTTCCTAAAACTGGTCTAAATACATTGTTTTTTTTTTGCTGAAATTCTGTTATGAGGTTGAGTTTGAGGACGTGTACAGTGTAGCTATTTATAACAATTGGTATCACTTGAACTTAGTCTATAAAAATTTTATGTTTCAACAGTTGGTGATACACAATAACTACTGTGGCGTGTAGCAGGAAAAAAAAAAAAAAAAGCTCAACCCGACCCGCACAGTATCGGGTCGGGTCAAACCGGATTGGCGCATAAACAGTAACAGGTCGGGTCAAACGGATCAAGACCCGATTATATTCCATCGGATTGCACCCATACACCTTTTATATCTATCTTTCTCCCACTCCAAGCCATAGAACTCGATTTCTCAATAAGATGGAAATAACCATCCGCCAAGTAGTAGTCTTGGATTTCGAGTCCACAGGCAACAGCACTGCAAATTTGAAATGAACCATTTGGTCTACTTCCAACTTTTTTCTTTTCATGGTTCAAATTGTGTAATTTGTAGAGAGAAAATCGTAAGGATCCCCCAGTCGTCTGGTTGTATTTTTCTTTCCTGCTTCTTAAGTGAAATATCATAAAGTAATTATTGCCCTTGGGCCTTCGATGCATGTAGCTAGCACAGGCTTATTGCTTGTGTAATTCAGGCGGGCCCCAACCATAATCTCGGCCGAGGAGGGTATATTTTCTTCACATATTTAAAATCACCTAAAGCGTTTTGGGGCAAGTAAATCAGTGCGTACAATGCGCAGACAATGAGACCAGATGAGCATTCCCTAAAAACATAGTGCAAATAAAAAAGAAATTGGAAATAGATGCGACTCTCATGGTTTCCACACCTGCGCAGGTTTACCAATGGCATAAACTGATTTACATAAGAAGAATCCCCATAAATGGTGAGCCACTACTTGATGTTACTAAACCTTTGAAAGGAGCGAGCAGGAGGATGTCTGACAGTCTGACTAACAATTTCTTCCAAACAAAAGGACAACCCAAAAAGCCCTGTGCCTGAAAGAAAAAAAAGTAGACATAGTCATACATTTTGGCCTGACAAAATGTTTAGTTCATGAACACAAATTACTGTTACATACATCTGGCTTCCAAATTCCAAGCCAAAAAGAGACAGTCAATGACCTCAAAATATACCACTTCCGCTCTCATCTCCCTCCACAATGGGGTCGGCAAAACTATCATTCTCAAGTCCCCCCCCCCCCTACTGTTCTCCTTTCTCTTGCTCTGCATCATCACCCTCAGCATCTTCATGCTCAATTACTTTAAAACCCTCTTCCGTCCACCACCTCGGCTGTGGAGAAAACACTCCGCGCTGCCGACAGATCTCGAAAATACTGACATTCTTAAGGCTATCATCCTCATCATCACAGCCTTCCTTCAGAATTTTCAACACCTCCAATGTCGTAGCCTTCTTCCGAGATTCCAGTCTCACCTCGCTGGAATTCCGAATTTCGTGCAGCTTTTTCGAGCTCACATATTGCAATCTTGGCTGAGTATTCTGTTCTTGTGAACACCTCCTACCACTTTCCTCACCTTCCTCAGCTTCTTCCCAATCCTCCTCGCCGCTCTCTTCAGACTCTGATGGGTCAAGCTGGGTATCACCCTCGAGATCTTCTTTGGATTCTGATCGAAGAATTTCCGATTCTCCGTTGGGAAATTCCAGCATTCCGTTTGCTGTGCTTTCTTTGGAAAATTTGATAACGTAACCATTTGCTTCCATCGCCATTTCTTTACTAATTTCCAGACTTTGATGCCTTCCACATTCCAACCTCACGCCAGATTGCTCAAAAATTTCCATATTTTGGTCGGCTGGAGCTCCCACACAAGGTTCTGGAGCCTCCGAAACCAAATTTTGCTCCGAATATTTTGGTTTTTTGGACAGGGACTCGGTTAAGCCCTCCTTGAACAACAATTCCCTGGTCAAAAGATCTAATTTCTTCCATTCCCCGCTTGAAGTATTCGCTTCCCAAGCATCGTCGATTCTCTGCGTCAGTGCCACCACGGAAAGCCCTAGATCTGAGTCCTTCCCCAAATCCACGGTATCGGTGCCTTCCGTACGTCCTCCATGCACGGTCAGAGTGTCGTGAAGAGCTTCTGCGTCACGTGGATCATCAGCCATCCGATCAATGGGATGATCAACGGCCATCAATCCCTGTTCCTCTGAGCTCAGCAGTACGGAACCCTCCGGTGGGGTCTGGAACACATCGTGGGGGTTGCTATCGTCGTTTCCATCGGAGCTATCGGGAGGAGAGACCATGAGAATGCCGGTGGAAGCAACGTGGACGCCGGTAGCAGGGGTTGTGTCGTCGTCTTCACGGTCGGAGCATCCTTCGGATTCACGGGCAAAATGGCAGCTAAGCAAGCGATCCTCTTGGGAGGAGGATATGTGGCAAACAACAGTGATTGAGGCAAAGGGGTCGTTGTTTCTCAGCATTGCCGAAGAGGGTTTTGGGTAAGACGGGTACGCAGGATTGGGGATTTCCATTTCGACGTTTGAGGGGATAGAGAAAGACAAAGTTTCAGTTGTTTTTCATTTTTTAATAAATTTGAGAAGGTTCCAGCCCTTTAGCTATTTATTTGTGTACACGGTGAATGACGAATTTGGGGACGGTTGGGTTTTTACTTAGAGCTGCACGTGACTTTTTTTTTTTTTATCACTCTCATCCATCTCTGCTCTCTCTCTTTCATCTCTCTTTTTCATTTTCCTCTTTCTCTCATCAGCACCTCTCTCCAATCTCCACTCTCTCGTCGTCTCTCTATTATCAACTCTCTCTCATCGTCTCTCTCATCTCTGCTATCTCTCTCGTCGTCTTTCTCTTATCAGCTCTCTCAAAAATATAATATATTTTGAATTTAAAGATGTACGATTTGGATGAAATCATATAAAGTGTGCAAAAAGATAATCTATAAAAGAGATGATCTAAATAATAGCCGCTATCAATATTTTTTTTTTTACTAATTTGGCTCTGTGAAAGTACGACACCATTTCCTGGACTTATTTCTTTTGGTAAGTCCTGTCCAGAGTTGACTCGACGCATCATTTGTGATGTTTTGTTTAGAGTTTTGCTATATACAAATAAATTTATGTACTAATCTGCGTATTAATTTTGTTATCTTCGTATTCTAAATTTAAATTGATACTGTTTTCAATAAAATTTACTTTCTGACCAATCATATTGAATAAATGCATATATTAGTATGTAGAATTACTTACAATTAAATTTTTTTCTTTATCCTATTATAGATACAAGACAGGCCAAGGCAGCCTTTGGCTTTATCCTATTATTTTCATATTATATATTACTAGTAAGGCAAAACGTGCTGACGCACGTATGCCCAGTTGCAAAAACTTGTTAAAAATTGAACATTTTTGTAAAAACATGTAATAAGAAAAATCAGATTAAAAAATATAATTATGATCCACAATTATCCAAAAAATGAAACTTTAAATCTATACAGATTTTCAAATTTAACTACAAATGGATAGAGTTTTATCTATATTTTAATATTTTTTCCCTGATCATAAAAAACATCACATTTGTTATCTGTAAAATATCCATAATTATAACATAGAAATTTTCACAAACACATTTATAATTGCACATAAATACTTTGTACCTATATATTACAATAAGTGAAAGTTTTCAAAATAAGTTTTAAAACAGTTATTCAAAAGTGAAGAAATAAACTAAGTTTTACATACAAGCTAGCGTCCTATTTAAGCATATAATTATAACACTGAGAAGTGTACCAAAAAGAGATTTACAGTGTTTATGATGTAGCTTCATTTATAGACTCGACAGAGAGGACGTTGAGCTTATTTTGACGTAATCGTCCATATTGATTCATTTCAGCTCGCAAGTGTATAATCCATTTTTTTCCTAAAATTGTACTTGCAATATTTGCTAAATATGGTAGATGCTCCTACAATAATGAAAAAAAATATAAAATGTAATGCAATAAGTTTTTTTTAATAAATTTATAAACATATATTTTACCTCGCCCATGTGTTCGAAAAGATCAACAGCTGTAGAATTCAGTATTTCTTCTGCTATCAGTCCAAAGACCACAACGTCTATGCATCCAGTATCGTCCTCTATTTCCAAGTAGACTCGACAACTATAATTAACGAGAATATTATTATTATGTAATTTTGATAATTAATATGTTATATTTATCATGTAAAAAATGATAATCTAAAATAATGAAATAAAATGCTTACCGTGGTTGTCCGATGCTCATATCTTTGTAATTATAGAACAATAATTTCTCATTATAATCATATCCAGTTGCTTTATTACAATTTAGACAGGACATGTAGCAGAACAATTGATGTAAGTCGAGTAATAAAAATTTGCCTTTAACAGTGAATGTTAGTTTCTGCATTAAAAAATGAGAAATAAATGTATAATATAAATGCAGCAGTAAAATGAATTTAAATTGAAAGAAATAATTTAGTTTTAGAAAAGAGAGTTATAATGCCATTGGTTCTGTGGAATCAATCATTTCAACAACTTCAGAAATTTTTGTTATCGTTTGCATGGCACTGGTTGAAGTTGATCCTCTTGATGTATTTAAATTCTTGGCAATAATTTCTTCTAGCAATTTATCATTTTGTATTGTCCTAAAAAAATTAGATTAATAATTAAAGCGATGTAAATAGTAAAAAAAGTGATAATAGTAAAAAAGTTAGATTAATTATTGAAAAAATTCTTTTAAATAAATGATTTACCATGTACGTAATGAAACTGCAGGTGGTAGAAGAGGATCGATGATGAAAACACTTGTTGGTTTTGATGATAGAGAAAGACCTACATTATAAATATATGTTAGCAATTATATAAATATATGATAAATAATTAAGAAGAATATTATTGTCAATGAGAAGTACCATTATAAGAACCAACTTTAATTCGCCTTCCAAAAATTACTGGTTTTGTTGCAATAATGTTTGAAATTTGCTTGCACTCGTCATCAACAAATCGAGCCTACATTGTTAAACACAAAGGCTTCAGGCTATTCAAGTTGGAAATTAAATTAAATTTGTAATAATAAAAAAATTATAATGTATTAAATAAAAAATGCTATAAATGTAATTAGGGATGTATTTAAACCTTTCATCAATAATTTGTATATCTTGAACTGTTGTTTTTCCATGGATAGTCTTGACTTCTCTTTGTGGTATCATTTGTATCGCAACAGCTAAGATATCTATTTCATTAAAATGTTTGTTGTTAGTTCATAAGGAACAAAAGCATATAAATATATATAATAATTACTTATATAATAATTACCTATTTCAGAATCAGTATCCTTATAAACGTCAAGCTCATTGAAAGGGATGATATTGTATTCTGAAGCTTTTAGTGCTGGTTCATCATCTTCAAGATTTTCAATAATTGATTATCCATTGATACTGATGTGCTTCTATCTTATGTCTTGGATCTATTGCTTTCACATATGCATTGCCTATATAATAGGATTGAAAAACATGCAATGTATCATCGCGTAGATCAATATCTCTATCAAATATAACTGCTTGCAATCGATTTCCCTGCAAGAAAATAAACAAAAAGTTAATAATTTAAATTTAAATAATTAAATATTTATGTATTAATAGTAAATATAATATGGTAAATACCATAGAATAAAATAAAATATTTATAGAACCAAATGTATAAAATATAACAAATACAAAATAATTCATACCTGAGAATCAATCAACGTGAGATTTTGATATTTTGTTGGTGAGTTTTGTGATATCCGTTTTGGCGATTTTTCCGCAACAAGCATCTTTATTTTCCAGATTTTGGTAGCTGGAGTGATGTCTTTGATTGATGCATGAACAGTTCGCATGTTTACTGTATTTAAAAATTAAAAGACAGTAAAATATTACTATAGCATCATAATGAGTTTGTTAATTTTAAAAAATCTTTATACACAATATTTTTTGTATAATTTCTTTCATAATTATCAATTAAAGTTGGTCTTATAAGAATTTTTACTGAATTAGCAATTTTGGCTCTTAATAATGCCACATATAATTGTCCATGAGAAAATACTGGTTCAGGTAAATATATTCCAACATAATTTAATGTTTGTCCTTGTGATTTATTTATTGTCATTGCAAAACTTAATCTGATGGGAAATTGTGTTCGTTTAAATGGAAAACCATTATTTTCATTTGCATCTGGTAAGAATGGAATTCTATGTATAAAAACTCTTTTTCCTTTATGATGACCAACTGAAATTTCTGCATCAATCACATTACGATTAAAATTACAACAAATTAATCGTGTTCCATTGCATAAACCTTCTGAAAGATTTATATTTCTAAGTAACATGATGGGACAATTCTTTTTAAGTAATAATTCATGTGGTGGCAATCCATTTGGTGTTAAAGTATTTAAGAAATCTTCCATAACTCCTTGTTCAGATGCATCAACTGTTTCATCAAAACTATAATATCACACCATGTCACCAGGGAATTTTTCAATGACTATGGCATTTATTTCATCAACTGATTGATTTTTTGGTGTTAATATAGCTCGATTTGTCATTTCAACTAAATTGTTTAAATAATTCGATATGTTTCCAAAAATGGCTTCTAATAGAGAATTTAAAGATTCAATATCATTGTTGTAAGGAATAAGTATTTCTGTTAGAATTTTGATTATTTCATTTACAGTAATTGGTTCATTACCATTACCAACTTCAATCAAATAACGGAAAAAATTAGGATCTAATATAGCTCTCATATTTTCTGTTAATTTAATTTTGATTAAAGAAGACCATAAATAGGAACAGGCTAAGCTTGCATCAATTTGTTCTTCTCTTGTGCTTTTACGAATTACAGGTAATACTTGACGAAAATCTCCACCAAAAACAATAATTTTTCCACCGAAAGGGACATCTGTATCATTTATATCTCGCAACATTTTATCTACTACCTCTATAGAATGTTTTCCAGACATAGGTGCTTCATCCCATATAATTAATTTTGCAAGACGTAACAATTTAGCAAGATTTCCTTGTTTGCTAACATTGCATGTACTATTTTTTTCTATATTTAATGGAATTTTAAAGCGTGAATGTGTTGTTCGACCTCCAGGTAAAATGGATGCAGCAACACCAAATGATGCAGTTGCAAGTACTATTATTTGTTTCGATCTAATTTCAGCAAGTAATGCTTTATATAAAAATGTTTTTCCAGTGCCAGCAGGACCATCAATGAAGAATGCAGCAGATTTGTTGAGAAATAAAGTTTCGAGAATTAAATTATATGCATGTTTTTGTTCAAAATTTAGATAGTTTGATGCAAGGAGATCTTCTTCTGAAATTGTAACAGTTAATTCATCATCAATTTCTTGATGTGTAAATTCTTCATCATCAGAGAATATATCAATGGGAGCAAAATGATACATATTTATATTTTTTCCCATTGATTCGAGCGTAAAAGAGATGTTTTGTAATACCATTTTTTGAATATTTGTGGGTGTTGTATTTGTTAAATGAAAATTTGCAGACATTTCTGTTTCAAATCGTTCCCAAAGTTGTTTTGGATTTGTAGGATTACAATATACCAAAATTGTTGCAAAAAGACGCCTTAAGCTGTTTGGCATTTGGTATAAACAAACTTCTTGTAAACACTCTTCTAAACTACTATCTTTGTTCAATAGGCCATGTAAATTAGCTGTTTCGCGAAATGTTGGTACAACAATGCCATTAATTGTTTTTAAATCTTCAAATGATTTTGGTCCTCTAATGTGATTCAATAATATTCGTAAATAATATCTTTCACTTTTAATTGGATTTGCTGTGACAATTCGGCCTATAACATTTCTTTTTTTCTTTGGAGTCCAAATTTTATGTCGTTGATTCCAAACAAAATTTTCAGGAAATTTTCTATATAATAAATTGCGTGCGTTTTGATCAATTTGATTTGTTAAAAAAAATTCAGTTAACATTGATTTTGTTGATAAATCTGAATTTAAAATATTGTTCAAGTTTTCGTGTGCACGGAAAGTTACTAAATGTTGATTTTCAAGATGAAGGTGTAAACTATAAACTGATGGATACATTTCATTAAATATAAAACCATATATTCTCCACATAGCTTCAGGGGGAGTAATCCATCTACCTGATTGAAATTGTTCAATTTCATCAATTTGTTGATTATTTTTGTTGTTTATTAAATTGAAAGCAATACGATCATATCCTTTGTAAATGTATTTATACAAATATTTAACAGCTTCAATTGTAGAACAAATTTCAACATTTATATGACAATTAAATTTTGAAAGAAGGTATGGATTATATGGTACAACCCAACGATTATCTAAATTGTGTCATCTAACTTTCACAATTACTCCATCATTAGAACGTTTATATAATGGAAAACAATCAATTCCAACAACTGTTTTAGATGTAAATTCTTTGGGATATCGATTTTTGCAAGTTCCATTTTTTTTCATACATACATTAGTTGGATTTAATGTTCCACAAGGGCCATGTATCATATGTTTAACAACAGTTTTATATAAATGTAATTTTTTTGTTTTATCAGGTATTTCTGCTGAAACAATTTCATCGAAAAATTCAGGAGCATAAATTCGCCAATCTTTATATAGTATTATTAAGAAATGAACATGTGGTAAACCCCTTTTTTATGTTCGATTGTATAAACATATGCTGCAACTTTACCAAAAATTTCTTACTTGAATAACTCGTTTTTTAATTCTTCAAATTTTGCTCTAAAAATTCGTGCTATTAAATCAGGACGATTTTGAACTTCTTCATGTGGCTTTAATTCATCTAAAATTTCTTTCCAACTTGGATTACATGTCATAGTTAAGAAAATGTCAGGTTTGCCAAAACGTTGAACTAATGTCATTGCTTCCATATATCTTTTGCGCATATCTCTTGGGCCACCAACAAAAGATGAAGGTAAGATAATACGTTTTCCAATTTTAGAGGCGTTAGTTTATCCAATTGAAATATTATCGACAATACCTTGATATACATTTGATCTAATTTCTTGTTGTTTTGAACGAAAATAATTTAATCTTGATGTTTCAATTTTAATGTACATGTCAATAACAAATTGTTGTAATAAACGACCAGATAATAACAAAATTGATTCGTTGTGTTGTCTAATCTGTAATTGAAACAATAATATTCACGACACGAAACTGTTAGTTGTTTTTTCTTCTTCTTCAAAACTACAAAAATTATGGGAACAAATTTAGAAACATAAACATATGAAAGTTTAAGATAAAGAAGTTAGAAGAGTTAAAGTTATTAGTACCTTCTTCTTCAGTTCGAAGTAGTTCTTCTGCATTATTTAACTGTTGAAAATCAATTAGTGTTGATGTTTGATTGTTTAATAATATTGTTCATTTTTTGAATTTTTTTAATTCCTTCATGCCAACCAGAATCACCAAAAGGAAATAATAATGGATATTGGAGTGGATCATAACAACCAAAATAGTATTGAACAATATGATTTCTACCTGTATGACTAAAAACAATAATGTTTCGATCTGTTTCTTCTGTATAATTGTCAGATTCAGTCCAAATAGCTGCAACTTGTGATACTGATGGGCAATTATAGACACGTTAATCCAACCCAACATCAAATCTTATGTGAATTATATGATTTTCGAGATTTGGAATGTTGCTTAAATTTCGAAAAAAACGACTATATGGATTAACCCTAAGTATAGCCATCAGTTGATTAATAATGGAAGGATCTAATCTTTCTGCATCGTTAACACGATTTTCTAATTCATGTTCAGTATCATAGAAGTATAGCTGCAAATATGAAGGACATCCATTTTCGGGAATTAAATCATTAATGTAATGATAGATTTGTCCTTGAACTCTAAATGTGTAAATTCATTTGTTTCTTCTACACAAATTTGTATCGAACTTAACTCCAAACGATGTGAAGGCAAATTTATTATTGTATGTACGGACATATGTACGAAAATTTTCAGATTCATTTGAATTAGAAATAAATAACCGATAAAGTTGATCAGGAATTTCATTAAAAGCTAACGATATGGTTCCATCAGCACAACAAAAACCATTTGGTTCATAATAAAATTTTTTTGCTCCACAATATTTACATGATGGTACTAATGGTAAATAATTTGGTTCAAGAATTGTAGTCTGTAATATTTGTCTAAAATGAGAAGATTTGTGTTGTCGTTTTCCTATATAGAAAAAAGAGATAGTAAATTAATTGAGAACAAAGTGTTAAATATAGATGTAGGAATTAATTAAAAAATGTGTTAATTTGTACATTACCCGAATCGAATTTTGATGTGCTTTCAGAATTGAGCTCCTCTTGATTTAGATAATTAACCTATAGAAGATTTTTTTTGTAATATTTATTGAATAGAATAAGAAGAAAAATGAAGGAGATGTTTTTTTAATAAGAAATGGTTATGAATAAACCTGATCAGTCAACATTGAAGTAGATGTATCGTTATGGACGTTCGTTTCAAAAAGATTCATATTCGAAGACGATCCAATTTCTCTTATACAAATGGCTTGATTGTCGTTTGAATAAAAAGAGAAAGCATGCTGAGACTGTGTTTGCCTTCGTATTTTATGATTTGGAAGTTTTTTCAACTCAGCATACCTCTCTCTTCTTTTTCGGCGAATCTCTTCTTTTTTCTCATCTGATTGAGCACTATACCAATTTGTTCTTGTCGGATGTTTTTCACGCTCTTCAAAGTTCGTTCATAGAAGAAGTTAGATAAAATTGAAAAGAATTAGTATTAATAATGTTTAAATATATTTTTGCATTTAATAATGTCGTCTTACCAGTCGGCATAAAGTTATGGAAGATTAGAAATTATGTGTCGATTCAAGAGCGTAATCTAAAAAACATGTGAAAACATCAAAAATGTGGCCAAATATCTATATATGGCAACATATATGCACGACAAATATTTTAAGCATTTATAGTAAAAGCAAAACAAGAAAATAATTAATTCGAAATAATTTCATACAAATCATATAAAGTGAATTAAATAAAATAATAAATCTTAGAATAGAACAAATCTATTAAAGGAAATCAATATCATGAGGGAAGAAAATATTCATCCAACAAACATATAATGTCAACAATTTATCTTAACTATAGGTGCATGTATATTAATATAAGAAAATTGAATAAGATTTTTTCAAATGACATAAAAGAGAACATACCAGAAAGTAGAGGACAAACAAGCAAACAGTGCAAACTGACGAAATTGCTAACAATCGAATTAATGAACAGTAGAGTAAGAGCAAAAGTAGCAAATCTGTAAAAAAAATTAAAAAATTAGAAAAAATATCCTAACAATAATAACAAATTCAATAAATAAATTCAATATTTATACGAAAAAATTTTGGAAGGAAAAAAATACATTAAATGAAATTTATTATCAATATTATTTTTAATAAAACATATAAGAAAGAAGAAAATAAAAACAAATAAAAGGCTCTAAAAGAACGAAAAAAAGGAAAAATATTGAAAATAATACTTTAGTTTTTTTTATTTTCATTATAGTCTTTGTACTAATAAGTTATTGCTTATCAAGTATTTGAAATTTTGCGACCAAAGTTTGGAAACAATGGTATTAAGTAAAATTGTGATCATATAATATTGCACGCACAATAGTAAACATGCATGCATGTACTCCTTCATACTTCAATGGGTAGTTTGGACCAAAACCATAAATTTATATATCATTCTTCTTAGAAAAGTTAACGCGAAAATGTTTGATTGGTTACTTTTATACTCTGTACTTACAATTTATTAAACACAAGGTATTATTACATTTCAATTAATTATTTTTTAAGAAATATAACTTTCGTGTTACCACACACACATATAGATATGTATGCCTTATTATTAAATTTTTCTAATGGAATTTGTTATCAATCAATTTTGACGAACATCAATATTAGACAGTTGATAATATATATATATATATATATATATATATATATAATTATTTTATTTTAAAGATGTGGAGGTTTTCCTTAAAAAAAAAAACATAAATAAACATATTATAAAAATAAAAAAATAAAAAAGATAGATGTGTTGGTTCATTCATTTTTGTTCTAAATTAGTCCTAAGGCAAATATAGAATAGAAGATGAAAGAAGCAACAACAAGATACAATTAAATCATCCAAAAACAATTTACATCATTAATATATTTTACATTGAACTACTGCATACAACCAAAAAATTGAATACACATTGAGAACTATTTAATTCAAAAAAAACAATACCAAAACTTTTATACTAAAAGTTGTAGCTACAATCAAGGATAAATATGGCAAAAGATATTGTAAACACTTATGTGAATAAGCAAAATAATCACTACAAAATATAAACACCAGAATTTTTTTATATTAAAATGGATTAGAACATACCGAATAGTAGCGGATCAATAAAAGCCAAGTGAAAATGCAAGATTCCAATGACCACGATGAGCACAACTGAAATAACGATATAATCAACAAATATGTTTTAAAAAATATATATATAAAAAGCAGAATATAATAAAAATATAATTATATTTATTCAGTTTAACTATATTAACATATTAGGGATAATAATAAATGCAATGAATTGGAACATATTATTTACTTTGTAACAGAAATGTCAATCAATTTCAATTATCAACAAACTATATTTTCATCTATTATTAGGTTCTATCTACAATTCATATACCAAGTGAAAAAATTTAATAAATCTCATTTTAAAAAAAAGTATGCTTTATTTTAAAATGAGATTGATTAAAGTGAATCAATCAATAATTTTAAGACTTGGCTGTGTATAACATGCAATTAATATTTATATATATCCAATTAATTATATATAACTTTATAAATATGTTAATAATATTTATTCAGTTTAACTATATTAACATATTAGGGATAATTATAAATACAATAAATTGGAACATATTATTTACTTTTTTTTTTTGAGGAGGGAACATATTATTTACTTTGTAATAGATATATGAATCGATTTGAATTATTAATAAATAATATTTCCATGTGTTATTAGGTTCCACGTACAATTCATATACTAAGTGAAAAATTTAATAAATCTCATTTCGAACAAAAAAATAAAAGTATGTTTTATTTTAAAATGAGATTTATTAAAACCAATCAAGAGCAAAATTTTAAGGCCTTACAATAATTTTCTATTAAGTTCCCTAATTTTTAATTATTCAAGAAATGATCAAAACTTTATCTATCATTAGATTGGTAGGTAGCACAAATATCTTGAGGTAGATACATCTCCACCGTTCATCTCTCTCAACTTATGAAATAAGATTGACCAAAGGTCCATAAGTCACTTTTCGAACCGTCGGTCTCCTCTAAAGAAAAAGTTTTCTTCTCCTCCAAGCTTTGACCTTCATCTCCTTCATTTCTCCTCTCTTTTTTCATCCTCAACATATCAAAGCTTCAGACTTTTTGAACCGTCGGTCTCCTCTAAAGAAAAAGTTTTCTCCTCCTCCAAGCTTTGACCTTCATCTCCTTCATTTCTCCCCTTTTTTTTCATCCTCAAGATATCAAAGCTTCATTTTCAGTTTGTTTTCAAGTTTAAATCCAAGGTTTTGTTCACATCTTTCCAAAGGGAAATCGTTGAAAGTAAGACCCTTTTGACTCACTTTCTATTATGGTTTTGAATGCGTTTCAATTTTCTCCAACTAAGATTATTTATTGATGTTCGGTTTGTTTTTTTTTTCCACGCTTTTTGGGTTTTTTATTGTGTTCTCAGTACATCGGTTCGTTAGGGGTGCTACCCGCATGGTGCGGGGCGGGGGCACCCCCTTGCGGGTCCCCGTCCCTACTGCGATTAAAACCGCACCCCGCCCCGCACCCCGCTCAACGCATGGGGTGCTCCATGCGGGGCGGGGGCCCCCGGCCCCGCATGGGCGGTGCGGGGTAGCCCGCCCGCCCATGCGGGGGCGGGGCGGAATACGCTGCCCACCCCTACGGAAACTGCGACCAAATCGGAGGATTTTATTCACTGTGATTGGGTTGTTTTTTGGTGTAATGTATATGCATATGGATTTGTTTGATTTTGTTGGGGTTATTTTCTATGAAGTAGTATTCTTAAACGATATGCAAATATAGTTTTTATTGTGTTTGAATTTTTTTTTCTGTCATGTATATGCATATGATGGGATTATTCATTATAGTGGAAGAAATTCACTCATGCAGCACTGAGAGAACAAAATGCAGCACTGAGAGAACAAAGAATAAGAAGCATACCTAGCACTGCCGAGAGCTACAAGTCAGTGAACTTGTAGCTCTGTTTTGGGTTTTTTCTCTTGGTAGTTTTGATTATTTCCGGTTCCTTCTCCTTCTCTCTGATTCCCTCTCTTTCACGCTACTTGGGTTTCTCACTTTATGGATTTGTTTGATTTTTTTATGGTAATTTTCTGTGAAATATATGCATATGATGGGGTTTTTATTCTGTTTGGGTTTTTGTTGTTGTCATGCATATCTGTATCATGTGATTATAGCGTAATAAATCTACTGATGCAGCACTGAAAGAAGAAGGAATAGGAAGCATACCTCACCAGCGAGATTGAGGAAGACCAATTTCGAAACACGAAGTTATTTGAGCCGGATTGTCTATTAGGGGAAGTTTATAAGACGAAGGGATAAGGATGAAGATGGAAAGACAATAATGTTTAGGCGGTGGATCAAAACCAGAGAAAAAAGTGGTAATTTAAGCAAATAAGGAAGTGCAAATTCGGAATTAGAAATATTAGACGAAAATATTGTTCTTAACCGATTTGCTCTTTATATATAAGTAGATATATAATTTTTTTTTATTAAATATGTGATATATGAATGATGAATAAAATAATTTAATTAATTAAAAAAAATTAATATATATTTTTTAAAAAAATAAAAATAAGTATAATATATGAGATTAGAGTAATTCTTATTGCAGTCCCTATTTTGGAGATTGCATTGCAAACATAATGAAACGCTGTGTTTCATTACTAAATGAAACGGCGCGTTTCATTACAGGGAAGTCTTTTTGGTTAGTCCATACGCAGATCTCCCCCCTTGCCCAGATGAGATCGCCCCCCTTCGCCTAGATGAAATCGCCCTCCATTATCTCTGGGTAATAATCCTATATTCTGTCAACTGCAGTCTACAAAAATTCGAGCAAACTCTAGGATATAATCCTAAATGATTTGCACTTGAACCCACCTCTGTCCATGGACCATAGTAATTCCTTTTATCTGCTACACCTCTGCCTCCTCAACTTCTCTGTTTCAAACCTCACATGTACATTTGGATTATATTGTGTATGTTTTTCGCTGCTTTTGAAGTCTGTTTCTTATATCAATCAAATCACGCCCATGAAAATTTCATCAAGTGGATTAGTCTCTCTGCTTTCTTATGTTGTTTGCATTTTTTAGCTATCGGATCTATCTCGCATTGTTTTGCAAGTATGAACTTGCAGGGTTAATCACAGTGGTTGTTCCGTCAATGGTGGAGATTGGATTGTGGTAGTCGATGATAGTGGAAATCCGTTGGGGCGCGCGACAGAGGCGGAAACAAAAATCTGTAATTTCAAAATGTTTTTACTTTAAGTTGTAAAAGAAAGAGGGGATAATGTAGTCATTTCAAACCTACAAATGAGGATAATTTAGTCATTTCATTCACTAGGATTGCAATACAGTCCTCTTAGAGGACTGTATATAGCACTGCTCATAAGATTATAAATAACAAAATTCTAATAAAACAATGTTTTCAAAGTCTTGTAACATAAAAGAAGGAAGTGCTAGTTTTCTCTCTCGCTTGAGAGGAGAAAATAGCTTTTCCTTCCCAGTTGAAGTGGACGATTTATCGTGAATAAGGGTTTTCAAAAATGGTAATTTTTTTCACCAATGTTTCATAAGGGATCATAAGCGATCAGAGCGAGCAAAACAGAGACACATATTAACGTTTAGAGAACAGTTTTACTTTAATCGTCAAGAGATAATATTATTATCATAACATTACATCATTTTTAATGATTCATAAATTAATCATAACGTGTGGTATCGTCACAATTCTCTATGTATATTGTGAGTACCTGTTGATCGAGATAAATTATTACATATTTTATACATATACAACCCATATAGTTGAATTATTTTATTACATTATTATTAATTTTAGATGAAAAAATAGTTAAGATATATAAATCTGAGTTGTGATTTAAATTTATTTATAATATGATTTATGCTTAATTTTTTAACTTGTGATTTAATTGTGCAATATCTCTCACATTTATAATATATCTTTGATATATTTTTATTCATCCTTTTAATTTATTTTCTATTTTCTACTTTTTGAGATAAGCCAAAAACGCAAGCTGAAAAAAATAGAAGGGCTAAAACTCATGCTGGGAGAAAAGGCTGGGTGAAAAAAAAAAAAAAAAAGTAAAAAAGGCACCAAAAAGGCAGGTCAAAGAGGATGGACATTTTTATATATCTGGGTGTTTGGACTCTGGACGGAAGCAACACACGATGAAAAGTTGATTTTAATTTTACGCAAAGCGGGCTCTTTCTCAAAAGAATAAATTTGGGTGCCTTTCACTATTTAAAATCAGTCAACACACATTAATTATAAAATGACTCAAATACCCTCTTAATAAAACTTACTTTCTTTTCATTTCACACATTTCAAATTCAAAACATTGAGAGAGAAGAGAGCTCGGAGATGAGAGGTAGATCTGAGATGATGAGAGAGAGAGACGATGAGTGAGAGAGATCTGAGATGATGAGAGAGAGAGCTGAGACGAGGAGAGCGGGATGAGAGAGAGAGACAGAGAGAGCGGGATGAGAGAGAGACCGACGAGAGAGAGAGACGACGAGAGAGAGCAGAGATGAGAGAGAGAGAGCTCGGATTGAGAGAGGATGAGAGAGAGAGAGAGAATGAGAGGATGAGAGAGAGAGTCGAGGAGAGAGAGAGACGGTGAGGGAGGAGAGAGAGCTGATGAGAGAGAGAGAGAGAGCGACGGAGATTGAGACGAGCGGATGAGAGAGAGAGAGATGAGATGAGAGAGACGAACGGGTGAGAGCCGAGAGGGATGAAGAAAAAAAAAACATGGGATTGCCACGTAGGGTGTGTGAAAACGCACACCACTACAGTGGCGGATGCCTATCACTTCTCTTCTCAAAAAGCAGATGGGCAAAACACGCAAAAAAAAAAAAACATATTTTGGGAAGCGCCGCACACATTTGAAGAGCTCCTCCAGGGTCTAATTGTCGCAGCCTAGTCTTTCTCATCCACTGCCGTCATCCATTTCTATTTATTTGGCCTCCTCTTTTCACTTTCTTTTATTTATTTAATTTTAATTTAAAGTTTATGATGTATTTTTAAGATATTTAATTTAGACCTTTGGGCATTTTATTTGCTGTTCATTTTCCTTGATATTAGTTATTTTTCTTGCTTCTTTAAACTTCTATTAAATAGGCATTACAATTATTATGAATTGATTTTAAAAATTTATGATTTAAATACAAGGATGAAACCTAGAATTTTGATTTTGAGGCTCTTCAATTTTCAGCTCATATTGCATTAATTATTTTCTAATCTAGTTTCGTTCTTAATTTAGTTTTCTTAATCTTTTAGTTCCATTGCATATTAGGTTAATTAGGACTTAATTAATTTTGATTTTATTAATTAATTTTTTGATTAATTGAGATTGTTTAGCTTAGTTGATTCATTGATTGTTAATTTCAATTTGTTAGTCTCTTACATTTTATTTCGACACTCAAAAAAATCTAAAAATATGAATCTAGTCTATGACTAGTGCCATTTTCATTCCCGTTACACTCTTCCATTCGTTGCACATACCACCACTTTTATTTTATCTTTATGAATATTTTCACAATTTTAAACGAGTTTGATTTTAAGCAATTTTTCTTAAGAAAACGATTTAGAAATTTATTCCTAATTATTACGCGATATCCTCCTGCACTTGGGACAGCCTTTGTACTACTCATTTTTGAGTGAGTCAAGTTTTTTGCGCCTTTGCCGCGAATAGTTGCTTAACATAAATTTATACTCATTATTTTTATTTTTATCTCAAATGCTTCTTTCATTATCTTATCTCTGATTACACATTTCACTTGTCACCTACTACTCAATCGCTTGAACCTTATTTATGCTATTTTGATTGATATTTAATGTCATGGGTGAGAGACAATTCAAATAGGTTGCTTAGAGTTACATTGAGAACTGAGAATATACACAGTTCAGAGATTGATAGCCCTTTTTTTTTCTACAGATGAGGACATTGAAATTGAGCAAACCATGGCTGCACTTGCACCACGCACTCTTAGGGATTATTTGCAGCCCACTCGCACCACTACACCATCATGCATTATTTTACCTAATGATGCACCTAATTTTTCTATTAAGCATGGCATGATATTAGTGATACCTCAGTTCCATGAGATGGATTCTAAGAGTCCTTATCAATACCTTACAGATTTTGAGTTGGTCTGCACTACTTTTATCAATAGAGCCACTACTGATGAATTCATTAGACTTCATTTATTTCTTTTCTCTTTAAAGGATAAAATGAAGATTTGGTTTAATTCTTTAAAGCCTAATTCTATCTCTAGTTGGTCTGATATGCAGCGTGAGTTCTTACAAAAAAAAATTTCCTTTTCAGAGAACTCAGTATTTACAAGAGCAGATCAGCCAGTTCAATCAGAAATCTAACGAGACTTTCCAAGCCAGCTAGGAAAGGTTTAAGGATTTGGTAAACATCTGTCCACATCACGGTTTTGAATCATGGAAGCTGGTCAATTATTTTTACACTGGTCTCACTCTAGAATGCAAGTAGTTTGTTCAAACTATGTGCAATGGAGAATTTTTTAGCAAGGAACCTGATCAAGCATTACCATTTTTTGACTATCTTGCTGAAAGCGCACAACAATGGAACACTCAGACTGATCGAGTTTCATTGACAGTACAGCCACTGAGGACTATTGCTGGTGGGGGCAGATGTGAGCTTAAGGAGGACACTGACAATCAAGCCCGAATAGCTGCATTGACTAGAAGATTAAAGGTCATGGAGATGAAAAAAGTGAAGGCCGTGAAAGCAGTAGAGGCATGCTCTTTATGTTCTGATTCAAACCACATGACCCAGGATTGCCCAATTATATTTCAGGAGAATGGGTTTGAGCAGATGCAATTAGCGAACTAGGTAAACAGAGCACAAAATCAGCCTTTCTCCAATACATATAATCCGAGGTGGAGGAATCACCCAAATTTCTCATGGAGGAATGATCAGCCTGGCCGGTCTCCGCCACCTTCTCATCAGCCATTTCATTAGGCTGCTCCTCAACACCAGTATCAACCATATTAGAATTCTCAGACCTATCCTTTTGTAGTATCTCCAGGATTTCAGTCTCATGTAGCTGCACAGAGTTCTCAGCCTCAATCATCTGCGAAGAAGTCTCTTGATAATAGTATGGCATAAATGGCCAATACACTTCAGCAATTCATGCAGATTCAGGCCACCATAAAAAATCAGAAAACTTAGGCCATAAATGACTTGCGGGGCACCATCAATAAGATGAGTATGACATTGAGCACTCTAGAGAGAGGAAAAGTTCCAGCACAACTTTAGCCTAGTCCTCAAGTATACCGGCAACAACCACAACAGGTACATAATGTCTCAGGGGATGTTAGTGAGACAGCGAAGACTGTTCTTACTTTGAGAAGTGGAAAGGAAGTTCCCCAACCAGAGATGACCATTGATAGATAGGTAGTTGCTTGTAACATACTAATCGTAGCTTTGGGGGTATTTAGATAAATTGATTATTATTATTATTAGTATTATTACTATTACTATTACTATTATCAGATTTTGCAATTTTTTTAATAAGATTTTACATTGATTGTTTTAATAAGATTTTATCATTTTTTTTGTGATCTGATCGTTACAACTGCCGCTAGCTAGGATCCTTTTTGTGGCGCCCCCAACTTCCATGCACGGACACGCACAGAAATCGAGACACCCAGGATGATAACAACACGGTTACGCACCCCAACGACACGTGCCGAGCGTGTGAAATGCAACACGTGTACAACAAATAATACGCAGCGGAAATGTTAAGTCAAATAACTAAGTACCAGAGTTTAATACAATACAAAAATAGTACTGAAATCCACAAGTCAATATAATACAATTTTCTTGTTCATAAAACAAGCTCAAATAAAATACAAATACAAAATAGAACATAGCCAAATATCCATACTCCTGAGGCGGAGCCGCATCCTCGGGCTCAACCTCCTCAAAGCCTGCATCAACAACATCAAAATCTACGGTACCAGAAAATGGTACCGCAGGTAAGTAAAATCCAAAATACTCAAAAACATAAATATATTAACACAACAACTACTGTGCATGCACATGATGACCAAAACATGAAACCCAAGAAAAACACTATTTCTCGTAAAATCACAAGTTTCCACGCATGCCAAAAATCACCATTTGGCACATAAATAAAATCCAGGAATAATTACATTAATTCCAATTTTAACCGTATGCACCATGGCCTCCCCTAGGGACCATTCACATACTCTGACTTCTTTATTCACTCCACGGGTAACGGCCGTGCAAGTAATATATAACGAGTGATGCCCAGTTCCGCGCCCACCGCGTACATAGCCAAGCATCCTCTGACCCCCGCCGGCACAAGGGTCATGGAGTCTGATCGAGAGCGCTACCATCCCATCCAAGTCCCGAGCAACAGCTCCAGGGGACGACATTCAGTATATTCCGCTCCCGAGTGCCCAGAGGAGCTCAACTGAGATAATAACCCATCTCGGCTAGGGGTGATACACACACACCCGAAAAGCTTTTTTCATAATACACAGTTTCCAAAATACACACCCACGCATGCGTGCACAATGCTATGAAATCGACCAATTACCAACAACCAACAGTTATCAGTAATTTTCCAATAACCAACACAGTCTAACCAGATAACCAAATCACAGTTTATAAAACAGGTTATTGCGAAAATATATTTAAATCTTAAAAGTATTTTGGAGAAATACTTACAGCGCTTTAAAATAATTTATGGAGGATCACGGAGGAACTGGAAGCACCAAAACAGCAACTCCACAGTGTAAAAACACTGTGGCCGAAATACACAATGTACCTAAATTTCAACGGGGTCAAATGAAGATTTGGGAACGGTAGGGTAGGGCCTATGGGAGGTGGTGAAGCTAATGGAAGTGATGGTTGGCTGTGGGTGGCGGCCAAAACGGCGGTTTAAGGCCGATAAACTCAAATCGGAGAGGGTGCTCGTAGGGGCGGCTCCGGCGACGGATCGGGGCCGGGGTTGGGTCTAAAAGGATGCTGGAGGGCCGGTGAAGAGGTGGCTAAGAGATGGTGGCCAATGGTGGCCGGACGGTGGCAGAACTGCGAAGGGAAGGTCACTGCTTCGCACGTCTCCCGGCGGCTAACGACGGCGCGGCTCGGGCTGAAAATGGTGGGGCAGGGTCGCCGGCGCACGGGGAGTCCTGTGGTACCAACGGTGCCAACCACGGACGACCGGAGGCGGTACAGGTGGCTGAAGGCCGAAATGAACGTGGGAGAGGAGAGAGAAAGTGAGTCGGGCGAAGAGAGAGAGGAGAGAGAAAATCCGAAGGAAAAAGAGAAGAAAAAGAAAAGAAGAGAAAAGAAAATATGGGGAAAAAAAATGAGGTCCAATCCTCACAACTTTTGGGTCACAACTGATCCTCAAAATAACTATTTTAAAAAAGTAAATTAAATAAATCAATTTAAACTCAAAACTAGCTAAAGTAAATTATTAAACTCCGACAAAAAATCCTTTAAAATAAAGAGGAATTAAATTGCAGATCACTAATTAAAATTAATCAAACGCAGTGAAATGTTTTAATAAAATAATAATAATTTTAAAATCCATAAACAAACCAATTTAAATTAAAGATTAATTTAAATCCAAAAGAATAATTAACAATAAGAAAGCCCAAAAAAAAAATAATCTTCACAACTTAAAATATTATAAAATAATATTCTAAAACTCCCAAAATTCGAAAACAAGAGAATCAATCTTTAAATTAATTAAAATAATCATTCATTAAAATATACTAAAATACGGGGTGTTACACTTTTGTTCCTCTCCCGTAAACTTTCAGTGTCTATATTCATCCTCTAGTTGAATAAACTCCTAATGGGAATCCATCTCTCAAACCCAAACTCGAGTAAATCTCCTTTCACGTCTTCCCCCTCCCCCTTGCCTATAAAAGCCATCGAGACCTCTTGTAACACACACACAATACACATAACAGAGCCATCGAAGCAAGCCATAGCAAACCGAGAACCCACCTCTCTCGTTCATCTTGACTCTCTCCCTCTTTCAAGCTTTTGGTCTCTCTAACCAGCACCAAGCTCTCCAGTCTTTAGCCACCAGAATAGTCGCCCAACAAGCCACGACCACCACCTTGCTGAAATCGTCGCCCAGTCATTAAAAACCATACCAAAATACTCTGTTTTACTGCACTGAAACAGAGGAAGGATTCTTCCCCACCGTAAGCCTTTTCTCGGTCCAGCCATCGCCGACCACCCTAGGTCACCGGACCACCACCCACGGAGCCAGAAACCGCCGACCAACCTAACCCCGGCGTACCCACTCCATCCCGGTAAACCCAAGACCGTCGCTGCCCTCCTCTCTCTCTTGGTTGTTTTCAGCTTCATAGAACTCCCTTCCTCCTCCTCTCGGCGTCTGACCACCACTGCACAGTGAAACCAGTTGCGTCGCCAGTCTTGCCCCAGCCACCCAGAGCCACCGTCGTCTCGTCCAGCCAATTCCCGTCATGCACCTCCTCCTCGGTGAGCCTCTGTTCTTTTCACAATATTATGCATGCAGACGTGTGAGTTACACAAATACCCTTGGCAGCCTCTAACACCTTGTCGTATAACTTGCTTTTGTATTTCACTGAAGATCACCTTGGTATTATATGCCTGGTTTCGGTTTCAGTACACTGCATGTGATAACTAAGTGTTCTTAACCCTTGACTGAGCCCTCTATTTTTATGAACTTCCTATAAGATTTTAAATGGGCTTTAGTTTAATTGATGATGGGTTGAACTTAATATTTTAAGTTGTGTTTAATTTTATTAAATAAGTATATTAATCATAGGCTTTTTTTTTTTTTTATAATAAAGTGTTGAAGGAATTTAAAATATTTTTAATATACTATCAAGCCCAATATTTTGTTAATATTCCTTTATATATTTAATAGAAGTTTAATACAATTTTATTGTGTTATACTTTAAATAGAAAATAAAGAAATATATTAAGAGTATTAAAATTATATTTATTAGATTTCTTATAAGATTGAATAATTATGTTAAGAAATGAAACCTAGTTCAAGAATTGGAGTTTTTATGACTTATTTATAATAGTCTAAGTTCCTACTAAATTATAATATGTTATTAGTATTTTAAGTAATTTAAAATATCATGATTTATTGATTATGGTGTTAAACAGAAGATTTATTTGACTATTTTCTAGATTATGAATTTAATTAAGTAGGTTATTAGTACATGTTCCTAGACAAATTTAGTGATATTTAATATTGTGTATAGGTGACGAGTTACGACTTGAGATTCAAGAAGAAGCGCATCAATGTAAGTAATTTGATCACAAATTAGGATCATCATAGTTCAGCTTATATTTAATTATTATTCAAGTTAGTTCATTGATAGCCTTTGTTTAAGCACCACTCATGTCATATGCAAACATGTCATCCAGCATAGCATACAATCATGTCATTCCGCATCATGTTCAGACTTAGAAATTATAATTATGTATATATTATGTCATGCATCTCATGGGCATAAGACACGTAAGTTATCTTAAGTTCAAGTGTAAGATAAGATAAGATCAGTTAGTCAGATGGCCATTCAGATGCATGGTACTAATGCAGTTCAGATTAGGGTGGATGTGCAAGCCACAGACTCAAGTGTGCTCCACCATAGTATGCCAGAATACTATCAGCAGCTCCCCTTGTGGCCGCGGGATGTGGAGCCAGTGCACAACCTCGCACACAGGGTTAAGTGTGTTGGCCAGTTAGTTAAGTCAGTTAAGTCAGTTAAAACAGATCAGTCAGTTAATTCAGATAAATTAGTCATGCATAGCATAAATATCAGTATGAACAGTCATGAATTTTAAGCTCTCAGCATGAAAATTTTTATGAAAATCTTATGTTTAGTATGTTAACGTTGTGATGGATTTCTTACTGAGTATTCGACTAATTTTAGTTTGTTTTCATGTTTTTAACCACCCAGGTGAGGATGATGATTACGAGCAGGCAGGCCAGGATTAGAAGGAGCAGTTATTTTAGTTTCAGACCTTCTAGAAATAAATTTATGTTATTGCTTTTATGACATGACTTCTATTCAATTTATTCATTTAAGTTTTGAAGACATTTTTATCAGACAAAGTTTTATGAAATAAATCCTAAATTGTTTTTATTTAATATGAGATCTCTTGCCGGGTTTATTTTATGAAAAACATGTGACACTCCTAGCCTAAGGGAAGGGGGTGTTACATTGCTCCTACACCTGAAGATGTAACAGTTACTAATGAAGTTAAAAAAGAACCAAAGGTAGTGAGACCAGAGTCGAAGAAGCTTGTGAGTGCAAATGTTGAAACTAGTAGGGGGTACCAACCTGTGGTTCCCGATCCTCAGAGATTGGCAGCTGGCCAAAAGAATAAATACCACATTGAGATTCAGGAAATCTTTATGTAAGTAAAGATTAATATTCCACTCTTGGATGCCATACAACAAGTTCCTTCATATGCAAAATTTTTGAAGGACTTGTGCACAATGAAGAGGAAGCTGAATATAAAGAAGAAAGTTTTCCTAACAAAGCAAGTTAGTGCATTGATATTGAGCGAGACTCCTCAGAAGTTCAAAAATCCCAGCTCTCCCAACATTTCCATTAAAATCGGTGAGTCACGCATTGAGAGAGTTTTACTTGATTTGGGGAGTAGTTTGAACTTGCTACCATTCTCAGTGTATGAGCAGTTGGGATTGGGTGAACTGAAAAAGACATCCATCATGCTACAGTTGGCTAACAGACTAGTTAAGGTGCCAGAGGTATTGTTGAGGATGTGCTGGTCCAAGTCGACAAATTTTACTACCCAGTGCATTTTGTAGTTCTTGATATTCAACAGCCAGTCTCCACTATTTACCAAGCTCCTGTCATCCTTGGAAGACCATTTCTAGCTACATCAAATGTTTTGATTAATTGTAGAAGTAGAGTTCTGAAGTTTACTTTTGGGAACATAGCACTTGAGTTGAACGTTTTCAATGCATGCAAGATGTTAGAACATTTTGATGACACAAGTGATTTGAATGTTGTAGAGAGCTTGACACCAACATAATTTATTTGCTCGACTTTTCCTTTTCTGATGATGATTCCATTTTTCAAACACTTGAATTTTTACTTGATGAAAAATCTGACTATGTTGATGAAAATGTCCTTGAAGTTTTGGACTGTTTTGCAGATTCTTCTTTACCACTTAAAGTGCAATTTGCAGGCGCAAGATAGCAACCACAGTTTGAAACTCTACCACCACCAAACATACTTAAATCTTAAGAGGAAGAAGTTCCCCAATTGGAATTGAAACCACTTCCTCAAGATTTAAAGTATGTTTTTCTTGGTCCTGAAGAAGGTACTTTTCCTGTGATGATTTCCTTGAAGTTAAATCAGAAGGATGAAGCCCAGTTGATTGAAGTCTTAAGAAAGCCTCGAGACGCAATTGGTTGGACAATAGCCGACATCAAAGGTATTGATGCTGCTGTTTGTACCCACAGAATCCATCTTGAAGACGGTGCTAGACCGGTTCATGATGCTCAACGTAGGCTCAATCCTACCATGAAGGAAGTTGTCAAAGAGGAAGTACTCAAGTTGGTCGCAGTGGGTATCATTTATCCCATCTCAGACAATAAGTGGGTAAGCCCAACTCAAGCGGTACCAAAAAAATCTGGTTTAACTGTTGTTCAAAATGATAAAAATGAGTTGATTCCAACTAAAATGGTTAGTGGTTGCAGAATGTGCATTGATTATAGAAAACTTAATTCAACCAGTAGGAAGGATCATTTTCCTTTACCATTCTTGGATCAAATTTTAGAAAGAGTGGCTGGTAATGCATTTTATTGCTTCTTGGATGGATATTCTGGTTATTATCAAATTGCTATAGTGCCTGAGGACGAGGAGAAAACCACTTTTACTTGTCCTTTTTGACACTTTTGCTTTTACCAGAATGCATTTTGGTTTATGTAATGCCCCAGCCACCTTTCAGAGATGCATGATGAGTATTTTTTCTGACATGATTGAGGATATTTGTGAAATATTCATAGATGACTTCTCTGTTTTTGGAAAATCTTTTGATAGTTGTTTGCATAATTTGGCACGTATTCTCCAGAGATGTGAGGAAAAAATTATTTTACTTAATTGGGAGAAATGCCAATTTTACTCAGGGCATTGTCTTGGGACATATTGTTTCTTCTGAAGGTATAAAGGTCTACAGGGTAAAAATTGAATTAATATCTAAACTTCCTATTCCTAGGATGGTTAAGGATATTCGTTCTTTTCTAGGCCATGTTGGCTTTTATAGGCGGTTTATTCAAGGGTTCAGTTTTATTGCAAAACCTTTGTGCACTCTTTTATAAAATGATATTGAATTTGTTTGGACTGATGAGTGCCAAAAAACTTTTAATACCCTTAAAGAATCACTTACCATCGCCCCCATTATGCAACCCCTGTAGTGAGACAGTCCCTTTGAAATTATGACTGATGCAAGTGATTATGCGTTGGGTGTTATTTTGGGGCAGCGTGTGGATAATAGACTTTTTGTGATTTATTATGCCAGTAGAACCTTGAATGATGCACAAAAAAATTACACCATGTAACACCCCGCATAATTAACCCTTGATTAATCCTTAAGTACTCTAGATTAGGCTTTTAATTGTGGATTAATTACTTACATTAAGGTTGATGATGGAATTAGCTTTATCATGGTACTTAGTGTAAATAAGCTAAGGATTAGAAATGCAAGCCTATTAGTAAATTTTGGTCAGGCCTTTTAGGACCTTAGAGCATTCATAAGCCAAGCCCAAATCTGAAAAACCTTTAACCAAGCCTTAAGGAATTCAAAACTAGTTATGGCCCAACTATAAGGAAGGTATAAGGCATTTGGGCCAAATTTGGTATAGAATGGACCCATGGCCCAATTAGGCCAAGTCAAATATTTTCAAGTCCAATTTAGTGGATCTTGAGGTTTTTTTTTTTAACTCTACAAATCTGTAAAATGAGACTCTCTCATTTAAGTCCAAGAGCCCCTAAACCATGAGCCCATACATTTGGCCCTTTTAAGTCCACATGATCCAAAACCATGTTTGGGCTCATTTCACCATTCAAGACCAAAAGCCCAATGCACCATACCATTGGTTTCCTTAAGCCCAAATCACACTCAAAGTACCCAAATTAAGTTTTGAAAATTGGCTAAGGCCATTAACCATCATACTTGAGGTTAGTGCACTTTAAGCCATGCTTTGAAGCTTAATCATGCTTAATCTTTTCTTAAACTTTTTAATTCAAATTTTATTGAATTAATACTCCCTTAACACTTGATTAAGACCCTATTAATAACCTAGCTAAACCATCCCACATATCATTATGAAAAATTTCATAACATGCTCAAACCATGCTTCAATTGGTTTTGTGCATTGCCCTTTGTAATGCTTGGACTGTTTTGCCCTTGGGCCCAACATTTTTGTGGTTTATACTCAAGTTTAGTATGGTCCTTAAACACCTTATGAGACCCTCCCAAACTCATTTTGAGCCTTGGACGAAATTGGTTGCATAAACCAACTCAAAAAACCAAACCGGGTGCACCTTGGTCTAGTTTGTGTAGGAACCATTTGGATTGAATTTGAACCAGCCTTCTGCCATGGTTTGCACCACCACCCCACCCCACCTCCTTCTCCACCCAATCGCCAAGAAGTCCCATGACCATCATGGAGGATTTTGACTCATTTTTGCTGCCCAAAATCATCCAAAACCTAACTGATTTTCTGCCACCACAAAACCACCTACATCCACCTGTTTTCAAGGGTTGTTTGATGGTTTTTCTGCCACCCAAATGATGCCCCATGACCATACCTGCCTTCTAGGATCAATGTAGCAACTGTGGAGAGGAAATCATGGTGGTTTTAGGCCACTATTCCCCCTGCACAAGCTGACCTAAGCTCATGCAAGCAATTTTCCAGATTTGAGCACCTCCCAATTCACCCAATCACCAAGCACCCAAGCCAACGCCCCTCACCCCTTGGCCTCCTATAAATACTTCCTTCCCCTTCTAATTTCACTCACACCACAGCTCTAAGCATCCTATTGAGCCTTGAGAGCATTTCCCCCCTCTTAGAGATCAAAAGAGTGCAAACTAAGTGAGTTTTGGTGAGTTCTTGAGTGTTCTTGTGTAAGGCAGTCTAGAGTGCTTGGAAGGCCAGGAAATTTGTAAGTTTTCTTCCTTTTGATCTTATCTATCATTTCAAGCTTTTTTTACAAGTGTTGGTTCGAAATTTGGTTGAGTTTTGAGAAGGTTATGATGCTTAATGCAAAACCGGGTCAATTAAAGGAAGGTTTGAATGATTAAATGTTTTAAAATAGAAATTTAGCTATGGAATGTAGTAAGCATGATTTTATATGATATATCATTATTCTAACATGATTACGGAAGGTTAAATTTGTGGTTAGAAGCATGCCATGATAGGTTTTAAATCTATCTTGTTTTGATTTTCAAGCATGGATCGGTTTTAAGCATATTGGTGATTAAGGATTTCTTAGTTTTGATTAAGTATTGGGATGAACTTTATTATTCAAGGATTAGGCTTAATAATGTCTCTAAATATGTTAGTGATCATTAGTGATTAAAGAAAATCTCATATGCATGCATTCATAGGGATCAATAGTTGAAAATACATGTGGCATCAACTAGGATGCATGCCACGGGTTGGAACTAATTGGACAAGTTCCATTTTGAATTTTGAAAATCCAAGGGCATAGATGGCTTTAGAATGCCAAAAATATGTAGTCCATGAAATTTGGTTAAATTTGATATTCGTTTGCAATTAGTGAAAATTTAGGGCTTAAATGGCAATTTTTGAAAGACTGGATATTCTTGTAAATACCTAATTTTTGAAACCTTTGATTTTGAACCTATTCATAAGAGTATTAACCCTAACTTAGTATACACATGATTTACGCAGCTACGACACTAATTTCAAATTTCTCCGGACGTTTATAAGTTGGCCTCTAACTTACACCTTAATAGATTATTTATGAATTATTGATAAATGCTCATTTCATACTTCAATTATCATTTTTAGCATAAATTATCATTTTATATGATACATTGAGTGCATACCTACATGACATGTGACATTTTTATCATTTTTTCATATTACATTTATAAATGTCATTTTTGCATAAAATTTACTACATACGCACATGTCATGAGAAACATTTTTCAAAGCATAGCATGAAAATCATTTTTTCATGACTCCAAAGGCCAGGATGGGGAATTATCCTGGTGGAACTCCTCTGTCCACTCTGGAGTGTTTAATAATGGAGTGGTAACTTTTGGGTTGACGAAAAACAGTCAATAGATTTAGAATGGGTTCTTTTTAAAGAACACCGGAGCGAAGTCAACATGTTAGGACACCTAATGCTGGTGGGTGCACACGTTATGAATTTTATGATGTTATGTTAGATTTACCAGTGCATTGAGAACGAGTCTATAGATAACGTAGTTTTAACGTGAGTTGTACTACGGTCACCGGCAGGTACTCACAGTGCATATGGGGAACTGTGACATTACCATACGTTATGTTATTTATTAAGATAATGATGAGAGTTTATGATGAAATTTTTATGAAAAAGTTATGTTTTCTAAAAAATGACGACGGAATTATTTACTGAGTAAAAACCTGTGTCTCCATATTTTTAAAAGATGTTGAGGAATCTGGATAGGAGACATGCATACTGATTTTCTACATCTCATACATTGCATATATATCATTTTTCATGATTGATTTATCTTTGTGCTAGTTAATTGTTTAACTTACTGAAATTTCGAGTAAATCTCACCCTTTTATGGGACCACTATCATTCCACTCAGAATGATAGAAGTTGTGTCAGGTTTCGACCAGGACAGGATTGATGGAGCTCTGGATCCGTATGTTTGAGGAGAAGCCAGATTTTCTGAAGAAGCTAGATTTAATGTTGATGTTTATAGCCCGAGTCCTTCATGCTATAGATCGCATGAAGAGAATAATATGACTTTGTATATAAGTCTATGCTACATTGGTATTTTGAACATGATGATTTTCTAATGAATTTGGGATGTTTTTAGTTATTCTGGCATATCTTACATTTTAACCTTTTATTTCCGCTGCGATTATTGCATAGTGCTAGTTGCATACTAGGATGCATTGCATATTAACTGTCAAGAACGGGAGTATGTAACCTTGTGTTGTATGTCCTAACGCTCTAAGTCTTCGTTCCATCCCAAACGGGGATTGAGGGCATCACACACCACTACTAAAAAAGAATTGCTTGCAGTGGTTTTTTGCACTTGATAAATTTTGGGCTTATATTCTTAGTTCTCCTGTTATCATTTTCACTGACCACTCTACTTTGAAGTATTTGTTGACTAAGAAAGATGCAAAACCACGCTTGATCCGTTAGATTTTACTACTTCAAGAGTTCAACATCACCATTAAGGACAAGAAAGGAGTAAAAAATGTGGTAGCTGACCATCTCTCCAGATTGCCACCATCTTCCTCTTCAAAAGCCATCCTTCCTCTTGATGATAGTTTTCCGGATGAGCAGCTATTTGTGGTTTATAAAGTTCCCTGGTTTGCTGACATAGTAAACTATTTGGTGACTGAGCAAATGTCCTCTGAATGGTCCACCCAAGATAAGCGTCGATTTCTCTCTAAGGGACGACACTTTTACTTTGATGATCCATACATTTGCAAATATTGTTTGGACCAATTGATTCGAAGATGCATTCCTGATGATGAGTTTTTCTCTATGTTGAGATTTTTTCATATGGGTGCATGTGGTGTTCATTTTTCAGCAAAGAAAATAGTCACAAAAATTTTGCAAAGCGATTTTTACTCGCCTTCCATGTTTAAAGATACTTATAATTTTTGTAAGACTAGTGGGCCTTGTCAAAAATTGGGATCCATTAACAAAAGAAACATGATGTCTCTTTCCTCTATTCTTACTTTAGAAATTTTTGATCGTTGGAGAATAGACTTCATGAGACATTTTTCGGTTTCCTTCGAAAACACATTTTTTTTATTTGCTGTAGATTATGTTTCAAATGGGTGGAGGCCTTCGCTTGCAAAACAAATGAGCATCGCATTGTCCTTAAATTTTTGCAATCTCTGTTTGCTCGCTTTGGCATGCCCAAAGTTATCATTAGTGATGGGTGTTCTCATTTTTGTAACAAACCGTTTTCTATACTCATGAAGAAATATGGTATCATACACTGAGTTTCTACCCCCTATCACCCTCAAACAAATGGGCAAGCAGAATTGGTAAACAAAGAGATCAAAATCATTTTGGAGAAAACTATCAATCCTAATAGGAAAGATTGGTCAGCTAAACTTCTTGATGCTTTGTGGGCTTATAGGACAGCTTTTAAAAATAATCTAGGGATGTCCCCTTATCGATTAGTTTATGGTAAAACTTGTCATTTACCTGTTGATATTCAGCATTGAGCTCTTTGGGCTATAAAACATATTAACATGTCACTTGATGAAACTTCAGGGTTGAGAAAATTGTAGATCAATGAAGTGGATGAAGCTCGTCGAGATGCCTATGACAACACTCAGCTGGCAAAGGAACGCATGGAAATTCTACATGATTAAAAAATTCATCCCAAGCATTTCACACTTGCCCAGGAAGTTCTTCTTTACAACTCTCGCTTACATATTTTTCCTAGTAAATTGAAATTTCATTGGAGTGGCCCCTATGTTATAACTAAAATTTATTCTCATGGGCGGTAGAAGTTCAGAATCCTATGAGTGGTACCCCTCTTTCACTGTCAATGGACAACGTCTCAAGCCGTTTATGACTCACTTCGAACCCAATGAAGAGATCCTGCTTGTGCAAGATTCCAGGGGAGTGTTTTGATCTTTTTCCCCCTTACGGCTTTTTTTAATTGCATTTTGTCTTTTATATTTATTCGTTGTTTTGCTTTGACTTTGTATCACATGTTTGGTTGTCTGGGTTGCTTACTTATTCATGTGCACTTTGTTTTCTTTCGTTCGATTCATTGAGGACCATGTCTCTCACTAGTTGGGAGGTAGCGTGTGTGCACAGATATATTAAAAAAAATATTTACATTAATGTAATGAGCATTTATGCACATATGATCGACACACTCTGTTTCTAGTATTTTGTGAAATTTGAGCATCTTGGTGGAATAGTTGAGCAGAATCATTTTGTAAATATTTATTTTCAAGCTTGAGCACAGAGCATGATTTTTGATACATCATATTTTGTTGATGTGTGAAACACCGGGATGCTATTCTCATTGAAATGAGAATTGGTGAGATTTTTGTAAAACGAATGACAAGTTTTAAAGGACATTTTGTACATGTTTACATTTGTAGTGTTCCTCAATTTACTGTTCATTGATTTAACATAGGAGAAGTAAACTGCAGGATTACCGAGCCTTTTTTTTTTCCAAAAAAAAAAAAAGATAAGAAAAGAAAGAAAGACGAAAGTGATTTATGGAACTTTCATAAATTAAGGGCTAGAAACAGTTACCCAAAACTTTGGGGGTTGAGTGTTCAACCTTTAAAAATAGAGCTGGCGTGAAAACTGCTAGTCCCTTGGATTTTGAGGTAATTAGAATCAACAATGATTAATCTTAAGGTTGAAAAATCCTATGAAAAATCATAGCTAGTAATGAGGAACACAGCCAGTTTAGCTCCACACATACATTTGAGTTCTGAGACATTTGCCTCAATTCTATGTGAAAAATTGTTGAGATAGTTTTGGTGGGTATAGCCCCTGGGGGTTGAGTAGTAACTTTTCACTTTTGTGAGAATTCAGAATTGTGTTTGATTGTTTCTGTTTGAATTTCGATCTTTATGCAATATGCATCTCAATTAATTTTCACTATTTTACTCAAGGATTAGCAAAACGCTAGTTTGGGGTGTGATTGAGGTAAATTATTATATATTTTATACATCTAGAACTGATATAGTTGAATTATTTCATTACATTATTATTGATTTTAGATGAAAAAATGGTTAAGATGTATAAATTTGAGTTGTGATTTAAATTGATTTATAGCATGGTTTATTTTTAATTTTCTAACTTGTGATTTAATTAGACAATATTTCTCACATGCACAATACATCTTGGATATATTTTTATTCTTCCTTTTAATTTATTTTCTATTTTCTACTTTTTGAGATAAGCCAAAAACGCAAGCTGAAAAAAATAGAAGGGCTGAAACTCACCTGGGAGAAAAGGCTGGGTGGAAAAGAAAAAAAGAAAGAAAGAGAAAAGTAAAAAAGGCACCAAAAAGCAAGTCAAAAGGACCAACATTTATATATATACTAGTAAAGGGCAACGTGCGCTGCACGTGTGTCTTGTGACCAATTTTGTTATGTTTCAAATTTTTAAATATAAATGAACATATTTATATTTATATTTTGTCTTAAAAAATCTTGTTTACAACACATATTATACACACAATCTACATAATGTTTATAACTATATTACAACGACTTACAAAAATCAAATCACTACTATGTACAGATATTTTTAAAGTATATCTGTACAAATATTTTATAAAAATCATTTTCCAAAACGTAGAGACTATCAAAATATTGTCTTTGTTGTCCTTTTTTATTTTTCCAAAATCTGACCAGATCTTCACATGTTTGACCTTGTTTTGTTTGTTTTTTCTTCTATTGTGAATCTGTACATTAGTGAATGGTTGTTGGATTCTGTTGGCTTTTTTTCCTTAGAACATATCTTCACATGTTTGAAGTTATCGTGTTCAGATTTCAGGCTTATTTATTTTGCATCCCAGTTGATTTTTATTTTTTGTTTCTCTTTGATCTTTGTTTTGTTTGTTTTTTCTTCTATTGTGAATCTCTACATAAAGGAATATATGTTGGTTTCTGTTTTTTTTCCCTACACATCTGCACATATTAGATTTGTTATTACGTAAGAGCATCTTTCTTAATCATATATTTTTCTGTTTACTTGTCTTCACAGCTTCACATACTATGCACCTATTTATTTATATTATGTTATGAATTTATTTATATTTATTTAGAAATCTTCTTCTTTTGAACGGAGGGATTGTTTTTTTTTTTTTTTAAATTTGGGTGTATTGTTCTTTAACATTTGATGAATTTTTGTAATTGTTCTTTGTTTTTGTATTCACAAAAATTACAACTTCTGTAATCTCCTATTCACACCTATTAGACGAAATGTAAGGGAGGAGCTTCGGGGAGCTTCAGCCGTGGGTTTCGCGTGGCCTATGGAGGAGCTTCGGTCACCGGGTCAAGGGGAGGAGGAAGGGGGAGGTCAGAGGAGATCCGTGGTGGTGCTCGGTGGAGCTGGAGGCTGACGACGGTGGCGCTATGGCCGTGAGCAGTGAGGAACCCGAGCGGAGGGAGAGGCTCGCGTGGGGGAATAGGGACTGCCGTGAGGGGCTGGGTTTGGTGGGATGGTGCTCGCCGGCGTGAGGGGGAGCTGCTGTGGTAGCGGGTGACGTCGCTGATGGCGCACGGCGGCGCGGGGTTGAGGAGGGCGAATTCGTGAGAGAGGGAAGCTATTTCGGGTGGGGGCGAGAGACTTGTGGTGGCTGGGTCCGTGAGAGGTGGTCGCCGGTGGAAAGTGGAGCTCGTGCTGTGGTGGCCGGCAGCGAGTGGCGGCGGGCTGCTGTAGCTGGGAGGAGCCAAGAGAAATGCAGAGAGGCTGTCGGCTGGGAAAGGAAATGGCAGAACCAAAATTTGAGAATAAAAACAAGGGCAAAATGGGAAGGAGACCAGGGACAAAACAAAAATTTAGAAATAAAAGCAGGGGTAAAATGGGAAGAAAAAGTGTTGACGAAATTACTGTTCACAGGTCATTTGCGTTTTATATATAAGTAGATACTAGTAAGGCATAACATGCTAATGCACGTATGCCCAGTTGCAGAAACATCCTAAAAGTAGATTTTTTTTGTAAAAACATGTAATAAGAAAAAACAGACTAAAAAATATAGTTATAAAATGTAATAGATAGTAATATCCGATAAATTTATATATATGATAATAAAGTAGATTTTTCATGACTACCTGTCAATTCACAATGAGTCAAAAAATGAGAGTTTAAATCTTTACAAATTCTCGAATTTAACTACAAATTAACAGAATTTCATCTATATTTTAATATTTTGTCCCTGATCATAAAAAAATCACATATGTTATCTGCAAAATATCCATAAGTATAACTTAGAAATTTTCACAAACACAATTATAACTACACATAAATACTTTGTACCTATATATTACAATGATTGAAAGTTTTGAAAATAAGTTTTGAAACAGTTATTCAAAAAAAATTTCTTCTTTACAACACATATTATACACACGATTTGCATAATATTTATAACTATAATACAATGACTTATAAAAACCAAGTCACAACTATGTACATATATTTTTAAAGTATATATGTAAAAATATTTCACAAAAAATCAATTTTCAAAACACAGAGACAATCAAAATACTGTTTCACAAAAATCATAATTCATTGTCTTTTTTCCTCCCTTCTCTCTTTTGTTTTTTTTTTGGTCCATCAAAAGAGCTCGAGCTTCACTTGTTTTTCTAAGGTGCGATCTTTAGAAAAGAAAAACAAGTCTAAGGTCCGATCCTTACAAATATATAAAAAAGAAAAATTGATAGCAAATGAGAAATGGGAAAGTGAGGAATTTTTTTTAAACAAAGTTAAAACAAGTCATGGATTTACATAACTTAAAGTAAACCTAATATAAACTTAACAGAAATAATATATCCATATAAGTTAGTGTTTTATTTAGTTATATAACGGAAAATTTTAATAAAAAATTAAATTAATAATAAAAATATTAATACTAAAACGTTATTACGAATTATAAAATGATGAAACATAATTAAAACAAAAAGTTAATGTGCTCTATCTACTTATATTCATACTGTGTATATATATCAAAAGCATAAAGAACATATTTAAATAAAAAAAATAAAAAAAGATGTTTATTACAATTTGAAAATTAAAATTAATGTTAACGATAATTTTGTTAGGTTTTCATATAAAAAAAGATGGGGTGAATTCACATGGTTATGGAAGAAAACGTTTTTAAATTATGGATTATACTGAAAGATTATTGAAAAAAGAAATTTGTTTTAATTTTATCTTCTTTATGAGAAGATAATTTGTTAGTAATTATTTAACATTTATTCATAAATATGTAAAAGAAAATTTCCAACATTATATAAATTTTCAGAGAATGAAAAAATTAAAAATGTTCTAATATATATTAACATATTCTAGACCATATTATTCAGTAGGGCTGTGCAAAATTCCGAAAGTTCCGACTCCGCCCGACATCCGCTCCGATTCCGACTCCGTCGGAGTCGGAGTTTTCGGAAAACGGAGTCGGAGTGCGGAGTGGCTCCGAATAAGAGTCGGAGTCGGAGTCGGAGTTCGGAGCTATAAGTAGCTCCGAACTCCGACTCCGATTTTTTTAAAAAAATTCCAGATGTAAAACGACGTCGTTTTACATCTGGAATTTTTTTAAAAAAAATCAAACGACGCCGTTCCACTTAATGTGGAACGGCGTCGTTTCATCATAGGGGGGTCCAAAACGCAGGACCCCCTCCTCTTTCCCTTCTCCCTTCTCCCTTCTTCGGATCCTTCCTCTTCCTCAGTTCCTCTTTCTCTCTAAACCAGCCGGCAGCCAGTCTTGTTCGGAGCTCTAAACCAGCCACCTCGCCACCTCGTTCCCTCTCTATTGCCGTCGAGAGACTTTGCTCCTCCTACGTGCGCAACTTCAATCCGAGCTTCAACCTACGGTGAGAACCCGATTCCGAGCCCTAAAATTAAATTGCTTGATTTAATTTTATGTATTCCGTTATTCATAGTCTTATAGCATGCACGTCTGGGTATTTTGTTGTGATTGAAATGAATTCCTTTTGAAAATTTTGTTGTGATTGAAATGCACGTCTGGGTGTTTGATAAATCGCTCGACCACCGCTCGACTCACCGCTCGAGCGAAGTCAGGCAGAGTGCTACGCTCGACCACCGCTCGACTCACCGCTCGAGCGAAGTCAGGCAGAGTGCTACGCTCGACCACCGCTCGACTCACCGCTCGAGCGAAGTCAGGCAGAGTGCTACGCTCGACCACCGCTCGACTCACCGCTCGAGCGAAGTCAGGCAGAGTGCTACGCTCGACCACCGCTCGACTCACCGCTCGAGCGAATCTAGGCAGAGTGCTACGCTCGACCACCGCTCGACTCACCGCTCGAGCGAATCTAGGCAGAGTGCTACGCTCGACCACCGCTCGACTCACCGCTCGAGCGAATCTAGGCAGAGTGTCTCGCTCGATGTTCCGCTCGAGCGACTTTCTGGGAGTTGACCTGCGCTCGACCGTAGCTTATTTGAGCTTCTTTGATAGCTTCTATTTTAATGTTATTTATTAACAAACTTAATGTATATAATATACGAGATCAGAACCAAATTTAAACATAATTAGTGGATATTTGTAACTTATCATGCATGCAGGCTTGTAGCTTATTATTGCTAAGGAATATTTTTAGCTTATCGTGGACAGCTTATTATGATACAATAATATATGTCCTATATCAACGCGTTGATTTAAATTTTTAATATAGCCTAGTTTATTTTTAAACTAATTTTTTGCTTCTAACTTATTTTTTCAGCTTCATTGATTGTGATATGGATCCTAGACCTAGTGGAGATGATTGTCCACAAGGGGATGTGGCGGATGCCAATGCTACAACTCCTACACCGGTGGGTACTTCCACCCCTAGAGCCACATCTAGGGCAGCTACATCTAGAGGAGCTACATCTAGAGCAGCTACATCTTGTGCGAGTAGTCGACTCCCACTCCCAGTAGATATAGAGGATGAGGATATGTTCAACGAAGAGGAGGAGATGCCCATTGAGCAAGATCAACCACAACCACCACGGCCTTCTAAAAAGAGGTCGTGGACATGGGAGCATTTCACTAAAATTCCTGGTGATATTGCGAACCCGGTAGCAAGATGCCATTATTGTGGCCAACTTTGTGGATGCCATTCAAAGAAGCAAGGTACAAGTGTGTTAATAGCACATCTAACTGGTTGCCAACGATATAAGATAGCGAAGGGATTGACGGCCACTGATCAGACCAACCTCAGTTACCAAACTTCTACAGCCACTGATGGTACACAGACTAAGAAATTGGTTATCCCTCAATACAGTGAGAAGATGTTGAGGGACATGCTTGCAGAGATGATAATTACTGATGAGATGCCATTTACCACAGTCGATAAAAGAGGCTTTAGAAAGTTTCTAAACTTTGTTGAGCCACGATTTCCTATTCCATCACGGTATACGGTGATGCGAGATTGTATGAAGAGGCATGCGAAAGACAAGGCGGAGATGAAGAAGATGTTTATTACCACTGGCCAGAGAGTGTCGTTTACGACTGACACATGGACGTCCATACAGAACGTCTGCTACATGTGTATCACAGCACACTACATTGACAGTGAGTGGATTTTGCATAAAAAAATTATTGGTTTTAAAGATATTGTGGATCATAAAGGTGCATCCATTGGGGCGAAGATGGATGATTGTTTAAAGGACTGGGGAATTCGAAAAGTGCTGTGTATTACAGTTGACAATGCTAGTGCCAATGAAACAGCAATTGATTGGTTTAAGCGGAACACGACAGTGAGAGATGATGTCATTCAGGCCCACGAGTTTATTCACGTTCGATGTTGTGCTCATATCATCAACCTCATAGTTGTTGAGGGGTTAAAAGAGGTTGATGATTCCATTACCCGAGTCCGCAGCATTGTACGATATGTGAGGGGTTCCCCTCAAAGGCTTGCCAAGTTTAAGGCAATAGCTGAAGATCTTAAGATTGAATGTTCTAGTATGTTGTGTTTGGACGTTCCGACTCGATGGAACTCTACATACATGATGTTGGATGTGGCACAGAAGTACCAAAAAGCATTCGAGCGGATGGAGGTCGAGGATGGAGGCCTGAGGTATGCTTTGTTGGAGCCAGCAGGACAGGGGCTCGGTGCGCCGGACGCACATGATTGGACCAATGTGAGCTACTTTGTTGAATTTTTAAGAATTTTTTATGACATAACCATGCGGCTATCTGGATCCAAATATACGACTGCGAACTCATTCTTCAGTGAGCTCTCAGAGCTTCACTTCCACTTGGAAAATAGTTGTACTGACTCTGGTGGATTGTTATCTGCTATGGCTACGAGGATGAAGACCAAATATGATAAATATTGGGGGAATATTGAGAAGATAAATAGATTGCTATTTGTGGCTGTGATCCTTGACCCCCGATACAAGTTGGCCATTCTGGAATTTTGGGTAAATTCCGTCCTCGGGGCAGTGAAGGCTGCAGAGTTTATTAAAGTGTTAAAAAGTGATATTGATGATCTATATAATCACTACAGCAATAGTTGTCAGCCTTCATCCGCAGCTGATACCTCTTCACATTCGAGGCCGACAGGGTCGACAGCTTCCTCAGGTGATACTAATCCATCTGTAGGGCTTAGAGGACATCGTATTATGCAGCAGTATCATCAACTCATGTCAACAAGGAATATTATGCATTGTACATCTGAGGTTGAACGATATTTTATGGAAGCTGTCGAGGCACCTAGCGATATATTTCAGTTATTAACTTGGTGGAAAGTTAATTCCACCAAGTATCCAGTCCTTTCCCGTGTAGCCCGAGATGTGCTAGCCATTCCTGTCACTACGGTTGCCTCAGAGTCGGCATTTAGCACTGGAGGTCGCGTGTTGGATGCTTATCGGAGTTCATTGTCACCGTCAACCGTGGAGGCCCTCGTTTGCACACAGAATTGGATAAGTGAAACGCCTATTGGACTAGATACCGTTGGCGTTGATGCCGAGAGCTATAGACTTGAGTCGGGTAAGTTTATATGCTTTTAAATGATTATTTAATTATTTTTAATGTTTCTAACTTCTACTTTTTATGATTTTAAAGATCTAGTTGTGAACCCTAACATAATTGCTGATGACTGAGAGTCAAAGACGAACGCCCCTTGAGAGTTGGAGAGGAGTTGGGAGAATCCCCTTTCTTGGTAAGAATCAAATTATACTTTTCCTGTGTTCAAATTATGAATATCAATTTTTTTCATTTATTGATTGCAACTTTCTATTTTCATTTCAATTTTCAGGCATGACCAATGGACCATAAAGCATTTGAGTGAAATCCGTTTTGTTATTACATTATAAATGGGATTGTTAAGTCTTATGGCTACATCACACATGTTATTTAGTATCAGATTCTTGTAAAGTTTTGAATCTTTTGATATATATGGTAGTATTGGCGCCCCAAAAACATTTTAATTTGTCTCTACAACGTCTTATATACTATATACACAAAATAAACAGCCGGAGTTCCGATCGGAAGTCGGAGTTCCGACCTCCGATCGGAGTTCCGATCGGAGGTCGGATTCCGACCTCCGATCGGAGTCGAATTCCGACTCCAGTTCGGAGTCGGAGTCGGAGGATAAATTCGACTCCGACTAATGTCGGAGTCGGAGGTCGGAAACGACAACTCCGACTCCGTCGGAGTCGGAGCTCAGCCCTATTATTCAGCACTAAAAATAATGTTAAATCATTGCGTTACTCCAAATGCAGTTTAGCTTTTAGTATAAGAATATAAACCAGATCATCTTAATTTATTTTAAAAGTTTTCATAACATTTTTTAATATTATTAAAACAGAAGTACTATAAAAAATAATAACAATGAAAAACATTAATTTATTTAACATTTTCACATTTGACTAAATAAAATAGTAATAATGACATATCATATTTTTAAATTATTAAGAAGTTATAATTTATTTCCCTATGAAAAGTTTTAATTATATTAAGTAATCTACTATTATTACTCTTAATAGTTATAGTTGGATGCGTATGTTGTATATTTTTTATTTTCAAAATAAATATATAATGTGTTAATTTTAAAATTCAAAACTACATGAGGTAAGTATTAAATAATTTAATCATATATTTTATAAAGTCTCATCCTTTACATTTAAAAACAATTAAACAAACTATAGTACATTAGAAACTGTAGATCTATCTCAAATAGTGTAATTAATTTCAGGATAATTAATAAGCTATTCAATTTATCCGAAAATGAAAAAAAAATATTTAAGTTTATTTCTAAATAAATTATTAAACAAAAATCATTAATAAAATAGAAAAATTAGATTTATACTAAAATGTAACAACTCAATTCGATATTTACATAATTCAAAATTAAATAAAATAAAATGTTGCACAACATTAAAGTTTAATTTTCAAGATTTTAGTTTTTTATTAAAATTTTATGAAGACTTGGTATCAATTTGGAAAAAAAAAAAAAATACTATAATCCAATTGTAAAGCTCAAATCAATTTGTAACATTACTCATTTTTCACATCTAAAGCCTAAGAGATGGGTTCTGATACGTACAAAAAAAATTATTTTTTTGACTTTTTATTCAATTTTTAATATGCTTAAACATTAAAAAAAAATTCACAATATCATTAAAAATAATTTTTTATAATAATGAGATGAAATGAGATGGATTAATAGTGTTTCTATAAAGTCAGGGGGCAAAATAGGAAAAAATTTAGTGAACAGTGTTATACCTGATTCGCACGGCTGGTGGCTTTGAGCCGCTCGTGGCGGCTAACGACGGCAGGAGAGGGGCTGATATTGGAAGGGGAGGGGCGCCAGGTGGAGGCGAAGAGAATGGGCCGGGTGGTGTTGGCCACGCCGGCTTGCGGCGGCGCACTGGAGGGGACGAAGAAACGGACAGGCTGCGGCTTGGATTCCATCGTGGCGGTTAACGGCGGCATGAGAGGGTCTGAGATTTGATGGCGAGGAACGCTGGCCGGAGACGAAGAGAATGGCCGGGGTGGTGTCGGCCACGGCAGCTTTGGGAGGCGCACTGCAGTAGACGAAGAAACGGACGGGGGGAGAGGGGAAGAGGGGCTCGCGCGCGGGAGAAACCAGGGGCAAAATGGGAAAAACACCAGGGGTAAAACCGAAATATAGGAATAAAATTAGGGGTAAAATGGGAAGGGAAAATGTTAGACGAATTACTGTTCCTAAGCCATTCGCATTTTATATATAAGTAGATATATATGGGTGTTTGGACTCTGGAATGAAGCAACACACAATGAAAAGTTGATTTTAATTTTATGCAAAGCGGGCTCTTTCCCAAAACGTAGCTGGGCAAAACACGGAAAAAAATAAAAACATATTTTGGGAAGCGCCACACGCATTTGAAGAGCTTCTCCAGGGGTCAACTCCCGCAGCCAGCCTTCCTCTTCCACTGCCGCCATCCATCTCTATTTATTTGGCCTCCTCTTTTCAGTCTCTACTATTTCTTTAATTTTAGTTTAAAGTTTATGATATATTTTTGAGATATTTGATTTAGACCTTAGGGCATTTTATTTGCTGTTTATTTTTCTTGATGTTAGTTATTTTTCTTGCTTCTTTAAGCTTCCATTAAAAAGGCATTACAATTGTTATAGATTGATTTTGAAAATTTATGATTTAAATACAAGGATAAATCTTAAAATTTTAATTTTGAGGCTTTTCAATTTTCAGCTTATATTGCATTAATTATTTTCTAATCTACCTTAGTTCTTAATTTAGTTTTCTTAATCTTTTAGTTCCATTGCATATTAGGTTAATTAGGACTTAATTAATTTCGGTTTTATTAATTAATTTTGTGATTAATTGAGATTGTTTAGCTTAGTTTATTCCTTGACTGTTAATTTCAATTTGTTAGTCTCTTAAAAAAATCTAAAAATATGAATCTAGTCCATGACTAGTACCATTTTCATTCCCGTTGCACTCTTCTATTTATTGCAGATACCACCCCTTTTATTTTCTCTTTGTGAATATTTTTACCATTTTAAACGAGTTTGATTTTAAATAATTTTTCCTACAGAGATGATTTAGGAATTTATTTCTAATTATTACGCGACATCTTCCTGTACTTGGGATAGCCTTTGTGCTGCTCATTTTTGAGTGAGTCACCTGCCGGTGACATAGCACAACTTATATTGGCACTACGTCATTGCCTGCGGGCATCGTTCTCAATGCATTGGTAATATAACATTACATCATCACAACATCATAATATATACACCTACCAGCATTAGGTGTCATAACATATGACTTTGCTCCAGCGTTCTTTAAAAAGAACCTGTTCGAAGCGTTTTAATTGTTCTTCACTAACCTAGGGGTCATCACTCCATTTTTACTCACTCCAGAGTGGACGGAGGAGTTCCACTAGGATAATTCCTCATCCTAGCCTATAGGATTGTGACAAAAATTATTTGCATGCTAAGTTAGAAAAATGTGTTCTATGACATATGCATATATAGCAAGCTTTTTATGTGAAATGACATTTATAGATGCAATATGCTAAAATGGTAGAAATATCACATTTCATGTAATTATACACTCAATGTATCATATAACATGATATTTTATGCTCAAAGTGATAATTGAAACATGAATGGGGCATTTATCAATAAATCATAAATAATCTGTCAAGGTGTAAGTTAGAGGCCAACTTACAAACTTCTAGAGTAATTGAAAATAATGTCGTTCCTGTGTAAATCAAGTGCGTACTAAGTTAGGATTAATACTTCTATGGGTGAGGTATAAAATCAAAGACTTCAAGAATGAATATTTACAAAAATACCCCTAGTTCCTCAAAAATTGCTGTTAAGGCCCTAAATTTTCACTAATTGCAAACGAAATCCAAATTTAATAAAAATTCATGGACTTCATATTTTTGTCAGTCTAAAACCATCTATGCCCTTGGAGTTTCAAAAATCAAAGTGGAATTTGCCCAAATGGTCCCAACCCGTGGCAAGTACTTTAGTTGATGCCTAAGTGTATTTTCAACTACTGGTCCCTATGTTTACTTGCATATGAGATTTTCTTTAATAAAAAATGATCACTAACATCATTGATGACATAGTAAATACAAATTCTTGGATAATAGAGTTCATCCCAACACTTAATCATGGTTAAGATATCTTAAATCTCTGCTTCATTCAAAATCGATTCACACTAAATGATTAAAACAAGATAGATTCAAACCCTACCATGACATGTTTCTAACCACAATTTAAACCTTCCATAATTATGCTAAGAAAATAATAAATCATATCAAATCATGCTTAAGACATTTCATAACTAAATTTTCACTTAAAATCATTTAATTATCCAAACCATCCCTTAATTGACCCGGTTTTGATTTAAGCATGATAATCTTCACAAAACTCACCCAAATTCCGTACCAACTCATGGAAAAAAAGCTTGAAATTCTAAATAAGATAAAAAGCAAGAAAAATTATAAATTTCATGGCCTTCCAAGCACTCTAGACACCTTTACACAAGAATACTCAAGAACTCACTCGGTTTCACTCTTTTGATTTTTAAGAGGGGGAAGTATTCTTTAAGGCTCAAAAGGATGCTTGGAGCTGAGGTGTGGAGGAAATGGGAGGGTGAGGGGGCCTTTTATAGGCAGCCAAGGGGAAGGGGACGTTGGCTTTGGTCAAGTGAAATGATGGAAGATGGTGTATGAATCTGAATTTTCTAAATTTGCTTTCCATTGCTTGTGTCATCTTGTGCAGGTCAAAACCATACCCTAAACCACCATGACTTCACTCCTATGATTGCTACATTACTCCTATGGGGGCTGGCCAAATTGTGGGGTAGAGGAGAGGGAAGAAAAATCATCAAAACCACCCAAGGGAGCTGATGGGTTTAGCTGGTTCTCTTTTAGCAGATTTTGATCATTGTTTTGACTAATCCCTTTGAACCATCATCATGGCTGATTTGCACAAGAGAAAGATTACGGCGCTAAAGTAACCCATGCCATACTCCCATGAAGACTTTTTCTAATGGTAGAGGGTGAAGAGTTGGCTGCCAGGTGATGAGATAGATGTGTCCTACTGCCTTCTACAGTTTGCGTCCTTTTGAACAAGGGGAATAGTGGTTTGAAACCACCATGATTTCTTTCCTATTGTGGCTACAATGTTCCTACAGTGATGGCCAAGTTGTGGGGTGATAGGTGTTATTCTTATGTGATTTTTATCTAGATCGATAAGAGGTAGCGAGATTTGAAGAGAACCGATGAGAGTTGGGTGAGGAGCCTTGTCCCGTCGGCAACAAAGAGATTTCTCTTGCCTAAAGGCGAGAAGGCTTATCTCTCGGTAGGAGAGGAGATTCGAGACTAGAAGACCTGGGCGAAAAGACTTGGCAACAAGGTTCTGGGTAGTTAGATTGGGCAACAAGTCGAACCGACCAACTTAAAAGTCCAACCTAAATGACATCATGGGAAACAACTAGAAAAGGTGAAAGGAGTCTTTCATTTTCACTTGGTAGGCGAGAAGAGGGCCATGTGGTTTTTGTGACCTCCACGCCCGTTCATTTTCAGTGCACACGGCATCTACCCAGTGGGATAATTCATCCCGACCGGGATCAATCTGCTGGCGACCAAAACCTCCTGAGCTCCACAAATCAAGCCGCATATCCCTTCCATTTTAGATAATCTCGTTAATTAAGCGGGGTGTTACACTATTCTCAAAGGAAGAAGAGGAAAACCCTAGTTCTCTCTTCAACCAAACTGACCACCATTGCTAGTGTTTGAAGGTTCTAGGAGTTGAGCATGGTAAGAAAGCTTCTTGATTCTCTTTTCTTTTGAAATGGAAAACCCTTCTTTCATTGAGAGTTTCTGATTCTATGAAGAATGTTTTGGGTTGTTTTCAAGTTCAAGGAAACAAGAGTTCTTTTGTGAAAGCATGTGTTAGTCAACAATCATTAAGATGTTTACTCAACATTTTCGGGCATGGAATTGTAACTCAGTAAGTGTTGTTGCAACTTAATGGATTCGGTTCTTAGGGTTTCATTTCAAAAAGGGTAGCAAATGGATTGTCATTCAGCCTACTTAGGGTTTTCTTGTGTGGATAAGCAAAACCTTGAATAAAAGAATAAGAAGAATGCATGTTTTCTAAAACCAAGTTAGGATTTTATAAACCGAGTTGGTATGCCTTGAGTTAGGTTATTCTCATCAAGATTCTAACTATTAGAGTTTTATACTTTCAGCTTGCTTGATCATTGATATTCTATTATGTGGAAAATTGTATAATATATATTGTCTTTGTGCCTTTCTGTGTTTATAAAATTGTATAATATATATAACTTACTCTTGGATAATATATTTATGTCTTTGTGTAAAATTTGCATTTCGGTTGCTTGATTTGGATTATCAATTTGGTATTTGTCACATGCTATGATTGGGTTGTACCTTGTATATTCGTACTATGTTCAAATGATACTTGCTAAAACCGTTGGTTCAAATGACATGTTTGGAGTTTCGGAAAAATGGAATATGCCTTGCTAAGCCTTCATATGTCATGTTCATGTATATGTATCTTAATGTTCTAATTATTTTAAGTTGTACACATGATGCATTCTTTGTATAGAGCACAAGTATATGATATTGTTACATGAAAAGTTACGTGGTCTCATCATAAGTTACATGTCACATGTTTTGGGATCATGAATTAAAAGAAAATGGATTTTGTCATGACCACAATGCTAGAATGGAGAAATATCCTAATAGAACTCCCATGTCCACTCTAGAGTGCTTAAATTAGAGTGGTAGCCCTTGGGTTGATGAAATACAGTCAACAAACTTCAAATAGATTATTTTTAAAGGATTCTAGAATGAACTAGACGCACCTAATGCTAGTAGGTGCAACACATTGTGAATGCAGTGAAGGTAAATTAAAAACTGCCCTATCATATAGACTCTATTGTACTCACACTCAGACAAGAGAGTTGGCATTGTTATGCAGTAACTAGCAGGGATCCCACAATTCCTATGGTAGTCGTGAGGTGTCCACCCACATGGTTATATGGAACAAGATTACAAGTGATTAATAATAAATGAAACTATGACATTTTGTTACATGATTACTTTGTTACATGGTTACAAGATTAGTTTTTTCGAAAAAGAAACAATACATATGGGACAAAATATATTTTCGGCCAAACTACATGTTCATGCTCATGCATTCATACTCATGGTTTACTTTATACATGCTTATGTTATCTTTGTGTATGTTGCTGGTTTAACTTATTGGAATTTCTTAAAATTTTATTGTGGTAGTTTCCACTACCATTCCGGAGTTCCCTCTAAAATGGTAGAAGCTGTGACAAGACTAGAAAACAGTTATGGGAAAATGCAAGCGTGAGGATCCCTTGAAAATTAAGGAAGCCCTAGAGCCCCAAGTGCCCTGCGAACCCAATGATAGTGGAGCAATTAGAGTATGGTGAAAATTTCATATGTGAACTACTAAAGCTCTTTGAGGAAATCCAGAAGATCTTGGAAAAGGATAAGGGCAATTAGGATGTCTTCCGGATACATGTTAAAGAACAATATATTTGGGATATTGGGTTCAAAACCCTTATTATGTTATGACACATTTTGATGGTGCATTTGGGAAAAGGGTTTGTGGTTTAAAAACCCTTATTTTGTACTTGGGAGATCTTTTTGAAACAATTATTTGGGATTTATAGATGTTATTTTGGTACCATGTTAAATTGCTCAACCTTTGATTATTTTTTAATTTTTCCACTACGATTATTGCATACGAAGATAAAATTTTTTTATAAATTGATCGAATCCCAAACGGGGTTTGGGGGCGTCACAGATTATGGTATCAAAGCAATTACGTCTTTGGAGAAACCCACATTTGTCCTAAGGAAATGGTATGATAAGTTAGGCTTGAATCTCTCAGTTATTAGTCCTGAATATTTGTAGCTTATAGGGTGGAGTTATACTTGCTCATGGAGGGGATCAAAACCAAGGCTATTATGTGTAAAGGTAGAAACTGATGGATGTGAACTTTATGCTTTTCAGGAAAAAGAAAAGCTCATGGCACGGGGAAGACGTGATGAAAATTCCTCAAGGACCTGAGAACGGGAGGAAGGGAATCCTCCATTGGAAAGAGGACAAGCTATAGCAGAAGCAATCCACTAAATGGTGATGATCATATGACAACAAATAGCCCAAGGACAAACAAATCGACAAGAGCCACCAAGAGTAGAAGGTCGCGTTGGTGGTTACGACTTGTCAGGTTAAGAGAAGTATGATGGAAGGTGCGACCGCCTACTTGTTGGTTGTAGTAGAAAAGGTGGAAGAATCCAAAAGAGTGTGGGGAATACCTGTAATAGAAGAATTCCCTAAGGTGTTTGCTGATGATTTATTAGGTTTGCTCGCAGATAGAGAAATAGAGTTTGTTATAGAACTAGAACCAGCAACCGCCCCTGTACATAGAGCACCTTATAGGATGGTTCCTGCAGAGCTGAATGAGCTTAAGGCTTAGATTGAGGAGATCGTGGAAAATGGGTTCATTCAACCTAGTTCATCTCCATAGGGTGCACCAGTGTTGTTTGTAAAGAAAAAGGACTAATCCATGAGAATGTGTCTTGATTACTGGGAGTTTAATAGGGTAACTGTCAAGAACAAGTATCCATTACCACGAATAGATGATCTCTTAGACCAATTGCAAGAAGCTTCAGTATTCTCCAAGACAAACTTAAGGTCAAGATACCATCAAGTTAAGTTTAGGGAGCAGGATGTTCCTAAGACTGCTTTCAGGACTTGGTATGGACATTATGAGTTCCTAGTTATGTCATTTGGATTGACAAATGCTTTGGCAGCTTTTATGGATTTTATGAACCAGATCTTTAGGTCCTATTTGGATAGTTTTGTGGTGGTTTTCATTGACGATATTTTGGTCTATTCCCGAAGTGATGAGTTACATAGGAAACACTTGGTCTAGAACTAGAAAGGTTACAAGAATACCAATTATATGCAAAACTCAGTAAGTGTGAGTTTCGGCTACAAGAGGTAACGTTTCTAGGGCATGTGATTTCTAGCAAGGGTGTAGTAGTAGATCTTGCTAATATAGAAGCAATAATGGATTGGCAGAGACTGACTAATGCGTATGAGATACATTGTTTTCTTGTTTTAGCAGGGTACTATAGGAGATTTGTATAGGGTTTCTCCAAACTCTTAGGACCCCTCACTACACTGATGAAGAAAAACGCCAAACTCACTTAGAGTGAAGAGTGTGAGAGAAGTTTTTGGGAGTTAAGCTAAGGTTGACTACAACTCCAGTTTGGGCATTACCTAAACCCCATAAACCCTACGTGGTTGATAGTGATGCATCCAAGATGGGTTTGGGATGCATATTAATGCAAGAAGGATGAGTAGTCTCTTTTGTCTCTCGGCAATTGAAGGATCAGGAGCAGAATTACTATACTCATGACTTGGAATTAGTCGTCGTAGTGTTTGCACTAAAACTTTGGAGACATTAGCTACATGGGGAGAAGTGTGAAGTTTTCACTGATCACAAAAGCCTCAAGTATCTATTTAGCCAAAAGAACTTGAATATTAGGCAAAGAAGATGGATCAAAACGATCAATGACTACCAATGTGAAATAAAGTACCACCCTAGAAAGGCCAACGTGATGGCAGATGCCCTAAATTGCAAGGCCCAAACAAAGGTGAATTCCCAAATAACTAGCATGAGAAGTCTGCTGATTGGAGACTCACGGAGTAATGAGGCATTAGCAGTAATACAATAAATCATGCTTTTGAACAATGGAGAAATTAGAGAAGATTAGTAAAAGGATGATGGACTTACAAGCTTGCTATAGAAGGTTCTAAAGTTAGAAGGGCCCTAGCATTTAAGGATTCATGGCAATGGAATGCTATGCTATAAGGAAAGGAAGGTGATTGCTGCAGATCTAGAGTTAAAGGGGAAGACAGGAAGGGAAGTAGATTGTATGCCTTACACTGCACATCTCGACAATAGTAAGATGTACTGGTACCTAAAAGGACATGGTAGATTTTATGAATAAATGTTCTGTGTGTCGATTGGTAAAACCAAAACATCAAAGACTGGCTGGAGAACTACAACCGTTACCAATCCCAAAATAGAAAGGGGAAGATATCTCTATGGACTTTGTAATCGGATTGCCAAGAACATCGGCATGAAAAAACTTTATATGGGTTATTGTTAATAAATTAACAAAAAGTGCTCACTTTTTGCTAGTTGCCAACACTGATTCTATGGATAAGTTGTCTAGGTTATATGTTAAAGAGATAGTCAAGTTACATGGAGAACCTAGATTGATTTTTTCGAATAGAGATACTCGGTTCACATCGCAATTTTGGCAGAGCCTGCAAAACCTATTAGGCACCACCTTGAAGTTTAGTAGTGTCTATCACTCGCAGACCAACGGACATACAAAATGAACTATACAAACCTTAGAGGAAATGCTTTGAGCTTGTGTATTGGAAACCAAGGGAGATTGGGAAGGGCATTTGCCTTTGGTAGAGTTTGTCTATAAAAATAGTTTCCAAGCAACAATTTAGATGGCGCCTTATGAGGCACTTTATGGGAGGAAATGTAGATCTCCGATGTTATCCCTCTGCTGAACTGGGATGACATTGGAGAAAGAAAGATACTTGGACTAGAATACTTACAGGAAGTCAAAGAACAAGTTTTGTTGATTAAGGAATGGATGCAAGCAGCCCAGAGCAGGTAGAAGAGCTACGCCGATAGTAGGAGAATAAATCTAGAATTCTCAATGGACCATTAGGTGTATGTCAAGGTGTCACCCATGAAAGGCATTTTTCATTTCGGTAAAAGAGGGAAGTTGATTCCCCAATATATAGGACCTTATGAGATCATGGAAAAAGTAGGGCCAGTAGCCTATTAACTAGACTTACCTACGGAGATGCAAGGGGTACATGATGTATTTCACGTATCTTCGTTGAAGAAAAGCTTTGGAGAATGACGACTATGGCACCCTCGAGTCCCACGTGTGATTTGGAGGGAGTTGCGACGCTGGAGTGCTAATCGCTTAGGTCACACACCCCAAGCGCATTGTGAAAGCAACTGTGTGTAGGCATGCAATAAATAAGTGTGAAGTTATAAGTGTAGCCGAAAAAGAAGAAGACAAGGTCAGTCAAAACTAGTAACAGTACTAGAAAATTCACATTACAATCCCAACAAAATAATCCATAAGCCACCAGTCTCCCCATTCCCAGCATAAGATTTATACAGTCATCCAACAATTAGAAGGAAAACACCAAACAATGCTACGTAAGGGGAAAGGTGGGTAAGTCTTCATTCCTCAGGCAGAACTGATTCTCCAAGCTCATAACCGTCCTCTATATCAAAATCTACAATTCTGCAAAGTGAAACCGTAGGTGGGAACACCACGATGAGATTTTGCAATCTCAGCAAGTAAAGCCAAAAGAATGACGCCCAACAATACAAACACAGAAAAAGTGGACATATCAGAGCATTAGAAAAATGAGATACTTCAACAGTGCACAAAACCAACATCCTTCTTAGCAATTTACAGAAAATACCACGCACACCAAAAATCCACATTTCCATTTCTTCAAGCATCCATTTAATAGTGTGTGTATCATGGTCTCCCCTATAGACCATCCACACACCTTGACTCCCTTCCCCACACCACGGGTAACGACCTTGAGTGTGACTTAGTAACGAGCAATGCCCAGCTCCGTGCCCGACGTGTACATGACTAGGCATCCTCTAGCATTTGCCAACATAGAGGCCACAGAGTCAACATGAGAGCGTTACCATCTTGTTCGAGCACGGTTTCGCTTGACGATAATTCAGGGGACGTTACTCAATTTTACACGCTCCAGAGTAACTAGAGGAGCTCCACCAAGATAATGCCCCATCTCGACCTGGGGTTGTGATGCACACCCACCCACAACACGTTTTTAATAAATGACACTAAGAACTCAATTTTCTAGGTTCACAGTATAACCAGAAAACATAGCATAATTAACAAATTAATTATGGCACAAACATAGATCATAGCACAATTAATACGATCAAGATAATTAACAATAATAATAATGCAGATGTGTGAACATGCAGATATTGTATGACATGGCAATAATACATCAACCGATGGCCAAACAACACACAGGTTCACATATTCACAAATCACAACTAGACGCGATTCCCAACGCTTCACCTAGCCCTCAGCCAACAATTCATCACCAACTACAGTTATTATCCAACGCTCCATTGGCCCTTGGGCACTTAACTAATCACAACCAGACTATAATAAAAACAAAGTTTTCCCATGTAAGTATTCTAAGGGTTAGTCTAAGGTTTTACTTAGACTGGATGATAGAGCATGCCATCTAAAAGATATTGTGAGTGTGTGTGCGCGTTGTGTGGCGGCATAGCAGCAGCGGCGGTGCACTGTGACAAAGGTAAATCTGGGCAGATTAGTGGGGACCCATGGTTGGGGAAAAACTTTAAGGGTGATTAGATTGACGAAAAGGAGGGTGGAGAGAAGGACTCACGTGGTGGAGAGTGGTGGTGGGAGGTAGAGCATGATGAACAATGGCTGATCTAGGCAAAGCGTGAGAATCCACAGTGGGTGGCGATCCTTATGAAAACAGAGGGTGGGAAAGGGGGAACTTGAAGTGGTTGGCAGTGGTGCAACCCTGAGAGAGAGAGAGAGAGAGCGCTCTAGGCATGAGTTTTGGGCAAATCTGAGGGGAGAGACAGAGTGGAAATTGGAGGGGCAGAGCACGACAGCGGTGAGACCTTCAAATGGTGAGATTTGGACAATAGATCTTTATGGTTTGATGCAGTGCTTCAACAGATCAAATGGTGAGCTACTAAGGCTTCATGCAGTGCTATGTGCGATGGGTTCCAACTTAGGCTGTGACAATTGGCAAGCAGGGGTGAACAATAGCTACCACGACCAAAGCTTCTAGTGTTTACAAAGGGGAGAGACGAGGATTGCAGTGAAAGGAGTGGTGGTGGCAGGTGCGGAAGAGGGGCTACTGCTGCTCGATGGACACGAAGAGAAGGCAAGGTGGTGACCCTGATGACCATGCACAGGGGTTGCAGAGGAGAGAGAGAGAGAGAGAGAGAGAGAGAGAGAGAGAGAGAGAGAGAGAGAGAATTTAGAGGGAGGTGAAGGGCAACAGTGCTGGGGAAGGAGATGAGGAAACACAACTTATTTTAGGGTTTTTTTCACTCATGACCCAGACGGTGCTATTTTGCAAAGGGGCTGGGTTTTGTTTTTCTTCAACTCGGCATACTACACACACGATCACACCCTTAAATAAGTAAAAACCCTCTTTCAAAACAGGCTTGGGCCTCACATGGGTTGGGCTTCACAACGACTGGTGGTAATGGAGGCAAGTGAAGTTCAGCTCTAGCCCAACCTATCTTATGAAGAATTTCTAGTACAAATTGTTGATCGGAAGGACCAGGAGTTGAAAAATAGAAAGATACCTCTGGTCAAGGTGCTTTGGAACAACCTGGATTTCCAAGAAGCTACATTGGAAAGAGAAGATTTGATGAGGACTAAATATCCTTACTTATTTGTATCTTAGGAATATAGGGATATGCTGATTTGGAATCAAACTTTGTGATTGTTCAATTGTGTTCTTAAGGACTATGCAACAAAAGTGTTTGTTTGATTGCAACTCTTGATTGATGTTCCATTTATTTATTTTTTCTTTTTTTCTATCCCACCCTTGATAATAGAACATGATATGAAATAGAAGAACCGTGCATATGTTTGTGTTATTTGTAGCCAAGATTAGAAGTATGTGAAAGCATAAACGGAAGATCAAGCAAGAGAGATGGGATTGAATGATTGTGACTCATTAGCAGCAAATGGAGAAGTTTGAATGCCATTGCACTCATGTGATGGATGTGAGTTCTAGAGGAAACATCTTCTTAGATGAGCCTTACCTCATAAAGAGTGACAACCCTTGCAGTACCCATTAGTATGGAACGATGCCACAAGATTGTGAGTATTAAGGATTAACCAGGAGGCAGAGTCGAGTCACGCCGCCGAGACCCAAACTAGAGGGAACTTGGCACTCGAGACATCAGATTCATCATATGATTGCTTCTGTGTTCATGAAGATGGACAACTATTGGAAGATGACGAGGCCACTATAGAGCACAAGTTGAATGAGATGAGAGTGAATATGTATTATGACCCCAATGTTGATGTGATATTCTACTTGTCCTAGGATTTAGTAACAAAAGAAGAGGAGGAAGTGTCATCCCCTTCATCGTCTAAGGATTCGACTACAACTAGCAAATGAAATCCTTCAAGCAAGTTGACACCCTTTAGTTAATTCTATCTTTTGATAGCTTCGATGCCGATTTCGAGGAAAAAATCTTTTCTTATGGTGGGAGGATGTGATAACCCAGACTAAGCTAAGTCCTAACTTGTTACTTTTGATTTTCCATTTTGATCCAAATAGATTTGAGCCCAATAGATTATGAAGACTAGAACCAAGTGAGTGAAGTGGACCTTATCTTTTGTTAGTGAGATAGGCGCCCAAGCCCAAAAGAAAGCCCAAGGTCTAGTGAATTTTGGCCATAAAGAGGTTTAGGGTTTAAGAAAATACACTAGGATTTTGCGTGTAATTGGGAGGCACCACTTGGAGCCAAGCAAGAAGAGGTCTTTGAGCTTTCCTCACCACAATCATTAGGTTCATGGGAAGGAATTTTCGGTTTTTTCAAAGCCACTTCCCACTTGGAAAGCATGCAACCAAGCTTATAGAAGTCACAAGAAGGAATAAGAAAGGCCATTTCAGCCATAGGGAAGGAATTTCCACATGGCACACATACAATAGGGAATTTTGGAGTTCTCAGGAATAGAGGAAGGCCATAGGGTTTTGGTTTTTGAAAAAGCCACATGCCACAAGGCTCTCATGCAAAATCACTCCATAGATTCATTGTATTTGGACCCAAAAGTGGAAGAAGGAAGATAGAGAAAAGATTTTCGAGCATGGCAAAGGACACACACGCCACCCTCACTTGGTTTTCCATATGTGTAACAGCCTGCTAGAAATTCATTGGTGGAAATTCTATAGACTTTAGGAATCTCGTGAAAACACTGTAAGTTTTCATGACTCGATCAATCACGTAGGTTTTAGTCTGTTAGCATAGTGAGAGCTATCACTCACTATGGTGCCAAAAGTGCAATTTTATTTATTTGATGTAGTTAGAAGAGTCAGTTTGAGATATGATCTGTGCCATTAGACTCAGTTGGTTATTTAGGATTTTATGACGTAATAATCCAATTTCTCAGTTTTCAGATGATACGCTTGTTCAAAAATGCATTTTTGCTTATTTCGAGGCACTTTGGTATTGAAATTCAATAAAAAAATTGCACAGTTAGGTTTGTATGAATATTTAGATTTTTATAGTGCAAAGTTTATTTTTCACTTTCTCGGAGTGAATAGTAACCTCAACAATCACATCCAGTGCAGTATTTTCAAAATCATAGTATGGAATGTCAAAATTAGGTTAGAGAAGTTTTATTTGGGCATTTGGCAAGATCTTAGCCAAACTTGGTGAATAGTATTCAACACTTGACAACATAAGGAACCATTAGATGGATTTGTGAAGGAAATTAAGATGTGAGATCATGCCACCTAAGCAAAATCCTATTTTCCATTTGATCCACCAAATTGTGTTGAACCAAAGAGGGTTTCAACCCTAGTGAAATTCTAAATGGTTGTAATCCAATTTAGACCCCAAAAACTTGGTTGAAAATGAAACCCTAAATGGTTTACCCAAACCCTAAAGTTGGCCATGTAATTTTGTGTTTAAAGCTTGGACTTGTTTAAGGACACTTTTGTAGACCATGAGATGTTTTGTTTTGAAGATCTAATCTTTTTAAGTCATGGATCAAGTGGTTGATCAAAACTAGTTTATGTATTGGGACTAAGTGTGGAGCCGAATACTCCAAGTGTTGTTTTGTGATTTTTGGTGACTTTTGTTCGATAATTCAAAGCATGATTGTTCTAAGGATGATGTTATGAATATGTTAGAAGTAAAATTTGTTTTTTTTTTTTTGAAATTCTGAGAGATGTTTTGAATAAGGTCAAAACTTGTGATTCAAGGGTTTTTTTTTAGTGAACAAGTTTGGGATCCTTTTACTAAAAAGTTTGGTGGTGATGATTAGCATTTTTCTAATAGATGTTTTAAGTTTGTTTTTAAACTTTAGATAGGAAGATTTTTGTTGTAAAATTTTGGTTTAATCATGAGTTTTGAAGTTGGAAGAATTGTAACAAAAATCAAGAGAAATGACCTATGAATGTTTCGGCCAGAGTGAGTTTTCCCAAGTTGTGTTTTGTTTTAAAATTTTCTAAGTTGATATTTGAGTTAAGAACAAATTTACATGAGGAATGTAAAGTTTGGTGATTTTTAGAGTTAGGATGCAAAATCCTTAAGTTAGGGGTAAAATAGTCATTTTCACATATATAGAGGGTAAAATGATAATTTTACTCTAAGTTAGCTTTTTACATGTTTCTAATTGTTAGTGATTAAATTTCTAACTTTTAGAATCATTATTCACAGTTCGTTGTAATCGCGCTTGAATTCTCGTAGAACGCAACGATCGAGGTAAGGGAGCTCTTAAATTACTATCAATTTACTGTGTATGTGTGATGGGTAAGAAAACTACAATTTATGTGTGTATGTCATTATATATGCCCTGACTTGCTATGCCATTACATGTTTATCTATTACACATGATTTATGCTGTCACGAAATACTTATCTTTTACACAATCTATTTTATCAAGTATTGATATCTGTTGCAGGTATGTCATATTACGTTATGCCATTTGTTACATGTATGTCATGCCATGCAATATTTTCTATTACATGTTATGCCATGTTATGAAATATTGTCTGTTACATGTTATGTCATGCTACAAAATGTTGTATGTCTCAAGTACGTCATGTCTTCCAAAGTACGTTCATGCCATGTTTCGCTATGTCAGGACTTCTATGCTTTCGTTTCATGTCATGTTCCGTCTCGAGTATAGTATGTGTACCTCAGTAATAGTCTTTCAAGTCGTGTCAAGTTCACGTTCATGTACACCCTCGTGCAGTTAAGTTATTGTTCAGTTCATTGTTATTACTCAATTATCGTAACCCCATAAGACAAGATTACTCTATCATGGTAACCCCATGATATAAGACTACGCTATTATGGTGACCCCATGAGATAAGACTACTCCATTATGGTAGCCCCATGAAATAAGACTACGCTATCATGGTAACCCCATGAGATAAGACTACTCTATCATGGTGACCCCATGAGACAAGAATACGGTTCAAGTTCACGTCCATGTTATGTTTCAAGTTCATGTATTTTACGTTCACGTCATGTTTCAGTTCTCATTCATGTCTAAGTCAGTTCATGTTCAATTTCACGTTTAGTCATGTTTCAAGTTCATATTCATGTCCAAGTTAGTTCACATTCAATTTCACACTCAGTCATGTTTCAAGTTCACATTCATGTCCAAGTCAGTTCGCATTCATGTCACATCAAGTTAAGTCTCAGTTTCATGTTCATGTCATGTCAAGTTTCCAGTTTAGTTCACGTTTCATTTCAAGTTATGTCAATTCATACCATATTATGTCAAGTTATGTTATGCTTATTATTGACTTTGATTATGCATTCATGCCTTTACTGCCATGCATTCATGATTAACCTATGTGGAAGTTTCTTATTAACTTGCTGAGATTTGTAATCAAATCTCACTGTACTAATCCCAATTACTATTCCTCCCGAATGGTAGGCGATGTGTCAAGACCAGAGAAGGGAGTGGACACCAGCAGACTGGAGGAGATTGATTAGATGCCACATACATGATGCAGAGCTTACAACCTCCATAGTTACGTTTTTCGATAGTATTTTGGCATTGTTAGTAGAGTTACGCGAGTTACTCGACGAACTAGTCCAATAATATATTTTGGTGATGTAATTATTGAGCCTGGTCTCCCATGTTTTGAGTTTACAGTCTTCTGAGACCCGTATTGTAATCATGGATATTTATTTTGTCAAGTATGCATGGATTATGTTCTAATTATTTGGGATATTGTCAGTTTGGTGCATAGTATTGCTCAAGAAAAAAATTTATCCGTTGCGATTATTGCATAATGCTAAATGCATGTTAGGAATATTGAATCTTATATGTCATGAATAGGGGCAGGTAACCTTGTGTTGCATGTTTCGAAGCTTCATATGTCCGTCCGATCCCAAGCGGAATCAGGGGGCATCACAGGGTGGTATCAGAGCAATACGTCTCTAGGTTATAAATCCATATGTCCTAAGGAAATGCATCAAACATTAGGCTTGAAATTTTAGTCTTCATTAGGCTTGAATTTCTTGAAGTATGAGAGATCGTATGTGTTTGTAATACTTGTACTCGTGTATTTCAGAAAGTGACACATGACTTGCAGTAGGATACCTAGGAATCTTGAGGGAGCCACAAATCAGGAGAATCAGAATCCCCTGATGGATGGAGGGTCAACTGAAGCTATACGTCTGCTGGTTGACGTGCTTAGACAACTACAATAGCAGCAAGCGCATATACCACCCATAACCGAAGTTACGGGTTGTCCATATGAGAAGTTCTTGATCCACTGTTACCTGAATTTTTCTAGTAATGAAGGGTCACTAAGTGCCGAAAAATGGATTGTTGATCTCAAAAGGACATACGAGACCTATGGATATACTGAGGACCATAAGGTTCTATATGCTGGATACCTATTTCAAAGTGAAGCTGGAATATGGTGGGATACATGGAGGTAGGTTCTAGTTGTGGAACTAGGAAGTCTCATTGCACTTACATGGGAGAGGTTCAAAAAAGAGTTTAACAACAGATTCTTCCTAGATTCTGTCAAACAACTAAAGGCGCAAGAGTTCACATCTTTGACTTAGGGCAGTTTAACTATGAAAGAGTACGCTGCCAAGTTTATGGCATTGGGGAGGTTTGCACCTCACCTAATATCTATAGAGAGGATGCGGGTGCAGAAATTTCAAAGAGGACTTTAGCTTGGGATCCATAGCCAAGTGGCTTGTAATAGAATAGAAACCTACCAGAAGTTGGTAAATGTCGCTACCATAGCAGAGGTAGAGTAGAAGGGTTTGACTACCAAGATCATTTCAGAAAGAAAGAGGACTTCATTGTATGTTGTTAAAGAGAGTCGGAAAGGAAAAAGATGTTTACTAGATCAGATAAAGGAAAAGGCATTGAGACTGGGAGCTCCTAGTGTAGAATCACGTTGGGAACTTGTTTAAGGTGTAGCCAACTGGGTCATATGATCAAAGACTGGCCCAGTGTTTTTTTGAGGAAGGAAATAAAGGGTGTCTCTCTCAATGGTGACTACAAACCAAAGTCGAGGAAGCACATACCCATGAGAGTGTATGCTATCACTTAGGGAGACGCAGATGCTGACGCCCCAGGAACTAAAGGAGTTGGCACCGTCATTGGTATTTTTCTAAGACCTCTATATTGTTAAACTTAGTTAAGGTTGATTAGATTGCAATTGATGGTATTATTGCATTATTGTTATTTTGGGTAATGTTAAGTCATTGATGTTTATAACTTGTATGCTGTTTGATTCAAGCAAGTCTATATTTTTGGTGATTGTGGTATTGCACGAGAGTTTAGTTAGGAAGCCGAATTGTTACCCAGGTGGAAAGAGTAACAATTCTCATTAGAAGTATTATTGCTCATATTGGTGTAGATAGAATATCCTTTAGCAGTTAGAGGAAGGATATTTGTGATGACCCAAACTTTTCATAAGCCTAGCCCATAGATTTTGTACTTAGTGGTTGCGACTTCTTTGGGAGCCTTAGTTATTTTTTTCTTGTAAGCATTAGAATTTTTGAATGGTAATTTGAGCCCAAGGGAGATTTAGCCTTAGAATGCTAAGTGAGATCGGCCTTGTTTAGAAAACTTAGGCCCATTGGCTTTAGGCCCATGGTCCAGATTTTAGTCACAAGTGCCATATGGCATGAAAATGAGGTATTATGAACCTAGACTTGATAATGGGTTAAGGGAGAGAGAAATGTAGGAGAAATGCCAAAAAGAATGGCCTACACGCCTATCTTCGAGAAATTGTCACTTGTCACTGTGTAAGAAACCTTTTAGATGATTCAAGAGACAAAAGGAACCTAGAGGAGACCAAAGGGATTTCGGCTAGACCTATGTCTTGCCCTATTTCGAGTTCCTATGACGTTATCTAGGGAAGTGAAAAAGGGGTTTTTCTAGGAGTTTTGCATGGGAAATCTGAATGGAGGCTCTTGGATTTCGAATTTAGTCAGATAATGCCAAGTGTCAAGCATGCAAGGAGTTCTAGAAGAAAAGGTGAAGAGACAATTGGATGGAAGGACAAGAATGCCCTTGAAATTTCGGCTAGCACACTTCCAAGTGCTATGCTTCTTTGCCATTTGTCACATAGTCAAAAGTTGGACCAATAGAACATGGAAGGTCACCTAGGGAAGGAGAGTTGGAAGGTGAAACATCACCTTGGGAAAGGAAGAAGAAGGTGGACGGCAAGCTCATGGCATGAGCCTTTTTGCCAATTGTCATCCATGCAAAGGATTGCTTATTTGGGAAAATGTAGAACCGTATGATGTTTTACTTTACTACCCTTAGAAGAAACACCCAATTAGTTGAAGGAAGGAAGGGCATAAGGGGAAGACTAGAGGAGTTTGGCCAAGGAGAGGGAGAGAGCCCACATGCCAACCCAAAAATGCACCTTCCCAATGTACATGGGGAATTCCAAGGTTTGTCTCGACCAAGGTTAAAGGAAGAACAAGGAACCCTGCCACTTCTCTTACATGCAATGGTTTTCAACCACCAATGAGAGAGTGAGGAACTTTTATAAAAGGGGAGGAAGAACACATGCCCAAAGGCTTCTTTCGTTGGCAAATTTCAAAATCTATAAGCTTTTGCCCTCTTCACATAGTTTTCTCATACTTTCTTGAGGATTCTCTCATTTTCTCCTCAACCAAACAAGAGGATTGTTCTATTCCAAGAGGGGATTTTAGCACACTAAACCTAGCAAGGTAAGAATCAGTTTCTCTTCTAGAGTTCCACACACACACCACTTGTTCAAACCGAAAATGAGATTCAAATCTCATTTGGTCAATGTGGAAGTTAGAAACCTCACTTTTCTTTAGATTTTTTTTTTAGAAATTGTTTTTAGGGTTCTTGAGAAAACCTTTGATACCGAATATAAAAGGGGAGTTTTGTTCACTATGATTTTCGGCCACCACTCATAGCTTTGGTTATTTTAGGGTTTTCTTTACTCTAAGAATGAAATGAAGAAGGTTTTACCCCAAAAACCCTAGAGGCCGAATAGATAAAGGCAAGTATTGCCCTAGAAATTTACACTTACACTTTAGAATATGAGGTGAAGTTTTTAGTTGTATTTCTGATATGGAATACTTGGATTTACAGCTTGCTAATATTGCTATACATGGATTTTTTGTAAGAATACACTCAACCTACTTTGGTTAACACTTGTATATGATTGTGTAGATCGTCTTCATTTCCATGTTTGTTTTGATTGGTTTATCTCTTGTTTGATTATTTGATTATTTCATATGATCTTGTATCAATTCCTGGAAGGAATTACATGTTTGGAATTTGTAATGAAAATGCCATGAAATACTAGGTATATGTTTCGGTTTTCACATGTTTAAAATTGAAGAACCATGTGCCTTAATGTTTCGACCATAACATGTGTTGTATGTTTCTGATCTTAGTTAAATGTCATGATTCCATGTTCAGTTTATCATGCTTTGATTCCCTATGTTATATGCTTGAAGATTTGAACATGTTTGAGTGAAGAATTTCATGGTTTATACCCCTATGTGTTTCGGCCTAAGCTTGTTTCCATGATTCTATGAATAAGTATGGATGTTTCTTGTATTCTAAGTAATCATGCTATGATATGAACATGTTATGCTTGGTTAATTCATACATGGCATCCCATATGTCACACGTCAAGTATAAGTATGAAGTTCTTAAGTTCCATGTTTTCATGCATATGGGAAATGTTTTCTAAAAGAAAGTGGCTTTTTTTAAAAGAAAAAGAGTCAAAACTCTATCACGAACGGTAGAGATGGTAGTAAGTAGGGATGGTGGTAGAGTCCTGCTTGTGATTTCTACCTACGGTGCATATGGTAGGGATGGTGGTAAGCTGGGATGATGGTAGAGTCCTGCCTCCGATTCCCGCCTACAGTTTGTTAATAGTACAATGACTAGTACGAACACGTGGCCCAAGGAGGGGAGCCATGATGTGTCCACCCTCTGAATAAGAATAAGAACTCATGTGATAAGAATCATGTGATGCAAATCTTGTGATATGTCTCTGACAAGAAAATTTTCTAGTTAAGATCCACATGAAAAGAAAGCCAAAGAAATTTTTTGAAGAGGTCAAAGTCTCTGTACAAGTCTTTTGAAATTGGTCAATGCATATAAAAAGTTTCTGCTTAATGTCAAGTACATGTTTCATGCACGCATTTTATGATGTACCTCTTGTATGCTTGTATTAATTGATGCATGTTATGTGATTACTTGCTGAGATTTCTCAAAATCTCACAGTGGTAGTTTACACTACCATTCCCCAAACTGGAATGGTAGAAGTTGTTACAAGATTAGAGGATGACGCCCATGCTCGAGAGGAAGAGAGCGGCACCTTTTGTGGAGTTTCGTGGTGCTTGGCTCCAGATGGGACCTTAACTTTGAAGGAAAAAGAAAAATAGCCATTTGATTAGAAGAAGAAAAAAAAAAAGAAATATGGGACTTATGGCTTTTAGGCCTCAACTCTTGAAGATACTTTATATTTTGATATAGTCCCGTACGTTTTGGGAAGCCAAACTTTAGTACCTGATACATTGGGAAATTTTATCTTATGCTATATTTCTATGGATATGGACAAAGTGTTAATGCTTTAGTAGTTGGTACTAAGTACTTTGCAATTGCTATTTGTGCATTGCTTAGATTTCTGACCCTTTATTTATTTTTCGCTGCAACTTTATAGTGCATACTGCTAGTGTACTTAGTTGCATAACATACTATATGTCACTTATGAGGGGTATGTAGCCTTGTGTTACATGTCCCAGCATTTCAGTCTCCGTCCAATCCCAAGTGGGGGCTGGGGGTGCCACAATATTAAAGGTTGATGAACTAGTATTCTGCATGTTTGGAGTTTGTTTTGTTTTTTAGGATCCAATGGAATTTGTGTTTGGCCTTAGTAGAATTCATTTATGATAATAATTTTATCTAGTCGCCATTTAATGGTTTTTGGCGAAGAATTGTGTTTGTGGAAAACGTAGATCGCCCTTATATTGCATACTTTTATATGGATAGTAAAATCTTGGTCTTGAGGATTTACGTGAATAGTAGGAACAAATCCTTTTATTTAGAATTCGAATAAGAGGCAGCTCATGATGGATAAAAGGGCTATGCCGATCATAAAAGAGAAAATCCTGAGTTTAGGTTAATAGTTGATCGTTTATCAAGGTGTCACCTAGGAGGAGGAACGATTCATTTTGATTATGAAGGAGTAAGCTAGTCCTAGGAAGACATGTTTCCCTAAGTAATTTTTTTTTTTAGCAATACAATGCACCAAACTTATAATATCCCAAATAATTAAAACATAATCCATGCATATATGATGAAATAAACATCCATGATTATAGTACGGGTCTCACAAGACAGTAATGTCAAAACAAGGGAGACTGAGCTCCTTAATTACATTACCAAAATATACTAATGAGCTAGTTCGTCAAGTAACTCACGTAACTGGACTAACGATGCCAAAATACTATCCAAAAACCTAACTATGGAGGTCGTAAGCTTTGCGTCACATTTGCGGTGTCTAGACAACTTCTTCTAGTCTACTGGTGTCCACTCCCTGTACTGGTCCTGACACATCGCCTACCATTCAGGAGGAATGGTAGTTGGGACTACCATGACAAGATTTGATTACAAATCTCAGTAACAAAAAACTCCCACACAGGTTAACGTTGCATGCATGACAGTAAAGGCATGAGTACATAGTCAAAGTCAATAATAAGCATAACATAACTTGACATAACATGGCATGTACTGACATAACTTGAACTGAAACTTGAACTAAACTAGAAACTTGACATGACATGAACTAAAAACTGAGACTTGACTTGACGTGAACTGACTTGGATATGAACGTGAACTTGAAACAAGTCTAAGCATGAAATTGAACGTGAATTGACTTGGACATGAACGTGAACTTGGAACATGACTGAGAGTGAAATTGAATGTGAACTAACTTAGACATGAACATGAACTGAAACATGACATGAATGTGAAATACATGAACTTGGAATCTTGTTTAATGAACTTGATTAATAAAGTGACCATGTGGGTTCTACACTGGTCCCCTTGAGCCGTGAGTCCCTACCGATGACCGCATCATAACACATAGCATCTAGACCACTGTGAGTGCATTAATACGTACTCTATAGTTGTTTTGGCCCCACATATTCTATGTGTCACAATTGTTGTATCTCACGCAGTGTATGCGTCACAATTGTTGTGACACCATACATCATGTGTCACAATTATTGTGATCCCATGAATTGTTTGTGCCACAATTACTGTGGACACACATGAAATAAAAGATGCCTCAATCAGCATTAGTGCCTGGCACGCTTTGGTGACCAGCTAGTTAGGCCCCATTCGCAACCTCTTGACTGTATTTCTTCAACCTAGGGAATTTCACACCTATTTAGATACTCCAGCGTGAACAAAGGAATTCCATTAGAATATTACCCCATCCTAGCACTGAGGGTTGTGATAGTCATGAATTGACTTGACATGACTATTCCCGAGATATTCAAACTCTACTCGAGATGAAATGTGACATGTATACGAAAGGACATGGCATGGAATAAGTATTTCGTGATAGTATACATCATGTGTAACAGATAAACATGTAATGATGTGACATGGCATGACATATATGATAACATACAAACATAACTGTCATTCCCTTACCCATCACACACACAATAAACTGATAGTAAGTTAAGAGCTAACTTACCTCGATCGTCTTACGTTTGGAGAGCAAGAGAGTGATTGGAGTGATTTTATCCTTTCAAATCTTTTTGTTTTATAAGGTGCGGTTTTTTTGGGCTTTCTGTTCTGGGGTGGTTTCTAGAGGTCAGACGGCTAGGGTTGGCCATTTTTCGGTGGCTTAGCCCCTTTGATAGCCTTGCCATCGGTGGGGAACACTGGCCCTAGAGATGGTATGGTGAAATTGTATGCTTCAACAGTCTCAAAACCGGCAGAGAACTCATCTTTCAAAATTCCATTGTAGTTTCCTGTGGACATAAACGACGAGTTAGGCTTCATTTTTTCAGAAATAGAGATGGCGAAAGAGGCAGAAGAATACAAGTTTGTGATTGTTATGAAATTCATGCATGTTCAGCCTTCCATTGATGTGATCAGACTGAACGTGGTGAAAAATTGGGGTTTGGTAGAGATTCCGACAATCAGCTTTATGAATGATTATCATGTTTTAATTCAGATGAAGAATGAGCATGATTTTGTGCATGGATGGGCTTGTGAAGGAAAAGTCATGGAAGGAAACACTTTTTGATTATTCAAATGGACAAAGGACTTTGATTTACATAAAGAATCTCCATTGGCTCCTCAATGGATTTTCTTACCAGAATTGCCTATGCATCTTTATCGTCATGATTGTCTTCAAATTTTTGCAACACGTTTTGGTCATTATGTCGAGATGGATAATGTGACTTTGAACTGGTCGAGAGCTATCGGTGCAAGAATTTGTGTGGAGGTAGATTTGACTATGGAACTAGTGAAAGGATTTCCGATTGTAGTTTCGCCTACTAAATGTATTTGGCAAGAGGCAAAATATTGAAATCCCAAGTTTTTATTGTATGAAATGCTACTGAGGGACATACGACTATGGTCTGTAGGGTTGGGGAGAGGTGCAAGGAGGATGGGAAGCCAAAAGATAAAAGAGTGTGGTAGCCAAAAAATATTAAAACTAAAGGTAGTTCTTCGGGGACCAAAGACGACAAGGAGATGGAAGCAAATGTTGAATTACCAAACACTAGATTACAGGTCACACGAGAGGATATGAATGCAAATGTGGTGCAAGTAGAAAATATTGATGAAGTGCCTAATATTAAAACTGCAAGGACGACATCGAACATTGAGGGTGAGTCTGCAAAATTTAATCAGTCTGGGAAGGTGCCGTGTATTATAATGAATGCAGAGATGCCAAAGGACCCTCTATAGGACTCAGAGAAAATAGCAGAAAATCAAAATGATATTAGTGATGAAGAATGTGAGGAGGTTGGGTGTGATGAAGAAAATGAAGTGGAGCCGGAGCTTGTGCAGATGCAAGACAAGGAATTTTTTGACGTGCCATGGACCCTGGTTGCTGAGACGGCGAATGTGATTTCTGATAACAGATTACAAGGGGAATTAGCTATGGGATATTCTTGGGAGCGTGAAGAAGGAGAAATAACAGGATTAAGGGGTAAGGAGAAGGCCTAAAATTTTGAAGGAGTTGATCGATCGGATACGAATAAATTAAATATTACATTAGACAAGACGGTGAGGAAGTCCCAACGGGTTCACACCAAAAAAGCTGAACTTATGATTGGAAACATTTTTATTGGAATGTTAGAGGGTTGGGGAGTTCGAAGAGGAGGTTAAAGTCATTAATTATAAAAAAAGACATTAATATTTGTGCGATTGCATACCTTTTGTTGGAAAAAATTGTATGGCTGCTACTGGTTCTTTGTTGAATCTTAATTATTTTTGTTCCAATGAGTCAGCGGTTGGCAAGTTGTGGATTTTTTGGAAAGAGTTGAATGAGTTTCAGATGGTGTTTTGTACTTCTCAAACGATATCAGGATGTCTGTCTTCGGCTAATCAAAGGTTGCTTATAACCTTTGTTTATGCTAAATTTTATTACACGAAAAGAAGAGGTTTATGGGAAGAATTGAAGAATCGACTGTTGAATAATGTGCCATGGATGGTGATGGGGTTGATTTCAATGCTATTCGCATAGACTCTGAAAGAATTGGTGGTCGTCCTTGGCCATTAATTTCTATGTTAGAGTTTAATGATTGTTTAGATAAATCCTGTTTGTTCGATCTTCAAAGTAGTGGGCGTACTATGTCATGGTCTAATGGCCATTTTATGGTAAACAGAAGTTGGGCAATGCTAGATAGAGTGGTCATCAACAACATCTTCTATGATAAGTTTGCTTCCGCTCAGTTAGTCTATTTGAAGCAGAAAACCTTGAATCATTGTCCTATGGTGGTTCATCTGGAGAGGCCTTTTTCATTATATGGTCTGGTTCCTTTCCATTTTCAAAATGTGGTGCTTACATGAGACTTTTTTAGATTGTGTACAGGAAGCTTGGGATAGACATGATGCCAGTTCAGGCCTGCATAAACTGGCTACAAGACTCAAGGGAACGAAGATTGCATTACGAGCATGGAATAAAAACATTCTTGGTAGGGTTGATGAGAACTTAAAAACTCTTGAGGAGAGGCAGGAAATTTTAGAAAACCAGCTGCAGTTGGGATATTCTAAAGATGTGGAAATAGATTATCTTGTGACTAACTTGTAGATTGTTACCTAGGAAAAGAGAGAGACAGTCCGGTTGGGACAAATTGCTAAAAGGAAGTGGTTGATGGAAGGAGATCAGAGCACTAAGTTTTTTCATTCTGTGATTAATCAAAGGCGTAAAGAGGCACATCTTTCTTGGATGGTTTTATCGGATGGTACAACATTTGATGATGCTGAGTCTATCCATTTGGGTGCTGCATAGTATTTTCGAGACTTCCTTTCCACATCGTGTGAAGTGGTGCAAGCTGACTTATCCAACTTTATTGATACTGTTATTTTAGAATATCATCATAATATGCTGTGTGCTGAGCCGACAGAGATGGAAGTGAAAGAAGCAATTTTTTCAATTCCTCAGCAAAGCAGACCGGGGACAGACGAGTTCGGGTATGGTTTCTACATAAAGTGTTGGGAGATCATTAAAGATGATGTTATTGAAGCTGCCAGGGATTTTTTCAGGGACGGCCCTTTAACCAGGTTCTTTACTTAATCCTTTATTGTTTTGATCCTGAAAGTGCCTGATCCTTCCAGTTTTGATAAATTTTGGCCTATGAGTTCGTGTTCAATGGCCTATAAGATTTTTTCAAAAATTATTGTGTCTCAATTGAGTCGGGTTATTCATAAGCTTGTATCCCATGAACAAGGTGCATTTGTTCCGAGACACAGTATTTTTGAAAACATCACGCTTGCCCAAGAGATGGTACACTCCCTCCACAAGAAAATTTTGGGTGGTAATGTCATGTTAAAAATAGACATGGCTAAGGCTTATGACAAGGTTAACTGGAGTTTTCACTTGGAGGTTTTAAAGTCCTTCGGCTTCTCTAATAATTTTTGTAAATTGATTGGTGAATGTATAAGTCACCATGGTTTTTTGTGATGATGAATGAGACTTTTAAAGAAATTTTTCAATCTGCTCGGGGGCTTCGACAAGGGGATCATTTATCTCCTTATTTATTTATTATTATGGAGGAGGTGTTAACAAGGTTGCTTAGGAAAAATTTTGAGAATGGTCGGATTAGAAGATTTACTCATCCAGTGGGGGCTCCTTTAGTCTGTCATTTGTTGTATGCTGATGATCTGTTGGTTTTTTCTAATGGGGGGGGGGGGGGAAGTCTGTTAAGAGACTTGTTGAGATTCTTACCACTTATGAAAGGTGGTCGGGTCAAAAGATTAGTTGAGTAATCAATGATTTTTCCCTCTAAATTTATAAATTCGACTCAAAAGCATGATTTTTTGAGAGTTATGGGATCTAGGGAAGGACAATTCCCTATGATTTATTTGGGTGCACCGCTTCTTATAGGTAGACTGACTTCCCGTATCATTGAGCCACTAGTTGAGAAAATAAGGAAAAAAGTGGCAAGCTAGAAATTCCAGTTGCTGTCTCAAGGTGGTCGTTTAATTTTAATGCGACATGTGCTATCTAGTTTACCTCTACATATCCTCTTGGTGATCAATGTTCTGAAGGTGACTCTTGATCGGATAAACTCTATATTAGCCAATTTCCTTTGGGACAAAGTGGAGGGAAGGAGGAAATTGCACTAGCAATCATGGTCTAAAATTTGCAAACCTTCTAATGTAGGGGGTTTGGGGCTGAGGGATTTACATGAGGTTCAGAAGTCTCTACACATAAAGTTTGCCTATTGACTACTGACTACTGAAGGTTTGTGGGCCGATTTTTTAAATCAAAATATTTAAGGGATGGTCACCCTTTGACCTATATTCCTAAGGCTACAGATTCAAGAATATGGAGATCGATAATGAAACATGTTCCAGAAGTAATGGAAAATGTTTAGATTTTGTTGCGATGGAAATTCTTTCTTTTTAGTTTGATAGATGGCTAGCTTCTGTCCCTTTATCAGCCAGAATTATAGATATTACTAATAAGCGAATTCGAATTAGAGATTGTTGGATGGATAGGCATGGAATGTTGAACTCTTGAAGGAGTTAATGGGAGAGGCCATTATGGAAGAAATCATGCAGACTAAAATTAGTGGGCGTAATGGGTTGGATATTTGTGTGTGAAAACCAACTTCGAATGGAAAATTTACCACTGCTACTGCTTGGGAAGTAACTCGAGAAAAAGGGGATCAATTGCCTTGGCATGATTGGTTTTGGAACAAAAGTTTGCCAAAAAAAGTCTCCATGTGCAATGGGAGAGCTTGGTTCCATAGTCTGGCTGTATATGAGAGGGTTCAAAATAAGGGTATTTCTCTTGCGTCGATGTGTGATTGTTGTATGCCGCAAGCTAGGGAGAGCATTGTTCATGTTTTAGCTACAGGTCAGATAGCTTCTCGGTTTGGGAATTTGCAAGTCGGCTTTTAAAGGTGTCGTGTTTAATGTTTAATACCTGGAAAGCAAGAATATCGGCTTGGATGATTTGTGGAAAAAAGTCTTCTTTTATGGGTAATCTCATTAGTATGCTACCTTGCATTATCACTTGGTGTTTATGGAATAGGAGATGTAAAGTATGTATGGAGGGGCTGAAAATTAGTGCAATGCAAGTGTGGACTTTAGTGAAATTGTGGCTCAAAAAGATGGAGGGTGAATTGAAAATGCATAGGCCACTTAATGAGCAGGATCTTTATTTCTTAAAAGAGTTAAATGTGGAGATACCGAAACTTGTTGCCCGGAAATGTCTCCTAGTGACATGGTCAAAGCCACCATTGGGATGGATCAAGCGTAATTGTGATGGGAGTGGTCATAATAACCCAGGGTCTTCGGGAGGTGGGGGTATCTTGCAGGATATGGATGGAAATTTCAAAGCATCCTTCTCGGCTCATTTTGGTGTTGGTACTAATAATGGAGCTGAATTGAGAGCTATGTTGGAAGGGATTCGGCTTTATAAAAGACTATCTTTTTTCAATGTAATTATTGAAAGTGATTCCAAGTTGGTTGTGGATTGGTTCCGGATAGGTAAATGCACTCTATGGTATTTATGGGACTATTGGAATGAGTTTATTTCTAAAATGCAAGGAATGGATATCCATGTTTTACATGGATTTAGAGAAGGGAATCAAGCGGCTGATTTTTTGGCTAAACAAGGCGAGTTAGGAAGTAATGTTATTTATGAAGATCTCCAGCATTTGTTGAGGTTTTTAAAGGGAGTTATTTGGATCAACAAGGCAGGGCTGCCTTCTATTCGTACCTAAGTTTCTTTTTTCTGTTTTTTTCTTTAGGCTTGTTTAGATGGTTTTTATTGTAGGCTCGTTTAGAGTTTGTTGTTGCTTTTGGTTTTGTGTTTGGGAGGTTTTTTATTTCCTATTTGTAAACTCTCAGATACTTGGTTTGTAGCCACAATATTCCTCCACCATAAGTGAGGGCAGATTAATAAATTTGGGACGGGGCCACTATTAGACATGTGGCTACCAGCTCTTTAAATAAATAAATAAATAACTTATCTCGATCATCGTGTTCTACGAAAATTCAAGTGCGATTACAAGGAACTGTGAATAATGATTCCAAAAGTTAGAAATTTAATCACTAACAATTAGAACATGAAAACAAGCTAACTTAGAGTAAAATTATCATTTTATCCTCTACATATGGCAAAATGACCATTTTACCCATAACTTAAGGATTCTGCATCTTAACTCAAAAAATCATCAAAATTTACGTATTTCATGTAAATTTTGTCCTAAACTCAAATATTAACTCAGAAAAATTTAAAACTAAACACAACCATGAACACTCCATAGGGGCCAAAACATGCATGGGCTTTTTCCCTTGATTTTTGTTGCACTTCTTCCACTTTCAAAACTCATGATCAAACCAATTTATTTTTGCAACAAAGCTCTTCCTATCCTAAGTTTAAAAATATACTTAAATCATCGAACAATAATTTATTAATCATAAACTGAAAATTTTTTAGTAAAAAGATCCAAACTTTTTAACTAGAAACAAACTCTTGAATCACAAGTTTTGACCTTATTCAAAACATATCTAAAAGTTCCAAAAAAATAAAATCTCAATTCTAACATATTCATAACATCATCCTAGGAACAACCATGCTTAGATTTATCAAACAAAAGTCACCAAAAATCACAAAACAACACTTGAAGTTTTTGACTTCCTACTAAGTACAAAAACAGGAACTTTTCTTAACTAGTTTTGATCAATCCCTTGATCTATGGATTAAAAAGATGAGATCTTCAAACCAAAACATCACATCGTTTAAAAATGCGTCCTAAAGAAGATCGAACCATTAAACTTAAAATCACATGGTTAAAAACAACCCAAATTGTGATCTAGCTAAAAACATCAATCGTTTGGCCTACCTGAATATCCTCTTGCATAAAAAAACTCATAGCTTTGAAACTAATAATAAAACTCTAGGATCATCAAATAAAAATATCAAAACCATTGGAGTAAGATTAAACCATGAAATATTCAAACTTTCTCAAAACAGAAACTATTTTTCTTCTTCCAATTTCTAAGTTTCTAGATCTAAGAAACTCTTTTATCAAAAGCTTTAGTCATGCAAAAAATCCTCAATGAACATTCAAGTACACATTTTGAAAATACTCCATAAAGATTTTGAAACAAGATGTGTTCATTAGCTTGGTCAAAAATTCTAAAATATAACACACTCTCCAGTTTAACGCTCATAATGACCATGAATTTAAACGAATAAGATATCCACAGAAAAGAAACTCCAAAATGAAAAATTTTCATGAAGAGTCGTCACGAGAGAATACTTACAAGAGGTCGAAAATCACCACGCAAAATGACTTAGGAATCTGCCCGAGAAAGCTCTTTTGGGTTTCTCTCAAACAATGGGGTGGAAAAGTGATGAAATAAAATGAAGGGGTCTTGCACGACTCTAGACTTCTGGAGGGGGGAGGTATGGGTTTGAATAACCCTTTGATTGGAGTTGCCTATGTCACAAAAAGTGAAGAATAGTGAGGGAGAAGGACTGTTGCTACTGCCATGAGGTATGGAGGGTGGTGAGGTGGACTTCCCTCTCACATCAAGGCACTATTTAGGTGCTGCCAAGGGTAGAGGATGGCCTGCCATGTAGGAGAGGAAACTTCTTGAAGAAGCTTGTGGGCGTTGGTGGGCCTCAACCAAGTGCGCTTCAATTTTGGGTTTAAAAGGGGTTTGGTTAGGGTTCGGGATGCTGTCAAGCCCAAATCTAATTTTTTTTGGCCCAATCAATTTCAAAGGTTTAAAAGGTTGGATAATCGTGTTATAATAATAATTTTATGAATTAATAGCATGTGGAAGTGATTTAATCAAGTGATTAAACACAATGCTAGAAATCGATCAAAAAGGGTTTGGAGGCCAACTTTAGGGTTTGGGGAAACTGTTTAGGGTTTCTGTTTCAACCAAAATTTTGAGGTTTCAAATGGATTCCAAAGGTTTAGGGTTTCACTAGGGTTGAAACCCTCTTTGGTTCGGCACAATTTGATCCATTAGATGGAAAACAGAGTTTTGCTTAGGTGGCATGATCTCACACCTTAATTTCCTACACAAATCCATCTAATGGTTCCTCATGTTGCCAAGTGTCTAATACTCTTCATCAAGGGTGGCTAAAATCTTGCCAAGTGTCCAAATAAAACTTCTCTAACCTAATTTGGACATTCCACACTGTGATTTTCAAAACACTGCACTGAATGTTATTATTAAGGTTACTATTCACTCCAGGAAAGTGAAAAATAAACTTTACACTATTAAATCCTAAATATACATATAAATCTAATTGTGCAATTTTTTTTATTGAAATTCTACCCCGAAGTGTCTCAAAATAAGCAAAATGCATTTTCGAACAAGCATATCATCCAAAAACTGCAAATGGGATTATTGCCCCGTAAAATCCTAAATAATCAACTGGGTCTAATTGGTGTAGACCACATCTTAAATTGACACTTCTAACTACCTCAAATAAATAAATCCATGCTTTTGTCACCCTAGTGAGTGAAAGCTCTGATTATACTGACAGACTAAAACCTACGTGATTGATCGAATCGCGAAAACTTATGGTGCTTTCATGAGATTCCTAAAACTTATAGAAATTTCACCATTGAATTTCTAGCGGGCTTTTACATCCTTCCCTCCTAAAAATAAAAGATTTTATCCTCAAAATCGACGCAAGAAACAAACAACAAGTTAAGGAGAAGATGTAGCTCACCAAACCTACTGTCCATCACTAGATGAATCATCAGTGGTCGGCCTCGATGGAGGTGCATCAATGTCCATCGATATGGCATGATAGGGTAACTAGTAGTACACGCCATCCTCTGAATCATATGCCATGTTGCCAAAATGACCTAGGTCGAGGTGCTGCATGACCTCTTCATCGCCGCTATCTGACTCCTAACCCTCTACCAGCAAATGTTCGCAATGAGTTGATAGCGTAGGTGATCTTGATGTTGTGGGCTCAGTGTTGGTGGCTAGGGCACCCCCTTCTGCTGCTCTACTAGACCCAGCTCCATCTCATACCATCCTTACTTTGAAGCTATCCCGGTCTAACCCCATAGTTGAGTGTTGAGGTAGGTAACATTCTTCATGACATAACGCCTTCCTCTCGTAGCCCACACTATTCTTATCTATAACTCTCATATGGTTACACAAAATAACAACCACCATATAAGAGAAAAGTATAACAATCACAAACGTCACTGCCTAAACTTAATGACTTCTAGGCTACCCTTCTAAGATACTGAATCCTTGCTTAAGTGAAATCACTACTTTCCTTACTGCTCAAAGAGTTATTCACCACAAATATATATATATACCACTAAGATTCTACCATTCCTTAACTCTCTCTCTCAAATCAACACTTGTACTGGAATCCTTCCACAAGTAGATCAAGTCGTACCAGCATAATTTCTAAATCTAAAACTTCAAGTGGATAATCTCCCAAAACTTTTCCTTAGAAAAATATAAGCAATACACTTCAAGTGTCCTTGTCAGTTGGATTGTGTTTTCCACACGCGACCAAAATACTCTATCTATCCTTAGGGAATCCTATCCGTCCAGGACTAGTTTACTCCTTTATAACCAAAACGAATCGTTCCTCCTCCTAGGTGGTACCTCGATAAACGATCAACTATTAACCTAAACTCAAGGCTTTCTCTCTTATGATTGGCATAGCTCTTCTATCCATCATGAACTGCCTCTTATTCTAATTCTAAATCCTCAAGACCAAAATTTTAAAAAGTCTCCAATATAAAGGTGATCTACATTTTCCACAAGCACAATGCTTCGCCAAAAACCATTTAATGGAGGTTGGATAAAACTATTATCATAAATGAATCCTACTAAGGCCAAAGCCTACCCTAAACACTTTACTTTTCCGAACACAAATTCCATTGGATCCTCAAAATCAAAATAGACTCCAAATTAGTTGGATAATAGTTCATCAACCTTCAATATCTTTCCTCTAACTACTAAAGGGTATTCTATATCTACATTGATATGACAATAATACACTTAATGAGAATTGTTACTCTTACCACTTGGTAACAATTCAAATTCCGAACTGGACTCCGGTACAATATGATTACGCCCAAAGAATAACACGGTAGTTGTAGCACAACTTTGGGGTGTCGATTCTACAGGGAGACAGATTAAATAAAATACAACAAATAATAAAAAGAACTAAATGAAAATATTTAATGATCAATAAAAAAAATGGTTTTAATGTGATTTAGCAAATAAAATTACATGGATAAAAATAAAGATCACTCAAATTATAAATAGTAAAGCATAAAAAATTCCTTGCACAAATCGGGTATTTATGTTTGTTTTTGATTTAGTGGGATTCATCTCCAGAGTCCCCAATTGGAAGATGTAGAACTAGAAACCACATTAATCGAAAGATAACTCTTTGATAAATCATTCACTACTTTTTAAAACTCTGTGAATTATCATCTTTATTGACAAACCCAGCGACGACAATATACCCAGGGGTAATACTGCAGCAAAGAATTAAATCAATAAAGATAATGAATTAATCTAAAAATAATCAAGGATCTTAACCATTCTATAGAAAAAATATGACTGAATCTATGAAAGGAATTAATTCCAAGATTATTTGGAGATAAGAAAATACTATTGATAATTAGAGAATGATAAATAAGAGTTTGCATTAACAAAGAACAATCACATGAATAAAAAATAAGCTGAAAACACCGTCAATTGTGCAAGTTCATCCCTAACTTTACTTAGATTTAGATGTCCACAAGCACAACAAAATTCTCTCAAATTAATTGTGTCCGAAACTCTCTTCCTCAGTCCTTTATATAGAACTCCATGCCTTCCCGTGTCTTCACTGGCCATTAGTCTGTCTTTCTTTTATTCTTTTTTTTCATCGGATGGGTCCTTGCGTGCATGTTCTCCCAGTTCTTTATTATTTCCTTTTCTTGCAGTGCATCTTTTTCTTGCGGCGTGTATTCTTCCACCAAGCCATGTCTTAGTGCGTTTCCTCTCATTCTTTTTTTTCTTCTTATTTTGTTTTTATTCTTTTCAGTCTGATGCCTTCACATTCCTACTAAATGGCTCTGGATCCCACAAACTCTATTCTTTTCTTTTCTTTTCTTCTCTTGTTTGCCGCACCCACCAGCAATAACACTTCGTCCATGTGCATGTGTTTCTTTCCCAGCTCATCCGGCTGTATACATGTTAACTATTTTTTTTCTTTTCATTTTTTTTCTTCTTTTCGGTGTAATGGAAATGAGAGAGCCCGAGTGGTTGGGTGGACATGGCTTGCGGTTTCATGGAGGTGCTTGGGTGGAGTTGTTGCTCGTAAGGTGGAGGCCGTGTGTTGTGGCTCTCAGTGGTAATGGACGTGCAGTGGAGGTTCCGAGTGAAATAAATTCCTCTGTTTTCACTTCATAAAATAGAGGATGTAATCTGCCGATTTTCACGTGGAGGTGCATGGAGGTTGGAGGGACATGCATGACTGTTGCTGCCGCTGGAAGCCGTGCATGACAATGGTGTAGAGCGCTTGGAAGTGCTACCGGGCTTTTGGCCGTGAATGGAAATGTTGTGTATCGTGGAGTGATGCTGCTGGGGCTGTGCATGGGAGCTTTGGACGGTGGCTTGCAGTGCACTTTATGATGGAGACGATGTGCACTAGAGGAGTGTTAGACCCCCTAGAAAGATTGCCTCTAGCCATGTGACGACCCCAATCCCCGTTTGGGATGGAACATAGACTTAGAGCGTCGGGACATGCAACACAAGGTTACATACCCCAGTTCATGACAGTTAATATGCAATGCATCCTAGTATACAGCTAGCAGTATGCAATAATCGCAGCGGAAATAAAAGGTTAAAATGTAAGATATGCCAGAATGACTAAAAACATCCCAACTTCATTAGAGAACCATCATGTTCAAAATACCAATGTAGTATAGACTTATATACAAAGTCATATTATTCTCTTTATGTGATCTATAGCATGAAGGACTCAGGCTATAAACATCAGCATTAAATCTAGCTTCCTCACAAAATCTGGCTCCTCCTCAATCATGCGGATCCAGTGTTTCATCAATCTCGTCTTAGTTGATTCCTGATACAACTTCTATCATTCCGAGTGGAATGATAGTGGTCCCATAAAAGGGTGAGATTTACTCAAAATCTCAGTAAGTTAAAAACCTAACTAGCACAAAGATAAATCAATCATGAAAAATGATAAATATGCAATGCATGAGATGTAGAAAATCAGTATGCATGTCTCCCATCCAGATTCCTTAACATCTTTTAAAAATATGGAGACATGGGTTTTTACTCAATAAAAAATTTCATCATTTTTGAGAAAAACATAACTTCTTCATAAAAATTTCATCATAAACTTTTATCATCATAGATTTGCATTATTATCTTAATTAATAACATAATGTGTGGTAACGTCACAGTTCCCCATATGCACTATGAGTACCTGCCGGTGACCATAGTACAACTCACGTTGAAACTACGTTGTCTATAGACTCGTTCTCAATGCATTGGTAAATCTAACATAACATCATAAAATTCATAACATGTACATCCACCAGCGTTAGGTGTCATAACATGTTGACCTCGCTCTGGCGTTCTTTAAAAAGAACCCATTCGAAACCTGTTGACTGTTTTTCGTCAACCCAGGGGTTACCACTCCATTATTAAACACTCTAAAGTGGACAAAGGAGTTCCACCAGGTTAATTCCCCATCCTGGCCTTTGGGGTCATGTCAAAATGATTTTCATGCTATGCTTTGGAAAATGTTTCTCATAACATGTGCGTATGTAGTAAATTTCATGCAAAAATGACATTTTTAAATGTAATATGCAAAAATGATAAAAATTTCACATGTCATGTAGGTATGTACTCAATGTATCATTTAAAATGATAATTTATGCTAAAAATGATAATTGAAGTATGAAATGAGCATTTATCAATTATTCATAAATAATCTATCAAGGTGTAAGTTAGAGGCCAACTTACAAACTTCCGGAGAAATTTGAAATTAGCGTCGTAGAAATTTCGTGGCCTTTCAATTTCAAGCACTCTAGACTGCCTTACACAAGAACACTCAAGAACTTACCAAAACTCACTTGGTTTGCACTCTTTTGATCTCTAAGAGGGGGAAATGCTCTCAAGGCTCAAGAGGATGCTTGGAGCTATGGTGTGAGTGAAATGAGAAGGGGATAGAAGTATTTATACGAGGCCAAGGGGTGAGGGACGTTGGCTTGGGTGCTTGGCGATTGGGTGAAGTGGAAGGTGCTCAAATCTGGAAAATTTCCAGATTTGCTTGCATGAGCTTAGGTCAGCTTGTGCAGGGGGAATAGTGGCCTAAAACCACCATGATTTCCTCTCCACAGTAGCTTCAAGGGTCCTGTAGATGAATCCAGGTCATGGGGCATCATTTGGGTGGCAGAAAAACCATAAAAAAACCCTTGAAAACATGTGGATGGAGGTGGTTTTGTGATGGCAGAAAATCAGTTCGGTTTTGAATGTTTTTGGGCAACAAAAATGAGTCAAAATCCTTTATGATGGTCATGAGAATTCTTGATGATTGGTTGTAGAAGGAGGTGCATGGGGTGGTGGTGCAAACCATGGCAGGAGGCTGGTTCAAACGTGACTCAATCCGTTAGAGCACAAATTAAACCAAGTTGCACCCGGTTTGGTTCTAGGAATTGGTTTGTGCAAGTAATTTCATCCAAGGCTCAAACTGAGTTTGGAAGGGTCTCATGAGGTGTTTAAGGACCATATTAACCTTGAGGAAAAACCACAAAAATGTTGGGCCTAAGGGCAAAACAATTCAAGCTTTACAAAGGGAAATGCACAAAACCGATTGAAGCATGGTTTGGACTTGTTATGCCATTTTTCATAATGACATGTGGGATGGTTTATCTAGGCCATTAATAGGGTCTTAATCAAGTTTTAAGGGAGTATTAATTCAAGAAAATTTGAATTAAAAATTTTAAAAAAAGATTAAGCAAGATTAAGCTTCAAAGCATGGCTTAAAGTGCACTAACCTCAAGTATGATGGTTAATGGCCTTAGCCAATTTTCAAAACTTAATTTGGATAATTTGAGTGTGATTTGGGTTTAAGGAAACCAATGGTATGGTGTATTGGGCCTTTGGTATTGAATGGTGAAATGAGCCCAAACATGGTTTTGGGTCATGTGGGTTTAAAATGGCCAAATGTATGGGCTCATGGTTTAGGGGCTCTTGGACTATGAATGAGAGGGCCTCATTTTACAGATTTGTAAGGTTAAAAAGAAACCTCAAGATCCACTAAATTGGATTTGAAAAGATTTGACTTGGCCTAATTGGCCATGGGTCCATTCTATACCAAGTTTGGTCCAAAGGCCTTATGCCTACCTATAGTTGGGCTATAACTAGTCTTGAACTCCTAAAGGCTTGGTTCAAGGTTTTCTTGGGCTTGGACCATTAATGTTCTAAAGTCCTAAAAAGCCTCACCAAAATGACTAATAGGCTTGCCTCTCTAATCCTTAACTCATTAACACTAAATACCATGATCAACGCTAATCTCACTATCAACCTTTATGTAAGTAATTAACCCATAATTAAGAGCCTAATACCTGAACTCTTACTAAGTTAGGCCCAATATTCTTATGTCCTTTTATTGAGCCTATTTTATAGAGTTCTCCAAGAAAGACTTAAAACTTTATATCTCCCAAGTTGGGCTTATGGTCTTTTTAACATTTTAACCTTCACTCATCGCATCCTTAGTGCATTAGAGGCCTAAAGTCTTATATCCATCAAGTTAGGCCTAGTGTCCACCAAGTTGGGCCTAATGCCTTAGTGGCTCTCTAAGCCTTTATACCCAAAGAGCATGGGCCCTTAATAAACCAATCTCTTGGGCCTTCCTAAGTCCATCAAGAATTTTACCCAAATTGCTTAGCTCATTGTGTGGCAACCATCCAATGTGCCATGTGTCATTCCCTTATGGGCCTCTTGGCTTCTTATCCTCAAAATCACTAAAAATTCTCCAATCAACCTCCAAGAATTTCATTTTCCTCAAAAATCAATATTGCACTAGAATATCCTAATAATTCTTCTAAATCCCTAGTATAACTCCTTTTTTGCCAAATCAAATATCCAAAATATTCTTATTCTCAAATAGCTCAACTCCTAATTAACTAGGATTAAGACTACTAAGGGCCCATTTTGGCGGGTTGTTACAAGTCATGCCGCACATGCCTTAGCCATGGACCGGACTAGCCTAACCGAAGGCCACGTACCAACCTAGCCCATTCATGGGCCAATGCATGCCACGGGCCAACTTGGCCTTGGCCAACTATGTTATTCCTTTTATTTATTTATTTTTATTTAATTATTTTTCAAGGGACCTATTGGGGGTTTCTACTTTGTAATCTCTATAAATAAGACCCTTAGCATTTCATTTTACATCTTTTGGCAAATTCCCTAAGTGGATAGACTATTGTTTGAGAGAGATCACTTTTCGGTGATTAGCACTTGGGCTACGTGGGTAAAATTCGTGAATCCCTAGTAGAGAATCATCACCTTGCAATTCGTGAATATGTGTGATTCAATGTATTTTGTTTCTTTGCAACTTTGTGAAATTCGTGAATCAAAGTTGTTTATTATCTTTTTGTTCATTCAAGTTCTTGAGTGTTCATAATTTTCCATTGTGTTCATTCATTGTTCTTGAGTGTTCATATTGTTCATCCAAATTGTTCATCCATATATTTCCTTGCATCCCATTCAATCTTTCCAACACCATAAATTCGACCACCACAAGTGTTTGCCCTTATTTACTTATTCGGCCACCTACCAAATTTACCCATCATCCAATCCCCCATTAACCTAGCCAAATCTCACAAATCTTCCAATCCCTCCAAATTCGAAATACAACTATTGCCCTAGTCAAACTTCCAATTCCCAACAACTCCCATGCATCTTACCATTTAGAATCAAACCCTAGCCAACCCTCAAGAGTCCCCCTTTGGCAACTTCCTGAATTTTAGGAAATTTGACTCATCCCACTCAAATCCCTTGATTGTAGGAACTTCCCTAGAATCATTCAATCCCTAAACCCAAGGAACAACCCTAGACTCATTCAAACTACATCCTATCTTCCATATCCAATCCCTAAAATCACTCCATCTACCTAGTCAACCAAAGACTTCTTCCACTTACCAAAACCCTAGCCACCAAACCCTAATCCCACTCATCCACATCTCTTCCAAACCCTAGCAACTCATTTTACACTCCAACCCTAATCCAACTCTTCCAATCTCGAAATTCTCCATAGCCACCATCCAAACCCTAGCCTATCTTCACCATACCAACCCTAATCATCATCCAAGTTGTCCCAACATCAAGGGCAACCGTCTAGCCATTCCACATTGCATCAAACACACCAAAACCATCACTTAGATCACCCGAACTCTTCATCATCACCATATTTTTCATCACTAAACACAATACCTTCACCAACCTAAAAACCCATCATTGCCATCATACGTGCAAGGCCAAGCAAGATGACTTGACACTTGGTCACCATCATCACCAAGGCGAGCTCGTGGACTTAGTGTTTAGGGACAAGACCGAGGTCCCTAACAAGGAGGCTGGCCACAGGTGGGCTGAGGTGCAGTGGAGGGTGGCGGTCCGAACACATGCATGGAGTACGTGTGCTGGAGGTTGAAGATGACGAAAACGACGTGTTGTTTTTGTCTATGGACTAAACGACACGTCGTTTAGGACATGGTAGTTTTAATTAGATGGAACAACGACAGGTTGTTTTTGTTTGCCTTTGGACTAAACGACACATCGTTTAGCAGATGGCCGAATTCACTCAATCAGAAACGACATGTCGTTTTGGTTTGTTGACCAAACGACATGTCGTTTAGCCTGTGCTGAAAAACAAAAACAAAAACAAAAACAAAAATAAAAATAAAATAAAATAAAAAGTTAAATAAAATAAGATAGGCAGAATAAATAATAATAATTAAAGAAACAAAAATAAAACTAGAAAATAAATAAATAAATAAATAAATAAATAAATAAAAATAAAACTAGACTAAAATATTAAAAGTGTGTTGTGCATGTGAAGAAACAATATCAAATTAATTCACAAGTATTAAAAACAAGCATAAATTATGCTATTAATCAAATTAAATTACAACTTGGATTTATGCCTCTTAATCATTTTTTCATCTAAAATCAATAATAAAATAGTAAAATAATTAAAAATGTATTGATTTTAACTGTATAAAATATGCAATAATGCAGATCAATCACAATACCACAATCACTAAAAATAGGGACTCGCTTGAATCAAATAGCGTACCTGCTACAAATCTTAATGGCTTGACATTACTCCAAAACAACAATAATGCAATAATACCATCCATTCCAACCCAACCAATCTTAACTAAGCTTACAATAGATAGGTTCGGAGGGTTACCAGGGATGACATTTGTTTGTTCTGTTCTCGAGACGTCGGTATCGACCTTTCCAAGAGTGGTTGCATACACTTGACTACTACTTGAGGTCGTGACTTTGATTCGTAAACTTCACTGGGAACATTCCCATTCTTTCAAGTTCTTTTGGGACAGTATTTGATTAGATGGCTTGGTTGGCCACACCTGAAGTAGGGTCCTAGAGTAAGTTTGCACTTGCTGTAACACCCCACCTAAAAAGTCCCTTAGGGCTTGATCTTAGTAGCTTTAATCCTAGTTAATTAAGAGTTGAGCTATTTGAGAATAAGAACGTTTTGGATATTTGAGTTGGCGAGAGGACCATATACTTTGGGTTTAGAAGAATTATTAGGAGATTCTAGTGCAATATTATTTTTGAGGAAAATGAAATTCTTGGAGGTTGATTGGATAATTTTTATTGATTTATTAATTTTGAGGATAAGAAGCCAAGAGGCTCATAAGAAAATGACACATGGCACATTGGATGGTTGCCACAACAATAGGCTAAGCAATTTGGGTAAAATTCTTGATGGACTTAGGACGGCCCAAGAGATTGGTTTATTAAGGGCCCAAGCTTTTTGGGTATAAAGGCTTAGAGAGACACTAAGGCATTAGGCCCAACTTGATGGACACTAGGCCTAACTTGATGGACATAAGACTTTAGGCCTCTAATGCATTAAGGATGCGATGGGTGAAAGTTAAGATGTTAAAAAGACCATAGGCCCAACTTGGGAGATATAAAGTTTTAAGGCTTTCTTGGAGGACTCTAGAAAATAGGCTCAATGAAAAGGACGTAAGGCTATTGGGCCTAACTTAGTAAGAGTGGAGGTATTAGACTCTTAATTATGAGTTAATTACTTACATTAAAGTTGATAGTGAGATTAGCGTTAATCATGGTACTTAGTGTTAATGAGTTAAGGATTAGAGAGGCAAGTCTATTAGTAATTTTCGTGAGGCTTTTTAGGACTTTAGAGCATTCATGGTCCAAAACCCAAGAAAACTTTGAACCAAGCCTTAAGAAACTCTAGACTAGTTATGACCCAACTATAAGGAAGGCATAAGGCCTTTGGGAAAAATGTGGCGCCCCCCCCCCCCACTTCCATGTACAGACACGCACGAAAATCGAGGCACCGGGATGATGACAACACGGTCACATACCCCATCGACACGTGCCGAGTGTGTGTAATGCAACACGTGTACAATAAACAATATGCAGCGGAATGGTTAAGTCAAATAACTAAGTACCAGAGTTAATATAATACAAAAGTACTAAAAATCCACATGTCAACATAATACGATTTTTGTTTGCAAATCAACTTCAAATAAAATACAATAAGCATAAGTGAACAATTAACTTCAAATACAAAATAGCCAATGTCCCTACTCCTCAGGCGAAGCCGCATCATCGGGTTCAGCCTCCTCAAAACCTGTATCAAAATCTACAGTACCAAAAAGATGGTACCGCAGGTAAGTAAAATCCAAAATGCTCCAAGACATAAATATATTAAAACAACTAACGACATGCATGCACATGATGACCAAAGCGCAAAACCCGAGAAAAACACTATTTCTAAAAAATCACAATTTTAACACGCACTCCAAAAATCACCATTTGGCACAAAACTAAAAATTCAGGAATAAATCCATTAATTCCAATTTTAACCGTATGTACCATGGCCTCCCCCTAGGGACCATCCACATACTCTGGCTCCCTTCGTCACTCCACGGGTAACGACAGTGCGAGTGATGCACAACGAGTGATGTCCAGTTCCGTGTCCACCGTGTACATAGCCAAGCATCCTTGACCCCCGCCAGCACAAGGGGCCACGGAGTCGGATCGAGAACGCTACCATCCCGGCCAAGTCCTGGGCAATAGCCCTAGGGGACGACACTCAATATATTCTGCTCCCGAGTGCTCAGAGGAGCTCCACCAAGATAATACCCCATCTCGGCTTGGGGGTGATACACACGCACCCGAAAAGCCTTTTTCACCTTAAACACAGTTTCCAAAACACACCCACGCATACGTGCACAATGCCATGAAATCAACCAATTACCAACAACCAACAATTATCAGTAATTTTCCAACAACCAACACAGTCAGACCAGATAACTAAATCACAGTTTATAAAACAGGTTAGTGCAAAAATATACTTAAGTCTTAAAAAGTCTTTTGGAGAAATACTTACAGTGCTATAAAGTAATTTTAGGAGGATCATGGAGGTGCTAAAGGCAGCTGGAAGGCAACGTAGCAGTACAAAAACACTGTGGCTGAAATACACAGAAAACCCAAATTCAAACGAGGTCAAACGAAAGCTAGGGAACAGTAGGATAGGGCCTATGAAAAGTGGTGAAGCTAGTGGAAGCGACGGTTGGCCATGGGTGGCGGTGGAAGGTCAAAAAGGTCAAATCGAAGATGTGGTTGGTTGGGCTTCACCGGTGACGGATCAGAGCTGGGATTGGGTCCATTAGGATAGCAAGAGGCCGGTGAAGAAGTGGTGAAAAAATGGTGGCCAATGGCGGTGCGACGGCGGTGGGTGAGCACAAGAGGTGCCGCGACTTTGAGGTGCACGTGGAGACAAACACTGGCGAGGGAGGGGTTGGAAATGGTGGGGTGGTGTCGCCGGCCGGAGGGGAAGAGAATGGTGCCGGCGGTGAGGGCCACGGACGGCATGCGGCGGTGGGCTGGAAGTGAAGGCCGAACGGCGTGGGTGAGAGGAGAGAGGGACGTCGTGCGGGAGAGAGGGAATGCAGTGGAAGAAAGAAGAAAGAAAAGAAGAAAAAGAAAAGAAAGGGAAAAAGAAAGAGGAAGAAAAAGAAATGAGGTTCAATCCTCACAAATTTTGGGTCACAACTGATTTTCAAAATAACTATTTTTAAAACAGTAAATCAAATAAATCAATATAAACTCAAAACTAGTTAAAGTAAAATATTAAACTCCAATAATAACATTCTTTTAAAATAAAAAATAATTTAATTGCAGAACACTAATTAAAATTATGAAAGCACATTAAAATAATTTCTGATTTAAAAATCATAAAATAATCTCGTGAAAACACCTTAAATTAAATTAAAATGCTTAAAATCAAATATTTAGTTAAAAATCCTTTCAATAAAAAGCACGTAAAAATCGGGGTGTCACACAAAACTTGGTATAGAATGGACCCATGGCCCAATTAGGCCAAGTCAAATCTTTTCAAGCCTAATTTAGTGGATCTTGAGGTTTTCTTTTTAACCCTACAAATCTGTGAAATGAGATCCTCTCATTCAAAGTCCAAGAGCTCTTAAACCATGAGCCCATACATTTGGTCCTTTTAGCCCACATGACCCAAAACCATGTTTGGGCTCATTTCACCATTCAAGACCAAAGGCTCAATACACCATACCATTGGTTTTCTTAAGCCTAAATCATACTCAAAGTACCCAAATTAAGTTTTGAAAATTGGCTAAGGCCATTAACCATCATACTTGAGGTTAGTGCACTTTAAGCCATGTTTTTTTTTTTTTTGAAATAAGGCTTTCTCATTACTTAAGATAGAAGCTGGATACAAGGAGGAACATCCTCCATGTAGATACATTCTTCCTTACAAGAAAGAGAAAATTTTGCCAACTGGTGGGCAGTAACATTAGAGTCCCTGCTAACATGAGCTATAGACCAGCTGAGGTTCTTTGAGAGAATAATCTTGATGTCTTTAATGACCAGCCTGAAAGAGCTCCAGCTTTCCTCTATGTGTTGCACTACCTTTACCACTGATAAGGCATCACCTTCCAAGACCAGGTGTTGTAAACCCAACTCAGCACCAAATAAAGAAGCTCTACGAGCTGCTACTGCTTCACCAAGCTGAGGATCTGGTTTCAAGACCAATGGAGAGCATAAAGAGGCCATAACCTTTCCTTCTGAGTTCCTCACAATCACACCAATTCCCAGTTTTGAGTTGCCTGTGTCAACAGCTGCATCCCAGTTGGCCTTGAAAACATTTGGTGGGGGAGGAGCCCAATGAGCATTAGGTAATTTATGGGGCTTAGCTTGCTTTATGCTAACTTCTGATCTTAGTAGATTAGCAGCCAATTCTGATTGGATCAGACTTGAGACTTGGGATGGGGATTGGAATTTTTGTTCAAAGACCCAGGTGTTCCTCCTATGCCAGATGGCTTTAGCAGTGACTGCAAATTTAGTGAGTTCTTGAGGAGATAGCCGAGTCATCATAGCTATCATGATATCTTTGAATGGGCCTTCAGTGATGCATAATTTTTGTAATCTTCTTGAGCTCGTGGACCAGATATCCTGTGCTGCTCTACAAGACCAGAGGGTATGTGTAACTGACTTAGGTTCCAGGGTGCAGATTGGACAAAGAGGCTTCTCACTCATTTTCCTTCTATGCAGATTCAGACTGGTAGCAAGAGATTCTTTCACTACTCTCCAAAGAAATGACTTGGTTGCTTGAGAAATTTGAAGACCCCATAACTTGTTCCAGAAGCTCGGATTGGATCTCTCTGTTGAGGACTGTCCCATATTAACTTCCTTCAAAGAGGCTTGGAGATGGTATGCACTCCTTACAGAAAATTTACCATTGCTGGAACATCTCCAGGTCAGAGTATCCTAGCTTCTACATAGGCTTATAGGGATTTGTTTAATCAGGTTTGCCTCAGCTGCTATGAAGATTGCATGGAGGAGGGAAAGATCCCATTGCAGTGTCTCAGAGTTTATAAGTTCAGACACTCGGGCTTCAGCATCTAGAATTGAGATTTGAGACTGCACTTTGAAGGTTCAAGGACTAGGGAGCCACTGATCTTTCCATATTTTAATGTTATTGCCATCCCCTACTTTCCATAGTAAACCTGCCTTAAGAACAGGCCTTGCTTGGAGGAAGCTTTTCCAAACATAAGAATCAGTTTGCTTTGACTTAACAGATAGGAATTCGCCCTTGGGGAAGTATTTAGCTCTAAGCACCTGAGCAGCAAGGGATAGAGGGTTTTGGATGATCCTCCATCCTTGTTTAGCCAGGAGGGCTAGGTTGAAAGCTTCAAAGTCCCTAAACCCCAATCCTCCTTCCTGTTTTGATTTCCCTAGAGTTTGCCAGTTTAGCCAATGGATCTTGGATCTGCTGTTACTCTGCCCCCACCAGAAGGACTGCAGCAGTTGGTTGAGCTTTTTAAGAATGGATTTTGGAAGTTTAAAGATCCCCATGTTGTACGTAGGGATTGATTGCAGCACTGATTTTAGAAGAACTTCCTTCCCTGCTTGAGACAGGAAGTTGGTTTTCCAATTAGCCATCTTAGCTTTAACCCTATCCAGAATTGAGCTGAAGGCCTTGGTTTTGTTTTTGCCTACATAAGAGGGTAGGCCCAAGTACTTGTCAAAGGCTCCTGATGCTTTAATACCCGACTGCTGGAGTATAGCTTTCTGCACATTAGGCTTGGTGTTGCTACTGAAGAAGATTGAGGTTTTCTCTAGGTTCAATCTCTGACCTGAGGCTAGTTCATAGGTGCTTATGATCTGCTGCAATCTGCTCCACTCCTCTGGATTGGATCTACAGAATACCAAGCTGTCATCTGCAAAAAATAAATGGTTGATATGTATGGAGCCTCGGGCAGCTGGAATTCCTGATATCAGCCCTTGCATTTCAGCTTGGTTCAGACTATAACTAAGGAATTCTGAACAGATGATGAACAGGTAGGGAGATAAATGATCTCCCTGTCTTATTCCTGGGGTTGGGGTGAAAAAGTCTTGAGGGACCCCATTGACTATAATAGAATAAAAGACAGTGGTAACACACTGCATCACAAGCTCGACCCAATCTCTTTTGAACCCCATTCTTAGCATCAGTTTGCTTAGAAAGCTCCACTCTACCCAGTCATATGCTTTGCTCATATCAAGTTTGAGAGCCATGAATCCCTTTCCCTTCCCTTTAATCCTTGTTTGCATTGAATGCAGTAGCTCATATGCAACTATTACATTGTCTGTGATCAATCTTCCCGGCACAAATGCGCTTTGGGTGGGAGAGATAAGCTGAGGCAGAATGATCTTGAGCCTGTTTGCTATAACTTTGGATATAATCTTGTAGAATACATTGCATAAGCTGATAGGCCTGTAGTTTGCAGCATTTAAGGGAGCTTTCTTTTTTGGGATCAAAGCAATAAAGGTTTGGTTGATTTCTTTTAAGCCCTTTCTGGTGTTAAGGACTTCCAAGGCTGCTGCTGTTACCTCACTACCAATGGTGGTCCAATGTTGCTGGTAAAAGGCTGCTGAGAATCCATTTGGGCCAGGGGAACCTAGAGAATTCATATCTTTAATGGCCAATTCCACTTCCTGCTCAGAGTAAGGGCCTGCTAGGGTGTAGTTCATGTCAGAGCTGACTACAACAGGGAAGGATTTAAAGGCTTCCTCAATGCTATTAGGATTAGAGGTAGCAAACACCTCGTTAAAGTGATCATGAAATACCCTAACAATTTCCTGTTTGCATGTGCTCAAACTACCATTTGCCTTTCTAATCTGTTTAATAGAGTTCACCAGTTTCCTTTGGGAAGCACATTTGTGGAAGAAGTTAGTATTTCTATCCCCCTCCTTTAGCCATCTTTGTTTAGCTCTTTGTCTCCATTTCAACTCTTCCTCTTCCAAAAAACCATCCACCTCTCTTTGAAGCATTTTAATCTGATTACCAGAATGACCCGTATTAGCTTCCTGCAACTTTCTTATCTGTTCTCTCTTTAGGAGAAGAACTCTTCTATGGTTTCTAGCTACCTCCTTATTCCATACCTCAAGCTTGACTCTGCATCTTATCAGACCTTCTTTGACGTGCTCAAGCTTAGATGATTGCATATGTTTCTGCACCCAAACTGCTTTGATAATCTCAGTACATTCCTCTCTTCTACCCCATGCTGCCTCATACCTGAAGATCATGTGGTTTGTGGCTTCAGTTTGGATATCAGTTGAGCAGTTAATGATTAATGGGTTGTGATCTGAACATTGTCCTGCTAACACCTCCACTTGATTGAATTTAAAGAGATCAAGCCACCCTCCATTGAATAATGCTCTATCCAGTCGGCATTTAGTGAAATCTGATCCCTCTCTTCCATTGCACCATGTGAACTTAGGGCCTTTAAAGCCAATATCCACAAGCCCACATTCAATCAGAACCAGTCTGAACTCCTCCATTTGCTTAAAGGATCGAGTACTAGAGCCATAATGTTCATCTTGGAGCATAACCTCATTAAAGTCACCCATACATAACCATGGATTATTTATTTTTGAGTGGATCAACCTAAGAAGGTCCCAGCTCTCCTTTCTCTTTGCAGTCACGGGATGTCCATAAAAGCCAGTAATGATCAACTTTTTGCTAGGGGAATCAGCAGCCACTGAGATGGATATATGATGGTTTGAGTAGGAGTCCAATTAAGCTTCCACTCCTTTCTTCCAGAAGATTGCTAATCCTCCACTTCTGCCCACATTGTCTACTGAGAAACTGTTTTCAAACTGCAGCTTGTTACGAATTAATTCAATCTTGTTCCTTCCTCATTTAGTTTCACTAAGAAAAACCACATCCGGGCCCTTTTCCTTCACCCTTGAGTGAAGTTCTCGAACTGTCCGAGGGTTCCCAAGCCCTCGGCAGTTCCATGCAAAGTGTTTCATGGTGACTGGCAGGGCTGGAATCCAGCCACTGCCATCTGAGCTTGTTTAGCTCTCTTCCTGGTTATGATGTATCCTTGTATTTCTGTTGCAGGCCTTTTCCTTGGTTTTGGATCACTCGGTTCACACATAAGCTCATCAGATGGGCTTCTATTATCCATAGGCCCCAACCCTCTGGCCCTTCTTTTCCAAGTAGGTTTATAAACCTTATTAGAATTAAAGGTTTTAATAGGAGAGTTCTGGGAAGGTAAACTTACTTGGGTTATGTCTCGAGTTGGGCTTACGGAGCCTTGTTCTAATTGAATCAAGTGAAGATCATGGGTTGACAGGGACCCCTTTGAGAACAGCGTGTCCTTAGGAGCTGCTTCAGCTGGACAGTTGTTATCAGTGCTTTCTGAGCCTACTGACGCAAGAGATGCTAGTTGACCTTTAGATCTGTTGCTACTAACTTTCCCGTGAACAGGACCTCTTAGTTGGTAATTGTCAGAGCTCCCAAGATCTGCATGTTTGAAATCTGCATTAGGTATACCAGAGCCTTTCTGTCCCATCCTATCTTCCTCGAATCTGATTTCCTCGTTTGTGTTTTGGCGCCAACTTCCCGAAGTCTCAGACTCACCTCCCTTCTTGCTGAAGCTTGGAAAGCTCCTCGATTGTGAGTTGGCCCTCAGCCAGGTACCATATTGAGGCACCGTGTCATTCTTTGTGCTTCCTGCATGGATAGCCTGGCAAACCGAGCCTGCATGCTTGATAACTCCACAATGAAAACAGAACATAGGGAGTCTCTCATATTTGAATGGTATCTAGTAACGTTTACCTCCCATGTTAATAAATCTTCCCCTGGTGAGGGGCTTACTAATGTCCACCAATACCCTTACTCTGAGCAGATTACCCTATGCCATACCATTTGTTCCAGCATCAACCGATAATACTTTCCCTGCTGCTGCTCCCATCCTCTCCCCCGTGCCTTTATTCATTCCAGCAAATGGTAAGTCATGTAGCTGGATCCAGAAAGGCTCCTCCTTAAAGCTAATTTCCTTAGGATCTAAACAGCCTGCACAGTCGAACAAGCTTACCAAGGCCCTGTCAAAGGACCATGGTCTTCCGGAAAGTATACGTTCCTTCACCAATGGGTTCTGAAGTTCAATCAAGAACTTGTTGAAGCCTAGATACTTGAATGAGGATTGACCCTCCACTTTCCAGACCTTACTTATTGTCGATTGAAATGCACCTTTGTTCACTTCTTTCTCACCTATGATACAAACTGCCAGACATTTCTTACTTATCTCTAACGAAGTTAGGATTTCCTCTTCTGGAATGAGTACTTCTTGCTTCTCTTCCTCTGTAAGGCTCAATCCCTCGTAGAGATTTGATAACTCTTCCGCCATACCGTCACAAAGATGCTAACTAAGAGTAACTCCCAGCCAGACCTCTCTTTGAACCACGCCAAGAGGAAGACCTCCACGTTCAAAGAACTAGAGAGAGACGCTCCACCTTTCCCGGAAAGAGGAGGATCCTTTAAGCCATGTTTTGAAGCTTAATCTTGCTTAATCTTTTCTTAAAATTTTTAATCCAAATTTTCTTGAATTAATAATCCCTTAAACCTTTATTAAGACCATATTAATGACCTAGCTAAACCATCCCACATGTCATTATGAAAAATTTTATAACAAGCCCAAACCATGCTTCAATCGATTTTGTGCATTGCCCTTTGTAATGCTTGAAAAGTTTTGTCCTTGGGCCCAACATTTTTGTGGTTTGTCATCAAGGGTAATATGGTCCTTAAAGACCTCATTAGACCTTAACAAAGTCAGTTTGATCCTTGGACGAAGTTACTTGCACAAACCAATTCCTTGAACCAAACTGGGTGCACCTTGGTTTAGTTTGTGTTGTAACCGATTGAGTCAAGTTTGAACTAGCCTCCTGCCATGGTTTGCACCACCACACCATGCCAACTCCTTCTTCACCCAATCACCAAGAATTCCCATGACCATCATGAATGATTTTGACTCATTTTTGCTGCCCAAAAAATCCAAAACCGAACTGATTTTTTGCCACCCAAATGATGCCCCATGACCAAAAACTCCTTCTAGGATCAATGTACCAACTGTGGAGAGGAAATCATGGTGGTTTTAAGCCACTATTCCCCCTGCACAAGCTGACCTAAGCCCATGCAAGCAAATCTGGAAATTTTCCAGATTTGAGCACATCCCACTTCACCCAATCACCAAGCATCCAAGCCAACGCCCCTAACCCCTTTGCCTCCTATAAATACTTCCCTCCCCTTATCATTTCACTCACACCACAGCTCGAAGCATCCTCTTGAGCCTTGAGAGCATTTCCCCCTCTTAGAGATCAAAAGAGTGCAAACCAAGTGAGTTTTGGTGTGTTCTTGAGTGTTCTTGTGTAAGGCAGTCTAGAGTGCTTGGAAGGCCACGAAATTTGTGAGTTTTCTTCTTTTTGATCTTATCTAGTATTTAAATCTTTGTTTCCAAGTTTTGGTTCGAAATTTGGTTGAGTTTTGAGAAGGTTATGATGCTTAATGTAAAACCGGGTCAATTAAGGAAGGTTTGAATGATTGAATGTTTTAAATGGAAATTTAGCCAAACCGGGTCAATTAAGGAAGGTTTGAATGATTGAATGTTTTAAATGGAAATTTAGCCATGGCATGTCCTAAGCATGATTTTATATGATCTATCATTATCCTAACATGATTATGGAAGGTTGAATTTTTGGTTAGAAGCATGCCATGATAGGTTTTAAATCTATCTTGTTTTGATCTTCAAGCATGGATCGGTTTTAAGCATATTGGTGATTAAGGATTTCTTAACTTTGATTAAGTGTTGGGATGAACTTGATTACTCAAGGATTAGGCTTAAAAATTTCCCTAAGGATGTTAGTGATTAAATAAAATCTCATATGCATGCATTCATAGGGATCAATAGTTGAAAATACACATAGGCATCAACTAGGATGCATGCCACAGGTTGGGACTAATTGGACAAGTTTCACTTTGAATTTTGAAAATAAAAGGACATAGATGATTTTAGAATGCCAAAAATATGTAGTTCATGAAATTTGGTTAAATTTGGAATTTGTTCGCGATTAGTGAAAATCTACGGCTTAAATGGCAATTTTTGAAAGTCTAGGAATATTTTTGTAAATACTCAATTTTTGGAGCCTTTGATTTTGAACCTATCCATAAGAGTATTAACCCCAACTTAGTATACACGTGATTTACACAGCTACGACGCTAATTTCAAATTTCCCCAGAAGTTTGTAAGTTGGCCTCTAACTTACACCTTGATAGATTATTTATGAATTATTGATAAATGCTCATTTCATACTTCAATTATCATTTTTAGTATAAATTATCATTTTATATGATACATTGAGTGCATACCTACATGACATGTGACATTTCTATTATTTTTGCATATTACAAATGTCATTTTTGCATAAAATTTACTACATACGCACATGTCATGAGAAATATTTTCCAAAGCATAGCATAAATATCATTTTGTCATGACCCCAAAGGCCAAGATGGGGAATTATCTTGGTGGAACTCCTCTGTCCACTCTGGCATGTTTAATAATGGAGTGGTAACCCCTGGGTTGACAAAGAACAGTCAACAGGCTTCGAATGGGTTCTTTTTAAAGAACGCCGGAGCGAAGTCAACATGTTATGACACCTAATGCTAATGGGTGTACACATTATGAATTTTATGATGTTATGTTATATTTACCAATGCATTGAGAATGAGTCTATAGACAACGTAGTTTCAATGTGAGTTGTACTATGGTCACCGGCAGGTACTCATAGTGCATATGGGGGAATTGTGACGTTAACACACATTATGTTATTAATTAAGATAATGATGTAAGTCTATGATGATGAAAGTTTATGATGAAATTTTTATGAAGAATTTATGTTTTTCTCAAAATGATGACGAAATTACTTACTGAATAAAAACCCATGTTTCCATATTTTTAAAAGATGTTGAGAAATCTGGATGGGAGACATGCATACTGATTTTCTGCATCTCATGCATTGTATATTTATCATTTTTCATGATTGATTTATCTTTGTGCCAGTTAGTTGTTTAACTTACTGAGATTTCGAGTAAATCTCACCCTTTTATGGGACCACTATCATTCCACTCGGAATGATAGAAGTTGTGTTAGGAATCGACCAGGACGGGATTGATGGAGCACTGGATCCGCATGTTTGAGGATGAGCCAGATTTTGTGAAGAAGCTAGATTTAATGCTGATGTTATAGCCCAAGTCCTTCATGCTTTAGCATGCATGAAGAGAATAATATGACTTTGTATACAAGTCTATGCTACATTGGTATTTTGAACACGATAATTTTCTAATGAAGTTGGGATGTTTTTAGTTATTCTGGCATATCTTACATTTTTACCTTTTATTTTCGCTGCGATTATTGCATACTTCTAGTTGCATACTAGGATACATTGTATATTAATTGTCATGAACGGGAGTATGTAACCTTGTGTTGCATGTCTCGACGCTCTAAGTCTCCGTTCCATCCCAAGCAAGGATTGGGGGCGTCACACTTGCCTCTATGGTTTTTACTGCACTCTCCGCAAATTGGGTGTGTAGTTGGTGTCTGACTCTTACTGGTAGTATCTTTACTACCCGAGGCATAGAGGGGAAGTCTCCATGGCCTATTTAATCATAGTTGAAAACTTGAAACATGCCCCTGAAGCAAGCCTGCATTTGCCTTTATGCTTCCTGCCACGCTTTCTACAAGCGAGTAGTGGAATGGACATTTGTCCTCCAATCATGATGCCCTTTCCTTTGTCTACTCTAGTCCTCACCCTCTTATTATCTAAGCTTCCATTGCTAGCGAATGGGCTATCTCTCTTTATTTTTGAGCTGATAAAAGTAGCTGAGCCTCCATACATGGCTTCTACAATAATTGCTGAATTAACCATTTCCTAGAAGTCTTTGATTTGAAGACGGCTCACCATGAGGAAAATCCTTGGCTGTAAACCACCTTGAAACTTTAGTGCCAGCCTATCCTTTGTGGTAGTCAAATGAGGCACAAACCCTTAAAGTTCCTTGAACTAGATAGCATATTGTTCAACTGTCATGTCTCCTTGCACTAGAGACTCAAATTCTTGTGCCTTCTGTCATATAACCAATTTTGGGGAAAATCAACTCCCTAACCTTACTTTGGATCCTTCCCCAATCTAAACAACTATGTTTCCTAATTCTATTGTCAACAGATGTAGGTGCTAACTTTGAATTAGCTCCTGTTGCAGCTTCATCGTTTCTGATAGTTGACGAATAGCCTCTGACACACCATACCCTCTAACCATAGAAAATTGTTCTCCCTCCTGATTATCCCCTTAAATTGGATTTCCTATCAGACTATTATGAACCATGTGCTCCGTCCTGGGACAATAGGTCATGTGTGCCAGACTAAGAATTTAATATAGCTGCCCCACCATTTAAGATGATAAAAACACTAGTTGTTCTATTTAATAAATGATTCACACAATCATGTCTAAAGTGAGTAATGCACTTAAAAGGTCTGAAACCACCTAGACCAACAAATAATGAGCATCTACTCACATTCATCCGATCATACTCTTAGCCTGGCTTAATCACATTCGACACCACCAAACTCAATAAGTCTTTCCTTAATGCTAGTTGTACTCCTATTCCTTGATTTGACAAAATAATCCTCTAAGGTTCACACAATCTATAGCCCTAAATCTTATTAGCTTCATCTTCCTTACTTGTGCTCCCATTAAGATGTCACCTTGTATTGAAGGCCTACGGGTCCGATACCTTCAACTCTTGTGAAGCTTTGTCTCCTAATGTCTCCCATTCAAAAATTAAATTCAATCTAAGCTCCATTTTCTTAAAACCATAGACCCATAACTTCGGGTCTGGGTACGAGCACTTATTGTTGTTGCCGATGTCTAATTTTCCTCCATCCATTGGGGGGATTCTAATTTTCCTCATTGAGATCTCCTTTAGGGTTCCGAGGTATCCTACAGCAAATCATGTGTCACTTCCTAAACACACGAGCACATATATCGCCACCACGTACAATCTCTTATACTTCAAGAAATTCAAGCCCAATGAAGACTAAAATTTCAAGCCTAATGTTTGGTGCATATCTTAAGGACATGTGGATTTATAACCGAAAGATGTATTGTAACACCCCGCTCCTTCTTTTTGACGTAAACAAACTCCGTTCGATTAGACAGTCCGCCCCTTCACTTTAGTGACTGTGAGCCTCGTTATGCGTGCTGAATCTCGATAGTGCGTTTTTAAAGATATTAAGTGATTTATAAAGTAAGCCTAGTGTTTTAAAGCCCTTGAATATTTTAAATGTCCTGAAAATATTTATGTGGGGTATTTCTAGTGTTATTGAACTAAGCTTGATTTTAAGAAGACAATTATAATATTTTTAAAGAGCTCCAAAAATATTATAATTATAGGAAATTATTTTTTATTAAAATGATTTCAGTTATCTAAAATATGCAATTTAAATTATGTTGAAAACTCTAAATTAATTTCCTAAAGATATTAAATAAGGCTTCATCATTTTATTAATAATGAAGGAATATTATTTTATAAACTAAAATTTAGTTTAAATAATATTCTATCTTAATTCCTCTCAGTCCTTTTAATTAAGTTAACGTTTACTCATTTTCAAATAAGTATTTAAAGCTCACCGTTAGATCTTCTTGAAGACTCCAAGATGAAGGGTTTGGATTAAAACCCTAGCCCCCTCTCTTTCTCCCTCACTTTTCCTTTCCCCCTCTCCCTCACGCGTATGCCGCCCCCTCTCCTGGCTGATTCTCTTTTAGCCCAGCCCGACACCGCCATGAGCCGCCCAGCCTCACCACCACCACCGGTGACTCCCCCTCACATCAGTGACCAAACAAGCCATCAATGATCTCCCCCACGCGCAGCTCTCTCTCTCCTCCTACGGTAACCAACCAAAATGGGTTTCACCCATTTATCTCCTCCTAGCGTCATTACCGTCAGCCAGAGCCACCATCGAGCGTCACCACGAGCACCCCCTGACCTCCCTCTTCCTCCTCCCCTTGACCCAAAGCCGGTAGCCTCTCCCTATATCACATGCACGAAGCTCCTCCATGCACGGGTTCTCCATACCCACGGCCGAGCTTCGCCTTCCACGGCCACCGTACCACCACTAAAGGCTTCTCCTCCCACCAGTGACCTTCCTTAGCCACCCACCATGTCCAGCCGGGCCACCTAGCTCCCCCATTCTCTCTCACTTTCTTACGGACTCTCCCTCATGCATGGCCTAGATCAGCCACCATGGGCCGCCTCCACCTTGCCACCATAGCTTCACTAGCAACCTCCTGAGCTCCTTCATGGCTAGCCATGATCAGCCAAGCTCCCCCTCTGATTTTCCTATGTGAAACCCACGGCCTAAACTCCTCCACGAGCCATCGTGTCTTCGACGTGTGCCACCTCAGAACCACCACTAGACCACCACCCTAGGACCATGACCCGACCCTCCTACGCTTAGACCTCACCTCTAGCCACCTCTACTGGCCAAAACAGACACTGTACGTGGCTAACCGCCACTGTACACAGCTAGATCCGCCATGTTATGCCCCTCGCGGCTACCATGAGGCCACCAAGAGCCCTTCCAAGATCACACCTAGCTATCCAAATGCCCAAACAACCACCATGTTAGGTGAATAGCCACCATACGTGGGTTAGCCGCCATGTACAACCCTTCCGACGTCATCAACCGTGACAGTCAGCGAACAATGCACGGGTCACCCCAATGATGGTATAACTTTCTATCCCTCATTATTTATGCTAGATGTTAATTGGTTGGTTAGGTTGTGGACTGTGCTATTAGTATTGTGGAGTTCGTTGTGTAGTGAAGTGTTGGGCATAGTTGGGAACTGTGCTGTGTAGTGTTGTGGATTGTGTTATGAAGTGTGGGCTGTAGTAGTGATGTGGCGTAGTATTGTGAAGGGAGTACACGTGGAGTGTACTCCATGAGGCAAAGCGATACACCATGTGGCGTGTCACGAAGATAAGGATGGTTGTGTAGTTAATGAGCGTAGAGCGTGATGAGTAGTGTCGAAAACTGTGGAACAGTGTCCCTAAGTAGTGGTGATGTGGCCTGTAGTCTGAGGTGATAGGTGTCACTGTGTAATTGACTTACGATCAAGAGTATGTGTGAAGTGGCAGGATAGTATCAGAGTAGTGCAGCGGAAGCATGATTGGCGAATGTCACAAAGTGACATGGTTAAACCAGAATTCATGCTTGTGATGAGTGAGGAGTTAGTGTAAGAATAGTGCAGTGGGAACGTGATGAGATGTCACGATGTGATAGGTGTACGTGAGGGACTGTACTCATGATGAGTTAGGAGTTGGTTTTAAGTGACGTAGCGGGATGTCAGGTGACGTGACAAGGTCATGATGTAGCTTGGGAGTAGTCTCAAGCTTTATGACGTGACATGAGATGTAGTTATGTATGGATTCTTGTCGTGTCAAGTGTTGGAATGAACTGTCAAGAGGGGCGGGTAGCATGAAGAGTCATGCTAGCAGAGTTAAGAGAAGGTTGGTATCGGAGTATGGCGCTTGTCCATACAAGCTAGTGATCAACGGACTATATGTTGGTCTTAGGTGATAAAGGGGTAAGGTACGTGTGTAATATGGTTAGACACATGTGCTGGACGGATTCACCATATTTAATGAGTAATCTATCCTAAGCATGGTTACACAGTGCTTAAGCCTCAGAGTTGGCTTAAAGCCGTGTGGCGTGTATGGATGAGCATGAAGATTTAGAGTGAGTTAAGATACATGAAGGTAGTGACGAGCATATTGTCTAGGATTGGGATGTGTGACTTAGTTGGTCTGAGTCATGCATCAGAATGTGGTCAATAAGAAGAGTAAGATGAAGGTCTTAGTGTCTTAACCCTAAGGTGAATCATGGGTTCACTTTAGTGGATGAGCACTCGAGGTAAGACCTTGAGTTTGGAAGAGATAGTGACCGTAAGTGGTTCCCTGTAGGTTTTATCATAGTAAAGGACACGTAAGAGCATGGGATAGAAGGAGAGTGTTTCAAGTGAAGCATAATTCTATTTCTAAGTTTAGTTGCTTATAAACTAGATAAGGAATAATGCTAAGGTAATGTGTATGCATGTAGGTTGCCATCTGACACGCACATGAATGGATTGCATGATATGAAAATAGCATAGAGTCCAGGTAAGTATTATGTTCCAAGTAAGTATTATGTTCATACTCTTCTAGAGTTTTCTAAAAGATATGAAAATGAAAATGAAATGTTTTTCCTTTACGATGCTTTACAAAATGAAAGAAACTATGTTTTACGAAAAAGCATGCTAAGTGTTTAAAGGTATACGTATATAACGGCCATTCTTGGTAGCCCCTTTTTATGCAACCAAAGTATTAAGTGTACGCATGTGAATGGATGACTATACACAGTATCTATTGTATGTATTTTCTATGAAAAGAAATGTTGAGGCCTATGCCTCGTTCTTTAAGTGATGCTTTAATGGATGTGAAGAAAGTCTTTTAAACGTCCCTATGAACTGATGTTTTAAAATGTGTTTGAGAATTGATGTTTTAAAGGATGCCATGAACAGATGCTTTATGGATGCCATGAAAGATAATGTTTAAGCTCATGCTTTTAAATGACGTTTTTCCATGAATGAATTGTTAAATGAAAAGGACTGAAAAGGAACTGAAAGGACTGAAATGAAAGAAAGAACTGAATGAATGAACGTTTTAATGTATGAAAACACGTAACGGCCATGACTAAATGAAAGGGTACCAAAGGATTGGACTGGGCAGATTGTAATGCCGGGTAAGTAGTACTGGTAGTGCACCTAGTGCTGCCCCCTAACTGAAAAAGTCTTCCCAACCCATGGCCACGAGTGGAATTCAGGTCCAAAGGAAGACCGCTAACCCCAGCACACGGGGCGTAACAGTGTGCAACAGCCAAAGGAAAGTGATAAGAAAGAATGTATGAATGCATCGAACCCTTCAAGAAATGAAGGCACTAACGGGAGAAACATTTTACGAAAAGCAAATCCATTTTTAAAGAAAAACCTTGCCTAGTGACATTTTCAAAGGAACGCATGTATGCATGTACGTATAGTATGTATGAAATGATGAATGCATGACTGAAAACTTATGTTATTATATTTTAACTATATGAAGTAATGCTTACTGAGTATTCGACTCATTTTAGTTTTTATGTATACCCTTACCCCTACCCCCACAGGAACTGAATGAGCAGGACGCGTCAAGAGGGATATGGCCCAAGGGGAAAAGCACGGAAGTCTAGGCATGAGAATTTTAAATGCATGAGAGCCCTTTTTATTTTAAGATTTATGTTTTTCCGCTGTAAATCTCTTTTATTCTCAAAGCACATTTTATTTTATAACGTAGAGTCTTGCACCCTGGGTATGGAAGTAAAATGTTTTAAACCGAATAGTAATTCCCATCGTCTTTTCTAAAATCATTTTATAAAAAGTCCCACCACAAGGGCAGGCGTTACATGTATTGTTCTGATACCACCTTATGACGCTCCCAGATTCCGCTTGGGATCCGACAGACACCTAAAGCATCAGGACATGCAACACAAGGTTACCTGCCCCCATTCATGACATATAAGATGCAATGTTCCTAATATGCATATAGCATTATGCAATATTTGCAGCAGATAAATATTTTTTTTAGCAATATTATGCACCAAACTAATAATATCTCAAATAATTAAAACATAATCCATGCATATATGATGAAATAAACATCAATGATTATAGTACGGGTCTCAAAAGACTGTAATCTCAAAACAAGGGAGACCAGGCTCCTTAATTACATTACCAAAATATACTAATGGGGTAGTTCATTGAGTAACTCGTGTAACTCGACTAACGATTCCAAAATACTGTCCAAAAACCTAACTATGGAGCCCGTAAGCTCTGCGTCGCCTCTGTGGCATCTAGACAAACTTTTCCAGCCTGCTAGTGTCCGTTCCTTGTCCTAGTCCTGACACATCACCTACCATTCGGAGAGAATGGTAGTTGGGACTACCACAATGAGATTTGAATACAAATCTCAGCAAGTTAATAGGAAACTTTCATACAGGTTAATGTTGCATGCATGACAATAAAGGCATGAATGCATAATCAATGTCAATAATAAGCATAACATAACTTGACATAACATGGCATGAATTGACATAACTTGAACTAAAAGGCGAACTAAACTAGAAACTTGACATGACATGAACTTGAAACTGAAAGTTGACTTGACGTGACCTAAACATGAACTGACCTGGACATGAACATGAACTTGAAACATGACTGAGCGTGAAATTAAACGTGAACTAACTTGGACATGAATGTGAACTTGAAACATGACTGAGCGTGAAATTGAACGACCGTGAACTTGAAATATAACTGAGTGTGAAATTGAACGTGAACTGACTTGGACATGAACGTGAAGTTGAAACATGACTGAATGTGAACTAAATGTGAACTGACTTAGACATGAACATGAACATGAACTGAAACATGACGTGAACGTGAAATACATGAACTTAGAATCTTGCTTAATAAACTTTATTAATAAAGTGACCATGTGGGTGCTACATGGTCTGGTAACTAGCTAGTTAGGCCCCATCCTAGCATAAAGGAGTTCCACTAGGATATTATCACATCCTAGCACTTAGGGTCATGATAGACATGAATTGACTTGACATGACTATTCCCTTGATACATAAATTATACCCGAGATGAAATGTGACATGTATACAAAAGGACAGAAGTCCTGATGTAGTGTAACATGGCATGAATGTAAGTCCACAGACATGACGTACTTGACAGAAAATATTTTGTAACATGACATAACATGTAATAGACAATATTCCATAATATGACATAACATGTAACAGTGAATATTGCATGGCATGACATACATGTAACAGATGACATACCTAACATGACATACTTGCCACAGATAGCACTATGTGACATAATATATTATGTAACTGATAAGTATTTTGTAATAGTATACATGTGTAATACCCGCATCCTACTATATGTGTTCTTACGTCATTTCTTTTAATTTAATTTCTTAAGTCAAATATTTTTGAGATGAAGATTTTTATGATTTTAATATTTTATTATTTTATTTTAAGATATGTGTGCTTTTATTTTATGTGGGTCATTAAAATAATTTAAGGAAATATTTCCAGATCTTAAAATATATTTTCTAAAGCCCTTACCTTTTTATTTAATTGAAGAGTGGTCCAAATATTATCCACCATAGGGTAAACATATTTTTTTTCATGGACTAATCCACACCATCCATCCCTTTAGCTTCCAAGAGAAACTTTGATTTATTTCTCCTTATGGCAGCTGACTTCCTCCATAAGCCAATCGGGTCTCCTTTCTATCCTTCTTCTACACGTTTGTCCGACTTCCAGCCCAAGCCAAGAACAAATCTCCATCAAGCCATTCGGTCTCCTCTCTTTTTCCTCTACACGCCGACTACAGCTTCTTGGACAAGCCAAAGAAGAATTTCCTGAAAGCCCCTTGTGCAGCCCCTCCATTCCTCACGAAGACCCTCTCGGTTCTCTCTACACCGAATGACTCCATCCCCTGTTCTTCAAGCCGATTCTCCATCCTTTCTTAAGCTTAAGATTCGGTTGACGCCTCTTCACGGAGGATGAATCTCGTGGCCTTGGATCTTCGAATTTCCTCCTCCTCCTTTTGGTTGTAGGTTGCCAAGTCAGGTAAATACTCTATTCTCCGAATTTCTTGTGGATTGAAACCATGCTAAGTGAGTTCATGCCTGTGTTTGGGGTTTTCGAAATTTTCTGGGCAGACCAATTACTACGTGGTAATTTATGAGTTGATTCCTCTTTTGTTCCTTCTAATTTATGCCCTAACTAAGTAGAAACCGAATGGAGAAAATCATGCTCTGTTTTTCTGGGTCTTAGCTGTACGTATACTCTGTTTTGGTGTGTGTTCCAGCCGTGGATGCTCTGATTTTCTGGGTTCCAGCCGAGTGTAATTAGGAGCTGTCTTGTTGAGTTCTTCTTGATTTGTTAAGCCTAAGTTATATTTTGATTTTATCATGCCTTTAAGTGTTATATTAATGAAATTTAATTTGTGATTTTAAGCATGATTTTTCAAGATCTATGGCCTAAGTAAGCCACTAAGAATTTTAATTAAGCTAGTAGCTTGCTTTGAGAATTTTAAGTTGCCAAGTCTTGTACCCTTTTTATTTATGCTATGTTTTCAGAAAAATATGTAATGTTTTCTTAAGTTTTGTATAACTCTAGTATTGTGTAATTATATAGTTGAGATTTTGGTTAAATAAGGGATGTTCAAGAGCATGAAAGCACCAAGCCTATGGGCTGTCCAAGGGAATTCAGAATTTCTGCTATGCTTTTGTTGAAGCTTAAATCAGTATATTTCATTCCTTTGTTCAACCTTACCTTGGTTCAACTAAAGATGAATTTTGGTGTGAAAGACCATTGATTAGAAGTGACAAAAAGTAATCCTTTTGCAACATTGGCCCTTTGTTGGATTTACCTCTTAAAATGATATTGCAAAGCTGTCAAATGCCTTTCTTGATTAAAATTTCCAGATTTGAAGCAAATTCCTTATTCTTTCCCTTTTAAATAATTCCTACCATTTATGCATTTTAATCTATGATTTTTCCATCTATCCTTCATATAGAAAACATTGGCCTTTATGAGAGATAGCTAGCATGTTATTTATTTTCATAAGTTTCTTTAAAAATATTTGGAATAAAGATTTTAATATTTTGGCTTAATGCTATGCTTGGTGGGTAGACGAACGGGTTAAGGAAACGTTTAATTCCAAATTGGAATTTAAGTGAGCGTGTGTGTGGCGCCCCCGACTTCCATGTACGGACAAGCACGGAAATCGAGACACCTGGGATGATGACAGCACGGTCACGCACCCCAACGACACGTGCCGAGTGTGTGAAATGCAACACGTGTACAAAATAAAATGCAGCGGAAAGGTTAAGTCAGATAACTAAGTACCAGAATTTAATACAATACAAAAATAATACAGAAATCCACAAGTCAACATAATACAATTTTGTTGTTCATAAAACGACATCAAATAAAATACAAATACCAAATAAAAATATAGCCAAATGTCCCTACTCCTCAGGCGGAGCCGCATCTTAGGGCTCAACCTCCTCAAAACCTGCGTCAAAATCTGCAGTACCAAATAAATGGTACCACAGTAAGTAAAACCCAAAAGTACTCCAAGATAACAAATATATAATTACAGCGACCAATGCATGCACATGATGACCCAAGTTCAAAACCCGAGAAAAATACCATTTCTCGAAAATCACAAGTTTTTCCCACGCACGCCAAAAATCACCATTTGGCAAAATTAATAACCAGGAACAGTTACATTAGTTCCAATTTTAACCCGTATGCACCCTGGCCTCCCCTAGGGACCATCCACATACCCTGGCTCCCTACGTCACCCCACAGGTAGCGACCATGCGAGTGATACAACACGAGTGATGCCCAGTTCCGCGCCCATCGCGTACATAGCCAAGCATCCTCTGATCTCCGCCAGCCCGAGAGATCACGGAGTCGGATCCGAGAGCGCTACCATCCTGGTCCAAGTCCCGAGCAACAGCTCCAGGGGATGACACTCAGTTTATTCCGCTCCCGAGTGCCCAGAGGAGCTCCACCGAGATAATAACCCATCTCGGCTTGGGGGTGATACACACACACCCGAAAAGCCTTTTCCAATTACACACCCACGCATGCGTGCACAATGCCATGAAAATGACCAAAAACCAATAACCAACAGATATCCATAATTTCCAAATAACCAACAGATATCCATAATTTCCAAATAACCAACAGATATCCAATTCACAGTTTATAAAACAGATCAATGCAAAAATATATTTAAAATCTTAAAAGTCTTTTGGAGAAATACTTACAGTGCTTTAAAATAATTATGGAGGATCACGGAGGAACTGGAAGCGCCAAAACAGCAACACCACAGTGTAAAAATACACTGTGGCTGAAATATACAGTGAAACTCAAATTTCACCCGGGGTCAAACGAAGACTTGGGAACGGTAGGGTAGGGCCTATAGGAGGTGGGGAATCTAATGGTGGTGATGGTTGGCCGTGGGTGGCGGCCGAAACGGCGGTGGAAGGTCTAGAAGTTCGGATCGGAGATGGGGTTCAATGGGACGGCTCGGGCGACGGATCGGAGCCGGAGTTGGGTCCAAAGGGTTGCTTGAGGGCCGGTGGTGATGTGGTAGAGAGATGGTGGCCGGACGGCGGCGGAACGGTGCAAAAACCACCGCGACTTCGCACGGCTACTGGCGGCTAACGGCAGCGTTAGTCGGCCTGAAAATCTACAGGTGAGGTCGCCGGTCGACGAGGAGCTGAACGACACCGGCGGTGTCGACCACCGCCGGCCGGCGGCGGTGCTGGGAGGAGAAAATCGAGGCAGCCGTGGGTGAGGAGAGAGAGAGAGAGAGAGAGAGAGAGAGTCTGGGTCGCGTGGGTCCGAAGGAGAAGAAGGAAAATAGAAGAAAAGAAAGAGAAAGAGAAAAAGAAAGAGAGAAGGAAGAAAAAGGAGATCCCGCCTTTTTCAACTTGGGTTTCGAAAGTGATCCAACGAAAACGATTTTAAAACTACTAAATAAATAAAATAATTCAAACTCCATGAAATACTCAATTAAAACAGTAAAAATATTAAAATCCAAAAACAAGTCCATTTAAATAAAACAAAACTATTTTTAACACAGTTAAAATAAATAAACCAATTTAACTCAAAATTAGCTAAAATGAAATATTAAATTCTGACAAAAACATCCTTTAATATAAAAAGAAATTAAATTGCAGATCACTAATTTAATTTAATCAAACACAGTGAAATACTTTAATAAAACAATAGAAATTTTAAAACCCACAAACAAACCAATTTAAATTAAAAGAATCAATTTAAATCCAAAACAATAATTAACAATAAGAAAGCCCAATAAAATAATTTTCACAACTTAAAAAAATATTATAAAATAATATTTAAAAACTCCCAAAATTTTAAAACAAGATAATTAATCATGAAATAAATTAAATAAATTCTTCATTAAAATACACTAAAATTCGGGATGTTACAGTGTGAGCGTATTGATTAGTAAGGCTCAAAGTAAGGTGGATGTTAATATATCTACCTCATTTTATTGAATAGGACTAGGAGTCTACTTTCAAGTTCAAATGGACTCGCTAGTAAAGCTCGCAGGTAAGTAGTTATGACCATGCTTCTTACACCATGCTTTCTTTATGAAAGAATATCTCTCTCTTATTGCAAATGTTTCTCTAAATAAATGAATATAGTATGTACAGCCCTTCCTTGATAGCCCCTGTTAAGTACCCTATTGATTATAATTGTGTGTACATGTATAAAGTAATGCGTGCATGTAAATTCAAAGTCATGAGATTTTCATGCATGCTCTCTCAAGAAACTTATGATTATTTCCTATATATAGTATAGCATGAAAAATGTATTTTGTTCATGAAAATGCATATGCATTGAACTAAGAAAGATGATGAAAATGTTTAAATGCAAATGAAAGGAAAGGAAAGGAACGTCTCATGTTTTATGCTTCAAATGATGCTTTAAATGTGTTTTAAAATGTCCCTATGAACTGATGCTTTAAATGCCCCTGAGAACTGACATTTTAAAATGTCCCTGAGAACTATCGTTTTAAAGGATGCCATGAGCTGGCATCTTAAAAGATGTTTTGAAAGATGATGCTTAAGCTCTTGTTTTCAAATGATGTTTATGCTCATGCTTTTAAATGAGGTTTATGCTCGTGCTTTTAAATGATTTTAAGCTCATGTTTTTGATTGGGGTTTAAGCCTATTCTTTTAAATGATGTTTAAGTCTATGCCTTCAAATGATGTTTAAGCCTATGCCTTTAATTAATGTTTAAGCCTATGCTTTTAATTGATGTTTAAGCCTATGCTTTTAAGTGATGTTTAAGCCTACACTTTTTAATGATGTTTAAGCTCACGATTTTAAATGATGTTTAACCTTATGCTTTTAAATGATGTCAAGTTCATGCTTTTCAGTGATGTTTAAGCACATGCCTCTCTCAATGATGTTTAAGTTCATGATTTTAAATGATGTTCCTTTCCTATGAATGAACTGTTAAATAAAAAGGACTGAAATGAATGAAAGTATGAAAGGAAAGAAAGGAAATGAAAGTTTCAATATATGAAAATACGTAACGGCCGCATGAAAGGAAATGGGTACCCAATGAATGAATGGGCAGATTGCAATGCCGGGTAGTAGTATCTGGTAGTGCACCCAGTGCTGCACCCTGACGGAATGGGATTCCAACCTGTGGCCATAGGCGAATCCATTGGCCATAGGGCCGCTAACCCTAGCACGCTGGACGTAACAGTGTGCAATGGCCTATGAAAGTGAAAAGATCTAATGCATGAAAAGCATGAAAAGAATGTTAAGCATGAAAAGATGAAAAGCATGAAAAAAATGTTTATGCATGAAATGAAATGCAAATTTTTATGCATGCATGTTTTCTAAAGGAAAAGAATAGATGTTTAGTATGTTCACTGCATGGTGTACTACTTACTGAGTATTAGACTCACTTTTGTTTTAAATGCTTTAAACGTCCAAGAAATGAAGAAAAGGCTGGGGAGCAAGGCATTACTGCAGAGAGAGAGAGGCGGATGCTTAGTGTCGTCCCTGTTGATGAGGAAAGGAAGAAAGAACGAAAAGAAAGTACGTAAAGAATAGGTATGTACGTGGCGATTCCGCCCTTCGCAGGGCGGGGTCATTACAACATGGCCACATATCTTTTTGGCTAAGGAACAGGAAACTTTTATCTTGTTATATGAATCCAATTTTCGTTTCATTCGGGAAAAGCCATCTTTTTTTCAACAATGTCTTTGTCATTTGATTCAATAGCGTTCCGTTATATAGGAACAAATTTGATAAATACTGATAACTCTCGGATGGAGTATTACGACGGAAAAATCCATTAGATAATGAACTAGGTTAATAATCTTCTGTTTGCAAATGATAGTGTATTGTTTTGCATGGCCAATTTGCGAAAAAAATTGAATATTCTCCACCTGCTAGATGTGTATGAAAAAGCCTTTGGACAAAAGATGAACAAAGATAAGACTTCTATGGTTTTCAGCAAGAATGTGCCTACTAGCTAACAAGAAGAAATCATGTAGTTTTGGGGAGTCCAGCAGTTTCACAATTATGATAAATATTTGGGACTACCATCCATGGTGAGTAGAGGTAGAGATCAAGCTTTTTCTGAGCTCAAGAATAAAGTTTGGCAAAAACCACAAAGAATGAAGGAGAAGCTATTGTCTCAAGGGATAAGGAGGTTCTTATCAAAGTTGTAGCTCTTTCCTTTCCCACTTACAGAATGAGTTACTTTAAAATTCTTGCTTCTTTATGCACTGAGTTGGAGAGTTTAATGGTTAAGTTTTGGTGGGGTCAAAAGAAAGAGAAAAACAAGATAAGGTTGGTTAGTTGGAGGAAGTTGTGTGTTTCAAAGTCTCATGAGGAGATGAGGTTTAAAGATTTGAAGACTTTTAATTTGGCACTCCTAGCTAAGCACGAATGGATAATTCTTAAAGAGGAAAATTCTTTGCTGCATCAAATTTCTAAAGCAGAGTACTTTCCCACTTCTAGCTTTAAATAGGGTAAGTTAGGAGCTGCACCTTCATATGTTTGGAGGGGTATCTGAGAGGCAAAGAGTTTATTATTATAGGGGTGTAGATGGAAGGTAAGAGATGGAAAAGGCAATTAACATCTGGACTGACTACCAGTTGCCTAATCACAAGTTGGTTCTAGCTCTAGTTTCAATCCCTCCATCTCTACTAAATTTCAAGGTGGCTGATTTGATTGATGTTAATACGAGATGGTGGGACATTGAAAAGGTTAGAAGCCTCTCTTACCACCAAGAGAAGCTTATGAGGCTCTTAATATGATGTTGGCATCATCTAGCATATAGGCAGGTTGGTGAGGTGTCATATGGGGAGGAGCAAAGGAAAATGTAGAAGAATATATGGAAAATGCAAGTGCCAACCAGAGTGAAGATCTTTGCATGGAGGGTATGCAAGAATGGTTTACCAACTTTAAAAAATTTAAAAGCAAAGAAGGTATTGGAAGAGGCATAGTGCAGATGGTGTAATGAGGAAGACGAAGATATTAATCATGCTCTCCTCTACTATTCTAGTCTCAAAGACCTCTGGTATCATTAGTTATGTTTCCTGCAAGAGAGTGAGGTTCAAATGGATATTGCACACAGGTTGTGGCTATTGTGGTGAGAAGGAACATCTCAGGAGAAATGGAGAAACTATTTCTGTGTGAGTGGGGAATATGGTATAGAAGAAATCAACTGGTTTATGAGAACAAGAAGTTATCTCCAAAACAGGTAGTGGATCATACTTTTTCAGTCTACCACAATCACAAGTATGTTGCAGATGAGCAGAGAAAATATTTGAAGCCTAAATGTTGTTGGCTGCCTCCACCTACAGGAGCTCTCAAGTTAAACATTGATGATGCTATTTTCCTTGATCAATGTAGATCAGGGGTCGGTATGGTGCTTAGAGATGAAGGGGGAAAGGTGATCTCCATAGCTAGCAAACTAGAACATGAAGTGAGGGACCCTATGGAAATTGAACTTTTGGCAGTTTTGAGAGGTCTACAGATTTGTTATCCTTTGGGGATTCTTGAGCTTCAAGTGGAGAGTGACTCACTTTTGGTGGGTTTAATAGAGAACAAGAGTCTTCGTCTATCTGGGGGAATTTGATCCATGAGATTAGAAGCATGCTGCACAGGTTTCCTAAGATTACAATCCAGCATAGAGGTCGAATGGCCAATGTTGTTGCCCATAGTTTGGCAAGACAATCGTGGCATATTGATGGTCTAGTAATTTGGTGGGATTCTTTCTCTGAAAGTGTTTCCCAAGTTATTTGGACTGATGCTATGTTGTAATTTTTTTACAGATGAATAAAACAATTTGCTTTGTTATAAAATATATATATATATATATATATATACACAAACGGAGTCGTGGATAAGTTTTGTTTGGATACCAAAATCATCTCAATTTATCTCATTTAATCATTACAACTTTATTAAATTTTTAAACAAAATATAATAAACAATTTTTAACATTTTAAAATTTTAAAACAAAAATAATATTTTAACAATAGTTTATTCAACTTTCATATCAACTCTTTGCCCAAATCAAGCCTAAACCACCGCTTCCGTACAAAAGCTATAAGGAGCATTAGCACGATGAACAAACATCATGTTCCATGGTCTATGATATATTTACATGATACGTAGAGAGCCAAGCAGTTCTAAACCAGAGAAGGAAAGATCAAAGCGAGCTAAGAAGTTTGTCCACAACCCTTAAAGACATTGGAGCTAAAATTCAGGCAACTCTTGGCAGTGCTGGGTAGGTAAGCATGCCAAGTACGAACCAATTGAAGCTTAAGAGAGCGACTGCATCAGAAGCAGGTTTGATCTTTATGGAGGACAAAAGCTCGACTACACTCTTCAAGGACATGCCAACAACCGTGAAGAGGGCCAGCACAAGGGGCATGCAAGGGTCTTCAGCTTCCCAGATAACCATTCCTACCAAAAGCGATAACACCGCACTGAAAAGGCTCTGTGACATTGCAACCTCCCTGCGTTGGCCAAGAACTTTATCCATATCTAATTGTCTTGAGATGATTTCAGGGTTAAGTGGCTGGATGCGGGCTGTTAAGAAATTGAGAAACTTTGTTTTAGGTTTTCCCTCATCTCCCCAAGAGTCTTTGGACATCATCGGGTCTTGGAGAAAGATACCACTTCCCTTGTAACTGGATTTCCATGATGAGATCCCATAGGGAATGCCAGAGCTTTCAGAAATGCCAGTGTTTTGGCCATTGCCTATGTCATCTGGACCCTTAATGCTCAAATAACCCTCATCCGTAATTTCTTTCAGCCGAAGATTCTCATTTTTCAGATCCTGAAACTGTCAAAATGCCACACGAGGGTTGTAAAGCATTAAATCAGGATACTTTGCTAAATATGCATTGAAACCTGTAACAAAAATTCCTGATTGCCAGTCAATCACAGTAGATAATGTGTTAAAAAAATCCATATTTAAAAAAAAACCATTGCCCATGTCATCTGGACCTTTAATGCGAGATTAGTTGAGCGTAGTGGAATAAGTGCCAAAGCTTAGAAGAGTCTATCAGAGGATTTTATTCAAGAAACTAGTCTTTTGTTTTGAGTGTTATTTTGTTATATTGATGTTATTATTGAGACTTTGTGGTGTTTCTTAGTTATGTTGTAGTAGTTCATTGATGTGCTTGTAGAGAAACGTATATTTTTGTTTGAACCAATGAGTTTTATGTGTTATTGAGACTTTGGAGTTTAGACCTGTAATTGTGGAATGTGATTTTATGTGACAGGAACTAACTCTCAGGTACGGGGCATTACATTGCTGAAGTTTGTCGTTTTGACCTACTGAATTCTGAACTGGAGGTTTCTTCAAAATGTACACATTAAATTGTTTTCTTTATATATTTTGCGCATGAATCAAACAAAAGAAAATGTGTTCAGCAGTCCGCAAGTTGAGGTTTTTTAAAATGGCACATCTTGGGAAGTCTATGGCTGTACCATCAGAAAGGGGAGTCATTGTGGAGGGAAATTATTGATTTCAATTATGGGAGTGCTTGGGGATTGATGTTCTATTGAAATGAGATGCATGGTGTGGGCTTGTGAAAAAATATTAGGAATCGTTGGGGGACGGCTAGTCATCTTAGATTTGTGGTTGGTAGGGATCCACAATTAGATTTTGGCATGACATTTGGTATGGTGACACGGCGATTAATATTGCATTTCCTGCACTATTCAGTGGTATGGTGACACAGCAATTAATATCGCATTTCCTGTACTATTCAGTGGAATGTTTGTTCTCTTTGACCTGCTTAGGATTGGGAAACTGGTGCTTTCTACGAATGTCTTGTCTTGGCTTGTTGGACGCTATGATCATTGGTAGTATTGAGGTGGACGGGGTTTTCTGGATTCACTCTAGGAACAAGTTCACTATTCAATCCTCGTACAAGGTTTTGTCATGTCAGAATATAAATCCTTTTCCTTAGAAATGCATATGGAGGAGTAAGGTGCCTCCCAAGGTTGTGTTTTTATGGTTGGACTGCTTCCCTTGGAAAAATCCTAACCATGGATAATCTAAGGAAGTGTGGACTTATTGTTATGGATTGGTGCTATGTGTAAAAGTTGTGGTGAATCTGTGGATCATTTATTACTTCACTATGAAGTGGCAAAGGTGTTATCGAAAGAGTTTTCAGTAGAATCGGACTTGAATGGGTGACGCCTAGAGGGTGGTGGATCTTCTTTTTTTTTTGGAAGGGTATCAAGGGTAAACCCAAATTGTTGCCGTGTGTATACTTCCTATTAGGCATGCAACATGATGACCCGAAACCAGGTTTGTGACTAACCCGACCCGAATCACTTGGCAGAGCGCGCCAAACGACCCAATCTGATCTGACCAAGTAGCATCAAGTCGAAATTTGGGTTTTTCCCCCTTCTTTCACGTGAGGGAGAGAGAGAGTAGCCCACTCAAACTATTTTATGTTTTTGAGGCATATCATTTCTTGGTTTACAGACCTTCATTTTACTTTTCCTAGCAAACTAGTCAGTGTTGAACCATTGATTTAATAAGGATGCAAATCTTGGCCACTAAAAATGAAAGAAACTGGTTTTCCCAGCAAACAACCAGACCACTCAGCCAAAAAAAAAAAGGAGGGACAACAGAAAGTCAGATAAGGAAAAAAGAATTAACAAGAAAAAAGTATGAAGAAAACTAAATATCATTGAAGTAGAACAAACCTAACCCATCGAAGAAGAAAACAGAGCAACAAGAAATTGTTGTGCTCTGGATTTGACCATCTAATCAAAGAGCCAGGTTCGCTAGCAGTGTGAGGAAGGGTGAACCACAAAAAACCTACTTTTAGATCTTAAACAAGGAAGAAAATTTTTCTGAAAACCCAATAATGGAGCCAACAGGACCTGTAACTTTCCAATGAATGGAGGTGGCGACGAACTGCAATGAGAAGACAGAAGTCAGGCAGCGGGGGCTAAGAGAAGTGGGGGCCAGGGTTTGATGCATGTGTAAAAAGCATTTTTTAAGTGTCGGGTTCCATCTGACATGTAGCGGGTTGGATGACATTCCACCCGACAAGTTCAACCCGATTTTATCGGATCAAGTAGAATCGGGTCACACAGGCGGGTCGGGTTAGTGGTTTTCTGCATACTTTCTGTATAGTTGGGCTATACATTTTTACTTGTTTTAATAATTTTTTTTTACTTATTGAAAAAAACATAATCTGTATCAATCAGATGCAGAAAATAAGAAACTTAGAAAAGACATTAGCTGAAAACATTTTCTGGCATTATTAGTCCAAGACAAACAAACTTAGGTGTTTCATAGCTTACACGGTAGTACCACACAACTTGCCATAAAAATTAGTTTTTAAAAAAAAAAGTTAGAATTTAAACCTTAATTGTTCTATGACGTTCTCAGAAAGCATGCATTCAAACGAGCGAATAAAATTTCTCATAATACTACAGTATTAGATCTGTACCTCACCCTCTAATTGTTCAATTTTGGCAATGGCCTTGTCATGTTCCTCTTCAACCTCTGCTAATATCAACTCCATCATTTTACGTTCTTTAATGGCTGTCTGAAGATCATCTCCCAATTCCTTCCTATCCCACTCAAGATTCTCCAACTCGATCTGGATATCATGAAGATACAATTCAAGCTGCACAGAAAAAGAGCCACATATCTAGAATGTGTTGGGAGCTGAAAATTACAAGCACAAGAAAACGTGCATAAATTAAATGGACACATTCTGATAGATTAGCAGAGCACGACAAGCTGAGTAAAAAACTGGAGATACACCTTGTCAGAAGCAAAAGCAGACACGAGGAACCAACGGAATCCTTTATCCTAGACTCAAAGTGGGACAAAAATCCAACTGAGAATTTCTTTAAGCAATCTAGACGACCTGCATTGGCTTGCAGTGTAATCTTACACAGTTATTGTCCAAAGAAATACAAACTCAAATGGTGAAAAGAAAAAATCCCTCAGAAAAGTTCTCTGGTCTATTTGAGGCCCAAAAACAAAGTAACTTTTTGTAGGCCATCCCGGTTTATATTCTACCGCACCCTTTTATGAAATATTCATCTTAAGAATCCAAGTGCAGCCATAGTCACGTTATTCTATAAAGACCCCATTCATGGAATGCTCTTCAGGGCTGGAGGTCAAGTGTTAACCTTTAAGAAAACCAAACATAAATTATACCCTAGTTTGTCACACATTTAAATGAATGCCAAAAGTAACCATCATCACATTGCCAGGTAGATAATATAATAAACCTGGCATAAACTTCACAGAGACTAAAATGTCATCTTTGGCAAGTTTCATACTTTAACTTCAAAAAATTGTTCCAACTTATTGCCCTATACCTATCAACAGTCTCATCGAACCGAGTCATTAAAATTATACCATTGCTCAATGTGGTGTCATGTGCATGATTCCAGAAAATTGACAATCAGAAGAAAAGCACAAGCTCAGCTACAATAATCTGAAAGCACTGGACTGGAAATAACTAAGTGAACATAGTACTAACCTGCCTCTCTCTCTTTAAGGCATTCAAAATTCGTACAGGCAGAGATATAAGAGTAACTGTCAACATTATGATTCTGGAGAATAGATTCACGTGGAAGCCAAATGTGGCCCTTACCAACTCCATCCAAGTGTGAATTACGATGAAAACAGTTTTCATAGCGAAGAAGCATGCTAGTTTGAAAAGCGAGAAAGGCCTTGTCACCAGAATTATGAGAGTAGCCACAAACTCAGAAAACAACGTGATTAGATCCATCATGACTGATGCCTTTCCTGCACAACTACATGCCAACAGCTAGAAAAAAAGTTGTAGCGGAAATATTTAATCCTCGACATCCAGATATTCAATGAAATCTTCAAAAAAAGTTAATACAGTAAAATATAAAAAGAAAGAAAAACAAATGCAAGTTGCAGTCACGAAGTCAAAAGAATCAAGTACAAACATAGCAATCATCTCAATAATTAAGGGAGATTTATCCAACTACTGACTTTTTTTCTTAAATTACTCCAAACTGACTTTCCTTTCTTCTTTGTTTTATTTAGTTTGCATAGCCTCCTGATCATTCACAGCTGTCTTGTCGCTGAAATGACTTCAAACCCCTATTGTTTTACTAAAAGAAAATCTCAAAATCAGGAACTAAATGTGAAATACTGTCGTGCAATAGATCTGTGAATTGCACACAAGGAAAAAATATAAGAAAAAGAAAGGAAAAGCATGTGAGGCTCAAAACTAGGAATATACATGATGGAGAAAAGTGGCCCACTGTTTTCATCTCACTTGTGCTGGTGTATAGACTCTTGGACCGTTATGGATAGAAACTAAATTCAAGACCTGAAAGCTGAGCTTACCAGAGAACATCCTCAATTCATTCTAACATGCAACAGAAGTGATCCACATACATATTGAGCTTTTTAAAAATAATATAACTGCTGAAAACAAGTTCAACTGGTATTGCTGGCAGTAACAGTAATTTCTGAAAAGTCCATATGGTAGAGTGGGGCGCTTCAAAGCAAAATGCCTCAGAGAATATATCATCAATGATGATTAATGTGTAAGCCTAAGGTCCAATGGGCAAACCACTTTGAGGAAGGTACTTTTTCTTTAGAAGTCACTTTGAGGAAGGTACTGAAGATCGGCCTAAAAGATTCAGCACTATGAAGATGAGATATGTGGCCGAGATGTTTCAAAGCTAGGTTCAATTGACCTGCTCTGCTATTCTATCATCAAATATCGTAAAAAATGAGAGGAATTGAATAGAAGGAGATAAAAACATGTTTCCCAGCCACCACCACATCATTGCCAGTTACCTTCTATGAGGATACCAAAGTGCAAGGATATTTTTTTTTTTATATATATATAAGTAAGAAAAATTTATTAATCCTCATAATTAGGCAAATCCCAAGTACATAGATAGTAGACAAGAGAAATATACCTAATTATAGCGCACTAACAAAAAAAGAAGCATACAAGTCATTTAGATTAACCCCCTCTAATGCAATTGCCTTAACCCAAAGTAACAAAGATTTATAAAATAAAACTCTAATATCCCCCCAAGAATGTTCTCTATTATTAAAGCAACGTCCATTCCTCTCATTCCATATACACCATAAAGGCACCATCTTCCAAAGGTCCGCTACTTGACGATTTCCCCTTACTCCATTCCAACGAGCCAAGAGATCCACCACTCTCTTAGGCATCACCCACACAATATCCATCCTTGCAAATATATCATCCCAAAGAAACTTCGCCACATCACAATGGAAAAAAAGGTGGTAGGTTGATTCTCCATTCCTTTGGCACATAAAGCACCAATCCATTATGAAAATACCGCGCTTCCTCAATTTGTCTATGGTCAGGATTTTTCCATGAGAGGCTAGCTAACCAAAAAAAGCAACTTTTAGAAGCACTTTGCTTTTCCAAATATGCTTCCAAGGGAAAGTAGTAGCAGGTTGGGAAGTCAAAACATTATAAAATGACCTTGTTGAGAAGTTCTTGTTTCCAAGATGAATCCACAACAGTTTTTCCGCTACACCATGCTCCAAAGTCAATGTGCATAGGGTAATGAATAAGTCAGAAATATCTCCTAGTTCCCAATCTTGCGCTGCTCTTATAAATGGCATATTCCAATGCAGCAGGCCATTCGAAATGTCCATATGATTAGCAACTGAAGCTTTCTTGTACAGTGCTATTCTGAAAAGAGAAGGAAAAGCCTCATTGAGAGCAGTCTCACTGCACCAGACATCAAACCAAAATCTGACCCTAGTGCCTCGACCCACCTTAAATCTGAAACTGCAAAAAAAAAAAAAAAAGTCCTCCCAGCCCTTCCTAATAAATTTCCAGACACCCACACCATTTGAACCACGCATGTAACGTCCCAATGGAAGACCCAAACCACATGGTTTATACTCTAAAAAGACTAGTCAATGATACAATTGGAGCCTCATTGGAACCTTATAAAAGAGCAAGAACTTCTCATTTTCAAGCAATGTGGGATCCCATACCACCTACCCTTATCCTTATCATATGGGGTATCACAATCTACTCCTCTTAGATTCCCGACGTTCTCATCGAGTTTGTCCGTTGTAGGTGGCATGGCTCAAGTCCCACATTTCTGGTTGGGATAGGCTCTGATACCATTTGTAACGCCCAAATAGAAGGCCTAAACCATATGGTTTATACTTCAAAAGGACTAGTCAATGATACAACTGGAGTCCCATTAGAATCTTATAAAGAGTAAGAATGTAATACCCGCATCCTACTACGTAGGTCCTTACGTCATTTCATTAATTCTTTAAGTTAAATATTTTGAGATAAAGATTATTTTTATTACTACTTTCAATTATTTCATTTTAAGGAGAGTATGTCTTATTTTTTTTTTAACCAAGATGAGTATGTTTTGCTTTTATTTTTAAAAGTATGATTTATTAAAATGAGTCAAGAATATTATTTTCTAGACTTTGAAATATTTCTCTTAAGCCCTTTTATTTTTATTTATTTAGAGAATGGCCCGATTGATCCCATCCCTTGGATTGGTAGGTGAAAAAGCATTTTTAGATGGATAGATCCCCACCATCCATTCTTTATCTTGCAAAAGAAGTCTTGACTAAGACCAATTGACCCATTTCCTTCTTCCATGCGTAAAGCTCCCAAGGGAAAGAAGTTAAATCCTTCCTCCATGCATTCTTCGGTCAACCATCACCAAAAGGAGAAGTTGAAAGCAACTTTTCTTCTCTTCCGCATGAACCATTGGTCAATACCCCAAGGAAGGGACAAAATCCCATCCCCTTTATAAGATAAGCCATTTGACTTATCAATTCGCCCTTCCACCCATTGAAGCAATCGGCTTCCTCAAGAAGCCATTAGATTTTTCTTCTCTTCTTCATCTTACACGCCAACTTCAAGCTTCCAAGACAAGCCAAACCATTTCTTGTTCCCTCCAAGCACATATTGGTCAAGAAGACTTTCAAAAGCTTCCAAGAGAAGCTTTTATTTCTTTCTTTCCAAAGCCATCCATCGTCCAAGCCACTCCAAGCTTTTCCAAAGGAAGCCTTGACTTCACTTCCACCTACCTATCTTCCAAAGCAAGCCAACCAAAAGCCAAAGTAATCCTAAGGCCCTTCTTTCCCCCTTGCCCGTCGGTTGCACCCAAGGAAAAGAATAAAAAGTTTTTCATTTTCTTCCCTCCAAGCCAAAGCCGAATACACCCCTCTCTTCATCTCCTTTCTTTTGCTCTTCAAGAAATCAAGGTTCCTTATCTTCCTCAAGCTTGCAACTCCATAGGAATGGAGGAAGAAAAATATTTTCTTCAAAGCTTGGAACCAAAGCTTGATTTCATCTTCCAAAGGATGAAACATTGAAGGTAATAAATTTTTGGTTCACTTTCTAGCATGATCTCCATAGGAATTTCGAATTTCCACCAATTCCCTACCCTTTTGTGTTTCGGTTTTTGGGGGTTAAAACAGTGCTATCGTCTTGCCTTCATCTACACGAATTCATCACCTTTTGATCCTCTTTCTTGCCTCTTGAAATGAGCTAAGAACTTGAGGTAAAAATCCTAATTTAACTTATTTACTTTTAAAGTGATTTTTGGAAGCCTTTGAGTTGTTTAAGCTTTTTTTTTAATGTATTTAATTTCCTATATTGCAAATAAGTATGTGTGTTCTATACTTAGCCCAAACCAAATACGTTAAAGTGGGTTTTTGCTATGTGATTTCCTATATTTCGAATTTTGCTAAGTTATTCTTAAACTTGGTTTAATCATAAATGATGATTATAATGATTTTAATTTATATATATATATTGGTACCATGTGTCTTTTATTAATATTGGTTGGTAATCTACTTTAAGATGCTAGAGATTCGGTTTAGAGGTTTTGCATGGTTTTATAATGTTCTATCTTGCTTTTAAGGGTATTAAATGAGTAAAGCATAAGCTTAAGTCTTTAAAAGTTTTAAAGTCTATTAAATGGGTAACCTTGTTATATTTTATGTTATGTTTAATTTTAAAGGGATGGCAAGCATGTTATTTACTTTCATGAGTTTCTTTAAAAATGTTTGGAATGAAGATTTTAATGTTTTGGCCTAGTGCCATGCTTAGTAGGTAGACGAACGGGGTTAAAGAAACGTTTAATTCCAGGATAGAATTTAAGTAAGCATGTGAGCGTATCGATTAGTAAGGCTCAAAGTGAGGTGGATGCTAATGTATCTATCTCATTTTATTGAATAGGAGCCTATGTTCAAGTTCAAAGGGACTCACTAGTAAAGCTCGAAGGTAAGTACCTATGACCATGCTTCTTATACCATGCTCTCTTATGAAAGAATATCTCTCTCTTGTTGCAAATGTTTCTCTAAGTAAATAAATATAGTATGTACAACCCTTCCTAGATAGCCTCTGTTAAGTACCCTATCGATTATAATTGTGTGTAAATGTATAAAGTAATGCATGCATGTAGATTCTAAGTCATGAGATTTTCATGCATGCTCTCTCAAGAAACTTATGATTATTCCTATATGTAGTATAGCATGAAAATGTATCTTGTTCATGAAAATGCATATGCATTGAACTAAGAAAGATGATGAAAAAGTTTAAATGCAAAGGAAAGGAAAGGAAAGGAACGTCTCATGTTTTATGCCACAAATGATGTTTTAAATGTGTTTTAAAATGTCCCTATGAACTGATGCTTTAAATGCCCCTGAGAACTGACATTTTAAAATGTCCCTGAGAACTATCATTTTAAAAGGGATGCCGTGAACTGGCATTTTTAAAAGATGATTTGAAAGTTGATGTTTAAGCTCTTTTTTAATGATGTTTAAGCTCTTTCTTTTTAATGATGTTTAAGCTCGTGCCTTTTAATGGTATTTAAGTTCTTTCTTTTTAAATGATATTGATACTCGTGCTTTTAAACGATGTTAAGTTTATGCTTTTAATTGATATTTAAGCCTATGCTTTTAAGTGATGTTTAAGCCTATGCTTTTAATGGTATTTAAGCTCATGCCTTTAAATGATGTTTAAGTTCATGCCTTAAGATGATGTGAAAGCTTTAAATTTTAAATGATGTTTTAGCTTATACTTTTAAATGGCGCTTAAGTTCATGCTTTTCAATGAGAACTGCCGTTTTAAAGAATGTTTTGAAAGATGATGTTTAAGCTCATGCCTTTCAATGATATTTAAGCTCATGCCTCCCTCAATGATGTTTAAGTTCATGATTTTAATTGACGTTCCTTTCCTATGAATGAACTGTTAAATGGAAAGGACTGAAATCAATGAAAGTACGAAAGGACTGAAAGGAAATGAAAGTTTCAATGAATAAAAATACGTAACGGCCACATGAAAGGAAAGGGGTACCCAATGAATGAATGGGCAGATTGCAATGTCGGGTAGTAGTATCTGGTAGTGCACCCAGTGCTGCACCCTGATGGAATGGGATTCCAACCTGTGGCCACAGGCGGATCCATTGGCCATAGGGCCGCTAACCATAGCACGTGGGGCGTAACAGTGTGCAATGGCCTATGAAAGTGAAAAGATGTAATGCATGAAAAGATGTTATGCATGAAAATATGTCAAGCATGAAAGGCATGAAAAGAATGTTTATGCATGAAAGATGAAAAGCATGAAAGAGTATTTATGCATGAAAACATAATTATTTCTAAGAATGTTTATGCATGAAATGAAATGCAAATGTTTATGTATGCATGTTTTCTAAATGAAAAGAATAGATGCCTAGTATGTTTACTGTATGGTGTATTACTTACTGAGTATTAGACTCACTTTTGTTTTAATGTTTTAAACGTCCAGGAAATGATGAAAAGGCTGGGGAGCAAGGCATTACTGCAGAGAGAGAGGCGGACGCTTAGTGTCGTCCCTGTTGATGAGGAAAGGAAGAAAGAACGAAAAGAAAGTACGTAAAGAATAGGTACGTACGTGGCGGTCTCGCCCCTTGCGGGGCGGGGTCGTTAGAAAGAACTTCTTCAGAGCAAAGGTTATAAGGTCCTGTAGACTTTAGGGATGCACTAAGCTGACGTCCTCTCTCTAAAGTGTGCCAAGCTCCGCAGCAAGTTTAAAAGGTATTTTCTTATTGAGTATCATGAATAATGTTAGAATGATTGCAAGTCATGCATACTTGCTCCATATGAGTTCAATGTTACTGTTATACGTGTTGGGGGGACGACCCCATTCCCATAGTGTAGAGAATTAGAAGGAGGTTTCCTAAGATACGAGGGACCTCACCAATACAATCGTATGCCTACTAGAGATAATATTGGTGGACAAATTGAGACGCAAGCGAATCCAACATTCAGCAATCTTCGAACTACTCGGTAACAGATGTTGACGACTGGATCGAGCGCCTAGAGAAGACCTTCCGCGTAGTCCTGTGTTCGAAACAAGAGAAGATGGAATTCACTGCTTACAACTTAATTGACGTGGCGAACGGGAGTTGGAAGTCTACTCGTGGGCTTATTCCGCAAGAGTTACGCAAGGCAACTCCACCTTCGTAGACGATATTTAAGGAAGCTCTCATTGTCCGGTTCTTTCCCTTTTTCCCTATCGTGCATAGTACTAGGCAATTATGGTGCCACATGTCCTTTTATATGCCGTAAGTTGTTTGTTCAAGTGGGAGGACTCCAAAGTCCTCAGAGCGTGGAACATCCGTATCTACTCCACTTGGAGAATCCGTAAATTGTGGTTCCGTATTGAAGGGATGCGCGATGGAGATACAAGGTCTGCACCTCTTTGCTGATTTAATTTTATTCAACATGGAGGATTTTGATGTCATTTGGGCATGGACTGGTCGTCTAAGCACCAAGCCTGCATGGAGTGCTTCGAGAAGATAGTGGTCTTAGACCACAGGGTGAGACAGAGTTCCGTTTCTGTGCAGTGGGTAAGCGTCCTAAATGAAGATGGTTTTTGCGCTAAAGGCCATCGAGATGTTGAAGGAAGTAGCGTGGGATTCCTTGCCAATTTGGTTACATCTCAACCAAATGAGCCTCAGCTTCTGGACATCGAGGTAGTGAGAAAGTTCCCCGACGTCCTTCTAGAAGAGTTACTTGGCTTACTTCCAGATAGAGAGATCAAGTTCTCAGTAGATCTTATAATGGAGAACGACGCCTAACTCCAAAGTATCCTACCGGATACACCTGTAGAGTTCAAGGAGCTTAAGGATCAGCTATAGGAGTTATTGGAAAAGGGCTTTATTCGCCCTAGCGCATCACCCGGGGGAGCACCAATCCTTCTTGAAAAGGGGAAAGATAGATCATTGTGCCTTTGCCTCGAATGTAGAGAGCTTAATGGGGTGACTATTAAGAATTGGTATCTGTTACCTCGGATCGATGGTCTATCGGACCAACTTCAAAGAGCACAGGCATTTTCGATGATCAATCTCCATTCAGGACACTGCCAGTTGAAGATCTAGGCAGAAGATGCTCCTGAGACTACTTTCAGGACAAGGAGCTCAGAGGAGCATACCAAGCACCTGGACGTGGTCCTACAAATTCTAAGGGAGAAGAAATTGTATGCCAAACTGACTAAATGCGAGTTTGGCTACAAAAGATTTATTTCCTTCGTCGCATAATGTCTACAAATGGGATCTCTTTGGAGCCTTCGAGGGTCGAGGCAATTGCAAAATAGCCTAGACCTAAGACGGTCCAAGAGATCAGGAGCTTTTGGGTCATGCGGGATATGGGTTTTCCCGCATTACAGTTCCCATGACAAAGCTCACCAGGCAAAGAGAGAAATTTATATGGACTGAGGAGTGTGAGAAAAGCTTCCAGGAGTTGAAAGGGAAGCTTGTGACGGCGCCTATTCTGATTTTACCTTCGGATACAGGTGATTTTGTAATATGCAGCAACGCGTCACACCAAGGGTTGGGATGTGTCCTAATGCGCCACGGGAGAGTTGTAGCGTATGTCTCACGCCAACTTAAGGATTATGAGTGCAACTACCCGATCTACGATTTGGAGCTAGCAGTAGTTATTTTCGCCTTAAAGGTTTGGCGACATTACTTGTACGCGAAACGCTGTGGGATCTACATGGATTATAAGGGTCTCAAATATTTCTTTGCTCAGATGGAGTTAAATGTGAGACAGTGCTAGTGGTTGGAGCTGATAAAGGATTATGACCATACCATCAACTACCATCCCGGCAAGGCTAATGTTGTAACAGATACCCTCAGCAGGAAGTTTTCTTTTGGTGCCCTTGTGAGCATGTACACCCCTCAGATGATTTATTCATCTGGATATGGAGAAACTTGGAATGGAGATAGTGAGGGATGTACAAGCAAGGTTGAGTACCTTGGTTCTTAGTCCGACAATATTGGACCAGATTAAGGCTGCTCAAAGTGAAGATGTCAGCTTCCGAAAGATCAAGATAGAGATTCCAGAAGGGGAGCAGCTCGACTTTATGGTTTTCGAAGACGGGTCCCTGCGATTCAGAGGGAGACTTGTGTACCAGTGGAGGAAGAATCACAAGATCTACTTCTAAGGGAAACACACAGGTCTTTACACTTAGTGCCTCTGGTAGCACCAAGATGTATCGAAACCTGAGACAACACTTTTGTGGAGCCGAATGAAGAGAGATGTATCTAAATTCGTGGTTCAGTGTCTGATGTGCCTGATGGTTAAAGCCGAGTAATAAAAGGCCTCCTTGAACACTGCAACCAATGATGATCCCAGTTTGGCCATGGGACAAGATTAGCATGGACTCCGTGACACCCGGGCGGACAAGACCCAGCATGAGTGATCATCGATAGGTTGTCCAAGACAACTCGATGAGCAAGCATAACTGTATGTCCGGGAGATAGTCAGACTACATGGGATTCCATCCAAGATCGTGTCGGATCGAGATTCGGGGTTCACGTCAGCGTTTTTGGAGGAGTGTGCAAAAGAATTTGGGGATTAGTATTTCCAAGGGTAATTCTCATGAAAGGGACGATGAGGTTTGGAAAGAAAGGCAAGCTAACCCCCAGATTTGTTGGTCTGTTTCAGATCCTGGGAAGAATAGGAGCAGTGGCTTATGGACTTGTACTCCCTCCACAATCCTTGGCCATGCATGATGTATTTCACATCTCAATACTTTGAAAGTGCGCGCATGATCCTTCCCACGTGATCGAGTACACGCTCTCTCAAGTACGCAAGGGTTTCTTCTATGGGAGAGCACGACCAGGATCCCGGATCGAGAGGCTCAAGTGCTGCGCAACAAAAAAATTCTGATGGTCAAAGTGCTGTGGAGCCACCGTACCGAACAAGAGGCGACGTGGAAGCGTGAGGACGGTACAAGGAAAACGTACTCCACCTTTTTCTTTGAAGTATGTCAATCTCAAGGACGAGATTGTTTTTAAGGGGGGTAGAGTTGTAATACTCGCATCCTACTATGTAGGTCTTTACGTCATTTCATTAATTCTTTAAGTTAAATATTTTGAGATAAAGATTATTTTTATTACTACTTTCAATTATTTCATTTTAAGGAGAGTATTTCTTTTTTTTTTTTTAACCAAGATGAGTATGTTTTGTTTTTATTTTTAAAAGTATGATTTATTAAAATGAGTCAAGAATATTATCTTCTAGACTTTGAAATATTTCTCTTAAGCCCTTTTATTTTTATTTATTTAGATAATGGCCCGATTGATCCCATCCCTTGGATTGGTAGGTGAAAAAGCATTTTTAGATGGATAGATCCCCACCATCCATTATTTATCTTGCAAAAGAAGCCTTGACTAAGACCAATTGACCCATTTCCTTCTTCCATGCGTAAAGCTCCCAAGGGAAAGAAGTTAAATCCTTCCTCCATGCATTCTTCGGTCAACCATCACCAAAAGGAGAAGTTGAAAGCAACTTTTCTTCTCTTCCTCATGAACCATTGGTCAATACCCCAAGGAAGGGACAAAATCCCATCCCCTTTATAAGATAAGCCATTTGACTTATCAATTCACCCTTCCACCCATTGAAGCAATCGGCTTCCTCAAGAAGCCATTAGACTTTTCTTCTCTTCTTCATCTTACACGCCAACTTCAAGCTTCCAAAACAAGCCAAACCATTTCTTGTTCCCTCCAAGCACATATTGGTCAAGAAGACTTCCAAAAGCTTCCAAGAGAAGCTTTTATTTCTTTCTTTCCAAAGCCATCCATCGTCCAAGCCACTCCAAGCTTTTCCAAAGGAAGCCTTGACTTCACTTCCACCTACCTATCTTCCAAAGCAAGCCAACCAAAAGCCAAAGTAATCCTAAGGCCCTTCTTTCCCCCTTGCCCGTCGGTTGCACCCAAGGAAAAGAATAAAAAGTTTTTCATTTTCTTCCCTCCAAACCAAAGCCGAATACACCCCTCTCTTCATCTCCTTTCTTTTGCTCTTCAAGAAATCAAGGTTCTTTATCTTCCTCAAGCTTGCAACTCCATAGGAATGGAGGAAGAAAAATATTTTCTTCAAAGCTTGGAACCAAAGCTTGATTTCATCTTCCAAAGGATGAAACATTGAAGGTAATAAATTTTTGGTTCACTTTCTAGCATGATCTCCATAGGAATTTCGAATTTCCACCAATTCCCTACCTTTTTGTGTTTCGGTTTTTGGGGGTTAAAACAGTGCTATCGTCTTGCCTTCATATACATGAATTCATCACCTTTTGATCCTCTTTCTTGCCTCTTGAAATGAGCTAAGAACTTGAGGTAAAAATCCTAATTTAACTTATTTACTTTTAAAGTGATTTTTGGAAGCCTTTGAGTTGTTTAAGCTTATGTGTTGATGTATTTAATTTCCTATATTGCAAATAAGTATGTGTGTTCCATACTTAGCCCAAACCAAATACGTTAAAGTGGGTTTTTGCTATGTGATTTCCTATATTTCGAATTTTGCTAAGTTATTCTTAAACTTGGTTTAATCATAAATGATGATTTTAATGATTTTAATTTATATATATATTGGTACCACGTGTCTTTTATTAATATTAGTTGGTAATCTACTTTAAGATGCTAGAGATTCGGTTTAGAGGTTTTGCATGGTTTTATAATGTTATATCTTGCTTTTAACGGTATTGAATGAGTAAAGCATAAGCTTAAGTCTTTAAAAGTTTTAAAGTCTATTAAATAGGTAACCTTGTTATATTTTATGTTATGTTTAATTTTAAAGGGATGGCAAGCATGTTATTTACTTTCATGAGTTTCTTTAAAAATGTTTGGAATGACGATTTTAATGTTTTGGCCTAGTGTCATGCTTAGTAGGTAGACGAACGGGGTTAAAGAAACGTTTAATTCCAGGATGGAATTTAAGTAAGCATGTGAGCGTATCGATTAGTAAGGCTCAAAGTGAGGTGGATGTTAATGTATCTATCTCATTTTATTGAATAAGAGTCTATGTTCAAGTTCAAAGGGATTTGCTAGTAAAGCTCGCAGGTAAGTAGCTATGACCATGCTTCTTACACCATGCTCACTTATGAAAGAATATCTCTCTCTTGTTGCAAATGTTTCTCTAAGTAAATGAATATAGTATGTACAACCCTTCCTTGATAGCCACTGTTAAGTACCCTATCGATTATAATTGTGTGTAAATGTATAAAGTAATTCATGCATGTAGATTCTAAGTCATGAGATTTTCATGCATGCTCTCTCAAGAAACTTATGATTATTCCTATATGTAGTAGTATAGCATGAAAATGTATCTTGTTCATGAAAATGCATATGCATTGAACTAAGAAAGATGATGAAAAGGTTTAAATGCAAAGGAAAGGAAAGGAAATGAACGTCTCATGTTTTATGCCACAAATAATGCTTTAAATGTGTTTTAAAATGTCCCTATGAACTGATGCTTTAAATGCCCCTGAGAACTGACATTTTAAAATGTCCCTGAGAACTATCATTTTAAAAGGGATGCCGTGAACTGGCATTTTTAAAAGATGATTTGAAAGATGATGTTTAAGCTCTTTTTTAATGATGTTTAAGCTCTTTCTTTTTAATGATGTTTAAGCTCGTGCCTTTTAATGGTATTTAAGTTCTTTCTTTTTAAATGATATTGATACTCGTGCTTTTAAACGATGTTAAGTTTATGCTTTTAATTGATGTTTAAGCCTATGCTTTTAAGTGATGTTTAAGCCTATACTTTTAATGGTATTTAAGCTCATGCCTTTAAATGATGTTTAAGTTCATGCCTTAAGATGATGTGAAAGCTTTAAATTTTAAATGATGTTTTAGCTTATACTTTTAAATGGCGCTTAAGTTCATGCTTTTCAATGAGAACTGCCGTTTTAAAGAATGTTTTGAAAGATGATGTTTAAGCTCATGCCTTTCAATGATATTTAAGCTCATACCTCCCTCAATGATGTTTAAGTTCATGATTTTAATTGACGTTCCTTCCTATGAATGAACTGTTAAATGGAAATGACTGAAATGAATGAAAGTACGAAAGGACTGAAAGGAAATGAAAGTTTCAATGAATAAAAATACGTAACGGCCACATGAAAGGAAAGGGGTACCCAATGAATGAATGGGCAGATTGCAATGTCGGGTAGTAGTATCTGGTAGTGCACCCAGTGCTGCACCCTGATGGAATGGGATTCCAACCTGTGGCCACAGGCGGATCCATTGGCCATAGGGCCGCTAACCCTAGCACGTGGGGTGTAACAGTGTGCAATGGCCTATGAAAGTGAAAAGATGTAATGCATGAAAACCATGATGCCTAGTATGTTTACTGCATGGTGTACTACTTACTGAGTATTAAACTCACTTTTGTTTTAATGTTTTAAACGTCCAAGAAATGATGAAAAGGCTGGGGAGCAAGGCATTACTGCAGAGAGAGAGGCGAACGCTTAATGTCGTCCCTGTTGATGAGGAAAGGAAGAAAGAACGAAAAAAAAGTACGTAAAGAATAGGTACGTATGTGGCGGTCTCGCCCCTCATGGGGCGGGGTCGTTACAAAGAACTTCTTATTCCCAAGCAATGTGGAATCACATACCACCTACCCTTATTCTTATCATATGGGGTATCACAATGTACTTTATTAGAAATCAAGCTACCCCAAGTGCTTCCAAATTTAGCATCGACCACGATCCTCCATAAAGCATCACCTTCTTGATGGTACCTCCAAAGCCATTTCCCGAGTAAAGCCTTGTTGAAAGTACTCAGCTTTCTTATCCCCAAACCACCACAAGAAAGGGGGGGAACAAATCTTATCACATTTAATCAAATGGAACTTTTTCTTCTTTCGAAGTCCACCCCACAAAAAATCATGAAAGATTTTTTCCATTCTATTAGCCACTCCAAGAGGAATTGGGAATAAAGAAAGAGAGTACGTAGGGAGATTGGATGACGTACTTTTAATAAGAGTGATTCTACCACCTTTGGAAAGATACATCCTTTTCCAGGCAACCGATTTGTTTGATAACATCATCCCATATTGACTTGGATTTATAAGGTGCCCCTAATGGAAGAGCAAGGTATTTCGAAGGCAAAGAAGAGACCTTACAACCCAAGATGTCAACCAGGTCTCCAATTGAATTAACCAAACCAACTGGTACCAATTAAGATTTAGATAAGTTTACCTTGAGGCATGAAACAACTTCGAAACAAAGCAAGAGAGCTCTCAATGATTGAAAGTGGTTAGGGTCTAGTTCACAAAAAATTTATCGTCGACGATGAGAAGATGGGATACATTGACGCTCCCAAATATCATTGAACCACCCATTGAAAACCCAAACAAAAAAGATCCATTCATCGCTGCCTTCAACATTCTACTCAAAACATCCGATAATTAAAACAAAGAGAAAAGGAGAGAGAGGATCTCCTTGTCTCAAACTATGAGAGCTGTTGAAAAAACCCTTGGGAGTGCCATTGACCAACACTGAAAATCTAGTGGAAGTGATACAATGCTTCATCCAATTGCACCACTTCTCCCCAAAACCAAATTTACCAAGAATGTAAAGTAAAAAAATACCAGTTTACATGATCAAAGGCCTTCTCTATGTCAAGTTTGCAAAGTATACCGGGGATGCCAAATCTAATTCTACTATCCAAAAATTCATTGGTGATAAGGACCAAATCCAGAATCTGTCTCCCCTTAACAAAAGCATTTTGCAACTTCGAAATAATCTTTTCCATGACCGTGCTCATACGATTGGCAAGAACCTTGGATATAATCTTGTAGACCCCACTCACAAGACTATGGTAATGGCCTTACAATCTCTAGGCCTTGGGCTTGGGGGTATGCTCAAGTGGATACCTCCCAATGCCCCCATTAGAGCTAGCCCCCTTACATTCCAAGATAAATTTTTAGGTTTCATTAATCACGGAGTTTGCCTGAGCCGTGCTCCTATACCCCTACTTACACTACCTTCCTGAACATCACAATTAATAGAGAAAGCAAGTCTCTTCAACTCCCTATCTTTTTTGGTGTAAGATCTAGCTAGAAGAGTGTAACACCCCCTTCTCGTAGGCTAGGAGTATCACGTGTTTTTCATAAAATAAACCCGGCAAGAGATCTCATATTTAAGAAAACAATTTTAGGATTTATTTCATAAAACTTTGTCTGATAAAAATGTCTTCAAGAAAACTTAATTGAATAAACTGAATGGAAGTCATGTCATAAAAATAATAACATAAATTTATTGATAGTTGGTCTGAAACTAAATTATCTGCTCCTTCTAATCCTGGTCTGTCTGCTCGTAATCATCATCCACACCTGGGTGGTTAAAAACATGAAAACAAACTAAAATGAGTTGAATACTCAGTAAGAAATCCATCACAACGTTAACATACTAAACGTAAGGTTTTCATAAAAGTTTTTCATGCTGAGAACTTAAAATTCATGACTAATCATACTGATATTTATGCTATGCATGACTGATTTATCTGAATTAACTGACTGATCTGACTTAATTGACTGATCTGATTTACTGACTGAACTGACTGTTCTGATTTAACTGACTGTTCTGATTGGCCAACACACTTAACCCTGTGTGCAAGGTTGTGCACCGGCCCCACATCCCGTGGCCATGAGGGGAGCTGCTGATAGTATTCTGGCATACTATGGTGGACCACGCTTGAGTCCGTGGCTTGCATGTCCACCCTGAAACTGAATTGCATTGGTACAATGCATCTGAATGGCCATCTGATTAACTGATCTGATCTTATCTTACACTTGAACTTAAGATAGCTTACGTGTCTTATGACCATGAGATGCATGATATAATACATACATAATTATAATTTCTGAATCTGAACATGATGCGGAATGACATGATCATAGGCTATGCTGGATGATATGTTTGCATATGATATGAGTGGTACATAAACAAAGGTTGTCAATGAATTGGCTTGAATAATATTTAAATATAAGCTGACTGTGATGATCCTAATTTTGTGATCAAATAACTTACCTTGCTACGCTTCTTCTTGAATCTCATTTCGTAACTCGTCACCTAAACGCAGTATTTTAAACGTCACTAAATCTGTCTAGAAACGACGTGTACTAATCTTCTACTTACTTAAATTCACACTGTAAAATATAATGAATAAAATATTCCGCTTAATGTAAAATCAATGAATGTTTATATCTTAATTTATTTAAAATACTAATAGCATATTCTTACTTAATTATAACACTTAGGCTATTATAAATAAGTCATAAACTTAAATTCTTAAAAATAGATTTACTTTCTCATGATTAAGATAATTAATTACTTTAAAAAGAAATCTAATAAATACTAATATTATTTAAAATACTCTTAACATAGTCCTTTATTTTCTATTTAAAGCTTCAATAGCATAAAAATATCAAAGTCTATTATAAAAATATTAGAGGTTCACTTCATAACATAGATTTAAAGTATTTAAAATAAATGATTAACCATTGAAATTTAAATACTAATATAATATCAAATCTTTCAATATTATTAAATATATAACTTTATCTATCTATCTATATATATATATATATATATATATATATATATCTAAGATTAATAAAAACACAACTGGTGGAAACACCCGATTCATAAGGATAAACGTAATAGTATTTAATATAAAATTATTGTAGGCTATTAGTATAATTAAATCTTAATTTAATACTTAACAACATAATAGTTTTATTAAAATCCTACAATATATACAAAGGAAAATCAACTAAAATATTAGGCTCAAAGATATACTTTAAAATATATTTTAAATCCTTTAAACAATTTCTTATAACAACAATACTTATGATTAATATATTTATTTAATGAAAACAAACGCAACTCAACTGGGAATATTAAATTCGACTTCAAATAATATTCATAATTAACTTATACTTAAACGTAGGTTTATAAATATAATTATACATAAAATACTCTTTCAAGTTCAAGATACTGGTTTAGAAGGGACATATATGTAATCTCATCACTACATGCGTTTACTAAACTAAAGCCTAAGAGCAACTTAATACGAGACCAGTCGACACTCATTGGGAAATAAAAGGAAACTAAAGACAACCAAGGCTTACGGGCAGAGCAACAACTCACTATGAGAGGGAGAAGTTCCTGCGATGGACTCGCCGAGAGAGGAAGCTGCACGGTATGGTGGTTTTGGTGGATGGAAGGGGCCGGCGGCGCAACTGGTTTGCTGGGCAGGGTGGTGCGATGCCAAGAGAGAAAGGGAGCGAGTATTCTGTCAAGCCGAAAACATCTGGGAGTGGCGACCATCGTGGCTTACTGGGGCGGTGCGAGGTTTTCTAAGGTGGCTGGTGGTGGCGTCGGCGTGTTCTGGGCAGCGTGGAGTTGCTGCAATGTGGAGAAACTGCACTAGTGCCATGGTTTTGCGTGGCTGCGTCCGTGCGAGAGGAAGAGGTTTTGGTCCTGCTTCCGTGGTGTTGCTTGGGCTGGGGAGGAGACATGGAGGAGTTTATGGTGGTTGCCATGTGGGTGGTCTAATGGATGGCTGAGGGAGTTTGCGGGTTTGCCGTGCATGTGGAGAACTGATGTTCTGTTTTTCGGTGTGAAAAACAGGGGCTGTCATGCGTGGAGCTTGGCTTCGGGTGCTGGGCAGCTGAGAGACGCGGCTGGCCATTGGCTTACGATGGTTGGCAACGGAAATTTCCTGGGCTGTCCGTAGCTGCTTCGGCGTGGTGGAAACTCACTCAGGTGGTGATCGGTGTGGAGGAGTTTCTGTAGTGGGGTGGCTCACGGCTGCTCTCTTTTCTTTTCTTTTTCCTGGACGTGCAAGTGTGTAGGTGTTGGTCGCGGCTTGAGGTTTTGGGTCAACTCTAACCGTATGTGTGTGTGTGTATATATATATATATATATATATATATATTTATATAAGTGTTTGAGAATAAAAGGAAATCTAAAGGGATAGAGACGTGCATGTGCATGTTACGGTGAGAGACGTGCATGGCTTGAGAGATCGATCATGCCTGAGTTGGTTTTCCTAATTGGATTTGGATATCAACAAGAGGATAAAGATGGGACTAACGAGATATGAAGAAATAAGATAGAAAAACTCTACCGGTTAATGTACAATTCGAATCATAAAAATATACTAAAAATAGCAAACGATAATAATCTTATTAAAATTACTAATGTAAAATCTAATAATTATAATAATAATAGTAATAAAAAATATTATAGCTATAAGAAAATACATAAAATGTATTTATAGCCTAATATTAGGATTGGGTTGTTACAAAGAGGCTGGCCTGCCTCAATAGCTACGAGAAGGGCTTTACATTGGTCTTTGAAGACCTCACATGAAATCCCTATACATTCTAGTATTTCATCCACTTTCTACAAACCCAATCTGACTGCAAATCTGTCCACACTTGCGCCTGGCAACACAGAACAATCAACACCAAAAAGGAACAATCAACACCATCTTCTAGCTCCCTACAGATCAAGTGCAACTCATACTCCTTCTTAGATCCATCGTTCATAGCCTCCAAGTCATACTCAAGAGAGCATGGAACCCTAATGCAATCCTCAACGGACTTATCCTGAAAAGGCGACCTTACACCCTCAAAAGTGCTCCCACAGCTATTAACAGGCTGCAAAGGGCCTCCAGTCATCAAAAGCATCCCATTTTCAACAACGAGGAAGGAAGACAACGAGGCCCCATCAATCTTGACAGTCTCTTCAGCCAAATCATGGCTTAAATCGCACCAAAAAATAGAATCGTGCTCTAGCAAGAGAGCCAGGGGGTCACTATTGTTCAACAACCTTATCTGTGTCAACCTGGAGGTTCTTGGAACAAGTGACAGTGGCTCTTGGGAGGGAGCCACTTTCGAGCAACCAAAACATGCCTAGAGACACACAGTAGAACAAATCCATGCTCCGGCAAGCCAACTGGAGGGTCGCTGGCGTCTGGCGGCCTTTTCTATGCTGGCTCGGAGGTCCCTGGATCATGCGATGGCGACGGCTGGGAGAGAACTGCACTGAAGTCCGCTAAACATGTCTAGGGTCACGTGAGTGAGTAGATCTGAGCACTTGTAAGCCATCTGGAGGATCGCTGGCATCTAGCGACCTTATCTGTGCCTAACCCGGAGGTCCCTAAGCCATGCAAGGATGGCGCATGGGAGGGAACCACGTTTGGGCCCGAGGAAGACTTGACCCACCATACACACTCGGGCCTTACAATTGAACTTTTATTTGGGCCCGACCCATTACCTCATCCAGCCACTTCCTTTGGCCCTTGTCCTTTAGAACACAAACAACATGGGCCCATCAACCCACTGCACAAGCTCATAACCAGCTCCACGCTCGAGTCTATTTTAGTCATTAGAACACTAATTTTCTCCAACACACCCGACAACTCAACTTTTCTAGCCCACAACATCCCTTCGACTTCTCCCACCACCGGAATACTCACAGAATGCGAACCCTCACCCTTGCATGCCTTCATGTGCTTACACTTGTCAACATTCGTAGCAATCTACAAACCATTTTGAATTGCTCCACCAATTATCTTCCCCTTCCTCCTAACGTCCCCCTCCCCTCCTTCCATGCAACTGCTTGCCAGAGGACATGTTGGTTTCATCAAGGCTGATACATAAGAGACACCCTCCCTTACCCGCCCAAGGGGGGGGGGGGGGGGGGGGTGTTACCCCTTCCTGCTGATGGCAATCCACTGGCCCCCTCTCCACGCTGATCCTGAGCAATATTGGCATGAATGTGTACTGCTCTATTTTCATCTACAAAAAACAGAGACATTTATTCCAGCCATTGAACGTAAGTTAGACACAAATTCCTTCCACCCTCTACCATTCAGACCTTCAGGGATAACCAGGGAGCTCCTCTTTCTACCGTTCCCATACACATCCAATTGCAAGAAATGGCCCTTTGGATTAGCATGACGTTGAATGATAAAAACACCATTTCGCTCCTGTACCTATCTGAGAAAACTATCATGCCAATGGTGAGCCAAACACTCCTCCATCACCTTTGCCGCTGACGACACTCTTAAATAAGCATACTTGACTACCCTTATGCTTCTCTCAGTAATGCAAATGAAATTACCCTCCTCTTTCGAAAAAACGAAAGTCTTCGATTCCACCTTCAAACGCCAGGACATTGTAGTAGAAAAAAATTAGTTACAAACACTTATTGAACATACTTGCACCAAATTTAATAAGAACACTTGGGGAAGATCAAAACAAAATTAGAGGAATTATATAATTCGCATTTCCACATTCCAACGATGAGTAATATACGCAAGCTCTTCGTGCGTGTATATGTGTGTGTGTAAATATATTCAATATGTCACATCCACATTGACGGCTTAAATGGCCTGCATGATATCTACAACAATGAGTTATATACTCATGCTTCCGCCCGTTTCTTAGATCAAAGTAGCCCTTCATAAACTATGAAAGGAAGCAAACCAGTATCAAACAGTTCTAACTACTGATGTACCAATAGTGTGATCAAGCTCTAACTACGTAATTTATACACCCCAAAATCATTATTGAACAAGCTCGAAACAAATCGGTGAGAGAGAGTGTTAGAGAGGGTGTACTTAGAGACAGAGTTACCGAGGGAGATGACGCGATGGGGAGAGGCTGGCGACAGGTGCTCTGCGAGCTGGCTTGTCGTCAGTGGTTTTTGTTCGACGTGAGTGACTCGGAAAGCCTGGACTGCGAACGGTGGCTCGGCCACAGTCGGCGTGGTCTTGATTTCTGATGATCTGGGTTCGTCCGTAACGAGAGAGAGCCGTGAGGCACAGAGAGAGAAAGAGAATACGACGGGAGAGAGAAACAGAGGAAGAGAGGGAGCTTGAGCTTATGACAGAGACGGCGACAGGGAGGACCGAGGAAGCTCACCTAGTTTCGTCGGCGTGCATAGGACATGCATGACCTCGAGCTGACGTGAGCGACAGCGTTGGTCTTCATCCGTGCAGAGATGGCGTGAGCAGGGGCCTCTGTCAGCCTGCGTTGGGTTGGCCGTGCGGGACAGGGCTTGAAGAAGACAGCCGTGAGCTTGGGCTAGCTGGTTCTTAGCGGCCTTCGGCGGCGTGAGAGGCAGAACCTGGTATTGAGAGAGAGAGCCGAGAGAGAGGGGGAATCTGGGCGAGTGTCACAATCTGGGCGAGTATCACAAGCCGTAATTCGGCAGTCATGGCGTTGACGAAGGAAGGCTATGGAGATGAGTTGCGGAGGAAATAAGGTTGCACCTGGCTTACGTGTTCACAGTAAAAGCAGATATTGCCTTGATCGCGACAGGTGTTGACCTTAAACATGGCTTTATTAGATCCGTTGGATTATCACTGAGAAACCTCTCCTCATTATCGCGTGCTCCGCATATGATCTTACTCGCGTGCAATCTTCGAATTCGTTTGAGTAATTTGATCAAAATTTTGTGAATAATAATAAAATATTTTATAAATAGTTGAATATTATTTAAATCTTGATAAATAAGAGAAAAAAAATTAATAAAATATATTATAAAATTAAAATATTATTTTATAATATTATTTTTATTTAAATATTTGAAAATGTTGAATTGTTTCTTATATTTTATTTGAAAGTTTGTGAAAGTTATAATAATTAATTTAAAAAAATTGTAATGATTAATTTAAAAATTTTGTATTTAAATTATATTTAAGAATGATATGAGATGAGATGAGAAAATAATTTTGAGATGAGATCAACTTCCATACGATCTTACTTGCAGGTAGAGGCTTACACCAATTGGGTTTGAGTCTCAACCCATCTCTTCTCAAATTAAGATTTAAATATCATTTCAATATAAATATTTTTAATTTTACATTTTACATTTTTTAATTTTTTTATCAAATCATTATCTAATGATTATAAATTTCTCAATTTTTAAATAAAATACAAAAAATAATTTAATTTTTTCAAATCTCAAAATAAAAGTTATATTCTAAAAATATTTTAATTTTATAATATTTTATTCAATATTTTCTCTCATTTTTAAAATTCTATAAAATATCTTAATTCTAATAATTTTACTATTATTTATAAACTATCTCACCATTATATATAAATTGTTTATTTGATTTGTATAACCAAATCAAACCTCGTTGGATCGTAGAGAAGCGGAAGCTACTAATAGTTTCGATCTCATGTTTCCTCGAAACGAGACCAAGGAAGGCCACCTTGTTGATTGTTGCATTCATTAGAGGAAAACCCAAAAGCAATAGGTGAATACTGCAACAATATTTAGGGTAGTCGATGAAGTTCTCCTCTCTCACCTAGCAAAAACAATATCCAATCTCGCTTAAAAGTCAAAAGAATGGAACAAGTATGATTTGGAGGCATGGGGGCTCAGACAGGCTGCTGGAAGTGGCAGTGTATGGTGACCATTAGAGGCACAATCAAGAATAATAATAAGAAACAAGAAACAAGAAAAAATAATAAGAAAAAGACAATATATATATTTATATATATAATGGAGAAAAGAAGACTAGTTCTAGTGAAGTCTAAGGACTCATTTGGATGTTAGAAGTAGTTCAACTCAGTTCACTTTAAGACCTCACCTGTCATCCAAACGCATTTTGAACTAAGTTTAAATCCGTAAAAAGCAATCGACTTGATTTATATTGTAGACTGACGTAACTTCCTAACTTGGAAAGGATTGTTGACTTCCGTAGAAGGAACTTTGAAACAAATGCCGTCATTTTGTTCATTAAATACGTAAAAAGCAATCAATTTGTATTATATTGTGAAAAAAAAACTCAAATGTAGTCAATTTGCTTTCGTTGGGCCAATGGCTGCAGGACACGTAAATGTAAAGTTTTTTATTTTGTTTTATGCGCCGGAACCATAGACTATTTCTTGTCAAGTGGATAGTATAAAATAATTGTGGGACCCTATTTTTTTATAATTTTTTATAAATATATCTACACTCATTTGAACATCTAAACACACTTTAAACTCATTTTAAGTGGATCCCACCAAACTCATTCAATCATCTCAACTCACTATTATTTATAAAAAACTCAACTCAACTCAATTTAGTTCAACATCCAAACGCAACCTAACTCTTCAAAGTGCTGAAGGCCAATGTTAGGGAGTCTGATTTGGATTCACTTTTTTTTTGTCTGATTGAGTATTTTAATTTTTTTTTCAATTTTTTTATTTAGTGATTAAGAAAATATTATTTAATAATATTGTAAATGTTTTTATAAGTGTTAAAAAAATGATATGAAAAAAAACTAAAAATTCTTTAAAAATTATTTTTTTTCACATTATTTTTTAACACTTTAAAATATTTTAAAAACATAAAAAGATTCACAATATTATTAAATAATATTTTCTTAAACACTAAATAAAAAAAAATTAAAAAATCCAATCGGACAAAAATAACGGGAGCCCAAATCGGACTCATATCATTTTTCAAATGCTGAAAGGGCCTAGAACTCGTTGGCGAGTAGTACGTGGTAGATGTTGCTCTCCCGGCTCCGGATTGTAGTTTGGTGAAGAACCATTGGTACTCGGTGTGGCGCCCCTATCGCCTCCACTATTCATTACGAGAAAATGCAGTCTCAGGATGCAGGTTGAATGGCTATATCCCTTATTTCTTGGAAATCTCGTGCGCTTATATGTCAGGCACATGTTTGTATCAAAATCGTATTGAAATATGAGATGGGGTTTTGCTATTCATCCTTCCCACACTTCACACTCCACATTTTTTAATATTTTTTTAAATTTTTTTTTGAATTTATTTTTTTTAAACTATTTATAATTTTTTATTCACTATTCATATAAAAATATATTTGAAAAAAAAAATTAAAAAAAAGGTGGAGTGTGGAGTGTGGTGTGAATAGTGGAGGTTGAATAGATTTTTTCATATGTAAAATGGTATTAGTCGAAGAAAAATTGTACACTATTCATTTATGAATGAAAATATATATAGGTTACTATTCCATCATTTCAAATATAATTACATACCAACTTTAGTTCATCGCCCACGTCCAAACATAAAACACCATAAATTATTATTCACCTAAGTAGAATAAACATCTGAAAAAAGAGAAGAGAACGGGGGTCCTCTCTCTTTGAGGTGGGGTTTTCTTTCTATGGTTCTTAGAACGTAGAGTCCGTCTCTCTTGATCTCCGATCGAAAGAGGTGCATCCCATTGCAATCCCTTGCAATGGAGGATCTAGCTAACCTTTGTGAAGGACTTAAACTAACTGAGGAGGAGCAACAAGAAGTTACCTTCTCTGAGGAAGAAGACATTCTTCAGTCACAACACTTCAGCAATCTGAGCCTCGTCATTCTGGTTGTTGCGGAGAAAGAAGTCAATAAAGGAGCCTTTAAAGCTACGATGGCCAAAGTATGGAAGAGTGAAGGCAGCTTAACTTTCAAAGACATTGGCAGGAACAAGTTCTTAATCGAATGTAGTAACACGTCAGTGAAAAAAAGAATTTTATTGGACCAACCATGGTCCTTTGACAGACACTTATTAAGTGTGCAAGAATGTTTCGGGGAAGTTGCTCTCAAAGACATTGGTTTTTCACTAGTCCCATTCTGGATTCAACTTCACGACCTCCCTTTTGCTGGCATGAACAAGAAACTGGGAGAGAAGCTAGGAGAAAGTGCAGGACAAGTCCTAGTTGTAGACGTAGACGAAAAAGACAGAGCATGGGGTAATTTTTTACATGTCAAAGTACTAATAGATATCACGAAACCCCTAGCAAGGGGGAGAGTGATTACGATGGGTGACTCAACCGTTGGATTCCCTTCAAATACGAACATCTTCCATCCTTCTGCTTCCATTGTGGAACTTTACTACACTTCAACTCCATCTGCTCGGGCAACACATCAGATGGCAGCTCCCAACCTAGTCATTCTCTACAATATGGGACCTGGCTCAGAGCTGGCCTACCAACGAAACCTGAGTATTCGCATGTTCATCACCGCCCCATAGGGAAGGGAGACACAGAACCACGGCAAGATAGCTCCGAGAGTGCACCGCAGGAAATTGGCGGGAAAAGCTTCAAGCACAAAGAAGCCACTATTTCTCAAACAGTTCATCGAGTGGAAGGCGGGAAAGTTAATCTCCAAGAGTCAGAGGATATGGATACTAACTGTTCACATCAGAGAATTCGAGTCCCTTCACCTAGGCTCGAGGAAGGAAGCACAAAACTCATAGAGGACTCCAAGGCTATGGCTGACTTACCTGCTCCTACCAACTTGCAGTCTAACCTTCTACAGAGTGAGCAGGATCTGTTTGCCTTAGAAGTCAACAATCTAGTATGTCCCTCTCAATCAGTCTCTCCTCTAAATCCAAGTCCAGCTAAGCAATACAAAAATCCACCTTTGTCTAACTGGAAACGGAGGGCCAGAGGGGTCCCACCCCCTTGCACCTCGACCACTAAATCCCATTTACCCAAGATCCTTCCAAAGATTAGAAAAAAAAAAGGAATCCAAATGCAAACCCCATCCCATCTCCAAGAATGTCCAAAAGACTCAAGAACTCATCAGTGGTAGAGGCTGTTAAACAGCCCTGCCAATCCCCATGAAAACCCTTTGTTGGAACTGCCGAGGGCTTGGGAACCCTCGGACAGTTCAGGAGCTCCACCATTTGGTGAGAGAGAAGTCCCCAAACCTTGTCCTTTTAATTGAAACAAAATGCAAAAGAAACAAGATGGAACAAATTCGTAACAGGCTAGGTCTTGAGTGCAGCTTTATAATTGACAGTATAGGGCGTAGTGGTGGACTAGTAGCCCTTTGGAAGCATGACCTCAATGTTGATCTAGTCTCTTACTCCCTCAGTCACATATCCCTTAAAGTTAAGGGGAATGATTACCCAAACTCTGTGACAATCACTGGCTTCTATGGCCAACCAGTAACTGCCAAACAAAAGGAAAGCTGGAGTCTGCTTAAAATCCTTAAAACCCCCCAGAACTCCCCATGGTTATGCATGGGAGATTTTAATAAGATAGTGTCCCATGGTGAGAAACTAGGGGGTCCCTCTAGGCCTTCAAAGCAAATGAATGATTTCAGACAGACTATTCTTGATTGCAACTTGGGAGATCTTGGTTATGAAGGTTCTCAATACACCTGGTGCAACAACCGAGAGGGCCCTCACTTCACTAAGGCAAGACTAGACAGAGCTCTAGTCAACCGTGCATGGCAACAATTATTCAACTTCAACTCTGTCAATATCCTGCATGTTCAAACCTCGGATCATAATCCCTTATTTGTCACCAATCAATCCCTCTCTCCAACCTTCACTCCCCACAGAAGAATTTTCAGATACGAAGCAGCATGGAAAAACCAGAAAGAATGTGATGTCATTGTTAAGAAAGCTTGGCAGGGGGCTCTCCAACATGGATCCAAATCAGAAGTGAACTGGAGAGGTGTAGATTCCAACTAAGGGAATGGCACTGCATTACTCGAAGAAACCATCAAAACAACCTGTTTCACAAAAGAGAACAGTTAAGAGCATTACAAGATGCTAATATAGGCCAGACTAATAACCAAGTTCAATCTCTTCAAAGGGAGATCGATGGCCTTCTTGAGGAAGATGACCTAAAGTGGAAACAACGGGCTAAACAAAAATGGTTGCAAGAGGGTGACAAAAACACTAGCTACTTCCAAAGACGTGCCACACAAAGAAAACAAAGGAACTTCATCTCCAATATTATCACTGAGGAAGGTCACACAGTGTCTAAGGCAGAGGATATTGGACTGCAGTTTCAAGAATATTTTAAGAACCTCTTCCTTTCATCTAACCCAAGTGGCATAGCTAGTCTCCTGGAAAGCTTTGAACCACTGTTACCACTGAGATGAATACTAAGTTAACCGAAAGTTACTCAGCTGAAGAGATAGAGAGGGCTGTTTTTGAGATGAATCCCATTGGATCCCCCGGCCCTGATGGATTCCCTGCACTCTTTTATCAAAACCATTGGCCCATAGTGGGAGAGTCAGTAACTGCAGCAATCATAGAAATGCTCAATTCTATGACAGGTTTTCAGCCCATAAACCATACCTTCATCACCCTCATCCCCAAGAAAAGAATTTCAAGCTTAGTAACTGATTTCAGACCCATCAGCCTTTGCAATATTTTCTATAAAATAATTGCAAAGGTCATGGCCAATAGACTCAAAAAGCTACTGCCCCATCTGATTTCTGAGACTCAAAGTGCTTTTGTACAAGGTCGACTGATCTCTGATAACACCATTGTGGCCTATGAACTGTTGCACTCCATGCAAAACAAAATGAAGAGAAACAAGGAGGGTTTTATGGCACTCAAACTTGACATGAGTAAAGCCTTTGACAGGCTAGAGTGGGACTTTTTGAAAGCAGTGTTGCTAAAAATGGGTTTTGATAATAGTTGGGTTGAGCTCATTATGCAGTGTGTTACCTCCGTGTCCTATTCTATCCTCATTAATGGTTCACCTCAAAACAACTTCACTCCTTCAAGGGGGATTAGACAGGGAGACCCCCTTTCCCCCTACCTTTTCATCCTTTGTTCTGAATTTCTAAGTTTTGCTTTGAAGCAAGCTGAGCAAAGAGGTATTATTTCAGGGTTCCCTCTCACTAGAGGGTCTCTTTCTATCACTCACCTCTTTTTTGTAGATGATAGCCTAGTATTTTGCAAGGCTCAACCTAATGAATGGGAAAGGCTTTAGGGTATTTTAAATTCCTATGAACAAGCTTCTGGTCAAAGACTCAACCTAGACAAAACCTCAATACTCTTCAGCAAAAATACTAGTCTGTTTACTCAGCAAACCATAGTGTCAATGGCAGGCATTCAATCATCGGGTCCCTTTGACAAGTACTTAGGCCTGCCCTCATACATTGGCAAACAGAAATTCAAAGTCTTCCATCCAATCATTGACAAGATACAAGCCAAGATAGGGAGCTGGAAAACAAACCTGCTGTCACAAAAGGGCAAAGAGATACTCATGAAGTCGGTGATCCAATCCATTCCCACTTACTCGATGGGTATTTTCAAGCTACCTAAATGCATTTTGAGGACCCTCAATAAACTCATGCAATCCTTTTGGTGGGGCCAAAAAGAGCAGAAATCAAAGATCCACTGGCTCAGTTGGAAAAAAATAGGAATGTCCAAACAAGAAGGGGGTCTCGGATTCAGGGACTTTGAAAACTTTAATCTAGCTTTACTGGCCAAACAAGGTTGGAGACTCCTCACCCATCCCTCCTCACTAGCTACTCGAGTCCTTCAAGCTAAATACTTTCCCCTCTCTGATTTCCATAGTGCAAAAGTAAGGCCTTATGACTCTTTTGTTTGGAAAAGTATCACTACAGCTCGACCTCTCCTCTTTGAAGGCCTAATCTGGAGAATTGGCAATGGAAGATCAGTCAAAATTTGGTTTGACAGATGGATTCCCACCCCTTCCTCACAAAATCCAATCACCTCCCAAAATCCTTGAACCCGAGGCAACTGTATCCAGACTCATTGACCAAAACACTCTCCAATGGAACACTCCTCTCCTTCATCTCATCTTCAATGAAGTGGAGGCCTCTTCTATCTCAAAACTTCCCATTAGCCCCTGTAACAGCCCTGATCAGTTAGCTTGGAGATGCACCACCAATGGTAAATTCTCTGTTAAATCAGCTTACCACCTTCAAGTCTCTATTTCCTCAGACAGCCTTGGCCAACCATCCAATCCTACAAACCCTCCTGGTTTATGGAAACTCATTTGGCAACTCGATGTCCCCAACTCAACCAAAATGTTCCTCTGGAGGTCTGCCAAAGACATTCTTCCCACAAAACTTAACCTGCAGAAGAGAAAGATAGTTGACACACCCCTTTGCCCAATCTGCCTACTGCAACCCGAGACAACCTCCCATGCATTATGGGAGTGTACAGCTGCCCAAGATGTTTGGAGCTACAGCTCTAGAAGTATCCAAAAATGTTACATCAGTGATGCTCCTTTCAGCTTGATCCTAGCCAATCTCCTTTCCTCTCTTTCTATGGAAGATCAATCTATTTTGGCAATCACCACCAAATTGCTCTGGCATAGAAGATGCAAATGGGTATTCGAATCCCACTTCCTTTCTCCTCAACAAGTGACAAACCAAGCAATCTCTACTTTCTCAGAGTACAATCTATCAAAGAAAGTCCAAGAAAATAAGACCCTCATGCCTCTCATTTCCCCCACTCAGTGGTGCAAACCCCCTTTCAACCAATTCAAAATCAATTGGGATGCTGCCATTGACAAGATCAACTACAGAGTAGGAATAGGAGTGATCATCAGGGACTGGAATGGATGTGTCATGGGCACCTTAAGATCCTTATGTGCCTCATACCCTGACCCTTTGCTGGGAGAAGCAATTGCAGCATTCCGAGCAGTCAAATTCTGCTATGAACTAGGCCTCAACTCCATCATCCTCGAAGGAGACTCTTTAAATGTGGTCAAGGCAATTAATGGACAAGAGGTTAGCTGGAGTCCAGTAGGCATGCTCATAGTCGACATCAAGAAGCTACTTCTACTTGTAGGAGTTAGAAAAGTCATGTATGTTCCTCGCCAGTTAAATGCAGTGGCCCACTGCTTGGCCAAAAGTTCACTAGACCTCCCTTTGGAGTCTATCCATGAAGAGGATTATCCTCATTGTATTCACAACCTCCTTGGTTGATCTATTAATACAAATGCACCTATTTCTCAACAAAAAAAGAAAAAAAGAATAAACATCTTTAATTTACAAAAATATTAAACTTAATGGGAACAAGCCTCCATGGTCATTCCTCAAGCTGGACTGGTCTTTCTTCCTCCAGGTAACCATCTTGAGCTATATATGTATCAAAGTCTATGGTTCCAATGAGTGAAACTGTAGTGGGACTATTAAGGAGAGATTTCAACGAAACCTCAGTAAGTTATAACCCATAACAGTACTAACAATGAGGGACAATTGTGATGAATATGATTGCACAAATTTCATGTAAATAAGGCTAAAACCACATATTATAAGTAAGACGAGGAATTACCCTGTATGAAATATGTATATCTTAAGTATGCTGAGTAATCACCCTCTCAACAATACAGCATAATCATGAATCATCATACATATCACCAAGTATGGAGAATCACTCCACCCATTTGACACAGAGAATCTCTTTATCTGGTCAACACGTGGAATACAATCACCTAAATAACACGGAAAATCACTCCATCCGTTCGACGCAAAGAATCTTTCTATCCAATCAATATGTGAAATACTTCTACCAAATGATACAGATTCCATTTGTTCGATGTGGGAAATTTCTCAACCCGCTTGTGATGACCAAGAGAAAAACTTAGATCAAATGTACTTGCCTAAGTACTAAGTATTATTGATCTAATAGCTAATAAGAGAGATGGCATAGATTGAATTAGTTAGAAACTTTGAGTTAAAGTCAATTTATGATCTTTAAAAGAACTTGAAATTTATTGGATTTAATTGAGATACTTAGGATCATAATGAAATAAAATGGATTTACACAATTAGTTAGTTTAGTTGAAATTTTTAAAAATTTACAGTATAATAAAAACTTTTGTAATTTTTAGATACCAAGTGAACCAATGAAAAAGTGCCATATGTCACACAAGATTGCCATCTCACCGATCTAATTTCCCATTATTTGTAATGCCTCTTATAGCTGGAAAGCATATGGCAGCAACTTACTAAATGTGGGCTCAATCATCACCATCCATTGTAGACTTGTCAATAAAGTTACTTTTGTTGAGTAAAGAAGTAGTTTCATAGAAGATGAGATGAGATAAGATATTTTTTTCATTATTAGACCTCGTTTAGTTACGCAATTCAATTATGGTTGAGAGGGATGAGTTGATGTGGCGTCAGAGATCTAAAGCATTGTGGCTAAAGGAAGGAGATCAGAATTCTAAGTTTTTTCATGCTAAAGCTACACATAGGAGAAAAAGTAATAACATTCTCACGATTCAAGATGACAATGGGGTTTGGAAGAATGGGGATGGAAGAGATCAAGTTATCCTGGATTTTTTTTACAAATCTATTTTCCACTGCTGATTAGAGAGGACCTATGGACCTTTTGGGCAATTTGACAGGAAGAGTGACAAGTCAAATAAATGAAGTTAGCAGCAAGGTACACTAAGCAAGAGGTCATAGAAGCTCTGAGGCAGATGCATACTGTAATACCCTGCTCCTTCCTTTCTTCTAACGTAAGCAATTACGTCAGATGTGTCAGCCTGCCCACTCCCCTTTCTAGTGTCTAAGAGCCCCGTTACGCGTGCCAGACCCTGATGACGTGTTTTTAAAAGATACTACGTAATTTATAAGCTAGCTTTGTGTTTTAAAGTAATGTGTATTTTACATGAAATATTCCTATTACTATTTAAATAGAAAATATTTTAAATAACTCAATTATAATATCTTTGAAGAGTTCCAAAAATATTATAATTGTAGGGAATCATTTTATATAAATGATTCCAGTTATTTAAAATATTAGGTGATTTAAATAATGATGGAATCTCTATTTATTTAATAGTTTACTCTTTTAAATATTTTAAGTAAGACTTCATCATTTTTATAAATGATGAAGGAATATTAATTTAAATAATATTCTATCTTAATTCTTCTCAGTGCTTTTAAATAAGTTAATTTTTACGCATTTTCAAATTAGTATTTAAGAGTCATCGTAGACCATTTTTATAGACCCCCAGATGTCGGGTTTTAGGATAAAACCCCAGCCCCTCTCTCTTTTCCCTCATTTTTCCCTCCTCTCTCTCTCTCCTCTCTCGGCTTGCAGCGTACGTGGCCCCTCTCTCTCTCGCCCGATCTCCTCCACAGCCTAGCCCGGCGCCACCATGCGCCGGCGTGCCTCACAGCCCACACCACCGGCCTCCCCTCCCTCCGGCGAGTCCCCCTGCACCGGTATCACCCCCGCACGCTCTCTCCTCCTCCTCCCTCGGTGGTGCAAGCCCAAACGGGCTTAGAAGCCACAGCGCCACTGTGCGCCGTTCTCCGGCGCCACCACTCCCTCGGCAGCCTCCCCTGCCACCGATCGGTCCCCTCCAGCGGCCTCAGCCCCTCACATGCAGCCACCTTCCTCCACCATGCACGAGCACAGCAAACCCATGCACAGGTTCACTGTGCGGCCTCCTAGCTCCGCCGTACGCGGCCATCTCGGCCACCACCATGACACTCCTCAGGTCTCCCCCTTCCTCCTCCCATGAACCCATGGCCAATAGGCCTCTCCTCCACCTCCCGGTGTCCCCCTCTCCACCGCACGGGTTTGGCCTGATCCCCCATCGTCCGCCGTCCACCGCCACCCACGGCGAGTGACCACCCTAGCTGGCATCCTCATACCACCACGAACCCAACCACACCACCCACGGCTCCACACTCTCTCTCACTCTCCCACGGCATTTCTCCCCCTCACAGTGCACGGCCAGCCTTCTTCCACCACCACGGACCACCCTGCCGACCACCACCGAGCCTCCACGGCTCCACTAGCAACCTCCCCTAGCCTAGCCCAAGCCTAAACCACCACTTTATGTGGTGGGTAATCACTGCACGTGATGGACAGTCACTGTGCGTGACTGACCGCCACTGTACATGGCAAGATCCGCCGTGATATACTCATTGCCATCATCATCAAGGTCACCGTAGACCCTTCCAAGACCACACCTAGCTATCCAAACACTTAAACAGTCACTGTACGCGGTGTAGCCACCCCGTACGTTCCTCCGGCGTGTTCGCTATGACGGTCAACAAGCGACGCACGGGTTATCCCGTCGATGGTATAATTCTCTATCCCTCGCTATTTATGTTAGATGCTAGCTAGTTGACTAGGTTGTGGACTGTGCTGCTAGTATTATAGGACTGCTGTGTAGTATGATGGTGATGTGATGGGCTGTATGTGAAGTGCTGGGCGTAGTTGGGAAGTGTGCGGTGTAGTATTGGGGACTGTGCTGTTGGTGTTGTGGTCTGTGCTGTGTAGTGTTGTGGACTGTGCTGTGATGTGTGGTTGTAGTGCACGTGTGGTAGTAGTGACGTGGCGTAGTTCTGTGAGTGGAGTACACAAAGAGTGTATGGAGTACACGTGGGATGTACTCCATGTGGTGGAGATGTTGCACCATATGGCGTATGTGCTATAGTGGTGACGTGGCATGGTTCTGTGAGTAGAGTATACGCGGGATATACTCTATGTGGTGAGATGGTACACTGTATGGCGTGTATGCCATAGCGGTGACATGGCGGAGTGTTGTAAATGGAGTACATGTGGAGTGTACTGCATGTTGGGAAACGATGCACAATACAGCATGTGTGCCGTATTAGTGATATGGCGGAGCGCAGTAAATGAAGTATACGTGGAGTATACTCCATGTAGTGGAGCGATACACCGTATGGCTTGTATGCCATAGCGGTGATGTGGAGTAGTCTTGTGAAGGGAGTACACGTGGAGTGTACTCTATGTGGTAGAGCGATACACCATATGGCGTGAGTGCCATAGTGGTGATATGGCGTAGTTCTGTTAATGGAGTATACGTGGGGTATACTCCATGTGGTGAGACGTTGCACCGTACGGCGTGTGTGCCATAGCGGTGATGTGGCGGAGCATTGTGAATGGAGTACATGTGGGATGTACTCCATGTGGTAAGGCGATGCACCGTATGGCGTGTATGCCATAGCGGTAATGCGGTGTAGTGTTGTGAGTAGAGTATACACGGAGTATACTTTATGTGGTAAGTGCTGCACCATGTGGCGTGTGTGCCGTAGTGGTGATGTGGCATAGTATTGGGAAGGGAATATACGTGGAGTGTACTCCCTAATGTGCAGTGATACACCGTATGGTGTGTCGCAAGAATGAGGATGGTTGCGTAGTTGTTAGGGGAAGAACTTGGTGTATGGTGTCGGGAACTGTGGAGCAGTGTCTCGAAATGGCTGTAGTCCAAGGCGACGGGTGTTGCCATGTGATTGGTTTATGACGGGGAATAAGTGCGAAGTGGCTAAGAAGTATCAGAGCAGTGTAGCGGAAGCATGATTGGGCAACGTCATGAAGTGACGTGGTCCATCATGGAGTTGCGCTGTGATGACTTAAGATGTATGTAAGGTGATGTGACAAGGTCACGGTGTAGCTTGGGAACAGTCTTGAGCTATATGGCGTGACGTAAAGTACGGTTATAAACAGAGTCTCATCGTGTCAACAGTTGGGATAAACTGTCATGAGGGCCTGGTAGCACGAAGAGTCGTGCTAGTCGGGTATGAGAAGGTTGGTAACGGAGTATGGTGTTCGCCATACGAGTCTGTGACCAATGTATTAAATGATGGTCTTAAGAGATAAAAGGGTAAAGTACGTGTGTTGTCTGGTTAGACACATATGCCGGACGGATTCACCATATATAATGGGTAATCTGTCCTATGTATGATGACACGGTAATTAAGCCTTAGAGTGGCTCGGAGCCGTGTGACGTGAATGGATGGTCATGAGAAGGAGAGTGAGCTAAGATACATGAGGGTAATGATGAAGGTACTATCTAAGAATGGGATGCGTGGCTTAGTAAGTCTAAGTCATGCGTCGGAATGTGGTTAACAAGAAGAATAGGATAAAGGTCCTAGTGTCTTAATCCTGAGATGAACATGAGTTCATCCTAGTGAGTAAGCACTCGAAGTAGAACGTCAAGGTTGAAGGAAATAGAGACCGTAATAGGTCTCTAAGGGTTGTATTATAGTAAGAAACGTGAAAGAGCACGGGATAGAAGGAGAGTGTTCTCTAAGTAAAGCATAGCTCTATTTATAGTCAGTTGCTTATCCACTAGATAGAAAATAACGTTAAGGTTATGTATGCATGTTGGTTGCCATCTGACACGCGCATGAATGGACTGTACGGTATGAATGGACTGTATAGTATGAAAGTAGCATGGAGTCCAGGTAAGTGTTACGTTCATACTCTTCTAGAGTTTTCTAAAGATATGAAAAAGAAAAAGAAATATTTTTCCCTACAAAAACGAAGAAAAGAAATGGTCTCCCTTTCAAGGGCAGACGTTTTATGAAAAGGAGAACGAAAAGTAACGTATTTAAAGTATAAGTATGTACGGCCTCCTTTGGCAGCCCCTGTTCACGCACCCAAAAGTATTAACTGTATGCATGTGAATGGATGACTATAAGTAGTACCTATTGTATGTATTTTTAAAGGAAAAGACGATGCACGAAAAAATGTTTTCGGGCTCTCGCCCCAAACGGACGTTTTTCCACGAAAAGATGTTTTTCCATAAAATCACGAACGAAATGAAAAGAAAGGAAATGCATGCTCATGCACATGAAATGAATGAAAGCTGCGGCTCTCTAGAGCTGCCATGAATGAATGAACGTAAGAAAGAATGAAAGAAATGCATGAGCGTGCATAAATGTATGAAAATACATAACGGCCACATGAAATGAATGAACGGGGTACCCAAATGAATGAATGGGTAGATTGCAATGCCGGGCGGTAGTATCTGGTAGTGCACCCAGTGCTGCATCCCTGACGGAAAGGGATTCCAACCCATGGCCACTGGCGAATCCATCGGCCCAAAAGGCCGCTAACCCCAGCACACGGGGCGTAACAGTGTGCACTGGCCTATGAAAGTGATAAGAAAAGAATGTATGCATGCATGACACTCTTCAAGAAATGAAGGCAGTAACGGGGGAAGGTTTTACTAAAATAAAAACACATTTTAGATATGAAAACCCCCGTCTACTGACGTTTACGAAAAGAAAAAGTAACGTAAGAATGCACAACATTCTTTAAGAAATGGAGGCACTGACGGGAGAAACGTTATAAGAAAAGAAAACCAGTTTTAAAGAAGACAAAACCTCGTCAGTGATGTTTCCAAATGAAAGCATGTATGCATGTACGTATAGTATGTATGGAATGATAAATGCATGATTGAAAACCTATGTTTTTATATTTTAACGGTATGAAGTAATGCTTACTGAGTATTCGACTCATTTTAGTTTTTATGTGTGCCCCTCCCCCCACAGGAACTGAATGAGCAGTACGCTCAGGAGGGACACGGCCAAAGGAGAAGGGCACGGAAGTCTAGGCATGATGGTTTTAAATGTAAGAAGGTCTTTTTATTTTAAAGATTTTATTTCCCATTCCAAAACTCTTTTATTATAGAAGCACTTTTTATTTTATAAAGTAGAGTCTGGCACCCTTGGAAGGATAGTGAAAGGTGTTTTAAATCGGACGGTAATTCCCATCGTATTTTCTAAAATATTTTGTAAAAATACCCACCACGAGGACGGGCGTTACACATACATTGAAAGCTCCAGGTTCAGATGGAATGGCGCCACTTTTTTATCAAAAGTTTTGGCCTAAGGTGGGTGGATAAGTTACTGTAGCTATTCAAAAAGCTTTGAATACTGGTGAGTTTCCCACTTCCTTGAATCATACTTACATCAAATTGATTCCTAAGAAGAAATCCCCTACTATGGTAGTTGAATTTCGGCCTATGAGTCTATGCAATGTTGTGTATAGATTGAAGAGTACTTTTGTACTTGGTCGTTTGATTATAGATAATGTGCTTATTGCTTATGAACTAATTCATTATTTCAGTACAAAAGGGTAGGTAAAAAAGGCTTTATGTCCCTTAAGTCAGACATGAATAAAGCATATGATCGTGTTGAGTGGCATTTCTTAGAAGCTATTATGATGACCATGGGATTGAGAGACTGTTTGTGGCTATGATCATGAAATGTATTTCCACTATTACTTATTTTGTGTTGATCAATGGTGATCCTAAAGGTCCAATTATTCCATCTAGGGGTTCGAGACAAGGGGATCCACTTTCCCTTTATCTCTTTCTATTGTGTACTGAATGTTTGATTTCTTTGTTGAACAAGGCTGGGGCTAAGAATAGACTTTTTGGTGTCAAGTTTTGTTGCGGTGCTCCTCGGGTTAGCAACTTATTGTTTGCTGATGATAGCATGATTTTCTATCGAGCAAATGTGGAGGAGAATAGGTATGTGCAAGGGCTGCTGGATGTTTATGAGAAAGTCTTTGGACAGAAGATTAATAGGGAGTAAACCTCTATGGTCTTTAGTAATAATGTCCCTGATGGTGTGCATGAAGAGACTATGAGCGCGTGGGGTACAAGTTGTGAACAACAGTATGAAAAATATTTGGGTTTACCACCAGTTGTTGGAAGTTAAAAAAAACTAAGGCTTTTTCTGATATCAAACACAAACTCTGGCATAAGCTACAAAGTTGGAAGGAAAAATTACTTCCTCAAGGTGGGAAAGAGATTCTCATTAAAGTTGTAGCCTTATCTATTCCTACCTATTCCATGAGCTGTTTTCTATTATCTGCTACACTATATTTAGATTTGGAATCCTTGATGGCTAGATTTTGGTGGGGTCAGAAAAAGAAGGAAAGGAAGATTCATTGGGTTAGCTGGGAGAAAATGTGTGAGCCTAAAGCTAAAGGTGGTCTGGGTTTGAAATATTTGAGATCTTTCAATCTAGCATTACTTGCTAAACAAGGTTGGAGAATACTTAATGCTTTTTTTTTTGGTGAAGAGCCGGTAGCCACACGTCTAGTGGCCCCATCCCAAATTTATTGAGATGCCATCACTTATGACGGAAGAATACCGTGGTTATAAGCGAAGCATCTAGGAGATTACAAATAAAGAATTCAAAACCCTCCCAAATACAAAACCAACAAAATAAAAACTAGATAATAAAGATAAGCCAAAACTAAACAAGCCTATAAACAGGCCTAGATAAGAAAAAAAACCAAAAACCAAAAAACAATAAAATTTAAACTCTAAACTAAGGCAAACCCAATTTATCTATATGAATAATGCCTTTTAAACACCTCGGAAATTGATTAATATCATTATATATGACATTCTTTAGAAGCTCACCTTGTTTAGCCAAGTAATCAGCCGCTTGATTTCCTTCCCGAAATTGATGCACTACCCAACAGTTCATGCCTTGAAGCTCGGAGACAAGTTCTTCCCAAGAATCCCACAAATACCAGAGAGTACATTTTCCGTTCCAAAACCAGTCCACTACAATTTTAGAATCACTCTCATTAATCACATTATAGCAAGATAAATTTTTACATAAATGGATACCTTCCAAAATTGCCTTCAATTCTGCACCATTGTTAATGTCAATTCCGAAGTAATGATTGAGCTGCAGTATTGCATATTTTATACATTTAAAACTAATTTATTTTTAATTGTTTTATTATTTTATCATTGATTTTAGATGAAAAAACTGGTTAAAAGATATAAATCCAAGTTGTGATTTAAATTGATTAAAAGCATAATTTATGCTTGATTTTATAACTTGTGATTTAATTAGGCAATATTTATTCACTTGCACAACACACTTTTAATATTTTATTTTTCATCTCTTGTCTAATTTTTTTTAATTATTTATTTATGTTATTTTTATTTTATAGCCCCCTCCTAAACGACATGTAGTTTTGTCCATCGACCAGGTCATCTTCATCCTTAACACCTCCACCATCCACAGCGCACGATCAGCAGTGCCATCTTCTGAAGCCACCATCCATCTCAAACCATGGTGTGTACGACTGTCCTCCATTCCCAATTGCATCATGTTCTTCCCTGCAACAACCGTACCCAGCAACTGAAAGTCTAAGGAGGGAGTGCTTTGTTTTTCATCACCGAAATAGAGAAACCTTTCCTCCGTTGCCGGCCAGTCAACCACCCAGTTCTTGGTCATCCCGCAGCACCACCACGCGCGTCTCTTCCTCACGATTTCTGTCCCTACTTCTTAGCCCGCTCTCTCTATCTCACTCCCATTACACAATAAGGCTGCACATGAAGACGCAACAACTGGAAGACGAAAAAAAAGAAATGAAGAGAAACAAGTTGATGGAAGGACGCATGCGAAGACTTGAAGGGCACTGCAGCAGAAAGAAAAGAAAAGAAAAGAAAAGAAGAAAAGCGTCAGACAACAACGATGAACACACAGATGCACATCGAAAAGAAAACAAAAAGGAAGAATAAATGAACTGGAAAGAGGTCGAAAGTTTTTCTTCTGCATGTGGGAACAAGACAGACGCATATGGGCTAGCGACAAATGGAATATCTTTATGAGTGGGGATGATGTCATGGACATGGGATACCAAACAGTATCGGTTATCAGTATTTTTGATGCCTATATAAAGGCTTGTAAATTGAAGAAGAAACAAGTGAGGAGTTAGAGTCAGAATAGAGTAGATTTTAGTGTTAAGTGGGAGTGAAGATAGAATTTAGGAGTCCTCAGTAGAGAATAAAACAGTCAGTTTTTTTTAGTTAGTTTATAGCTCAGTAAACTTTATTTTCGTAAGTCTTGAGTCAAGTTTAGTGAGTGAATTTTCAATTCTCTTTGGGGAATGTTTTGAGTTTATTTTATTTCAGCTGAGAGTTCAATTAAATTGGAAATTCAGATTTTTGGGTTGGAGAATGCAGTCTCCATTTCCAAATATCAAGTTTATTCCTTACCATTCCTGTTCTTATTTAATTTCAAATTTATGTCATTTAATTTTCTTACCCTTTTAATTTCCTGCGATTTAAATTCCTCACATTTAATTTCCTGCAATTTAAATTACTGTCATTTAATTTTCCTGCCCTTTAATTTCTGCAATTTACTTTTATGTCATTTAATTTTCTTGTTCTTTTAAATTTCAGTTATTTAATTTCCAGCAATTTTAATTTACTGTTTTGAATTTTAATTTCTTACTTTTCATCACCCACTCAAAACCAACAAACATGAATCTAGACCATGACTAGTAAATTTCCATTTCCATTGTACTCTTGTATTCATTGTACATATCATCATTTTAATTTTAATTTTCTCATTGTAAATATTTTCACCATTTTTTATGAGTTTGATTTTTAAGCACTTTCCTTGAGGAGACGATTTAGAAATTTATTCCTATTTATTACGTGACACTCTCCTGCACTTGGGATAGCCTTTGTGCTACTCATTTTTGAGTGAGTCAAGTAACTCGAAAATGCCCCCTTTATTTTTCCATATTCATCATGCACAAGACCCCCACCTCCTGATGTTCCTAGATTATTCCGACAACTCCCATCGCAGTTGAGTTTCATCCATCCTCTTGGCAGCTTCGACCACACCACAAGCTTGCATTTGTTGGTAACAAGTTCTGGCTTATCTAATTGAAGAGCCTCCAAGATGTGCCTGTCTTGAGTAGATAGCGGCTTGTAACATTTAACCTGTCCTGCCATAATTCTCACCCACATCCGAATATATCTCCACACTTGATTTTCATTTGCTGGTTCACCCTCCATTCTTGCTTTGCATCTATGATTCCATAGACACCAAGTGATGATGCATGGCATTAAACCCGTGGGATTCCCAGTAATAGATGCCTTTCTAGCTGAACACATCCATGCCGAAAATCTAGCTTTCCAAGAAAGAAAACCCATACACAACACATTCAACAAAACACTAGCATGTTCGCATACTTTATAAGCAACCCGACCTGTGGCTAAAACCTGATCAATTGACTCTGTTTCTCTGCCTACAACAATTCACAAGCCGAGGCTAAAGAAATTCCTTTCTTCTACACCCTATCATCCACCGCCAAGCTGTTGAACTAAGCATTCCAATTGCAGATAGAAATATTGTTTGGTAAAATTGCATGCCACGACAGTAGCTGCCTTTCTTTTTTTGTGATACCTCCCATGCAATGGCTGTGGTAAATTTCCCATCCGAAGTTGGCTTCCAAACACAGATATCTATCCCTTCCTGTCCATGAATTTAAGCTTGTAAAATTTCGTTCATGACTTCTTCTCCCACTAGGTCTTCCAAGAGCTCAGTATTCCACTCCCGATTCACCCAACATTCTCTAACACATAATTTTTTATTAGAGATGTCTGTGAATCTAGTCGAAAGTGGTCCCAAAGCAGACCATCTATCAAACCAAAAGAAAGAATTTCCAACCCTCAACAAAATCTGCACATTTTTCATAACTTCTGGTATATTAGCAACTATTGGCCTCCAAAACTGCGAATTACTCACCTTTTGACAAATAGACAAAAGATATCCATCCTTTAAATATTTAGATATGAAAAACTTAGCCCACACATTTTCAGACGTGAGGATCCGATAAGTAAATTTCATATGCAATGATTTTTGAACTTCTCTAAAATCCTTTACCCCCAAACCTCCTTCTTTAGTAGGCATACAAACTTTCGACTAGGCTATCTAATGTGTCTTTCGTTTACCATCCACTTCCCCCCATAAGAAATTCGCCAATATAGAATTAATTTGGGCTATAGTCACCTAAGGAACATTAATCATAGATAGTATATGAAGAGGCATACTAGACAAAACATGTCTTAAAAGAATTAGCCGACCTCCCTGTGATAACGTTTTAAAATTTCATCCAACAACTTTTTTCCTTATTTTTTCAACCAATGGCTCAATAATACGAGAGTCAATCTTCTTGAAATTAGAGGCACACCCAAATATGTCACTAGGAATTTTCCTTCCTTAAAACTTGTAAGTCTTAACAGACCCCTCTTCCGAATTGGTGTGATAAATTTTGAAGGGAATAAAGCCAATTTCTCTCTACTGATTTTTTGACCTGACCATCTTTCATACAAAGAGAGAGTATCCACCTGATTTTTAAAGGATCTTTTCCTTCCTGTAGCAAAAATTAATAGATCATCAGCATATAATAAGTGAGAAATCAATGGAGCTCCTAGCAGGTGAGAAAATTTATCAATCTGGTGACCTTCAAAAATTTTCTGAGTAGTCTCGTCAAAACTTTCTCCATAATAATAAATAAATAAGGTGATTAAGGATCACCTTGACGATGACCCCAAGAAGATTTAAAGAACTCCTTGAAAGTCCCATTCATCATCATCGAGTACCATGGAGACTTTACACATTCACCTATCAATTTACAAAAATTTGTCCGACAAACCAAAAGGATATAGAACCTCCATAAGAAAACCCCAATCAACTCTATCATACACTTTAGCATATCAATTTTCAACATCACATTGGCCCATAATTTTATTTTTATTTTATTTTTTATCTAGGGAGTGAACCATTTCTTGCGCAAGTGTTATATTCTCAAAAATACTTACACCCGGAAAAAACGTACCTTGTTCATTAGAGACCAACCTATGAATCACCCGAGTCAAATGACTTACAATGATTTTAGAAAAAATCTTACAAGCCACTGAACATAGGCTATGATTGAGCTGCATTATTGCATATTTTATACACTTAAGACCAATATATTTTTAATTGTTTTATTATTTTATCATTGGTTTTAGATGAAAAAAATTGTTAAAAGGCATAAATTCAAGTTGTGAATTAAATTGATTAAATAGCGTAATTTATGCTTGAGTTTATAACTTGTGATTTAATTGAGCAATAATTTCTCACATGCACAACAAACTTTTAATATTTTAGTCTAGTTTTATTTTATCTTTATTTATTTATTTTCTTCTTCTAGTTTTATTTATTTTTATTTTTTTATTATTTTGCCTGTTTTATTTTATTTTTTATTTCTTTGATTATATATTACTTATTGTTTATTTTGTTTATTTTTATTTTTATTTATTTATTTTATTTATTTTTTATTACATGTCCTAAACGACATGTCGTTTTGACACGAACGACATGTCGTTCGGTTCGTCGTCTACCTCTCGAACTGCAGCTCGTGCTACAGTGCCGTCGTGCACAGCAGCTCCTCCGCCGGCCACCAGCAACACCAGACGACGCCGGCGATCAGTTCTCCACCACCATGCATGGCCGAATACACGTCCAACTCCACGAAGCACCACCGCATGCACCGGCGACACCAACCTCCATTTCTGAAACACGGACAGACTCGCTGCACTCTTCCACGCCACCCTGCATCTCCGATGACCGCCAGAAAATGCCGGAGACCAAGGCTCCACCACGACCGAAGCCCCCATGCATACCGAAACCTTCTCCTGTGCACACTGCCGAGAACGACCGAAGGCACCTCGGCTGCTCTCTCTACGTCTCGGTTGCAGTTTTCTCTCTCTCCCAGTAAACGTTGCTTCCCACTGCCTCATAGCAATTCACTTGGAGCAGTTCACTTGGAGCAGTTCGAACTTCACGCACAGCAGGACCCACGAGCAACGCACGGACTCAAGCAGTCTGGAGCGAAATAAAGAAGACAAAACGAAGAAGAAGAGAAGAGGAAAAAATAAATAAATAAGAGAAAAGAAAAGAACAGGAAGAAGAACACTGCACAAGAACGACGCACGAAAGAAAAAAAAATAGAAAGAGAAAAGAAAGAGAGAAGGAAAGGAACGAGGGAATGAAAAGAAAAAAAATAATATGCATGCACATGGGTGGCTGGACACCGAATGAAAAGCAAACAAAAATAAAATATATTCTGTTAGTCTGGACGCACGGCAAAAGTAATGTGGTAGGAGACAATATGAAAACTGTAAAGCTGGCATCACGGACGAACAAGCACAGCTTGAATGCAGTGGCTTTTGATGCCTATATAAGGCTTGTAAGCAGACGAAGAAAGTGGGGCAGATGTTAGACGCCCAGTAGAGTCGTGGTCAATGTTAGACACCTAGTAGACTTAGGATTAGTCTGTAATTTTTTTAGTTTTTGAAGAAAGCGCAGATGAAGTGAGGGAGTTCGGTGATGCAATTGCGAGCCTAATGGACCAACTGTTGTTACCGAGCTGTCCTCCTTCATCTGTAGTCTCCACTTTTAATTTTATTTTTTTCATTTTAATTTATGATGATTTATTTTCTTGCACTTTAAATTTCTGCACTTTAAATTATTGTCATTTATTTTTCTGCACTTTAAATTTCTGCACTTTAAATTTATGTCATTTATTTTTCTGCAATTTTATTTCCTACAATTTATTTTTATGTCATTTAATTTTCTTGCTCATTTAAATTTCAGTCATTTAATTTTCAGTAATTTAAATTCACTGTCTTGCATTTTAATTTCTTTACTTTTCATCACTGCTTCTCAACACTCAAAGCCAACCAAAAATGAATCTGGTTCACGACCAGTAAATTTTCTTTTTCATTGCACTCTTTCATCCATTGTACATATCATCATTTTTTATTTTTATTTTCTCATTGTAAAAAATTTCACCATTTTACACAAGTTTATTTTTAACACTTTCCCTGTGGAGACGATCTAGGAATTTATTCCTAATTACTACGCGACACGCTCCTGCACTTGGGATAGCCTTTTGGCTGCTCATTTTCGAACGAGTCAGGCTAATAGGCTGGAATTTATTAAAACTAGCTGGATCAAGCACTTTAGGAATTAAAACTATAAAGGAAGAGGAGTAGAACTTGAGAAGGACCTTACCTCTGAAAAAAAATCTCTAGCTACCTCAACAACATCATCTTTAATAACCTCCCAACAAGTTATGTAAAATTCCGAACCAAACCTGTTAGGCCCTGGGCTACTTTGTTTAGGAATAGAAAAAATAACTTCTTTGACTTCTAGTTCGGTCGGTTCAAAACCAAGCATATGATTCTCATCATTAGTAATTGCCTTACTAATAATTTTCTGATAATTGACATTGGTCCACATCAGCCTGTGTTGAGAGCATTTCTTGAAAAAACTGCGTAGCACCAATATGAACATCTTCCACAGTTTCCAAAGTTCTCCCATCCGAAAGGTTCATCTTCCCAATATAACTCTTCTTGCACCTTTGATTTATCACCAAATGAAATAATTTTGCATTTTAATTGCCTTCCATCATCCATTTTTTCTTTGCAATTTGACCCAACCGGGTGGCCTCCCTTTTTTCCCAGAAATCAATCTCCACTTTAGTCACCAAATAATCTGCTTCCACTTCTTTAGAAAATCCCAGCTACAATTGGTTCTCTAAAAATTCCATTCTCTCTTCAAGTGCTTTCAACTTTGTATCTACACAACCAAAAATGTTTTTATTCCAACCTCTCAAGGCTAGCTTAGTTCTCTTAAGTCTGAGCACAAGTTTCTGAAGCCTAGTTTCTGCATCTTGCCGATGCGACGCCTCCTTAACACAACTCATAAAATTGTTGTGAGAGCACCACATATTTTGAAAGCAAAAAGGCACCGGACCATAGTTCAAAAAAGGTTTATCCAAATTAACCACAACAGGACAATGATCCGATGATTTTCCATTCAGATATGTTGAATGCGCCAACACAAACTAAGAAGAAAATACATTATTAATGACCACTCTATCCAATTTTGCCCAACTTCTAGACACCCCCTCATGACCATTGCACCACGACATGGAAGGTCCACTACTGTGAAGATCAACCAATACATAATTATCCAAACAATCATTGAATTCTAACATAGAAATCAATCATCTGGCTGACCACCAATTCTTTCCAGGTCCCTACGAATGGTATTAAAATCACCCAACAAATCCATGGATACTCATTTGTTTGTCTAGTCTCTAACTCACACCATAAATATCTTCTTGGCATATACAAACACTTGGCATAAACAAACATAACAAGCACTCTTTTATTCTCCAGAAATAACCAACCCGAAATAGCTTGAGAAGTGGAAAATAAAACCTAAAAACCATTTGGATCCTTCCAAAAAACCCAGAGCTTTTTGCCAACAGCTTTATTAGAACTAAAATAATTGAAATTCAAAAAACTTCCAAGTGTTACATACGATTTTTAGTAGCAAAAGGTTCAGCAGTAGCACATAGAATAATATTCTTCTTAACAAGCAAAGCTCTCAATAATTTCTTCGAACTACCCAATCCTATAACATTCCAATAAAAAATGTTGTCTATCATAAATTCAATTTCTGAGACTGGGTGTGAACCCGTTCAGACTTCCTTACAATTTTATCTGTACCACCTTTAACTCTTCTAACATTCGAACAAGGATCCCCTTCAGAATCATATGTCTTTTCTTTTCCTTTCATACCAGTGATCTCACCCTCTTCCTGATCTGAGTAGAAATCTAGAGCTGCCTCTCCTTTGTGACTGCCGACCAGATTCTCACTTAGAGAAACTTCTGAATTGGTTAGTTTACAAGCTATAACTGGAGATTTTTCTACTTGTGTATTCAAAGAATCTGGAACCACCTTATTTTCTTAATCACACCAAACTTCCTCACAATCTTCATCCTCACTTTCCTCTTCAATATCAACATCATTCCGTGCATCCAAGATAGGCCGTTCAACCACACTCTCATCAACTTTTTTTTATTTTGACCATTTGTGTTATGTTCAATCAAAATAGTTACTCCCACAATATTTCCGTCTACCTAACCCTTGGCCAGAATAATTTCTTCAATAACTGGCAAATTTTCCTTCAGCGTGACTTTAAGAATATCTTCCACTGCCTCCTCTTTTGACCCCAACGTCTCCCCCTTGTTTTGATTATTTTTGGTTGCCATATTCTTTCATCCTTCGGCATCCCATCTTCCTTCCTCCTCTCCCTAACCCTACAAACTACTACTGTGTGTCCTTGTCTGAAACATTTCATGAAATAGAAACTTCTCATATTTGGCCTCTTGCCAAAAACATTTTGCTGGTGAGACTACAACCGAAAATCCTTTTACTGGTTCCATCTTCAAGTCCACTTCCAAACAGATTCTTGCACTCGTAACCCTTGTTCAGTTCAAAGTCGCATTGTCCATTCCCAGATAAAGTCCAAAACACATAGAAAATATTTGCAAGCAATCTTGTCGATACATATGCATTGGTAAACCAGATAAAAAAATCCATTGAGGAGCTAATGGAGATTCTTTGTGCAAATCGAAATCTTTTGTCCACTTGAACAACCGAAAAGCATTCCCTTCCATAGTTCTTCCTTCACATGCCCATCATGCATGAAGTCACGTTCATTCTTCATTTGGATTAATACATAATAATCATCCATAAAACTGATTGTTGGAATCTCTATCAAACCCCATTTCTTCACCACATTCAATCTAATAATATCAATGGAGGGCCGAACACACATAAACTTCATAACAAAAGCAAATTTGAAATCTTCTACCGCTTTCATCATCTTAGGTTCTGAAAAAATAAAGCCCAATTCACTATTTATTTCCACTAGAAAATGCATGGGCATCTTAAAATTTGAATTGTTCACCTGCTTGGAAACCGCTTGTGCATACGAAGGAGCCATTGAAACACCAATTCTAGCATTCCCTGTCGATGGTAGAGCCATCAGAGGGGCAGAGGGTGCCGTGGAGGCTAACCCTTGGCATGGATTGTGAGTCAAAAAGCCAAGAATAGTAATTCCAAGAATTATGGAACTGCCAAAATAGACAAAAAATCAAACACTCAAAATCACCAAAATACCCTTAATCTTACTCAACTGTGACAAATATGGAGAATCCTTAATGCTGAAAAATCTATAAGGCTCGATATTTTCCTAAGGATAACTTCTTTGACTTTAAATTGGGAGGTAACCCTTCCTATACATGGAGAGGAATTTGGGAAGCAAAATCTTGGTTGTTCAAAGGTTGTAGATGGAGAATTGGTAATGGGAAAACTGCTAGGATTTGGAAAGAGCCTTGGATTCCAGGTTTCAGTAATGCTTCTTTGGCTATTCCTGATGGAGTTACAATAAATGTGGAGGGAACAGTGGATACTTTACTGGACAGTAATAGTAATTGGTGGAATGTAGCAAGAGTAAGAGCTTTATTCAATCCAAATGCTGCTTATGAGATTCTGAAAATAATAATCTACCAAGGTACTTAGCCAAATAAGTGGACTTGGACTCAAGAAAAAATGGCCTATTCAATGTGAGAAGTGCTTATAGGTTGATAAGGCAGGGATCACAAAAAACTTTGGGTGAATGCTTGAGTGCCAGTTCACAACAAGCTTTGTGGAAGGCTATTTGGCAGATGCAAGTTCCAAACAAGATTAAGGTCTTTGCATGGAGAGCTTGAAAGGATGGTTTACCAACACAAAACAATATGAAAAGAAAGAAGATTATAAGTGAGGAGGTGTGCTGCTTCTATAATGTTGGATGTGAATATTTGATTCATGTTTTGCTCAGTTGTCCATCCATTAAAGATCAGTGGGGTATATTATTGCCTGTTATGCAAGATGTGGAAACAAATAACTCATTTTTGGAGATTGCTTTGGAAGTGAAAGCCTTAGGTAAAATAGAGGCTTCAACTAGTTTTTTTTTAATAGCTTGGGGGCTATGGTATAGGAGGAACAAGATGTAACACCCCGCCTAAATAGGCCCTTAGGCCTTGACCTTAGTAGGCTTAATCCTAGTTAATTAGAAGTTGAGCTATTCTAGAATAAGAACATTTTGGATATTTGATTTGGCAAAAAAAAGACGTATACTTTGGGTTTAGAAGAATTATTAGGAGATTCTAGTGCAATATTGATTTTTGAGGAAAATGAAATTCTTGAAAGTTAATCGGAGAATTTTTAGTGATTTATTAATTTTGAGGACAAGAAGCCAAGAGGCCCATAAGGGAATGACACATGGCACATTAGATGTTGCCACAACAATGGGCTAAGCAATTTGGATAAAATTCTTGATGGACTTAGGAAGGCCCAAGAGATTGGTTTATTAAGGGCCCAAGCTTTTTGGGTTTAAAGGCTTAGAGAGACACTAAGGCATTAGGCCCAACTTGATGGACCCTAGGCCTAACTTGATGGACATAAGACTTTAGGCCTCTAATGCACTAAGGATGTGATGGGCAAAGGTTAAGATGTTAAGAAGATCATAGGCTCAAATTGGGAGATATAAAGTTTGAAACCTTTCTTGAAAGACTCTAGAAAATAGGCTCAATGAAAATGACAAGGTTATTGGGCCTAACTTAGTAAGAGTGGAGATATTAGGCTCTTAATTATAGGTTAATTACTTACATTAAGGTTGATAGTGGGATTAGCGTTGATCATGGTACTTAGTGTTAATGAGTTAAGGATTAGAAAGGCAAGCCTATTAGTCATTTTGGTGAGGCTTTTTAGGATTTTAGAACATTCATGGTCCAAGCCCAAGAAAACTTTGAACCAAGCCTTAAGGAATTCAAGACTAGTTATGATCCAACTATAAGGAAGGCATAAGGCCTTTGGGCCAAACTTGGTATAGAATGGACCCATGGCCCAAGTAGGCCAAGTCAAATCTTTTCAAGCCCAAATTAGTGGATCTTGAGGTTTCTTTTTATCCCTACAAATCTGCAAAATGAGGCTCTCTCATTCAAAATCCAAGAGCCCCTAAACCATGAGCCCATACATTTGGCCCTTTTAAGCCCATATGACCCAAAACCATGTTTGGGCTCATTTCACCATTCAAGACCAAAATTACAATACACCATACCATTGGTTTCCTTAAGCCCAAATCACACTCAAAGTACCCAAATTAAGTTTTGAAAATTGGCTAAGGTCATTAACCATCATACTTGATGTTAGTGCACTTTAAGCCATGCTTTGAAGCTTAATCTTGCTTAATCTGTTCTTAAATTTTTTTAATTCAAATTTTCTTGAATTAATACTCCATTATACCTTGATTAAGACCCTATTAATGGCCTAGCTAAACCATCCCACATGTCATTATGAAAAATGGCATAACAAGTCCAAACCATGCTTCAATTGGTTTTGTGCATTGCCCTTTGTAAAGCTTGAACTGTTTTACCCTTGGGCCCAACATTTTTGTGGTTTTTCCTCAAGGTTAATATAGTCCTTAAAAACCTCATAAGACCCTCCCAAATTCAGTTTGAGCCTTGGACGAAATTGGTTGCATCAACCAACTCAAAGAACCAAACCGGGTGCACCTTGCTTTAGTTTGTGTTGTAACCGATTGAGTCAAGTTTGAACCAGCCTCCTGCCATGGTTTGCACCAACACCCCATGCCAACTGCTTCTAAACCCAATAAAAAAGAATTCCCATGACCATCATGAAGGATTTTGACTCATTTTTGTTGCCCAAAAACATCCAAAACCGAACTGATTTTCTGCCACCACAAAACCACCTCCATCCACCTGTTTTCAAGGGTTGTTTGATGGTTTTTCTGCCACCCAAATGATGCCCCACGACCAGACCTGACTTCTAGGATCAATGTAGCAACTGTGGAGAGGAAATCATGGTGGTTTTAGGCCACTATTCCCCCTGCACAAGCTGACCTAAGCTCATGCAATCAAATCTGGAAATTTTCCCGATTTGAGCACCTCCCACTTCAACTAATCACCAAGCATGCAAACCAACGCCCCTCACCCCTTGGCCTGCTAAATACTTCCCTCCCCTTCTTATTTCACTTACACAACATATCCAAGCATCCTCTTGAGCCTTGAGAGCATTTCCCCCTCTTAGAGATCAAAAGAGTGCAAACCAAGTGAGTTTTGGTGATTTCTTGAGTGTTCTTGTGTAAGGCAGTCTAGAGTGCTTGGAAGGCCACGAAATTTGTAAGTTTTCTTCATTTTTATCTTAGATAGCATTTCAATCTTTTTTTCCAAGTGTTGGTACGAAATTTGGTTGAGTTTTGAGAAGGTTATGATGCTTAATGCAAAACCTGGTCAATTAAGGAAGGTTTGAATGATTGAATGTTTTAAATGGAAATTTAGCCATGGCATGTCCTAAGCATGATTTTATATGATCTATAATTATCCTAACATGATTATGGAAGGTTAAATTTGTGGTTAGAAGCATGCCATGATAGGTTTTAAATATATCTTGTTTTGATCTTCAAGCATGGATCGATTTTAAGCATATTGGTAATTAAGGATTTTTTAGCTTTGATTAAGTGTTGGGATGAACTTTATTACTCAAGGATTAGGCTTAATAATGTTCCTAAAGATTTTAGTGATCATTAGTGGTTAAATAAAATCTCGTATGCATGCATTCATAGGGATCATTAGTTGAAAATATGCATAGGCATCGACTAGGATGCATGCCACGGGTTGGGACTAATTGGACAAGTTCCACTTTGAATTTGGAAAATCCAAGGGCATAGATGGTTTTAGAATGCCAAAAATATATAGTCCATGACATTTGGTTAAATTTGATATTCGTTTGCAATTAGTGAAAATCTAAGGCTTAAATGGCAATTTTTGAAAGACTAGGGATATTCTTGTAAATACCTAATTTTTGAAGCCTTTAATTTTGAACCTATCCATAAGAGTATTAACCCTAACTTAGTATACACATGATTTACGTAGCTATGACGCTAATTTCAGATTTTTCCAGAAGTTTGTAAGTTGGCCTCTAACTTACACCTTGATAAATTATTTATAAATTATTGATAAATGCTCATTTCATACTTCAATTGTCATTTTTAGCATAAATTATCATGTTATATGATACATTGAGTGCATACCTACATGACATGTGAAATTTTTAGCATTTTTGCTCATTACATTTAAAAATGTCATTTTTGCATGAAATTTACTACATATGCACATGTCATGAGAAACATTTTCCAAAGCATAGCATGAAAATCATTTTATCACGACCCCAAAGGCCAGGATGAGGAATTATCCTGTTTGAACTCCTCTGTCCACTCTGGAGTGTTTAATAATGGAGTGGTAACCCCTGAGTTGACGAAGAACAGTCCACAGGCTTCGAATGGATTCTTTTTAAAGAATGCCGGAGCGAAGTCAACATGTTATGACACCTAACGCTGGTGGGTGTACATGTTATGAATTTTATGATATTATGTTATATTTACCAATGCATTGAGAACGAGTCTATAGACAACGTAGTTTCGACGTGAGTTGTACTATGGTCACCGGCAGGTACTCACAGTGCATATGGGGAACTGTGACGTTACCACAAGTTATATTATTAATTAAGATAATAATGCAAGTCTATTATGATGGAAATTTATGATGAAACTTTTATGAAGAAGTTATGTTTTCTAAAAACAATGATGACGAAATTATTTACTGAGTAAAAACCCATGTCTCCATATTTTTTTAAAAGATGTTAAGGAATCTGGATGGGAGACATGCATACTAATTTTCTATATCTCATGCATTGCATATTTATCATTTTTCATGATTGATTTATCTTTGTGCTAGTTAGCTGTTTAACTTACTGAGATTTTGAGTAAATCTCACCCTTTTATGGGACCACTATCATTCCACTCGGAATGATAGAAGTTGTGTCAGGAATCGACCAGGATGGGATTGATGGAGCACTAGATCCGCATGTTTGAGGAGGAGCCAGATTTTGCGAGGAAGCTAGATTTAATGCTGATGCTTATAGCCCGAGTCCTTCATGCTATAGACCGCATGAAGAGAATAATATGACTTTGTACATAAGTCTATGCTACATTGGTATTTTGAACATGATGATTTTCTAATGAAGTTGGGATGTTTTTAGTTATTCTGGCATATCTTACATTTTAACCTTTTATTTTCACTGCGATTATTGTATACTGCTAGTTGCATACTAAGATGCATTGCATATTAACTGTCATGAACGGGGGTATGTAATCTTGCGTTACATGTCTTGACGCTCTAAGTCTCCATTCCATCCCAAACAGAGATTGGGGGTGTCACACAAGAAGATGCATGAAGAAGTGACACTTGAGCTGAGGCAGGTTGTGGAGCATGCTGTTTCTCTTCATAGGATGTACACAGATGCAAGACAGAAGTCTAGTATATAGATTAAGAAGTTCTATGGGTGGAAACCACCTCCTATTGGTTTTCTGAAGTTAAATGTGGATGGGGCTATGTTTACAGATCAACACAAAACTAGGATTGGAGCTATACTCAAAGATGTTAATGGTAAAACTGTTATGGTTGCTAGCAAAGCTGAAGTTTAGGTTGCGGCTCCTAAGGATATAAAGGTTCTTGCTGTGTTTCATGGCTTGCAGCTATGTGCTCCTATGGGTATTAAAAAGTTGATCATAGAGAGTGATTGTCTATTGATGGTAAGAGAGATTCAAGCTTCAACAGAGTCTTATTCAATACTGGGGATGTTATTGCAAGAAACAAAGAATTTATTGGCTGCTTTTGATGAATATCAGATTCAACATGTGAGTAGGTTGGGAAATGAGGCTGCTTATGGTCTAGCCCAACATGCTTGGTCTGTTGAGTCTATTGAGATGTGGTGTGATAGTTTTCTAGACTTTATCTCTCAAGTAATTTGGCTTGATAGTTGTCTGTAATGTTTATCATTTAATATTATGTTTCTTCTTACAAGAAAAAGATGTTTTGTTGAAAATTGAATAAAATATTAATATCATATTATTTTTTTTAGATTTGAAAATGTTGAATTGTTTATTATATTTTTGTATGGGAGTTTGGAAATGTTGTAATGATTATATAAGATGAGATGAGATGGTTTAGTTTTGTGTAACCAAAAGAGCCCTCACTCTCTCATTTCTCTTTCATTTTCTAATTTGCTACCGAGAGTTTTTCTCTCATGAGACTTCTGCTTCATCTTCTTCTCACCCTCATAAGAGCTTAAGCCACACTACACAAAGATCAAGACCATCATATAATTAGAATTGAGAGAGAGTTGAAGCCTTCAGACAAGCATCACTTACCTTTCTTTGTAATTTTTCTTTTCTTCAAATTGAGCCACACATTCACACCCTCCATTCAACCTCTGCCATTTTTTTAGGCGCACACTAAAGTAAGCCGTTAAAACACTACACCATTTCCTTCCATTAACAGAGCTAGAGTGATAGTGAGACTTTAGTAGGAAAACCAAATCTTAGCCTCAAGATTTCCAACTTGGTAAGTTTCTCTCTATAATTTCAGTATGTGTTAAATATTTATGTTAGTGAGTTGATGGAAGACTTTTCTTGAAGAGAATAGTAGATTTGTGAAGTAAATGGTGGCTTGAGGTCTCAATTAGCATGTTTTTATTAAGTGATGAATAGTTGAGTTGAAGTATTTTTTAGATTGGAATTTTACGGCTTGAATGGCTGAGTATAATTTCTATTTGAGCTTGTAAATGGAGTATACTACTTGGTTGCATGATTTTTGCTTGAGATTCAAAGTATTGGAGCTTAGATTGCCATAAACGTTAATCATTGACGTTATTTACGTTCATAAATTCTTAATGATATCTCAATGTTTATAACATGATTATATTGTCATTTTTCGTGAAACATATGTTCATGTCATGAAGTATAAGTTAGCATAAAAATATTTTTTTTCATGATTCAAGTTAGGATGTTGGATTATCATAGTGAAACTCCTTTGTATACTCTAGAATGAGTAAAAATAGAGTGGAATGTGAGGATTGCACCAGCGCAATGGAACATAACACTTTCCAAGAGCAAGTGGGAGGCAAAGTCTTTACTTGGAAAGATGGAAGGCATCGTAGCGGTAGTCTGGAAAGTGCAACTAGTCCAACAGGGCTAGCAATACTATGTAGAAAGCTTAGCATACACATCTCAATGTTAGGCGTAACAAAGAACTTTGCACCTTGTACCGGGCGAGCAAGTACCCAGGCGAGAATGAGAAGTTGAAGAGGTTGGTAGTTCTGGAAAATGTGTTAATTGCACGAAAGCGAGAAAGGCTAGACAAAGGGTGAGATATGAGCCTAAGTCGAGCAATGGTAAAGGACAAGATCCATACGAACATAAGGGCTTTCCGGATTAACATGGAAATGCTTAGAAACTAACAGTGTTGTATGTAGAGGCCTATACTCCACCTAAAAGGTCACTTATGAAATAAGTTTGTTGAAGGAAAAATATGACTCTGCTGGCCATATCATATGAATCTAGAGGTATGGTCTAGCGCTACATGGGAGACCAACATTCAAGAGGTACTGCGGATTGGACTAAAGAAAGGCCGCATGAACGTGCATGCCTTGTTCCTTTAGGCTATCACTGTCATCCTGTAGAGGAACAATTGAGACTAAAGGGCTCCTATTCAAGGACATCAGTAATTAGAAGGACACCTGACAATCTCGTCCTATAAAATTGCCTAAGGTAAAAGTCAAAATCTCACTTTTGAGATAGTAAGTGTTTGAGTCTCTTTAGAGTCAGAGTCTTCAAAGAAAGCAGGTGGCTTTAAAGGGTGCAGTAAGAAGAGAAATGCCAATGCTACCATAGTATTTTAAATACTGTGAGGTAGGCTACCTTCAAAGATAGTGATTGAGCTGCATTATGGCATAATTTTGCATATCTAGAACCAATATATCTTTAATTGTTTCATGATTTTATTGGTTTTAGATGGAAAAATGGCTAAGAAGCATAAATCCAAGTTGTGAGTTAAATTGATTAATAGCATAGTTTATGCTTAATTTTATAACTTGTGATTTAATGGGGCAATATTTCTTCACATGCACAAAACACTTTTAATATTTTATTCTTCATTTTTTGTCTAGTTTTATTTTTATCTTTCATCATTTATTCTTTTCTTTGTCTAGTTTTATTTCTGATTCTTTAATTATTTATTCATTTTCTTTGTCTAAACTTCTTTTTTTGGTTCCCCATCCTCCACATCTAGCAACACCACTGTGCGCCACCACCTTTCCTCTGATGCATGGCGGCACCACCAATGATACTGCCCTCCACGATTGCTCCTCCACAACCTGTGAGCCATGCATGCACCATTGGACAACTACATGCCTCCGAACGATGCACAACCATTGCTCCCTTGATAGCACCACTCCTCCGTAAGCCCAGCATCTCCAGCGCACTGCACAAGCCATGCATGTGTCAAAACCCCATGTTTTGTGGCCCACGGCCTAGCTGCTAACCATGCCATGACAAGCCTAGATGGGCCCATGGCTGATGCCTTGAAACTGTTGCTAACAAGTCTTAACAGCCCCTCAACACTGTCATAGACATGTCTTGATAGAACCACAATAGTCCCACAAGCATGTCATGGCCCTTGCATGACATGCCCAGGGCAGCCCCACAGGCATACCATGGCCCCTGCCATGACATGCCCATGGCCCTAGCAAGCCTCGTAGGCATGCCATGGCCTCTACCATGGCATGCCCAGCAAGCCCAATACGTGTAGCAGCCTAGCACGCACACCCAGCATACATGCCCAGTGTGTAGCAACCCAACATGCATGCCCATCATGCACGTCTATCAAGCTGCGCAAGACTCCAATGCTAGACTCCAGCCCCCAAGTCCATGCCTGGGACATGCCAACCTATTGATAGCACCATGCCAGCAAGGCTAGTGGCATGCCTCAGTAGGAATGCCATCCAGCGTACGACTCCAGCTCGTGCCTTGTAGGCAAGGCTAGTGGCATGCCCACCGGCATACCATGCCTTGTAGCACCAATGCCCAGGCCACCTGCTTGGGCCATGCCTAGCCAGCGTATGGAACCATGCCATGCACACCCATTCCCAGCAGCCCATCAGCACGCTCAGTGGCAGCACCTACTGCCCATCAGCATGCCCAGCAGGACTAGCAGCCCATCAGCACGCCCAGCAGGCAGCCCTAGCGCCCAGGGCCCTTGCATGGGTCATGCCGGCCATGCACAGAGGGCAGCACCAGTAGGGAACCATGCCAGCCACACACACAGCATGATGCCTATGGCCTATGCCATGGGCTAGCCTAGGCCAACCAATGGCCAATGCCTGCCACAGGCCATCATGGGCCCATGCAAGTCATATTTTGTTTATTTATTTATTTTAATTATTAATTATATTTCAAGGAACCTATTGGGGGTTTCCACTTTGTAATCTCTATAAATAGGACTCTTAAACATTTAGTATACATCTTTTGGAAAATTTCCTAAGTGGATGGATTATTATTCTTGACATCATTTTTCGGTGCTTAGTATTTGGGCTACTTGTGTGAAATTCGTGAATCCCTAGTAGAGGATCATCACATTGAAATTCGTGAATATGTGTGATTCAATCTATCTTATTCCTTTTCAACTTTGTGAAATTCGTGAATTAAAGTTGATTTTTTTTTATCTTTGTGTTCATTCATAGTTCTTGAGTGTTCATGCTTTTTCCATCTTGTTCATCCATATTTTCTTGCATCCATTCCATCTCCCCAAACACACCGTATGGCCACCATAGTGCATTCCACACTTACCATATTCGGCTACAACTCTAGATCACCATTCTTCCATTTCCCTATTGCTCTAGCCGAAATTCCCTAAGCCTCCACCATGCCAATCCCATAATTTCCATATTTGCCACTTACATAAATTAGCCTTCTTCCACCTTCCATAACCCTAGCTGCCCCTCAAGAGTCCCACTTGGCAACCTCCTTAATTTTAGGAAAGTTGACTCATCCCAATCACATCCCTTGATTCTAGGAATCTCCATCTCATCTCCAACCCCTTAAATCCCTCAAATCCTTCAATCCATCTAGTCAACCAAGATCTTATTCCCATTGCCAAAACCGAATCACCCTTTCCATATTTGATCCTTCATTTTAAGGATCACAATAACCAAACCCCAAAGTCAGCCAACCCTAGCCACCAAACCCTAGCAATTCATCCTACACTTCAAACCTAATCTAACTCTTTCCAAATTCGTAATTCCCCTTAGCCACCATCCAAACCCTACCCTATCTTCACCATACCAACCCTAAACATCATCCAAGTGGTGCCAACATCAAGAGCAACCTTCAAGTTGTTTCACATTGGATCAAACACACCAAATCATCACTTAGATCACCTGGATTCATCTTCATCATCATTTCCATCAGTAAACACCAAACTTCCATTGACTTAAAGACTCATCATTGCCATCATTGATCAAAGACCAAGCAAGAGGTGTAAGGCAATCAGTCATCCCAAAGAGGATCAAGAAGAAAATAACATAGTGTTTAGGGACTAGACCGAGGTCCCTAACATTAATTGGTGCTTTCATTGAGAGGATTCTTACTTGGTGAATTTGAGAAGTTCTCACTTTTCTTCGTGGTAAACGACACGATAACTTGAACTTGGTGAATTTTTTGGGGAATTCCTCTTGGATTCCATTGTTATTTTGTATTGTGACCTTGCAAACGTAGTTTGGGGGTTAAGGCTGAGGAAGGAGTAGATAAGTGTAGGGGCGACTACCCTTGAAGGTGAAGGACCCGTGGTTGGACCTTTGAGCTTGTGCTAGAGGGGTTGCCCACCCACAAAGGTGGACAACTCAAGGTTGGACTTTTGAGGCTTGTTCCACCATCCAAGAGAGTCCAAGTTGCTGCCCAAGCTACTCCAAATAGAAAATTTCAGTTTGCAAGCACAAGTTTGCAAGTTATTCAAGCCAAGAGTTTGCAAGCATCATGCAAGGAGGCAATTGAGAGCCAGCAGGGCCACTAGAGGATCCATATGAGTGGCTCGGCAAGGTAGATCATTAATTTCATGCATATGAAGTTCCAAGACATGAGAGAGTATCATCGACTTGTTTTTACTTAGATGGAAAAGCAAGTAAGTGGTGGAAATGGATAAGGGACCAATGTGAGAAAGAAAGAAAGAAAGAAAGAGAATGGGATAGACGGCTTTTGAGAAAGAATTCCTTATGCAATTTGGACCATCCCCTACTATTAACCATCATGGCCAATGTTGTGGCTGAACTTTCACTCATAATAATGAACCAAAAATTCAGAGTAGTTTTACATGCATGTATAGAGGTGTTGTAGTACCTTACAGGATCGAATCTACAGGGATTGACTAATGTGATAAAGAGAATAAAATAAAAATAGATTAGTAAAAGGAACATGCAATCAAAAAGAGGAGATTACTGAGATGAGGATTTTTAAAGTAACAAAATATAACTGAACTAATAAAATAAATCAATATGAAGAATGATTAAGGTTTCGAGGATCCGTCTAATAATTTAGAATATTGTTTCCAATCAATTTAGCTCAGTTAGACTAAAATAATGATTCTGTCTAACTGGAAGATTTAACAATTAAACCCAAGAAAACTAATCACCGAAGATTAAGTTTGAATAATTGATGGTATAAACATTTAAAAGTCCATTTGATTACCACAGGGATTTTTCAAGCATCCAATGTATTCGAAAATCACAATGGATCAAGAAAAGTATATAGATGATCAAAGTTTCTAATAATAACACCAAAAATTCTTTCGATCACTAAAGATTAAGTTTGAAATTTATGGTAGAAACATTCACAAGTCCAATTGATTACCACAGAGATTCTTCAAGCATCCAATGTATTCAGAAATCACAATGGATCAAAAAAAATATATAGATAATCAAAGTTTCTAATAATAACACCATTCAATTGATCAAACTCACAATATAAACTCTATTGTTGATCCAAAAACAATATTTAAATCATTAGACTTCACCTCTAACCTTAGTACGAAAATGTAGACATGTTTATCATAACTTCAAACTGAAATAAAATAAAAATAATAAAACTAGAAAATAAAATCACACTTAAAATAATACTTCTACTTTACTCTACTCCTACTCCTAATTACAAAAAAAAATAACTGTTTTATTTCTCTACTTCTCACTTCCTCTAAAATCTAACGAGTTTTTCCATCTGCCTCCAAGGCCTAATATAGGCTTCAAAGAACACTGCAAATGAATGCTGCTTGCACCCATCCCTAATTCCAGCTCCTTATGTCTTCCACTCACAAAAACTTATTTGCGCCGAAAGCTTCATCCGTATGTTTAGACCGAAAAAGTAACATCCAAATATAATTTTTTTCTTTCTTTTCGTCTAGTTGCCCATGTGTGCGTCTGCTCCCCACATGCAGATGTCTTGTTCCCCATATGCAAAAGAATTGATTTATTCTTTCTACCCACTGCCCAGCATCTTTTTAATTGCTGTCCGAAAAGCTTTCTTATTTTCTTTTGTTTTCTTTCTACTGCAGTGCCCAGTCTTCGCATGAGTCACGTGTTTCTCTTCATTTCTTTCAGTTGTGTTTTTTTATTTTTGTTTTTCTTCTTCTTCCCATTGCTGTTGCTTCATGTGCAGCCTTGCTGTGTAATGGGAGTGAGATAGAGAGAGCGAGCCGAGAGGTAGGGATAGAAACCATGAAGGGCTACGGAGTGGCTGTGCGTGGGTGGTGCATGCGAAGATTTACGTGAAGGTGCTTCTAGCTGGGCTGCGCAAGAGAAGGCTATGGCGTGCATGGGAGCTTCGGTCGTGGCGCTGGGCTTCACTAGGCGGTGGAGACTTGATCTTCGGCGTCTTCTAATGCTGCTGGCGGCCAGTGCAGGTGCAGCGGTCTGTCCAAGTTTTGGAAATGGAGGTGGATTTTCTGGATGTGGAGGCAGTGGGCTGCAAAGGAGTTTTACTCTGTTTTCACTTCTTAAAACAGAGGTTGGTGTTGCCGCATGCGCAGTGGTGCTTCGTGGCTCACGGTTGTGGAGAGTTGCTCATGGTGGCTTGAGGTGGCTGGGCACAGTGCTATGTAGGTGCAGTGCAGTGTGGATGCCGTGCGTGCTGCTGGACGAGCTGAAGGTTGAAGATGAACAAAAACGACATGTAGTTTTGGCCTATGAACTAAACTACATGTCGTTTATGAGGAGGCTGAGTTCATTCGCAGTGAAAACGACATGTCGTTTTTGTCTACTGACAAAACAACATGTCATTTAGAAAAATCTGTAAAACAGAAATTAAAAATAATAAAATAAAAATAAAACATAGACAAGGAGAATCATAAATAATTAAAGAAACAAAAATGAAACTAGACAAAGAAAATAAAATAATTAATTAATTAAAAATAAAAATAAAAATAAAATTAGACAAAAGATGGAGAATAAAATATTAAAAGTGTGTTGTGCAAGTGAATAAATATTACACAATTAAATCACAAGTATTAAAATCAAGTATAAAATATACTTTTAATCAATTTAAACGACAACTTGGATTTATGCCTCTTAATCATTTTTTTCATCTAAAACTAATGATAAAATAATAAAAAAATTAAAAATATATTGATTTTAAATGTATAAAATATGCAATAATGCAGCTCAATTAGGCAACTTGCCAAGTTGAGGCAAGAAGGGAAGGTGCATGTATACATTGAAGAATTTAGGCAACTTCAAACACTTGTGAGAGGTTGGTCTGAGGAGGCCCTTGTGGGCACTTTTGTTGATGGATTAAAGTCTTGGATAGCCAAGGAAATCAAATTGAAGCAACCCACTAAGATTCAAGAAGCCATGAGGGTGGTGGAGATGCTAGAAGAGAGCACTAATATGGAGAAATGCCAATCTAAGGAGATGGGGAGCAAGCTTACTACACCCTTGCAAACCAATGTTCCTTGGAAAGGTAAGGAGGAAATGAGGAGTGTTTCTAAATCTAAGCCACTTGAAGTGAAGAAGCTTTCAAGGGAAGAGGTCCAAGAAAGAATAAAAAAAGGCCTTTGTTTTAAGTGTGGTGAAAAAGGGGGCATAGGGCACAAATGTAGAGTGGGACAAGTGTACATGTTGATTGATGAGAGGAACAATGAAGTGGATGATGGTTACTTTGTGGAATCATTTAGCCAAGAGTTCGATCAAGAAGAGGCCAAATTTAATGAAAAAAATGGGGAGGCCGAGTTGTCCCTTAATACCATGACCGGGACCCAAAAGCATACCTCCATGAGGGTGATGGTATGGATAAAAAGATTTGAAGTCCCTTTGTTGGTAGATAGTGGCTCCACACATAACTTTATCAACTCCAACATTTTCACCAAGGTTGGGTTGAATCCAATTTCTATAGAGCCATTTGAGGTAAAGATGGCGAATGGGGACAAGATAAAATGTGAAGGGCTAGTAAGGGAAGTAAAGATGAATGTTCAAGGAGTGAGAATAGTGGCAGACCTACACATAGTTCCTTTAGTACAGCTTTGTGGTATTGGGCAACCCATGGCTCAAAGGCATTGGAAGGGTAGTACTTGACAACAACAATAGGACCATGGAATTCAAGCTCGGATCGAAAAAGAATGTATGGGCAACTTTAGCATCCAAGGAAGCCAAGTCGGGTGAGGCCTCAATGTTAGAAAAGTTGGGCAAAGGTGGGGAACATTGTTTTTCCATGGAGATGGCCAAGGAAGAGTATGAGGAGAGGGCATGGAGATTTTCAAATTTGATCCTTGAGGGCAAGGATATGCTTTTGGGGGGGGGGGGGAATGTCAAAACCCAATGTTTTGTGGCCCACGACCAAGCTGCCAACCATGCCATGACAAGCCTAGATGAGCTCATGGTTGATGCCTTAACACTGTCACTGACAAGTCTAGACAGCCCCTCGACACTATTGTTGACATGCCTTGATTGCACCACAACAGCCCATGCCCAGAACAGCCCCACAGGCATGCCATGGCCCCTACCATGACATGCCCGTAGGCATGACAGGCATGCCATGACCCCTGCCATGGTATGCCCATGATAGCCCTGCAGGCATGCCATGGCTTGCCTAGCAAGCCCAGTGCGAGCAGCAGCCTAGCACTCACGCCCAGCATGCATGCCCAGCGCGCACTTCCAGCACACAGTGTATGACCCTAGTGCCAAGGCCCATGCCTGAGCCATACAAGCCTATCGACATCATGGTGCTAGCGAGGCTAGTGGCATGCCTCAGAAGGCATGCCATCCAGCGCACGGCTCCAGCTCGTGCCTTGTAGGTGAGGCTAGTGGCATGCCCACCCTAGACATGCCATCCAGTGCATGGCACCAGCCCATGCCATGTAGCACCAACATCCAGGCCACCTGCCTGAGCCATGCCCACTAGTACGCCCAGCAGCCCATCAACACGCCCATCAGTAGCACCTGCCATCCATTTAGCATGCCTAGCAGCACCAGCAGCCCAGCAGCACACCCAGCAGGTAGCCCCAGTGCCTAGGGACCTTGCATGGGTCATGCCAGCCATGCATAGTGGGCAACACCAGCAGGCAACCATGCCAGCCACATGCCTAGGACGATTAGCCTAGGCCAACCAAGGGCCAATGCATGCCACAGGCCATCATGGGCCCATGCAAGTCTTATTTTGTTTATTTATTTATTTATTTTACTTATTAATTATATTTCAAGGGACCTATTGGGAGTTTTCACTTTGTAATCTCTATAAATAAGACCCTTAGACATTTAGTTTACATCTTTTGGCAAATTCCCTGAGTGGACGGATTATTGTTCTTGACATCATTTTTCGGTGCATAGCACTTGGGCTACTTGGGTGAAATTCGTGAATCTCTTGTAGAGAATCATCACCTTGAAATTCATGAATAGGTGTGATTCAATCTATCTTATTTCTTTTCAACTTTGTAAAATTCGTGAATCGAAGTTGATTTGTTTATCCTCGTGTTCATTCATAGTTCTTGAGTGTTCATACTTTTTCCATCTTGTTCATCCATATTTTCTTGCATCCATTCCATTTCCCCAAACACACCATACGGCCACCATAGTGCATTCCACACTTACCATATTCGGCTACAACCCTAGATCACCGTTCTTCCATTTCCCTATTGCCCTAGCCGAAATTCCCTAAGCCTCCACCTTGCCAATCCCATAATTCCCATAGTTGACACTTACCTAAATTAGCCTTCTTCCACCTTCCATAACCCCTAGCCGCCCTTCAAGAGTCCCACTTGGCAACTTCCTTAATTGTAGGAAAGTTGACTCATCCCAATCACATCCCTTGATTCTAGGAATCTCCATCTCATCTCCAACCCCTTAAATCCCTCAAACCCATAAATCCATCTAGTCAACCAAGATCTTCTTCCCATTGCCAAAACTGAATCACCCTTTCCATATTTGATCCTTCATTTTGGGGATCACAATAACCAAACCCCAAAGTCGGCCAACCCTAGCAACTCATCCTACAGTCCAACCTTAATCTAACTCTTTCCAAATTCGTAATTCCCCTTAGCCACCATCCAAACCCTAACCTATCTTCACCATACCAACCCTAAACATCATCCAAGTGGTGCCAACATCATGGGCAACCTTCAAGCCGTTCCACATTGCATCAAACACACCAAGTCATCACTTAGATCACCCAAACTCATCTTCATCATCATTTCCATTAGTAAACACCAAACTTCCATTGACCTAAAGACTTATTATTGCCATTATTGATCAAAGACAAAGCAAGAGTGCTAAGGTAATCTATCATCACAAGGAGATTCAAGAAGAGAAGAACATAGTATTTAGGGACTAGACCTAGGTGCCTAACAACATGACCATCCACCCGCTGCACCTCAATGCTACCCAGCCCCATGTGAAGTAGAAACCTTCACCCATAGACGCACTGTGAACCACCAAGAGTAGCCCAACACAGAACACTTCCAAGCCACGGGAACCAAGCCACCATGAAGCCACTATCATGGTTCATCCTCCATGTGAAAACCGGCATGAACTATCCTTTGTTTTTAGGAAGTGAAAACAGAGCAAGCCACTTGCATCGTCCACCGTGCTCCATTGCACAACCATCAACCAAAGGCATAGCATCAAGCTGTTAACCTGCTGTAGCACCACCACTCCATCCATGCACAACCTCCACGTTGCAACGCATGCACCAGCAAGAACCACCGTAAGCTACCCATGCATGTCTATCAACATGCATGCACTGCCCCAGCCGCGCCTAACCACCTTGCCTTTTGCCACTGCCTCTGAGCAGAATCTCTCAACCACTGCAAGTCCTTTCCTCAAGCACCACACCTACACCCGTGCATCCTCTCCACCATAGAAGCACACCCGTGTACATCCACCACATTTACACACCATCACCGAGAGGCCCCTGTTTTCCCACTCCCAAAACTGAGCACCTTTTCCACTGCCCATGCCGGTTGCCATGGCTGAAAACAATGGCACCTTCATCGCAAAACCCTCTCCCATAAAGTGCAAAGCCCCTTCTCATGGTAGGCCTGAGTTTCACCTCCATCCTCTTCGTCACAGTGGCCCTCTCTCACTCAACACTCTTTGGAGTCATGGCAACAACTTGGATCAAATTCACTGAAGCAAAAAGAGAAAGCAACCCACATTGGAGAAACAAAAAGAAAAGAAAAACAATTGCATTCGGTGGGATGGACATCTCATGCAGACACCCATGCGAAAAACTGGGCAAAGAGGAATGAAGAAGAAAAAAACAAAAGTAAGAAATCCGTGCGATTTCGTTTAGACTTGAAGACAAGGGACACGCCGAAAGCAACTCTTTACGTGAGTCTATATAATGCTTAGGGGAGAGAAGAGAAGTAATTAGTTTTTGTAGTCAGTTTTTGTTTTAAAATTCTGGAGTGAATTTCATTTTTGGAAGTCAGAGTTAATCTTTGGTCTTAGCTTTGTTTAGGGAGTGAATTCTCAGTTCTCGTTGGGAATGTTCTGAGTTATCAATTGTCTTCTTAAAATTCAGTCTCGGTATTTGAGAGTTCAATTTATTTTAGGGTTCATTTTATTTTGAGAGTTCGTTGTTATTTTTGGAAGTTTAGATTTTGGGTTGGAGAACGTAGTCTCCATTTCCAAACATCAAGTTTATTCCTTACAATTCCTATTCTTATTTAATTTTAGTTTAATGTCACTTATTTTTATTGCATCTTTAATTCCCGCTTATTTAAATTTATGTCATTTAATTTCCTTGCACTTTTAATTCCCACTCATTTAAATTACTGTCATTTAATTTCCTTGCACCTTTAATTCTTGTTTATTTTAATGTCATTTATTTTCTTGTTTCTTTAAGTTTCGGTTACTTAATTCTAGCAATTTTAAATTACTACTTTGCATTTCAGACTTGTTATCACTACACTATTTTTTTTTTAAGAAAAGTCGGTAGCCACACACATGGTGGCCCCGTCCTAAGTTTATTAATAAGCCCTCACTTATGGCAGAGGAAAATCTTGGTAACATCATTACTTGGGGGTTTACAGGATAAAAATGCTATAAACTAACCCAAAATCAAGTGTCAAAATAAGCCAAAACCAAACCAAATTCTAACAAACCTAAGCCAAAACCAGACAAGCCACAACTCAATGTAAATCAATGTGAAGCCATACATCAAATTGACGTAAAGCTGTAAATGTGCAAAAGTGAATGCAAAACGCAGCTGACCAATGCGAATGCAACATGAATGGTAAACAAATCAACATAAATCAACGTCAACGTAAAGCTACATAGACGCCCCTGCAGACCACCTCTTACCTCATTCTAATGCATGGTAAACCACATTTATCCACTCGTAAAATCCCTTTGAGGTCCCTTGGGATGTTATTCGAATTATACTCCTGCGTAATCCCAGCACTACCACATCTAGCACGCCAGTCTGTAGCTTTATTTCCTTCTCTAAAAAGATGTTTAAACCGAGTATTCAGGCCAAGGAGAGCAAGATTATTTACTCCAAAAAATGCTCCAAGTACCAAACCCGACAGCTGCCATTCTCCAGCCAATTGACAATTAGAGATGAGTCTAGTTCAACAACAATATTACCCAAACCCATAGCCTTGCATTTACGCAATCCAAATAGAACCCCAAAATTTAGCTTTATTATTTGAACCAATCCCAATACATTCAAAAAATGCAACAACCAGATTTCCCTCATAGTCTCTAATCAGCCCCCCAGCATCTGACTCCCCCGGATTCTCCAAACTACTACCATCTGTATTTAATTTGAAACAACCCAGCTCTGCCTTCTCCCAAGATACTGCAATGAACTTTCTTTTCGAAAGAGAAAAAGCCGACAAATTTATGTCTTCAATAATCGATTGGTCACGATACTGCAAATTACTTGACTCCCTAAGCCTCAAACCAACCCAATGGAACCAATATTTAACCTTCCTCCACAAAACATTAAAACTATCCTTTTGTCCCTCCATACGTTTGAACACCTCCACATCCATAGGTTCCAAGTTAAGATACATGGAACCAACCCAATTAAATTACCAACCTTTGAGGACTTCTTGGTTCTACGAAACCAAGCTTCAACATTTACCAACCAAGATTGATTAGCCACATACGGAACACCCAAGAAACTAGAGCATATTTGTCATAGTTTAGCCGCAACCTTTCCACTGTATAGCACATGATTCAAATCCTCAAAATCACCCTAAGGATAGCATTCACATTAGAGACTAAAGAAATTCCAATACGCCTAATCCTATCATTCATACTCAGGCTATTGGTCATCACCTTCCACAAAACAACTGAAAATTTCTTTGGCAAAGCAGAGTGCCAAATTCAGTCCATCGATGGGTGCTTCAGAACCAAAATACAGAGCCAATCCCAAGCACTTGTTGTTGAAAATATCCCATCCCTACTACCAAGCCAAATTAACATATCCGTCCCTGGTTTAGTGCCATCAACCCGAGAGAATATATCATCAGCAACCTCTTGATCCACTAGCTGAACAACCAAATCCAAATCCCAACTATGCTCAACCATACAAGCTTTTATTTTTAAGAGAGGTAAATCTGTAATCTGTACAGTTTGACATATAGGTCCTAAATCCATCCACTTATCCCGCCAAAAGGATAAGTTCCCTTCTTTCACACGCTAGACGGATTTGTCAACAACAAGTGGAACCGATTTAATAAGCATCTTCCAAAATCTAGAACCTTCAGACAAGTCCACAAGAGAAATATGTTGATGCTTCACATACTTGGCTTTAAAGAAATGAGACCATAAGGTATCCTTCGAGAGGAACCTCCAGGAAAATTTGGATTGAAGGGAGCTATAGACATCCGCAATATTTCTTAGCCCCACGCCTCCTTCATCCTCGGGCTAGCAAACTGAATCCCAACTCACCCATTTCCTCTTTGGCCATCCTTTTGATGAACCCTAGAAAAAAGTGCTAAATAAATTGTTAATCTTACAAAAAATTTGCTTGGGCACAAGCAAGATAGATAATAAATGCACCATCAAACTTGAAAGAACATGCTTAATTAGAAGCAATCTGGCACCAGCGGAAAGATACCTCATCTTCCAACCCTCAATCATTTTAGAAATTTTAAGCAACAAATCATCAAAATAACTTTCTTTCACCCTACTTGAGAAGATAGGAACCCCCAAGTATCTCACAGGAAATTGCCCCATCGAAAATCCAGACACTTTGAGCAACTCCTGTCACCTTGATTCTTGTATACGGCTTGAGAAGAAAATAGATGACTTAGAGGCATTGACCACTTGACCAGACCATTGGGCATAGAGGTCAAGAACTTCTAAAATGTTCATCACATCTTTCTTCCTACCGGACGAGAAAATAACCATATCATCCGCATAAAGCAAATGAGAAATTAACGGGCCATTTCTAGGCTGCAAATAATAGCCAATAAACCCATCCTAAAATTTCTTCCACAAAAGTCTCGAAAACACCTCCTCCACCAAAATATATAAATAGGTTGGAGACCCCTCCCACCCTTAAAAAAACCTTTTGAAGTGTCGTTCATAACCACAAAGAATGAAGATGAAGAAACACAGTTGGAGATCAGATTACAAACCTCCAATGAAAATTCAAACGCTTTCAGAACTTGTAACAAAAGTTCCTAGTCAATAGTATCATAAGCCTTGGCCATATCAATTTTTAGCATAATATTACCCCCTCCCCAAATTGGTTTATTTATGTCTTGAACCAATTCCTACATAAGGATTATATTCTCAAAAATACTTCTGATTGGTAAAATGCTCCTTGCTCTTCAGAAACCAGTCGACTCAAAATAGCAAATAATTTGGTCACAATCAGTTTTGAACATATTTTATAAACAACCGAGCATAGGCTGATTGGCCTAAATTTATCAAATGAGCATGGATCCGACACTTTCGGAATCAAAACAATGAAGGAATCAGTATAGTACCTTGGTAGCATGGTACAAGCAAAAAAAATCCCAAACGGCCTCAACCAAGTCGGTCTTAATGAAATCCCAACAATGTTGAAAAAAACCAGAAGTAAAACCAAATGGACCAGGGCTACTATTAATCGAAATATCAAACAAGGCATCTTTAATTTTCTACTCCGTTGGGCTCGAGAAATATTCAAATTTTCAGATTGTCTCACCTCTTCCCAAATAAAATCAGGTAAACTATTCACCGAAGCTGACAGCTTGCGACTCAAAAAATCAACAAAGTGAGCAACTGCTTCATTATGAATCTCTTCCAGCATAGACAACATTCTTCCATCCAACAATTGCATGGAATTACTTATGTTCTTCTTCCTAGTCTGCAAAGTTACGAAAAAAGAAGCATTTACCTCCCTGTGCCCTATCCATGTATTTTTAATTTTTTGTGCAGGTCGAGTTTCCTCTTTTTCCAGCCAAGAGTTTAATTCCTCTTGAGCAGCAAGCATCTATGATTCCACCTCTTGGGAGTAAGACTTTTGCAATTGTGCCTGCCTTTCTCCACTTTCTCCTCCAATTGTTTTAAATGCAATGTAGTCCAACTGAAAACCTCACGATTCCAGCTTCTAAGAGGTCTTTTAACTTTTTTCATCTTAATAGCAAACTTCCACAAACCAGCTCCTCCCACCTCCTCCATAAATTAGCAACAAACTCCCAAAAACCTTCATGCAATATCCACATCTGCTGGAATCTAAAATGCTTGGACCATACCTCTTATTTGAACTCTCCAACTGAAGAGACATAGGCACATGATCTGACGATTTTTGAGGTAGATATTTCATTGACACCATTGACCAAATATCTAAAAGCTTTGTATTACACAAAGCCTTATCCAACCGATCCCAGCTCTGAGCCAAACCACCATGCCCATTACACCAAGACAATTTATTACCAAAAAAAGGCACTTCGATCAAACCACCATTTTGAATAAAAGAAGAAAAAGCTTCCATTGCCCTTGGCAGTCTCGGACACCCTCCTCTTCTTTCCCCATCATGACGAATAGTATTAAAATCGCCAATAATCATCCATGGCATCTGTATGACTCCAAAAGAAATAAGACCATCCCAGAGCTACCTTCTCTCCATGTATGTACATTTTGCATAGACAGTAGAAATGAGTAATCAAGAATTAATCATAAAAGTAACATGTTGATTCGACTCTTGAAGAATATTAACTTGAACCTCATCTTGCAAGAAAACCCACAACTTACCACCAGAATCACCGTTCGAATATAAAGCATCAAATTTCAAAATACCCTGCCAACGATCAAGCTTACAATCCTAACAAAAAGGCTTCACAACAATTAAAACTTTTGGTTTTAGTACTTTCATCAAAGCACGTAACCTTGCCTTCGAGGAAACCGAGACCTCGACAATTCCAAAACAGAAGATTGTCTAACATTTATCAAGCCTTTAGGCTTGCTAGGAGCCTTTGTGGAACTGCGTAATTTCATACTAGATTGCATCTTCGGTTTCAAATTTTCCATATCCGACGCACCATCTTTTTCTTTCATAAAATGCAGTAATAGACAACTCCCTCTGAATCAGAAACGGACCTCAAATTCCTCCAAACAAGACTCTCCTTTGCCAACTCCTCAACATTTGCATCTAGAGTCTCCATTACAACCTCATCCGAACTTCCATTTACAAGGAGAGGACCGCAATCCTCTCCAACATTCAACATACTAGCCCCTCCCAATTTCCAGAAACACCACCAACCTCAAGTGTTTTCATCATACAGTCAATGTTAGCACTAATTTCCAGAGGCCACATTTTCCCCATGCTCTGGGTTAACATTTATTTCCACCGAATCTAATTGATCCTTAGACAACTCTTCATCATCTCTAACCAACACTTCATCCTCGCAATGCGTACCCAATTTATCACTCTCCACTAAAGAGACTTCCTTAATAAACCCAATATTGCTAACCTCAAGAGGAGTGTCCTTGGCAGCCAAAACATCCCCCACATGTTCAACCGAAAAAGTAGACCCAGTCCCCTTGCCACCATTCGTAGTCACCACCATCATCATTGGAGACCATTAATATGTTCTTGTGTTTGAGACCAGTTGCTGCTTGGGTTCTTTGAGCTTCTACAGCCTTCATACAAGACCCGATTCCTTCTTTTTCCCTTTATCCTTCACCAATAGCTTACAAGTGCCAATATTATGCCCTTGGGTGCTACATTTGGAGCAAAATGTAGGAAGAGTTTCATAAAAAATTTCTTGGCAAACACTGGAGGGCTGACGCGGCGTCCCAATCCACACATGCTTCTCTAGTTTTTGAGATACATTAATCAAAACATAGACTCTAGCCCCGTCCGTGTGTGTCGCACAAATCGTTGCATTGTCTCTCCGGAGCTGTAATGTTGTGCACGTATGACTCTTGATAGAAGTTCGGAGCAAGCCCCGACAAATGAATCCAAACCGGAGCCATCATAGGTTCCACATCTCCTGAAAAATCCACCATCCACTGAAAGTTTCTATAGATGACCCCATCAATCTCGCTACTTTCACGAGACATAGCCTTGACAAAATCTGCTTGCAATGAAAATCGAACAAACACGTTCCTGGGTCTGCTCATTGCTGAAACAATTGGCTGAGAAGAAAGACCCCACCTCCCATTAATAAAATGTCAGATCTGATCTAGTGAGGGCCTTTGCCTCAGAAATTTCATCACCATAGCAAACCAAAAAGGGACCGCATATCGCTCGATTTCTTCCCTAGAGAACTACACGCAGACCTCCCCATCTACAACTTTGGGGGATCAAAACGGAACCACAACCTCAGGGATGGGCTGAGGTCTTACCGATACTAACTCTGCAAAAGACCGACTCCTCTTTGCCGCCTTCAGAGGGCCCTTCGAGCCCCCGGCGGTAGCCATCTCACCCTTGAAAGCCCTAGTGAGAAACAAAGCCTCCAAATCACCTAAAACACTCAAAATCGCTCTATGTGCCCCTAATTGTTCTTCTTTTGACTTGTTATTACTACACTAAAAAATCTAGAAAACATGAATCTAGTCCATGACTAGTAAATTTCATTTTCATTGCACTCCTACATTCATTGTACATATCATCACTTTTATTTTTATTTTCTTATTGTAAATATTTTCACCATTTTACACAAGTTTGATTTTTAAGCACTTTTCTTGAGGAGACGATCTATACATTTATTCCTAATTATTACGCGACACTCTCCTGCACTTGGGATAGCCTTTGTGCTGCTCATTTTTGAGTGAGTTAGATAGTACTAGAAATGTGGAGTAAATATGGTAGGTATTGTTGTGTTGAAAATATCTGCAAGTGCACAAAATCGTAACAAGTAGTAAAGTGTTTTTAAAGAAAAAGGATGTCGAACCCATAGGGATTAATTATGCTATTGAGTACTGAAATTTACTAAATTAATTACTATTTGGAAAACCAAAATTTGAAAAATAGAATATCTAAATTAAACTGAAGAAAATAGTATTAAAATTAAAATTTTAAAGATAATAAGAATAGATCTAGAGCGTTTGATTTCACCTAGCAAATCCCACACAATTTATTTTTCCTTACTATAGAATTCCAATTATCCCAAATTGATAATAAAAATCCTTTAACTATTCAATTTTTTCTCTCGAATAATACAAAAAAATATCTCCAACTAATAACTCCATATTTCTATATGAATTTAATTAATTGGAGACTCATTAAGTTCTTTAGATTTTTCTTGAAAATCTCACTAATTGCGATAAGGTATCTTTGCTTTCACTCAACTAATGGTGTTTAATCTTAGAGCTCTAATCACAAATTACCTTTTGGTCTCATTGCGATTCAATAGATCGAACAATAATTAGCTAGAAAATTGCAAGCATTAAGAACAAAAAATAAACACTCAATCATGAAAATATTGAAAATAAAATAACTTAGAATATAAATTGTGTGTTCAATGCTAGACTACATCAAAGGTCTAAAAAATAAAATTAATTCATAATGGAATTGAAAACAAAATAAATTAAACTAGTGTTCTTCGTTAGAGTCGGTTGATGAAGCATGCGGCTCTCACCTCTACCCTCCAGATTCGCCTCCTGGAAAGAAACTCAAAGAATAAACTCTGGAATATTTTTACTCCAAACTTAACTCTCTTCCTCTATTCATCCCACAAGATGGGATTAAATAAATGTCAAAACTTAAATCCGGAAACAAGATAAATGCGGCTACAATCTAGCCTAAAGATATGGAAAATAGTTTCTAAAGATAAATGTTGATATAAAAGAAATTATCCCAATAATAATGGAATTATCTAAAATAGAAGACTCGGTAATAGGCGGCTTGATTTACGAAGTTTGGGAGGATTTGGTGGTCAACACATTGATTGCGAAACTTGATAGGGTCCCACTGGGTAGATGCCTTGTGCGCTGAATATAACTGGTCTCCTCGCCTACCGATAGGAAAGACTCCCAACTAGGATGAAAGAACCTTCTCGCCAACCCACCGAGCGGTAAAGCTACTCTCCTTTTTTAGTTGTTGCCTATGATATCATTTAGGTTGATTGTCTAAGTTGGTCGTTTAGACTGGTCACACGGTCTAACCACCTAGAACTTTGTTGCCAAGTCTTCTTGCCCAAGAGGTAAAATATCTCGCTCATCGCCTAACTCTTGTTGCCATTTGTCTGTCTAGATTCGTAGTCTTTTATTTTGTACCAAAATGCTCTCATTTCCCACTGAATCTTCTTATTCTTTCAAATTTAGGAAAATAAATAAACATATACATAAATAAAATAAAATCAATAGTATTGAAGGAAAAATGATACTTTTCATAAATAAAAGAAAAAATCACATAAAAATAACACTTATCAAATACTCTCAATTCCACCGCATTATCCATCCCCACATTCATGCATACCCATCATTCTCACTTCATCATTAGCTCCCTGGATAGTTTTATGCAGACAAGTAGATAAATCATGGATGTCTAAAAACTCCATAGGCTTGGTTTTCAAATCACTCTCCACTAATGTAGAACAGAAACTATCACTAGGGATCAATAGGTCTTTATAAAGCTTGTAATGTAAGGCTAGGGTGAGGGCTACGAAGAAAAGGTAGGATTCAAACAATGCAAGAGAACTTAAGTTTGAACACCAATAGACAAATAGAGCATCCTCACTTCTAACATTTCTTCTCAATCATTGTAAATCTCTCAACATACCTCTTTTTATTGCACTTTCAAGTATCTCTCGCTTTACCCTTCTATTCAGTAGGTCGGACATTTTCTTTTCTTTTCTTTTTCTTTTTGTAAATATTCCATACCTTTTTGACTACCTTTGTGGATGACTCTTGTTGGCCTTTTCTTGTTGGTCACATAGCAGACGAGTTGACTTTTCACACCCCGAAACTTATGACTTTGATGATATTGCTATAATTAACTTGTAGACCTTCTACCTCTCTTGTCTTTCATGCTCTTGTGTGTCTGTGATTTTGTGTAAACTTAGTTATCTTGAAAGGTAAGGAAATTAGTGTTTAAGATCAAATAGGGTAGGGAATATGAAGTTTACAAGAAAGAAAAATATAAGGCCTAAATATAATTCAATAAAGCTCAAAGGGGTGGCTAGGGATAATGATAATAAACATGTAAGCTTGAAAGGCTCAATCGATCCAAAGAATGCCTTAATCTAATCATTTTCCTAGTAATATTCTATCTAGGATTTTGTCTTGAGTGTAATCAAACAAGTTCTAGAGTAATTTGAAACCATAAAAATTCACATAAAATTTCTCTAGGTATGTAAAACAATTAATGATCATTATAAGCATTCATTGAATATAGAAGATATCAAATTAAGCAAGATCAAGTAAAGAATTAACGACTAGTTAAGCAATGAGAAATTTTCCTAAAAATTATAATCAATTTCAATCATATTCTTATCATAAGCTTTTTATTCATCAAACCATACTGTTGTTATTATTATTATTATTATTATTATTATTATTATTATTATTATTATTATTATTATTACTATTATTATTATTACTATTATTTTATATTTTTAAATAAATAGAAGAATTTCCTTTCCCCCAAACTTAAATATCACATTGTCCTTAATGGGAAAGAGGAAGAAAATCTTAAAGCAAAGAATGGTAAGAGATTCTCCCCTTGAAGGTGTAGCTGTGTACCCCTTGGAGATCTCCTCGCCTCTTTGTTCCTGTAAGATGAAGGCAAAATAATAATATTAAGCAAAAGAAATCGAATAAAATAAAAGCTTGGGTTGCCTCCAAAAAGTACTTTATTTAAAGTTTATAGATAGACATTATCCTCTCATCATTTATTATTGGCGAGATTGATGGAACACTTTTTCCAGTTAAAGTCTCCATTCACATAGGGTTTTAACCTCTAATCATTTACTTTAAATATGCCTTTTGTCTCATGATGGACTTCAACCGCCCCATAGGGAAAGACACTGGTAACCACAAACGGTCCTGACCACCGAGAGCACAGCTTTCCTAGGAAAAGTCTAAGTCTTGAGTTAAATAATAAAACTTTCTGCCCGACTTCGAGTTCCCTTCTCAGAATATGATTATTGTGCTATTTTTTAGTTTTATCTTTTTAAATTCAAGCATTCTCATAAGCATCATTGCGAAACTCATCAATCTCGTTGATTTGCAGTATTATCTTCTCGCCAGCCGCTTATAAATCAAAGTTTAGTGTTTTCTTTGTCCAATAGGCTCTGTGTTCTAGTTCCATGAGTAGATGACATGCTTTTCCATAAACGAGCCGATAAGGTGAAATCTTGATCGGTGTTTTGAATGATATCCGATAGGCCCATAGTGTGTCATCTAACCTTCTTGCCCAATCTATCCAAGAGATACTCACGATCTTCTCCAGTATATGCTTCAGCTCCAGGTTAGACACCTTAACCTGGCTGCTCGTTTGAGGATGGTATGGTGTCGCCACGTGATGGGTAACTCCATACTTAGTTAGTAGCGCTTTTAATTGGCAATTTCAAAAATATTTGCCGCCATCACTGATTATGGCCCTCGGAGTGCCAAATCGGAAAAAAATGTTCTTCCACAGGAAATCCACTACAACCCTCACATCATTGGTCGGCAAGGCGATCGCTTCCACCTATTCGGAGACATAATCTACAACAACCAAAATAAATTTATTAGAATATGAGGATGGTAAAGGACCCATGAAATCTATATCCCAAATATCAAATAATTCAATCACTAAAATATTGTTTAAAGGCATCTCATGTTTCCAAGAAGTGTTGCCAACCCTTTGACAATGATTTCATAAATTAACAAAATTAAAAGAGTCTCTAAAAATAGTCGGCCAATAAAAGTGGCAATGTAAAACTTTCGCTGTTGTTTTTGCTACACCAAGTTGGTTGCCCACTTCCAATGAGTGGCAATGTCTGAGTATGCTCTCCATCTGCTCCTCAGGCAGACATCTCCTGATTATCTGGTCCACACAATGTCGGTATAGAAAAGGTTCTTCCCAAAAATAATATTTCAAGTCGGAGAAGAACTTCTTCTTTTGTTGATATGTCATCTTAGCCGGTAGAATTCTGGACACCAAATAATTTACCATGTCGGCATACCATGAAATGACTTGTATAGCCATTAATTGCTCTTCTGGAAAGGTTTGATTAATTTGGAATTTCTCCTCGCCCACCGCCTCTTTAAGCTCAAGACAAGATAAGTAGTCGGCCACTACATTCTTGGTACCGTTCTGATCTTTTATTTCCAAATCAAACTCTTGCAATAGCAATATCCATCTTAACTGTCTTGGTTTTGCATCCCTCTTTGACAACAAGTATTTAAAAGCTGAGTGATCGGTGTAGAAGACCACCTTTGAACCTTTCAAATAAGAACAAAATTTGTCAAAGGCAAACACAATGGCTAACAATTCTTTTTCAATATCAGCATAATTGAGTTGAGCTTCTGTTAAGGTTCGACTTTCATAATAAATAGCATGAAATTTTTTATCTTTTCACTGCCCCAAAGCAACCCCTATAGCATAATCGCTAGCATCACACATTAATTGTAACGACCCAATCCTAAGATTAGGATAAGTTTTATGTATTTTTTTTTCATAAAAACTATAAATATTCTATTATTATTATTATTATTATTATTATTATTATTATTATTATTATTATTATTATTATTATTATTATTATTATATCAGATTTTGCAGTTATTAGTTTTAATAATAATTATTATTAGTATTATTATTTTTATCATTTTTTTATATTGTTCATTTTAATAAGATTATTATCATTTTACTTTTAGTATTTTATTAAGACCCAATTTTGTTATAGCCAATAGAATTTTGTTTGAATTTAAACTTTATTCTCTATATCCACCCGTAAGCCAAATCTTTATCTCCTAATTGATAAATTTCCTAAGGAAAACCAACTCAGTTCTCTTACTCGCACGTCTCCACTCCCATGCTATCACATGCACGTCTCTATTCCTCTAGGTTTCCTTTTATTCTCAAACACACACATATATATATATACACACACACGGTTAGATCTCATATATGAAGAAAACTCACGCCGTAGACCTTCCCAGCCCACACTCAACCTCCACTCCACTGTAGTCGCGTCAACCGTCCAGACCATGCACAACTAGCCGAAGCACCATGTCGCTACAACAAGTAGCATCCATGCACAATCGGTGCACTGCGAAAGCCGCACGTCCAACCAAGAGCCCAGCGTAGCGACGACCCCTGCACCTCGGTAAGCTGCCAAGTACCAGTTGCAACCCCAGAAACCAAACCGAGAACCACCATAAAGCAGCCCCGTCGCACCGCCAGCCGTGAATCATCCCCAAGCTTTGGAATACTCTATTTTTTTATACCAAAAATAGAGTAGCCCGAGCGTCCCCAGCATGAGCCCCTACGAACCACCATCATCAAGCTCCTCCATGTCGAGACCCCATAGAAACCGTCGGCCGATTATGCCCCGTCGAGCCCACTTCCTTTCTCTCTCGATTGTTTCGGTGACAGAACTCTCTCTAAACTCTCTCCCTCTCACGGCATCGCACCACCCAGCCCAGGAACCCAGCCGCGTCGCCTCACTCCCAGCTACCCAGAGCTGCCTCAGCCCGTCCTCGTCGCATACCTTTCTCTCGGTGAGCCTCTGTTGTTCTCTCGCATGGCACTTTGTTCTGTTGCACTACACCTCTCCTTTGCCACTTCTGAATGTTTATTTACCACATGAGTTCACAAGCGGGCCTTGGGCCCTATGAATGGTGGGCTTAGTTGTTTAGCTTGTGGTTTAAAAGTGTATTGGGCCTTGTTTTAATCTGATGGGCAAATTCCTTTGTGGGCTAAAACTTGAGGATAATTAGATAGATAATATGATAAAACTTGTAATTTAAATTGGGCCGATTTTATGATGTTTCAAGCATTTTTTTAGTGATTTTATTAGACTTAATATTTCAAAGAGGAGTTATATTTTATTAAATAAATATATTAGTCATAAAATATATTTAAAATATATTTTTAAAAAGTATACTATCAAGCCCAATATTTTTTAATATTCCTTTATATATTTAATAAAAGTTTAATGAAAAATTATTATGTTATACTTTAAATAGAAAATAAAGGAATATGTTAAGAGTATTAAGTGATAGTATTTATTAGATTTCTTTTTTAATAACTATGTTAATCATGGAAAGTAAATCTATTTTTAAGAATTTAAGTTTATGACTGATTTAAAATAGCCAATGTGCTTTACTAAAGTATAATATGTTATTAGTATTTAAGTAATTTTAAAATATCAAGATTTATTGAATATAGTGTTAAGCAGACAATTTATTTGACTATCCTCTAGATTATGAATTTAATTAAGTAGAAAATTAGTATATGTTATTCTAGATAGATTTAGTGACGTTTAAAATACTGCGTTTAGGTGACGAGCTACGAAATGAGATTCAAGAAGAAGCGCAGCAAGGTAAGTTATTTGATCACAAAATTAGGATCATCACAGTTTAGCTTATATATAAGTATTATTCAAGCCAGTTCATTGATAGCCAATTTTTATGTATCACTCATGTCATATGCAAACATGTCATCCAACATAACACACGATCAATTCATTCCGCATCATGTTTAGATTTAGAAATTATAATTATGTATGTATTATGTCATGCATCTCATGGTCATAAGACACCTAAGCTATCTTAAGTTCAAGTGCAAGATAAAATCAGTTCAGTTAATCAGATGTTTATTCAGATGCATGGTACCAATGCAGTTCAGATTAGGGTGGATGTGCAAGCCACGGACTCAAGTGTGGTCCACCATAGTATGCCAGAATACTATCAGCGGCTCCCCTTGGGGCCGCATGACATGGGGCCGGTGCACAACCTCGCACACAGGGTTAAGTGTGTTGGCCAGTCAGAATAGTCAGTTAAATTAGTTCAGTCAATTAAATCAGATCAGTCAGTTAATTTAGATAAATTAGTCATGCATAACATAAACATCAGTATGAACAATCATGAATTTTAAGTTCTCAGCATGAAAACATTTATAAACACCTTATGTTTAGTATGTTAACGTTGTGATGAATTTCTTACTGAGTATTCGACTCATTTTAGTTTGTTTTCATGTTTTTAACCACCCAGGTGAGAATGATGATTACAAGCAGGCAGGCCAGGATTAGAAGGAGCAGTTATTTTAATTTCAGACCTTCTAGAATGAAATTTATTTTATTGCTTTTATGACATAAATTTATTCAGTTTATTCTTTTAAGTTTTGAAGACATTTTTTATCAGACAAAGTTTTATGAAATAAATCCTAAATTGTTTTTATTTAATATGAGATCTCTTGCTCGGTTTATTTTATAAAAAATACGTGACACTCCTAGCCTACGAGAATGGAGTATTACATTAATTCAAAAGGTAAATTCCAATCTGGTGATACAATGATAGGTGCTGAAATTAATTTTGTAACATCCCGAATTTTAATGTATTTTTAATGAAGGATTTATTTAATTTATTTGGTGATTAATTATCTTCTTTTAAAATTATTGGAGTTTTTAAATATTATTTCATAATATTTTATGTTGTAAAATTTTTTTTTTATGTGCTTTCTTGATATTATTTATTGTTTTGGCATTTAAATGATCTTTAAAATTAAATTGGTTTATTTATGGGTTTTAAAATAATTATTGTTTTATTTAAAGCATTTCACTGCGTTTGATTTAATTTATTTTATTGTCAGTTTTAAAATCCTCTTCGTTGTTTTATTTTGAAATCCTAAGTTGTAAGACTGGATCCTTCTTTTTTTCCCTTCTCTTTTTCTTTTTTCTTTTTTCTTTTTCTTCTTCCTTTTCTTTCTTCCTTCTTCTTCTTCCCGTGCAGCCAACTCTCTCTCCTCTCTCCCACATCGATAGGTCTCTCTCCCCCAGCACCGCCGCCGACCGTCCGTGGCCTTCACCGCCGGCACCACCGGACTCCCCGTGCGCCGGTGACCCTGCCCCACCAGTTTCGGCCGGAGCCTCGCCGTCGTTAGCCTCCACGGCTCGCTCGAACCCACGGCAGTCTTCTCCTTGCAGCGCCGCCGTCCGGCCACCTCCGGCCACCAACTCTTAACCACTTAACCACCGGCCTCTTGCCATCCTAACCGAACCAACCCCGGCCCCGATCTGTCTCCGGAGCCGCCTATTCGAGCATCACTTCCATTTTGCACTATCCGGCCTTAAAACACCTATTTCTGCCGCCACCCACGGCCAAAAGCCATCACCACTAGTTTCACCACATCCCATAGACTCTATCCTACCGTTCCCAAGTCTTCGTTTGAACCAGTGTGAAATTTGAATTTCATTGTGTTTCGGCCAGTGTTTTTACACTGCGAAATTTGCTGCTTTGGTGATTTCCAGTGCTTCGGATCTTCTTAAAAATATTTTTATAGCGCTGTAAGTATTTCCTAATCAATCTTTTGAGATTTAATTATATTTTTGCAACAATTATTTATATTGTATTTTGGTTGGTCCGAACTGAGTCCGAGGAATTCGGGGGTGGATGGATTGAGATCGAAGTAACTGGTGTGTGGATTATTGTGATTGGATTGGCGTGGATTATTACTTGTATTGTGTTTTGGAATTGGTCATTGGTTATGATGGTTGATTTGGTTCACTGCATATTGCACGCATGTCATGTTTGTAAATTGAAAACGGGGTTTTCGTGTATTGCATTCATGATCATGTGGCTATTTTGAAAACTGAGTTTTCATGTGTTGACTGGATTTATGGGTGTGTGTGTATCACGACCCCAAGCCGAGATGAGGCATTATCTCGGTGGAGCTCCTCTAGTCACTCGGGAGCAGAATATACTGAGTGACGTCTCCTGGGTTGTCGCCGGGCGACAACGGGATCAGATGTTGGATGTGCTGACTCCATGGCCCTTCTGCTAGCGGGGGCTAGAGGATGACCTGGCCACGAACGCACCGGGTGCGGAACTGGGCATCGCTCGTAAGGTAGCCAAGACGTGCGGATGGTCCATAGGGGAGACCATGGTGCATATGGTTTAATTGGATAATTGGAAAAAAAAAATTTTCTAGGAAAATAGCGTGAGTTGTATTTTTGGGCCATTTTCTGGGAAAATGGTGGAAATGTTTTTATTGAAATATTTTTGGGCCAAAAGAGATTTTTGGCGTGTGTTGCATTTATTGCATATTGCATCATATGCATGCATGGTTAGTTGCTCAGATATCTTTTTATCTCAGGATTTGGTTAGGTTATAACTTACCTGTGGTACCATTTAATGGTACTGCAGACTATGTTGTTGATGATGATGCAGATGCCGAGCCTAAGAATTTGGCTCCGCCGGAGGAGTGATCTGGGATCACTCGTGCTGTATTTCTTTATTTCAGATTTGTATTATTATTTATGGGACTTGGCTTTGTTTTTATGAGATTTGTATTTTGGGTATTTGTATTAAACTAAAATTCTGGTACTAGATGACTTAATTACTATCCGCTGTGTATTTTAATTGTGTACTGTTTATTTGTTGCACACACTTGACACTTGTCTTTGGAATGCATGACCGGGTTGTCATCATCCTGACGTCACGATTCCTGACACTTTTTGTACGTGGGAGTCGGGGCGTCACAGGTGGTATCAGAGCAGTTTGGCTCTGGGTAAAACCACATGTCCCATAGGTGCAGTACCAGAAAGTTTTAAAGTTGTGATTTGAAATTGTTTTGTTTAAAGTATGTTATTTTTATTGGTTTCATTTATTTTATTGTTTTTCATTTTATTTTTAATTTTTTTATATTATGGTCGGTTATTTTATTGGTTTTAATTATTTATTGGGTACTTCTTCATTGTTTTATTCATTTTATCATAGGTTATTTTATTTATGGAATTTTATTTTATTTGAGAGATTTTTGTTTTGTATTGGTTTTATTTTGTTTGAGGCATGCTACTTCAATCGTTTTAATTTATTATATGTTGTTATACTTGGTTGGTTTTATTCTATTTTATTTCGTGGGATTTGGTTGTATTTTAATTTATTCTGCTATAATTATATTTTAATTGGTTTGAGTTAAAAAGGGGGTTAAGGGTTACGTTATGGCAGGAAGATGGTACGACCGTGAATGTCATTGTTAGGCTTGAACATTTAGTAGGCCTGAACTCTTAGCAATTGGTTTTTTTTAATATCGAGACTCGAAGGGAACGACGTGGTCTAGGTGAATCCTATAGAGTAGGAACTCAAGTCGCAGCTGAGGTGGGAATAACTTTAGTTCGCTTAGGATACTTGAGGTCTTAAGTACCTTAGAATTATGTCTTGAGCTTATGGAGTAGCAGGTTGTAAGTTTAACGAACCTTAAGGATAGATTTATGAGAAGTTATCTAAGGTTTGGGGCCCTATAGTTTTTAGGAAATAAGTTTATGGGATTGAAGGTGGTAGGTTCAATAAGCAATTGAGGGACTAATTAAATTAGAAGTTTTAAATTTTGTCGATTCAGTTAAGCACTTTGGTATCATTTGTGGTTTTAGAATTTTGTAAGTTTTATAAGGTGAGTGTTTTAGATTTAAGGTCATCGATATTGAGGATTTTGGAAGAATGATTCTTATCTGGTTTAAGGTTTTAGAATTGCAGATTTGAAGGACTGATTTGTAGTAGGATTTGAGTTCTTAGTTTGGTAGACTTGGTACGCTAGCTTGATCTATTCTGGAGATTGATTAGTCTATAATCATTGAAGTGGGGTAAATTAGAGTTGAGTTACTGATATGAGAAATCTTTTCAAGGGAGAATTTCTTTGAAGTTGGAAGGTAAGGATCTAGTTCATGTATTTTCTAAGGATTGTAGATGTCGACCTAGTTTGGTAAATGATTGTTATTAGTTCGAGGTTTTAGTGGCAAGTTTTAGAATTAATCCGTATCAATTTTAAGGATAATAGATGGTGTGGACCTAGGAAAAGATTCTTGTTGTTTTTCGAGGATATGGGTCCAGATGATGGAAATGATAATGATGAACCACTTGTACGCTTGGAGGATTTTTGGTTTCGGTTAAGGGTGCATGAGATCAATGCGTAGTAGTGGTGAGTGTGTATGGATTTTGGAGAGTACATGTCCTAATCGCGTTTTGTTGGAAGAAGTGGTTTTTGGTAGGTGTTAAAGAGGAGATGGCATAACAATAGTAGGTTCAAGAGACCTTGGCCTTGAGTTTTTGAGGAGTTGATTGAAATGTACAATCGAAGCGGGTTACTCAATGAAATGATGATTGGCAATATTTGTTGTGATTACTTTCAAGAATTAATTGTGACTTGAGGTCACATAGGAATTTAAATTTTTGAGACTATACTTTCCTCTGGAAATGGAGCGTCAAGTTGGGTGAGTTAAGGACATTGTTATTTAATTTCAAGAGAGTTTGATGGGTTGCCATGTATGGTGTATGATAAAATCTTGGGAGTTGAAGCTTAGGCATCAACGGTGGATAGCATAATCAAGTATGAGAGTTAATAAAGCATTAGGACCCTTGGATGTTGTGCAATAGTTTTTGGTGGATTGAAGGGTTGAGCAGTATGGCTTTCCGTGAGGTTTAATAGTGACATGCTATTGAATGAGCTAGTTGTGCTAGTACTAGTTTATGGGACTAGAAGTAGGTGGGCGAGTTACCAAGAAGGTTTCGGTGATGTTTTGGTGAAGTCAGGGTAGTTCATGATGAGTTAGTCACCACTAGATTATATGATATTTAGAATTTAGTTGATAAACTTTCGAGTTTAGGTTGTCGAGTAGAAGTTTATAGGTGCTCTTATTGGTTGTCTGGAATGGATTTGAGCCTTTAAAGGTAAGTTCCTTATCTTAAGATGTGCGGGTGTATTTTGGGATGATGTTACTGGTTTCCAATTTGGGATACTGAGGTTGATTAATATTGATTTTGTTTAAGGCAACGGGAGTTAATTTTGGATTATGTGTGATAATTCATGGTTTTGGAAAAGGGTATTTTCTACCGATTGTGGTAAGAGTTTCTTGGCTAGTAGGTATGGAGCTACCTTGTACTCAATGGTATTATTTTATGAGGACATAAATTTTCGGTATGTGGTGATTATTAGAGTGCGCAGCAGGAGCATGATACTTTGGTTGTAATTAAGAGTTTAAAATTTTATGTTGATTTTGAGGAATTAGTGGTGACTAGAAATTTTGAGAAGATACGGTATAACTATCAATTTCGTTATTGATAGTTAACTTTGGAAGTGGCCATTAAGTTACCAAAGTGTAGTATAAAATGAAGGTTTGGAAGTTATACCATAGGAGTCGATTGAGGTTAGTGCAGATTTTCGAATGAAACTTTTAATCATTGGGATTCCTTGAGTGTTGTATTAAGTTTTGTGGATATGGAGATCTTGGATTACCTGGCCGTTCGAGGAGTAAGAGACGAGATGTGCCATTGGGAAATTAGTGCAAGTATGATGGAATCGCCTATGGGAGTAGACTTGGAAGAGTATTACTCATGCTTGTTTGGAAGTTTTGATGGTATGTTTTCTCAAGCATGTTCTGAGTTGTATCTTGAATCCTACTTTAGCGCTAATGTTTGACCTTACCAATTTTGAGGACGAAATTTTATTTAAGGGGGGGAGATTGTAACATCCTGAATTTTAATGTATTTTTAATGAAGGATTTATTTAATTTATTTGGTGATTAATTATCTTCTTTTAAAATTATTGGAGTTTTTAAATATTATTTCATAATATTTTATGTTGTGAAATTTTTTTTATGTGCTTTCTTGATATTATTTATTGTTTTGGCATTTAAATGATCTTTAAAATTAAATTGGTTTATTTATGGGTTTTAAAATAATTATTGTTTTATTTAAAGCATTTCACTGCGTTTGATTTAATTTATTTTATTGTCAGTTTTAAAATACTCTTCGTTGTTTTATTTTGAAATCCTAAGTTGTAAGACTGGATCCTTCTTTTTTTCCCTTCTCTTTTTCTTTTCTCTTTTTTCTTTTTCTTCTTCCTTTTCTTTCTTCCTTCTTCTTCTTCCCGCGCAGCCGACTCTCTCTCCTCTCTCCCACGCCGATAGGTCTCTCTCCCCCAGCACCGCCGTCGACCGCCTGTGGCCTTCACCGCCGGCACCACCGGACTCCCCGTGCGCCAGCAACCCTGCCCCACCAATTTCGGCCCGAGCCTCGCCGTCATTAGCCTCCACGGCTCGCTCGAACCCGCGACAATCTTCTCCTTGCAGCGCCGCCGTCCGGCCACCTCCCTCCACCAGCTCTTAACCACTTCACCACCGGCCTCTTGCCATCCTAACCGACCCAACCCCGGCCCCGATCCGTCGCCGGAGCCGCCCATTCGAGCATCACTTCCGTTTTGCACTATCCGGCCTTAGAACACCTATTTCTGCCGCCACCCACGGCCAAAAGCCATCACCACTAGCTTCACCACATCCCATAGGCCCTACCCTACCGTTCCCAAGTTTTCGTTTGAACCCGTGTGAAATTTAAATTTCAATGTGTTTCAGCCAGTGTTTTTACACTGCGAAATTTGCTGCTTTGGTGATTTCCAGTGCTTCGGATCTTCTTAAAAATATTTTTATAGCGCTGTAAGTATTTCCTAATCAATCTTTTGAGATTTAATTATATTTTTGCAACAATTATTTATACTGTATTCTGGTTGGTCCGGACTGAGTCCGAGGAGTTCGGGGGTGGATGGATTGAGATCGGAGTAACTGTTGTGTGGATTATTGTGATTGGATTGGCGTGGATTATTACTTGTATTGTGTTTTGGAATTGGTCATTGGTTATGATGGTTGATTTGGTTCACTGCATATTGCACGCATGTCATGTTTGTAAATTGAAAACGGGATTTTTGTGTATTGCATTCATGATCATGTGGCTATTTTAAAAACTGGGTTTTCATGTGTTGACTGGATTTATGGGTGCGTGTGTATCATGACCCCAAGCTGAGATGGGGCATTATCTCGGTGGAGCTCCTCTGGTCACTCGAGAGCGGAATATACTGAGTGACGTCTCCTGGGTTGTCGCCGGGCGACAACAGGATTGGATGTTGGACGTGCCGAATCCGTGGCCCTTCTGTTGGAGGGGGCAAGAGGATGACTTGGCCATGAACGCACCAGGTGCGGAACTGGGCATCGCTCGTAAGGTAGCCAGGACGTGCGGATGGTCCATAGGGGAGACCATGGTGCATATGGTTTAATTGGATAATTGGAAAAATGGCTGTTTTCTGGGAAAATAGCGTGAGTTGTATTTTTGGGCCATTTTCTAGGAAAATGGTGGAAATGTTTTTATTGAAATATTTTTGGGCCAAAAGAGATTTTTGGCGTGTGTTGCATTTATTGCATATTGCATCATATGCATACATGGTTAGTTGCGCGGATATATTTTTATCTCAGGATTTGGTTAGGTTATAACTTACCTGTGGAACTATTTAATGGTACTGTAGATTATATTGTTGATGATGATGCAGATGCCAAACCTGAGGATTTGGCTCCGCCGGAGGAGTGATCTGGGATCACTCATGCTGTATTTCTTTATTTCAGATTTGTATTATTATTTATGGGACTTGGCTTTGTTTTTATGAGATTTGTATTTTGGATATTTGTATTAAACTAAAATTTTGGTACTAGATGACTTAATTACTATCTGCTGTGTATTTTAATTGTGTACTGTTTATTTGTTGCACACACTTGACACTTGTCGTGGGGATGCGTGACCGGGTTGTCATCATCCTGACATCACTATTCCCGAGGCTTTTTGTACGTGGGAGTCGGGGCGTCACAAATTTCCTTTTCAATGTTTTAAAAGCATGCAAGCATTCATAGGAAAACTCAAACCGAGTATCTTTAATCAAATAATTGCAAAGAGGTTTAGTAATTTTTGAAAAATCCTTGATAAACCAACGATAGAATCCAGCGTGACCCAAGAAAGTTCTCACACCCTTCACATTGGTCGGTGGTGGGAGTTTGTCAATAATTTCAAACTTTGCTCGGTCGACCTCAATTCCCTTGAAGGAAATGCAATGGCTGAGCACTATTCCCTCAACCATGAAGTGGCATTTTTCTCAATTTAAAACAAGATTTATCTCCTTGCATCTCTGCAAAACCAATGATAAATTAGATAAGCAATTATCAAAAGAGTGACCAAAAATCTAGAAGTCATCCATGAAGACTTCTAAAAAATTTTCTACCATGTCCAAGAAGATGGACATCATGCATCTTTGGAAAGTGGCTGGTGCATTGCAAAGACCAAAAGGCATGCGCCTATGTGCAATAAGGACAGGTGAAAGTGGTATTCTCTTGATCCTCAAGTGCAATGGCTATTTGATTGTTACCAAAATATCCATCTAGATATAACGTCCCATTCCCTAGGATTAGGAATGTCACGCACATATGTAACTAAAGCCAGGTAAGAGACTTGCATAATTTTAAAAAAAAAAACATTGTTCATTCCAAAAGAAAACTTCAGTGAAACCATTTAAAAAAAAACATAGTCATATCCAAGTTTCCAAACCAACCAAATTAAAAGAAATCATAAATATAGTCTAAGGTTCATTAGTCCGCTCCTTCTAAACTTGGCCTACCTACTCGTAGTCCTCATTCTCCTCACCTGGTAGTAAAAAAAATGAGATAAAACTAAAATGAGTTGAAGACTCAGTAAGAACTCACCATAGCGTAAACATAATAATTGAAAGGCTTTAATAAAATTTTCATACTAAATAAAATTCTTGTCATATCATGATGATACTCATGCTATGCATGACTATCTTGATTTTTCTGAATTAACTGACTAATTTATTTGGCCCACACACTTAACCCTGTGTGCAAGGTTGTACACCGGCCCCACATCCCGTTGCAGCAAGGGGAGCCTGATCTTATCTTATGCTTGAAATTATAATGTCTTATGCAATGTGATATGCATGACATTCATACTAATATAAATAACTATAAAATGCTAAACTTGAACATGATGCGGAAAATTAACATGATCATATGCTATGATGATTGATATGCTTATATAGATTGTAACATGCTTGGTACATAAAAAGAACTGGCTTTAATAGTAATAGTCTAACTATATACTAATCCTAATTTGTGATCAAATTACTTACCTTTTAGCACTGCTTCTACAATCTCACTTTGTAGTTTGTTACCGTTACCTATACGAAGCACTATTCGTCACTAATTTTGTAGAATAGCATGTCATCACATTTCAATAAATTAACCACTGTCTAGAGAAAAAAATTTGAAACACTCAGTAATGTCCTACTAATTTCATTTAATATTTTACAGTAGCATCATATCTAATCTTTCAATTATACTTAGTAGCATAATTTATACTTACTACAAATTTATTAAACAAGTCAAAGAAACTCAATTAAAAAAAAATAGATTTAATTGTATTCAAAATAAGTAAAAACCAAAATCTGAACTCTCATATAATAGTGCAGTAATCTGGTTTATTAAAAAAATAATACTAAATAACATAATTTACCTCCTACATATTTAAAAAAATAAGATTTTTGACTATTTATTTAAATAGAAATTCTTTAAATAGACTAATTCACCCCAAAACAGTTTGTATTCTTAACAATTGAAAAAAAAAAAACCCAAGTAGCATAGCCCATAAAATAAAATTGCAGTTAACCCAATAATAAACTTATCATGAGTAAAGCCCACATTCTCAAAGCCCATTTACAAACTCCTAACAAATTAACACATAACTTAACTAGTAATGCCCAAGGGCTGAAATGTAATATACACCAAATTAAAAGGCTTCTAGAGATTTCTACCGAAAGCTGTCTTGAAATGTTTAAAGGGTAGCTTTGTAAATTCAATAAAAAAAAAACATGCAAAGCTTTTAATGAAAAGTAAAGCAACTCATAGTGAGAGGAAATCGATGCAGCAGATCTAGTGAAGATCAATGAAGATGTAGCTAAAAATGGGCTCTGATTATGGAAAATAACTTAGTCTCGGTAATACTCACTGAAAATCAAAATAACATAGAGAGAGAGAGAGAGAGAAAGAGAGAGAGGGCAAGTTAGTGAAGCTTACCACCAGAGGAAAAAAAATGTTGAGCACAGATAGATCTGAAGGCCGGACAGACTATAATGAATGACAATGGATGAGATCAAGGGAACTTTTGCTTGCTACAAAAGGACGGAAACGAAGAATAAAGGAGGTAGTGTATTTGCTTCTCTACTGAAAGAATATAGAATATAAATTGAAGGAATTAAATCTTACATTGTAACGTTTGAAAATCTAAGAGATCGTTGAGGAATATTTGAAACAGAAACAACGGCTGAAAATCTGAAGGTTTTTAATAAATTAAGAATTAAAATTAACAATAATAATAGTACTAATAATATAAACATAAAACAAATAATTTAAAATCTTTAACTTAAAAAAAATAAATCAAGACCGTTACACTAGAAAACAGTAGTAAGCTTGGCCAGCAAGTCTTTCTAGCATTTAATCAATAAAAGGTAAGGAAAAATGGTCTTTCCGAGTTGCATCATTCAGTCTTTGATAGTCTATGCATACTCACCATCCCTTGCTGTCATCGTTGGTATGAGTTCATTGTTGTCATTCTTGATCATGATTATCCCTCCTTTCCTTGGGCCGACTTGCACTGGACTTACTCATGCACTATCTGAGATTGGATAAATGATCCCGACATCTAAAAGTTTCAATACCTCTTTATGTACCACTTCTTGCATCGATGGATTCAATCTACTTTGGGGTTGGACAATTGATTTAAAATTATCCTCCATTAAAATTTTGTGCATGTAAATTGAAGGACTAATTTCTTTAATGTCCAAGATGGTCCAACCCAAGGCCATCTTGTGTTCCTGCAAGACTCTCAGCAACTCCTCTTTCTCTACGTCACTGAAGGAACTGTTAATAATAACCGAAAAAGTAGAGTCTTAGCCCAAGAAAGCATACCTTAAATTTGGGTTTGAGTTCAAGCTTAGGTGGTTCCTTACTTGGAGATGTTGGCCGAGATGAGTTTAGCTCTTCCACTTTTAGTTTTATTTAAGGAGAAAAGGATGGTGTAGCTTCCAAATATCTCTCACACTCCCTAACCTCTTCATCTTCAGATTCAATAGATGTAGAGTGAGTAAGACATACCTCAAGTGGTAGCTTTGGAAATTCATCTCCATAAGTCTCGTCGGCCGTAACCATGTCTCGGTCGCTTATCTGAAAACAATAATATACCTCGGAAGGAAATTCCATAGATTTAAATACGTCAAAAGTGACCTGCTCCTTGCCAACCCTCAAAATGAGTTTCCCTTGTTGGACATCAATTAAGGTTCTCCCCGTCGCAAGGAAAGGTCAGCCTAGTATCAAAGGGATCTTCTCGTCGTCCTCCATATCGAGTATAATGAAGTCGGCCAGGAAGATGAACTTATCAACTTTCACCAGTACGTCCTCAATAAGTCCTCTTGGGTATTTAATAGATCTATCCGCCAACTGTAGAGAGATGGTGGTCTGCTTTGCTTCTCCAAGACCTAGTTTCCTAAAAATAGAGAGACATTAGATTAATACTTGCCCCTAAGTCACATAAAACTTTATCAAATTATGAATTTCCTATAGTGCAAGGGATCGTGAAACTCCCTGGCTCTTTCAACTTAGGTGGCAGCTTCTTTTGTAAAATTGCACTGCTCTCCCCGGTTAGCATTACAGTCTCATGCTCCTCCAACTTCTACTTGTTTGATAATATATCTTTTAGAAATTTTACATATTTAGGCTTTTGCTCTAAAGCTTCAATGAGAGGACTATTAATATGCAGTTACTTAAATATACTTAGAAATTTAGAGAACTGATTATCAATCTTATTTTTTCTTAATCTTTGCGGAAAAGGAATAGGTGATCATAAATTGAAGGAGAATAAGTTTTAGATATAAACTCCCTTGATTTCTTGGGTTTTGCAACCCCTTTATTCTATTTAGTCTTCTCAGCTTGCTAGTCGATCACATCATGCTATGCTTCTTTTGCCTTGTACTCGATTTCCTTCTTCTAGGACTCCATATTTTCAACAGCTTCTCCATCTCGCTCGGTATTACTGTCTGTGGCTAGTCATATGTAACACCCATTCTTGTGGTGGAACTTTTAATAAAATGATTTTAGAAAAGACGTGGCGCCCCCAACCCCTGCTTGGGATTGGACGGAGACTGAAACGTCGGGACATGTAACATAAGGCTACATACCCCTCGTACATGACAGATAATATGCTATGCACCTAAGAATAATAGTAGATGCAATATCGTTGCAGCGGAAAATAAATAAAGGTTGGAAATTCTAAGAAATGTAAGCAGTAATTGCAAAGAACATGGTACCAACTAAATTAAAACATTAACACCTTGTCCATGACCATAGCATAATAACATAAGACAAAATATCCCAAAATATCAAATATTAAAGTTTTGTCTCCCAAAACACAGGGGACCTTCAAAATATTGTTTCTCAAAAGTCAGGACCGAAACCATAAGTCCCTTTCATCAAAATGACTAAGATTCTTTTTTTCCCCTTCATCATGATCCGGGTTTCACACACTTTTCTAAATCCTTATCTTGGTCCTAGTTGTTATGCCATCTAAACTCCGCAATAGATTCCAAAATATTAGTGATCTCTTGGTCGATGGCCTCAAGAAGATCTCAAAGAGAGGGCTCAGGTTGGTTAGTGGCCTTCTTGGGCACAATCCTCTCCGGAGGAGGAGGTGCCATTCTTTTCCTCTTCATCATAGGCGTTGTTCTCAATTCCTATAACAACTTCTATCATTATGGGTTGGGGAATTGTAGTGTAAACTACCACAATGAGATTTTGGGAAATCTCAGCAAGTAATCACACAACATACATTAATTAAAACAAGCATACAAAAGGTACATCATGAAATGTGTGCATGAAACATGAACTTGACTTTAGACAGAAATTTGACATATGCGTTTAACCATTCTCAAAAAACTTGTACAGAGACTTTCTCATTTTTTAGAAAACTTTTCTGTTCATATTGATTCTTAATTAGAACTTTTCTTAATGAAACATATCACAAGATTTGCATCGAGTGATCCTTATCATATGAGCTTTTATTCTTATTCATATGGTGGATACAACACGGCTCCCCTCCTTACACTGCATGTTCCCACTAGTCATTGTACCATTAACGATCTATAGGTGGGAATCGCAGGTGGGACTCAACCACCATCCCTGCTTACCACCATCCCTACAGTTCGTGATACACAGAGATTCATAATAACTCGACCTTACTTCATCAAAATTCATGCCTTATGCATCTACTAGCATTAGGTGCTTCCTTGCTCTGACATTCTTTAAAAAGAATCCATTTGAGGCTCGTCGACTATTTTTCGTCGACCAAGGGGTTACCACTCCATTCTTAAGCACTCCAGAGTGGACAGAGGAGTTCCACTAGGACAATCCCCCGCCTTAGCACTTGGGGTTGTGATAAAACATTTGACTCTTTTCTTTAAAAAGATCTACTTTTCTTTGAAATCATTTTCCCAAATGCATGAGACATGGAACATACGTTATACTTGACATGTAACATATGGAATGCCATGCATGAAATAACCAAACATAACATGTTCAATTCATGGCATGATTACATGGAACACATGAAACATCCAAACACATTCCTAGAACCATGAGAACATGCTTAGGCCGAAAGACATAGAGGTAAAAATCATAAGATTTATTACTTAAACATGTTCCAATCTTCAAGCATATAACATAGGAATCAAAACATGATAAAACAAAACATGAAGACATAGCATTTAACTAAGATCTGAATCATTCAAGACATGGTATGGCCGAAACTTCATGTTGCCAAAATTATCAATCTTAAACAAGTAAAAATTGAAACATATGAGAGTATTTCATGGAATTTTCATGACATATTTCAAACATATAATCCCTTCCATAGATTCATAAGAAGTCATATTAACATATTCAAACAACTTTCAAGAAATATCAAACAATAACAAACATGGTAATGAAAAGATCTACGCAATCATATACAAGTGTTAATCATAGTAGGTTGAGTGTATACTTATAAAAATCCACGTATAGCAATATTAGCAAGCTGTAAATCCGAGTATTCCATATTAGGAAAGCAACTAAAAACCTCACTTCGAGTTCTAAAGTGTGTGTGTGAATTTCTAGGGCAATACTTGTCCATTTCCTATTCGGCTTCTAGGGTTTTTAAAGTAAAAACTTCCCCATTTCTCTCTTAGAGTAAAGCAAAACCCTAAAATAACCAAAGATGTGAGTAGTGGCCAAAAATCATGGTGAATAAACCCTCCTCTATATTCGGCATCAAAGGTTTCTTAAGAACCTTAAAACCATCTTCAAGAAATCTAAAACAAAGTGGGTGTTCTATTCCTCACATTGTCCAAATGAGATTTGAGTCTCATTTTCGGATTGAACAAGTGATGTGTGTGTGAAGCTTAGAAGGAAAAATGAACTCTTACCTTGACTAGACTTAGTGTGCGGAAATCTCCTTCTTGAGATATGAAAATCTTCTTGTTTGGTTGAGGAGAAAGTAAAAGAAAGTGAGAGAATCTTCAAGAAAGTATGAGAGAATTGTATGGAGAGGGCAAGAGTATGCAAATTTCGAATTGTACAAAAGAAGAAGCCTTTGGGCGTGTGGCCTTCATCCCCTTTTATAGAAAATTCCTCATTTCCTCATTGGTGGTTGAAATCCAATGCATGTAAGACAAGTGGCATTGCTTCTTCCCCTCCCCCCCCCCCCCTTTCACTTTGGCTGAAATACCCCTTGGAATTCACTATGTAGATTGCATTGGGATGGTGCACATTGTGGGGGTTGGCATGTAGGCTCTCTTCCCTTGGCCGGAATCCTCTAGTCTTCCCTTTATGCCCTTTATTTCTTCAAACAATTGGGTGTTTATTCTAAGGGTAACATAGTAAAACATCATGTGGCTTTCCATTTTCCCAAACAAGCAACCTTTTGCATGGATGACAAGTGGCAAAAGACTCATGCCATGGTCTTGCAGTCCACTTCCTTCTCCCTTTTGCAAGATGATATTTCATCTTCCAACACTCCTTCCCTGGGTAACCTTTCATGTTCTATTGGTCCAATTTTAGCCTAGGTGACAAGTGGCAAAGAAGCATAGTACTTGGAAGTGTGCTAGCTGAAATTTCAAGGGCATTCTTGTCCTTCTATCCAAATGTCTCTTTACATACCCTTCTAGAAACTCCATGCATACTTGACACAGAGAATTATCTGTCTAAATTTCGAAATCCGATGACCTCCATTCGGTTTCCCATGCAAACCTCCTAGAAAAAGCCCCTTTTTTACTTCCTTAAGCTTCTTTTTCCAAGACATCATCCTTGGAACTCGAATTGGGCAAGATAAAAAAAGTCTAGCCAAAAATCCTTTGGTCTCCTCTAGGTTCCTTTTGTCCCTTGGTTCATCTAGAAATTTTCTTTGTAATACCCCGTATTTTAGTGTATTTTTAATGAAGGATTATTTTAATTAATTTGTAGATTTATTATCTTGTTTTAAAATTTAGAGATTTCATTATATTATTTTTTTATATAATATTTTAAGTTGTGAAAATTATTTTAATGTGCTTTCATAATTTTAATTAGTGTTCTGCAATTTAATTGTTTTTTATTTTTAAAGAATGTTATTATTGGAGTTTAATATTTTATTTTAACTAGTTTTGAGTTTAAATTGATTTATTAAATTTACTGTGTTAAAAATAGTTATTTTGAGGATCAGTTATGACCCCAAAGTTGTGAGGATTGGACCTCATTTTTTTTTTCCATTTTTTTTCCTCTTCTTTTTCTTTTCTTTCTTTCTTTTTCTTCTTTTCCTCTCAGTTTCTCTCTCTCCTCCCGCCCGACTCTCTCTCTCTCCTCTCCCCCGTGCGTTCAGCTTTCCTCCAAGCACCGCCGTCGGCCATCTGTGGCCCTCACAGCCAGCACCGTTCGACTCCCCAGCCGTCGGCGACCCCGCCCCTCCAATTTCAGATCACGCCGCTCTATCATTAGCCTCCAAGAGCCGTCCGAAGCCGCGGCCTTCTCTTCATTGTTGTGCCGCCGTCCGGCCACCATTTTTTCACCACATCATCACCGGCCCTCTAGCAACCTAATGGACCCAACTCCGGCCCCGATCCTCACCGGTGAAGTCCAGCCAAGCTCATTTTTGATTTGGGCTTTTTGGCCTTCCACTGCCATTTCGGCCTCCACCCACGGCCAACCATCGATTCCACTAGCTTCACCACCTCCCATAGGCCCTACCCTACCATTCCCTAGCTTTCGTTTGACCCGTTTGAATTTGGGTTTTCACTGTATTTTGGCCACAGTGTTTTTACACTGTGAAGTTGCTGTTTTGGTTCTTCCAGCTCCTCCGTGATCCTCCTAAAATTATTATATAGCGCTGTAAGTATTTCCTAAACAATCTTTTGAGATTTAAATATACTTTTGCACTAATTGATTATACTGTATTCTGGTTGGTTCCGGACTGAGTCCAAGGAGTTCAGGGGTGGATGGATTGAGGACGGAGTATTTGTATGTTGATTATATTATGATCTGGTTGGTTGTTGGATATTGTTATTGTGATCTGGTTGGTTATTGGATATTGAGGTTATGTCTGGTTCATTGCATATTCCATTCATAATCATGTGGATATTTTGAAAACTGGGTTTTCATGTGTGGATTGAATTTTTGGGTGTGTGTGTCTCATGACCCCAAGCTGAGATGGGGCATTATCTCGGTGGAGCTCCTCTGGTCACTCGAGAGCAGAATATACTGAGTGACATCCCCGGGTTGTCGCCGGGCGACAACGGGATCGGACGAGTTACGTGCTGACTCCGTGGCCCTTCTGCTGGCAGGGGCTAGAGGATGCCTGGCCACGAACGCACTGGGTGCGAAACTGAGCATTTCTCATTGTGCAAGCTAGGACATGCGGATGGTCCCTAGGGGAGACCATGGTGCATATGGATTAATGAAAAATGGATAAATGGCTGTTTTCTGGGAAAATAGCATGTGTTGGGTTTGGATAATTATTTTGGGCCATTTTTTGGGAAAATGGTGGAAATGATTTATTGGAAATAAATTTTTTTTGGGTCAAATGGGATTTTTGGCGTGTGTTGGATATTTTTGCATATTGCATCATATGCATGCATGGTTAGATGCTTTAATGTATTTTTATCTCAGGATTGGTTAGGTTATAACTTACATGTGGTACCATTTAATGGTACTGAAGATTTTGTTGATGATACAGATGCCGAGCCTGAGGATTTGGCTCCGCCGGAGGAGTGATCTGGGGTGACGCCCCGACTCCCAAGTACAAAAAGCCTCAAGAATCGTGACGTCAGGATGATGACAACCCGGTCATGCAGCCCAACGACAAGTGTTAAGTGTGTGCGACAAAATAAACAGTGCACAATTAAAATACAGCGCGGATAGTAATTAAGTCATCTAGTCCCAGAATTTTAGTTTAATACAAATATCTAAAATACAAATCTCTTAAAAACATAGCCAAAGTCCCATAAAAATAATACAAGTCTGAAATAAAGAAATACAGCACGAGTGATCCCAGATCACTCCTCTGGCGGAGCCAAATCCTCAGGCTCGACATCTGCATCAACATCAACAACAAAGTCTGCAGTACCATTAAATGGTACCACAGGTAAGTTATAACCTGACCATTAAATGGTACCACAGGTAAGTTATAACCTAACCAAAATCTGAGATAAAGATATATCTGAGCAACTAACCATGCATGCATATGATGCAATATGCAACACACGCCAAAAATCTCTTTTGGCCCAAAAATATTTCCAATAAAATCATTTCCACCATTTTCTCAGAAAATAACCCAAAAATCAATATCCAGATACACAAAAATATACTCACGCTATTTTCGCAGAAAACAGCCATTTTTCCATTATCCAATTAATCCATATGCACCATGGCCTCCCCTATGGACCATCCGCACGTCCTGGCTACTTTACAAGCGATGCCCAGTTCCGCACCCAGTGCGTTCGTGGCCAGGTCATCCTCTAGCCCCCGCCAGCAGAAGGGCCACGGAGTCGGCATGTCCAACGTCCGATCCCGTTGTCGCCCGGCGACAACCCAGGGGACGTCACTCAGTATATTCCGCTCCCGAGTGACCAGAGGAGCTCCACCGAGATAATACCCCATCTCGGCTTGGGGTCGTGATACACACGCACCCACAAATCCAATCAACACATGAAAACCCAGTTTTCAAAATAGCCACATGATCATGAATGCAATACACGAAAACCCCGTTTTCAATTTACAAACATGAACATGCGTGCATATGCCATGAACCAGACATAACCTCAATATCCAACAACCAACCGGATCACAGCACAATTCCCAACAATAACCAGATCACAACCAACAGATCACAACACAATTCCCAACAATAACTAGATCACAACCAACTAGATCACAACACAATTCCCAACAATAACCAGATCACAACCAACCAGACCACTAACAATTTTCAACACCCAAATCACAACACAATAACCAATCAAATAATTACTCCGTTCTCAATCTATCTACCCCCGAACTCCTCGGACTCAGTCCGGAACCAACCAAAATACAGTAAAAACAATTAGTGCAAAAATATATTTAAATCTCGAAAGATTGTTTAGGAAATACTTACAGCGCTATAAAAATATTTTAGGAGGCTCGCAGAGGTGCAAAAGGCGACTAGAAGGCAACGCAGCAATGTAAAAACACTGTGGCCGAAGACACTGTAAACCCAAAATTCAACGGGGTCAAACGGAGACTTGAAATTGATAGGGTAGGGCCTATGAAGTGTGGTGAAGCTAATGGGGTCAAAGGTTGGTCGTGGGTGGCGGCGGAAATGGGCAGTTTAAGGCCGAGAATTTCGAATCGGATTTGAAGCTCGCACGTGTGGCTCCGGCGATGGATCGGGGCCGGGTTTGGGTGGAAAAGCTTGGTAATGGGCCGGTGAAGAAGTGGTGAAGAAATGGTGGCCGGAGGTGGCCGTACGGTGGTGGAAAGGAGAGAAAACCACCGCGGGTTCGAGCGGCTAACGGCGGCGTTAGCCGGCCGGATATTGGTGGGGCAAGGTCGCCGGCGCACGGGGGAGCCGATGGTGCTGGCGGTGTCGTGCACGGCGGGCCGGAGGCGAAGCTGCGGTGGTTAGGCCGATTCACGAGAGAGAGAGGAGAGAGAGAGGGGGTCGGGCACGCGGGGGAGGAAGGAGGAAAAAGAAAAAAGAAGAAAGAAGAAAAAGAAAAAGAGGGAAAAAAGAGAAGATTCATTCTTTCAACATGGGTCCCGAAAAATCCAACGAAGATGAATTTAAAATCGAAAACTAAATAAAATAATCCAAACGCAGTGAAACAATTTAAATGCAACAATAAAAATTTAAAACCCAAAAATAAATCAATTTGAATTAAAGATTATTTTAAAATCCAAAACAGTAAATAAAATCTAGAAAGCACATAAAAATAATTTTCACAACATAAAATATTAAGAATAATATTTAAAAACTCCCAAAATTTTAAAACAAGATAATTAATCACAAAATAAATTAAATAAATCCTTCATTAAAAATACACTAAAATCCGGGATGTTACATCTGGGATCACTCGTGATATGCTTTTATTTTCAGCTTTGTATTATATTTTGTGGGACGTTTGGTTTATGTTTTTAAATGCTTGTATTTGGATATTTGTATTAAACTAAAACTCTGGTACTTAGTTATTTGACTTATCCATTCCACTACATATTATTTATTGTACATGTGTTGCATTTCACACACTCGGCACGTGCCGTTCGGGTGCGTGTCCGTGTTGTCATCATCCTGGCTTCTCGATTTCCGTGCGTGTCCATTCATGAAAATTGGGGGCGCCACATTCTTGCTCAATGACAAGTGGCAACTCTTCTAAGATAGGCGTGTAAGCCATCTTTTTGGCATTTTCCTTCACTTCTCTCTCTCCCTTAACCCATTATCAAGTCTAGATTCATAATGTATTACTTACATGCCACATGGCACTTGTGACTAAAAAATCTGGGCCATGACCTAAAGCCAATGAGCCTAAGTTTCTAAACAAGGCCAAATCTCACTTTTTCTAGGGTTAGTCCTCCTTTGGGCTTGAATTACCATTCAAGAATCCTAAAGCTTTCTAAATTAACTAGAGCTCCCAAATAAGTCATGACTACTAAGCATGTAAATCTATGGGCCATGCTTACGCAAAGTTTGGGTCATTACAAAAGACGACAAGAATTACTATTCATTTTAAAACTTTTTACTTCCATACCTAGGTGCAAGACTCTACGTTATAAAATAAAATATATTTTGAGAATAAAAGAGGTTTACAATGGAAAACATTAATTTCAAAATAGAAAGGCCTCTCATACATTTAAAACTCTCATGCCTAGACTTTAGTGCTCTTCCCCTTAGGCCATGTCCGTCCTGACGTGTTCTGCTCATTCAGTTCCTGTGGGGGGGGGGGGGAGAAGGGGCACACATAAAACTAAAATGAGTTGAATACTCAGTAAGCATTACATCATACAGTTAAAATATACTAACATAGATTTTCAGTCATGCATTCATCATTCCATAGATACTATACATACATGAGACATGCATTTGTTTTGTAAACATCACTAGGCAGGGTTTCTCTTTAGAAAAGGTTTTCTTTTCATAAAATGTTTCTCCTGTCAATGCCTTCATTTCTTAAAGAGTGCAATACATTTATACATTCTTTCTTATCACTTTCCTTTGGCTGTTGCACACTGTTACGCCCCATGTGTTGGGGTTAGCGGTCTTCCTTTGGACACGGATTCTACTCATGGCCATGGGTTGGGAACCCCTTTTCAGTCAGGGGCCAGCACTGGGTGTACTACTAGTACTACTTACCCAGCATCGCAATCTACCCAGTCTAGTCGTTGGTACCCTTTCATTTAGTCATGGCCATTATGTATTTTCATACATTAAAACATTTAGTCCTTTCTTTCAGTTTAGTCCTTTTAGTCCTTTCCTTTTTAGTCCTTTTCATTTAATAGTTCATTCATGGAAAATGTCATTTAAAAGCATCAGCTTAAACATCATCTTTCATGGCATCATTCAAAGCATCAGCTCATAGGGACATTTAAACCACTTTCTTTGTATCCTTTAAAGCATCAGTTAAAGCACAAGGCATAAGCCTCGACATTTCTTTTGGTAGAAAATATATACAATAGATATTGCGTATAGTCATTGTGGCGCCCCCAACCCTCGCTTGGGATTGGAAGGAGACTGAAACGCTGGAACATGTAATACAAGGCTACATACCCCTCGTACATGACAGATATTATGCTATGCACCTAAGTACACTAGCAGTATGTAATATAACGTTGCGGCGGAAAATAAATAAAAGGTCAGAAATTCTAAGCAATTCAAAATAGTAGCTACAAAGTACATGGTACCAACTACAAAAGCATTAACACTTTGTCCATGACCATAGTAATATATTATAAGACAAAATATCCCAAAGTATCAAGTATTAAAATTTGTCTCCCAAAACATATGGGACCTTCAAAATATTGTTTTTCCCAAAAGTCGAGGTCTAAAAAAAACCATAAGTCCCTTTTATCAAAATGACTAAGATTCTTTTTCCTTCATCGTTATCTGGGTTTCACACACTTTTTTAAATCCTTGTCTTGGTCCCAGTTGTTACGCTGTCTATACTCCGTAATAGATTCCAAAATATCAATGATCTCCTGGTCGATGGCCTCGAGTAGCTCCAAGATGGAGGACTCAGGCTGGTTAGTGGCCATTTTAGGCACAATCCTCTCTGGAGGAGGAGGTGCCATCCTTTTCCTCTTCGTCATAGGCGTCATTCTCAACTCCTGTAACAACTTCTACCATTTTGGGTTAGGGAATGGTAGTGTAAACTACCACAGTGAGATTTCAAGAAATCTCAACAAGTAAACACACAACATAGATTAATCAAAACCATCATACGAGAGGTACATCTTGAAATGCATGCATGAAACATATACTTGACTTTAAACAGAAACTTGACATATGCATTGACCAATTTCAAAGACTTGTATAGAGACTTTGACTTTTTTCAGAAAAAATTTTCTTTAACTTTCTTTTCATGTTGATCTTAATCAAAAACTTTTCTTATTAGAGACATATCACAAGATTTGCATCGAGTGATCCTTATCACATTAGCTGTGATGGCCCAAACTTTTCATAAACATGGCACATAGATTTTGTGCTTAATAGTCATGACTTTTTGAGAGCTTTAGTTATTTTTAGAAAGCCTTAGAATTCTTGAATGGTAATTTGAGCCCAAGGACAATTAGCCTTAGAATGCTAAGTGAGATTGGCCTTGTTTAGAAACTTAGGCCCATTGGCTTTAAGCCCATAGCCTAGAGTTCCTTTTAGTCACAAGTGCCATGTGGCATGAAAATAAGGTATTATGAACCTAGACTTGATAATGGATTAAGGGAGAGAGAGAAGTGTAGGAGAAATACCAAAAGGATGGCTTACACGCCTAACTTGGAGAAATTGCCACTTGTCATTTTGTAAGAAACCTTCTAGATGATTGAGGAGATCAAGGGATTTTTGGCTAGACCTTTGCCTTGTCCCATTTCGAGTTCCAATGAGGTTATCTTGGGAAAAGTAGCTTAGGCAAGTGAAAAAGGGACTTTTTCTTGGAGTTTTGCATGGAAAACTGAATGGAGGATCTTGGATTTGGAATTTTGTTAGATAATTCCAAGTTTCAAGCATGCATGCAATACTAGAAGGATAGGTGAAGAGATATTTGGATGGAAGGACAAGAATGCCCTTGAAATTTCGACTAGCACACTTCCAAGTGCTAAGTTCCTTTGCCATTTTTCATCTGGACAAAAAATTAGGCCAATAGAAGATGGAAGGTCACCTAGGGAAGGAGAGTTGGAAGATGAAACATTACCTTGGGAAAGGAAGAAGGAGGTGGATGGCAAGACCATGGTAGGAGCCTTTTTGCCACTTGTCATCAATGCAAAGGATGGCTTGTTTGGGAAATGGAGAGCCATATGATATTTTTCTTTGTTACCCTTAGAAGAAACACCCATTTGTTTGAAGGAAGAAAGGGCATAAAGGGAAGATTAGAAGGTTTCGGCCAAGGTAAGAGAGCCTACACACCAACCCCCAAGGTAAGACCACATGCCCAAAGGCTTCTTCTTTTTGTAAATTTCGAAATTTACATGCTTTTGCCCTCTCCATACAATTCTCTCATATTTTCTTAAGGATTTTGCAATTTTCTCCTCAACCAAACAAGAGGATTTTTCTATTCCAAGAGGGGATTTTGACACACTAAACCTAGTGAAGGTAAGAATCGGTTTTTCTTTTAAGTTTCACAACACACACCACTTGTTCAAACCGAAAATGAGATTCAAACCTCATTTTGTCAATGTGGAAGTTAGAACACCCACTTTTCTTTAGATTTCATGAGAAATGGTTTTAGGGTTTTTGAGAAACCTTTGATGCCGAATATAAAGGAGAGTTTTGCTCACTATGATTTTCGGCCACCACTAATATCTTTAGTTATTTTAGGGTTTTCTTTACCTAAAGAATGAAATGAAGAAGGTGATTTTCGGCCACCACTAATATCTTTAGTTATTTTAGGGTTTTCTTTACCTTAAGAATGAAATGAAGAAGGTTTTACTCCAAAAACCCTAGAGGCCGAATAGATATAGGCAAGTATTGCCTTAGAAACTTATAGTTACACTTTAGAACACGAAGTGAAGTTTTTAGTTGCTTTTCTAATATGGAATACTCAGATTTACAACTTGCTAACATTGCTATACATGGATTTTTGTAAGTATACACTCGATTAACACTTGTATATGATTGCATAGATCTTTTCATTACCCCTATGTGTTTCGGCCTAAACATGTTTCCATGATTCTATGATTGAGTTTGCCACTTTCTTATATTCCATGTAATCATGTTATGATTTGAGCATGTTATGCTTGGTCAATTCATGCATGGAATTCCATATGTCACATGTCAAGTATAAGTATGAAGTTCTTAAGTTCCATGTCTCATGCATTTGGGAAAAGGTTTTTCAAAAGAAAGTTGTTCTTTTTAAAAGAAAAGAGTCAAAAAGTTCTATCACGAATTGTAGAGATGGTGGTAAGCAGGGATGGTGGTAGAGTCCCGCCTATGATTCCCTCCTACGGTGCATACGGTAGGGATGGTGGTAGAGTCCCGCCTGCGATTCCCGCCTACGGTGCATGCGGTAGGGATGGTGGTAAGCAAGGATGGTGGTTGAGTCCCGCTTGCAATTCCCACCTACAGGTCGATGATGGTACAATGACTAGCGGGACACGTGGCGCAAGGAGAGGAGCCGTATTGTGTCCACCCTCTGAATAAGAATAAGAACTCATGTAATAAGAATCACTCGATGCAAATCTTGTGATATGTCTTTGATAAGAAAATTTTTTGATTAAGATCATCATGAAAAGAAAGTTAAAGAAAAGTTTTCTGAAAAAGTCAAAGTCTCTGTAGAAGTCTTTTGAAATTGGTCAATGCATATATCAAGTTTCTGTTTAAAGTCAAGTACATGTTTCATGCACGAATTGCATGATGTACCTCTTGTATGCTTGTTTTGAATAATGTTGTAACAACCCGACCCTAATATTAGGCTATAGATACATTTTATGTATTTTCTTATAGCTATAATATTATTATTATTATTATTATCATCAGATTTTACATTTGTTCTTTTAATAAGATTATTATCATTTTATTTTTATTATTTTATTATGACCCGATTTTTACAATAGTCTAGAGTTTTATTTGAATTTAAACATTATTTCTCCCTATCTCCACCCATAAGCCTCATCCTTATCCTCTAATTAATAACTCCAAATTCTATTAGGAAACCAAACTCTCAACTCCAAATCCTATTAGGAAACCAAACTCTCAACTCCAAATCCTATCCCATATCCTTATGGTCACAATACCCTTTTCCTTGCCTATAAAACCCACCCCTGGCCGAGACCTCCAGAAGAAAACATAAGAAACCACAACCACTGAAGCAAGCCATAGCAGACCGAGAACCCACCTCTCTCGTTCATCTCGGCTTCTCTTAAGCTTTTGGGCTTGCCCCAGCCACCCAGAGCCACCGTCGTCTCGTCCAGCCAATCCCCCATCGCGTACTCTTCTCGGTGACGAGTTACAACTTGAGATTCAAGAAGAAGCACAGCAAGGTAAGTTATTTGATCAAAAAATTAGGATCATCACAGTTAGCTTATATTTAAGTATTATTCAAGCCAATTCATTGATAGCCTTTGTTTATGTACCACTCATGTCATATGCAAACATGTCATTCAGCATAGCATACGATCATGTCATTCCGCATCATGTTTAGATTCAGAAATTATAATTATGTATGTATTATGTCATGCATCTCATGGTCATAAGACACGTAAGCTATCTTAAGTCCAAGTGCAAGATAAGATCAGTTCAGTTAATCAGATGGCCATTCAGATGCATGGTACCAATGCAGTTCAGTTCAGGGTGGTGTGCAAGCCACGAACTCAGTCGTGGTCCACCATAGTATGCTAGAATACTATCAGCGGTTCCCCTCGTGGCCACGGGATGTGGGGCCGGTGCACAATCTCGCACACAGGGTTAAGTGTGTTGGCCAGTCAGTTCAGTCAGTAGTCAGTTAAATCAGAACAGTCAGTTAAGTCAGAGCAGTCAGTTAATTCAGATAAATCAGTCATGCATAGCATAAACATCAGTATGAACAATCATAAATTTTAAGCTCTCAGCATGAAAAATTTTATGAAAACCTTACGTTTAGTATGTTAATGATGTGATGGATTTCTTACTGAGTATTCGACTCATTTTAGTTTGTTTTCATTTTTTAAACCACCCAGGTGAGGATGATGATTACGAGCAGACATGCCAGGATTAGAAGGAGCATTTATTTTTAATTTCAGACCTTTTAGAATAAATTTATTTTATTGCTTTATGACACGACTTTTTATTCAGTTTATTAAATTAAGTTTTTTTTAAGACATTTTTATCAGACAAAGTTTTATGAAATAAATCCTAAAAATTGTTTTCTTAAATATGAGATCTCTTACCGGGTTTATTTTATGAAAAACACATGACACTCCTAGCCTACGGGAAGGGGGTGTTACAAATGTATGTTGTGTGATTACTTGCTGAGACTCCTAGAAATCTCACACTACCATTCCCTAACTCGGAATGGTAGAAGTTGTTACATGAATCAAGAACAATGCCTATGATGAAGAGGAAAAGGATGGCACCTACTCGTCTGGAGAGGATTGTGCCTAAAATGGCCATTAATCGGGCTGAGTCCTCCATCTTGGAGCTACTCGAGGCCATCGACCAGAAGATCTCTAATATTTTGGAACCTATTGCGGAGTTTAGACTGCGTAACAACTGGGACCAAGACAAGGATTTAGAAAAGCGTGTGAAACCTAGATCACGATGAAGGAAAAAGAATCTTAGTAATTTTCAAAAAAAAGGGACTTATGGTTTTTTTTTAGGCCTCAACTTTTGAAGATACTTTTATATTTTGAAGGTCCCGTATGTTTTGGAAGACAAACTTTAATACTTGATACTTTGGGATATTTTGTTTTATAATATATACTATGGTCATGGACAAAGTGTTAATACTTTTGTAGTTGGTACCATGTACTTTGCAATTGCTATTTTGCGTTGCTTAGAATTTTTTACCTTTTATTCATTTTCCGCTACAATGTTATATTGCATACTGCTAGTGTACTTAGGTGCATAGCATATTATTTGTCTTGTACGAGGGGTATGTAGCCTTGTGTTACATGTCCTAGCATTTCAGTCTCCATCCAATCCCAAGCGGGGGCTGGGGGTGCCACAGAGCATGGTATTAGAGCAATTACATCTCTGGGTAAACCCACACTTTGTCCTAGGAATGCATGGTACCCTTAACTAGGTTTGAGATCTATAGTGGTAGGCTTGGATCTTATAAGTATAGGCTTGAATCTAGAAAGAGAAGAAGATACGCCCGTAAGATTTCGAGTTCAAAGGAAGAAAGGTGTTCTTCTTTGGGGAAGGGACTGACCCACGGTGGTTTTGTGTTTTTTAGGAGAAGGATATTATGGTATGAAATTGACATGAGAACACATCTCTCAGCGGTGGGGATTAGGAAACTAGAAATCCTCCACTAGAAGGGGGATAGGGAATAGCTGAAGCTATTTGCCAGATGACTGAGGCAGTCCGTACTCAAATGGAATAAGGACAGAATGCTAGACAAGTACTGCCTAGGGTAGAGCCTGGATGTACTTATGAGAAATTCATGGTGTATAGATACTTGAATTTTGTTGGAATGGAAGGACCAATGAAGGCTAATAACTGGCTTATGGACCTAGAGAGAACTTTTGAAGTTAGCGGATGCACTAAAGCACAAAAGGTTCAGTATGCGGGTCACAACTGGAATCTGGTGGCACACTATGCGACGACTTTTGGCCTAAGAACTAGGAGATTTGACGGCGCTTACTTGGGAGTGATTCAAGACTAAGTTTGATAATTATTTCTTTCTAGAAATGGCCAAGCAGCAGAAAGCTTTGGAGTTCGCAAGTCTGACCCAAGGGAACATGACGGTCGATCAGTATGCCGCTCATTTTATGGAGATGGGGAGGTTTGCACCTCATTTGATTAGTACTGAGAAAATGCAAGCAAGAAAATTCCAAGAGGTTTGCAACCTTGTATCCGAAATCAAGTGGCATGTTTATGGATAGAGAATTTCTAGGAGCTAGTCAATGCAGCTTCGATAGTTGAGGTGGAGCAACAGTGACTAATTACGCAAGCTCAAATGGATAGGGAAAGAGGGCTTCTGTACTCACCAGGAGGTAGTGAGGGAAAACGAAAGGTCTTGGTAATTCCGAGCAAGGGAAAGGGAGTGGTATTTGGAAATACTGCACCCATCATGCCACCACTTTGTCACCAATGCAGGAGAATGCATAGTGGAGAATGTCGTAGAGCTCTAGGAGCATGCTTCAGATGTGGGCAGAATGGCCACATGATCAAGGACTGTCCACGTAATACACCTGGAGGAACACCAACACCAAATGCTAAACCTAAGACTAAGGTTTACGCCAGGAGAAGTAGACCTGGAAGCTGATGAAATTGTGGATGCGGGAGTAATTACTGGCAATATTTCTCAACTTTGCCTTAAGTCTTAGAATGGCTTGTGATTGGGAATTTTAAGTAATTATAGTTATCTCTTTAGGTAGAGTTAGATTGAAGCAGTACGTGGTATTTGCTTTGTTTGATTCTGGAGCATCAAGATCTTTTATCTCTGGTAGATGTTTGTGACAATGTGAGCTCGAGGCTGAGCCAATGTCTCAGAAGATTTTAGTGGCTATTCCAGACAAGAGAGTAATTGGTTGCACGAGTGTAGTTAAGAATTGCTCATTGGAAATTATAAACTTAGTTTTGATTGCGGATTTGATTGTTTTCCATTCGATGGAATTCGACCTAATCCTAGGTATGGACTGGTTGTCGAGGCATTATGCCAAGAAAGATTGTCGAAAATGGGAAGTTGTGTTTGATCTACCTACTCAGGAAAGGATCTATCATATGGGTGAGATTTTTTGGATTGATCCTTGTATAGTAACAACGGGACAAATCAAGAGGAGTTTGGTAGATGGGGACATCGCATATTTGGTAATGATAATGGATGTAGAGGAAGGACCTAAAGAAATCCAAGGAATTCCTGTTATTGAGGATTTTCCTAGGGTGTTCACAGATGAATTACCTAGATTACCCCCAAACCAAGAAACAGAGTTCATAATTGAACTTGAACCAACCACAAGCCTAGTGCATAAGGCACCCTATCGAATGGCCCCAATAGAATTGAAGGAACTCAAGGTGCAAATTGAAGAGCTTCTAGCCAAAGGTTTTATTCGACCTAGCTCATTGCCATGGGGAGCACCGGTCCTGTTTGTCAAAAAGAAGGATGGAACTCTTAGGATGTGTATCAATTATAGAGATCTGAATAAGGTGACTGCTAAGAATAAGTATCCCTTACCAAGGATAGACGATCTGTTGGATCAATTACAAGTAGCTGTAGTTTTTTCAAAGATTGATCTACGATCTGGATATAATCAACTCCAAATAAGGGAGCAATATGTATCTAAGACGACTTTTCGAACACACTATGGACACTTCGAGTTTCTAGTTATGCCATTTGGATTGACGAATGCCCCTGTAGCATTCATGGAATTGATGAATAGAATTTTTCAACAATTCTTGGATAGCTTTGTAGTGGTATTTATAGAAGACATATTGGTCTATTCTCGTGATGAGGAACAACATAAGAAGCATTTAAGGATTGCATTGGAGATGCTACAAGAACATTAGCTTTATGCCAAACTTAGTAAGTGCGAGTTTTGGCTTCGAGAAGTGAAATTTTTAGGACATGTCATTTCTAGTAAAGGAGTGGCAGTGGATCCTACAAAGATCGACGCTATAACAGAATGGCAAATGCCTACTAATGCCCATGAAGTACGTAGTTTCCTCTGCTTAGCAGGTTACTACCGAAGGTTTGTAGAAGGGTTTTCTAGACTTTCTAGTCCCTTAATTGCATTAACAAGAAAGAATGCTAAGCATGTTTGGACTGAGCAATGTGAGAAGAGTTTTCAGGAGTTAAAGAAGAGGTTAACTTCGGCCCCAATATTGGCATTACCGGAACCTCACAAGCCCTACGTAGTTTACAGTGATGCTTCAAGGATAGGTTTAGGATGTGTTCTAATGCAAGAATGAAGAGTCATCACTTATGCTTTGTGACAGCTCAAGAATCATGAACAGAATTATCCTACCCATGATTTGAAATTGGCAGCGGTAGTTTTTGTGCTAGAAATTCGGAGACACTATTTGTATGGGGAAAAATGCAAAGTGTAGATGGACCACAAAAGTCTTAAGTACCTGTTTAGTCAAAAGAATCTGAATATGAGACAACAGAGATGGGTGGAAACCATCAGTGATTATCAATGTGAGATCAAATATCATCCCGGCAAGGCTAATGTAGTAGTTGATGAACTTTTTTTTTTTTTAAAGAAGAGCCGGTAGCCATATGGTAGTGGCCCCATTCCAATTATTAATAGAGCCCTCACTTAGTCGCAAAGCTCAGGTAGACTTGTCGTCTGTCTTAGCAAGATTAAGATATTTAATGATTGGAAATCCATCATGGAAATCTATTTCTGCTGTAGTACAGGAGCTCATATCCGTGACCGAAGAAGAAATTCTGGAAGGGCAGCGAAAGGATGATAAATTGGACAATCTCCGACAGAAGATTATGAGATTAGAAGGGCCACAACATTTATCTATTGGGAAAAATGAGATGTTGTTTTATAAAGGAAGGAAGGTGATTCCTAACTTTGATAAGCTGAAAGAAAAGATATTAAGGGAGGCTCATTGCACCCCTTACACAGCACACCCTAACAGTACAAAGATGTATAGTGATTTAAAAGGTCAGTTTTGGTGGGATGGAATCAAGAAGGAAGTTGCTAAATTCGTGGCAAAATGTCCTATTTGCCAAGTGATAAAAGCCGAGCATCAGAGGCCAGCAAGTGAATTACAACCTATGCCTATTCTGGAATGGAAATGGGAAGACGTGTCTATGGACTTTGTAATAGGTCTACCAAGGACGTTGTCAGGAAATAATTCGATATGGATTATTGTTGACAGATTGACTAAGAGTGCATGTTTTCTACCCATAGCTAACATGGATTCTATGGAGAAGCTTTCTCAAGCTTATATTAAGGAAATTGTCCGAGCACATGGAGTTCCAAAGAGTATAGTGTCAGACCGAGATACTCGTTTTACTTCATGATTTTGACAGTGCCTGCAGAAGATGTTAGGCACTTGTCTAGATTTTAGCATCACCTATCACCCAAAAACTGATGGGAAGACGAAGTGTACAATTTAGACCTTGGAAGACATGCGGCGAGCATGTGTAATAGAGCCTAGTGAGATAAGGCTTCAACCCAATTTTCTTATAGAGAATGGCCAGTGCAAATAGTGGATTGCAAAGAACAAGAGTTGAGAAATCGAAAGATACCTCTAGTGAAAGTGCTTTGGAATAATCCGAAATTTGAAGAATCAACTTGGGAACGTGAGGATACATTGAGAAGTGAATACCCTCATTTGTTTGTATCTTAGAACCTTTGAAGAATGTTTGAATTTGTTCTATATATATATATGTGTGTGAATGATTTGGTTCTATAAATGTTTGCCTACTCTTTGGTAGTTAGTTTAAACGTGGTAATCTTGAGTGCACCTACCGAACCCATGGAAGAGGGAATGGCACAAACTAGAAGAACCCCACGAATTTCTATTTCTTCAGTAGTGCAATTGAGAGAATGAAGGAAACCTCGTATCCAAAATCGTCTCAGAAGAAAGCAACAGTCAATAGCAGAACAAGCTAGGCAGTTGGAAATCTTTGAGCATCACCGTACCCATGTGATGGATGCAGATTCACGAGGAAGGCTTTGCTTTTCAATGAGCCTTGTCACACGAAAAGCAACAACCGTGGAGTAGCTCAAAGGAAGCAAAAAGGATGAATCTGCATAATTTTGATCCTGAAGAAGAATTAAGACCCACAGCGGAAGAGCGTGCAAGCAGATTTATACCCAATGAGACCTCAGATACGTGTGTGAATCGTATTCGTATCCATGAAGAAGGTCAACCAATAAAGGACACGGAGCTCAAGATAGAGCATATGCTAAATGAGATATGGGTTAATATGTACTTTGATCATGACTTGGATGCAATATTCTACTTTTCACAAGATTCAGTAACGGAAGAGCAGATGAGTACCCTCAACATCCTCATCGTCAGAAAAATCTACAGCCACATTTGGGAAAGGTAGCAGATCAAATTTCCCTCTTACAAATATTTTAATTAATGGTTGTGGTGGCGATTTCGAGGATGAAATATTTTTCTAAGGAGGGGAGGATGTGATGACCCAAACTTTCATAAACATGGCCCATAGGTTTTGTGACTTTTTGAGAACTTTAATTTTTTTTAGAAAGCCTTGGAATTATTGAATGGTAATTTGAGCCCAAGGGAGAATTAGCCTTAGAATGCTAAGTGAGATTGGCCTTGTTTAGAAACTTAGGCCCATAGGATTTAGGTCCATGGCCCAGAGTTCTTTTTAGTCACAAGTGCCATGTGGCATGAAAATAAGGTATTATGAACCTAGACTTGATAATGGATTAAGGGAGAGAGAGAAGTGTAGGAGAAATGCCAAAAGGATGATTCAAGAGAAATTGAATCATTTTGTACGAATTCGGACCACATCTTATTTTTACCACTTTGCCCTTGGTTAGTGGAAAGCCAATTGAGGGAAAAATGGTAAATTTAAGAGGTTTGAGTTTTTTGCTTGCGGGCTTTCTATGGTACTACCATGACCTTGTGGTATAGACGCCCCGACCCCGAGCCATTCGGAGGACCACTTATTTTTACAACTTTGCCCTTGATCACTTAGGAAGCCAATTGAGGGGAAAGTGGCAAACTTAAAAGGTTGGGGCTTTTTGCTCACTGGATTCCTATGGTACTCCCATGACCTTTTGGTGAGGATGCCCCAACCCTGGGCCATTCTGGATCCCTCTAATTTTTACCACTTTGCCCTTACTAAGTTATGTGGCCAATTGAGGGCTAAGTGGACAAGTTAAGAGGTTGGAGTTTTTTCCTTACGGGCATCCTATGGTACTACCATGACCTTGTGGTGTTGATGCCCCGACCCCGGGCCATTCGGAGCACCTCCTATTTTTACCACATTGCCCCTGACCATTTAGCAAGCCAGTTGGGGGCAAACTGGCCCCGTTAAGAGGCTGGAGTTTTTTGGTCGCGCGGTTTCTATGGTACTACCATGACCTTATGGTATGGATGCCCCGACCCCGAGCCATTCGGAGCACATTTTATTTTTACCACTTTGCTCTTGCTTAGTGGAAAGCCAATTGAGGGAAAAATGGTAAATTTAAGAGGTTTGAGTTTTTTACTCGAGGGCTTTCTATTGTACTACCATGACCTTGGGGTATGGATGCCCCGACCTCGAGCCATTCAGAGCACCTCTTATTTTAACCATTTTGCCCTTGGTTAGTGGTAAGCCAATTGAGGGCAAAATGGTAAATTTAAGAGGATTGAGTTTTTTGCTCGCGGGCTTCCTATGGTACAACCATGACCTTGTGGTATTGATGCCCCGACCCCAGGCCATTCGGTGCACCTCTTATTTTTACTAGTTTGCCCTTGGTTAGTTAGGAAGCCAGTTGGGGGCAAAGTGCCGAAGTTAAGTGGTAGGAGTTTTTTGCTCGCGGGCTTTCTATGGTACTACCATAACCTTGGGGTATGGATGCCCCGACCTCGAGCCATTCGGAGCATCCCTTATTTTTACCATTTTGCCCTTGGTTAGTGGAAAGCCAATTGAGGGCAAAGTGGTAAATTTAAGAGGTTTGAGTTTTTTGCTCGTGGGCTTCCTATGGTACAACCATGACGTTGTGGTATTGATGCCCCGACCCCGGGCCATTCGGTGCACCTCTTATTTTTACTAGTTTGCCCTTTGTTAGTTAGGAAGCCAGTTGTGGGCAAAGTGCCGAAGTTAAGTGGTAGGAGTTTTTTGCTCGCGGGCTTTCTATGGTACTTCCATGACCTTGTGGTATGGATGCCCCGACCCCGAGCCATTCGAAGGACCTTTTATTTTTACCCCTTTGCCCTTGGTTATTGGAAAGCCAATTGAGCGCAAAATGGCAAATTTAAGAGGTTTGAGTTTTTTGCTCACGGGCATTTTATGGTACTACCATGACCTTATGGTATGGATGCCTCGACCCCGAGCCATTCGGAGCACATTTTAATTTTACCACTTTGCCCTTGGTTAGTGGAAAGCCAATTGAGGGCAAAATGGTAAATTTAAGAGGTTTGAGTTTTTTGCTCCCGAGCTTTCTATGGTACTACCATGACCTTGGGGTATGGATGCCCCGACCTCGAGGCATTTGGAGTACCTCTTATTTTTACCACTTTGCCCTTGGTTAGTGGAAAGCCAATTGAGGGCAAGGTGGCAAATTTTAGAGGTTTGAGTTTTGTGCTCGCGGGCTTCCTATGGTACAACCATGACCTTGTGGTATTGATGCCCCGACCCCGGGACATTTGGAGCACCTCTTATTTTTACTACTTTGTCCTTGGTTAGTTAGGAAGCCAGTTGGGGGCAAAGTGCCGAAGTTAAGTTGTAGGAGTTTTTTGCTCGTGGGCTTTCTATGGTACTTCCATGACCTTTTGGTATGGATGCCCCGACCCTGAGCCATTCGGAGGACCTTTTATTTTTACCCCTTTGCCCTTGGTTATTGGGAAGCCAATTGAGCGCAAAATGGCAAATTTAAGAGGTTTGAGTTTTTTGCTCGTGGGCATTCTATGGTACTACCATGACCTTATGGTATGGATGCCTCGACCCCGAGCCATTTGGAGCACATTTTAATTTTACCACTTTGCCCTTGGTTAGTGGAAAGCCAACTGAGGGCAAAATGGCAAATTTAAGAGGTTTGAGTTTTTCGCTCGCGGGCATTCTATGCTACTACCATGACCTTGGGGTATGGATGCCCCGACTTCGAGCCATTCGGAGCAGCACTTATTTTTACCACTTTGCCCTTGGTTAGTGGAAAGCCAATTGAGGGCAAAATGGTAAATTTAAGAGGTTTGAGTTTCTTGCTCGCGGGCTTTCTATGGTACTACCATGACCTTGGGGTATGGATGCCCGACCTCGAGGCATTCGGAGCACCTCTTATTTTTACCACTTTGCCCTTGGTTATTGGAAAGCCAATTGAGGGCAAAGTGGCAAATTTAAGAGGTTTGAGACTTTTGCTCGCGGGCTTTCTATGGTACTACCATGACCTTGGGGTATGGATGCCCCGACCTTGAGCCATTCAGAGCACCTCTTATTTTTACCACTTTGCCCTTGGTTAGTGGAAAGCTAATTGAGGGCAAAATGGCAAATTTAAGGGGTTTGAGTTGTTTGGTCACGGGCATTCTATGGTACTACCATGACTTTGGGGTATGGATGCCCAGACCCCGAGCCATTCGGGGGGCCTTTTATTTTTACCACTTTGCCCTTGGTTAGTGGATAGCCAATTGAGGGCAAAATGGCAAATTTAAGAGGTTTGAGTTTTTTGCTCGTGGGCATTCTATGGAACTACCATGACCTTGGGGTATGGATGCCTCGACCACGAGCCATTCGGAGCACCTCTTATTTTTACCATTTTGCCCTTGGTTAGTGGAAAGCCAATTGAGGGCAAAATGGTAAATTTAAGACGTTTGAGTTTTCTTCTTGCGGGCTTCCTATGGTACTACCATGACCTTGGGGTAAGGATGCCCCGACCCCGGGCCATTTGGAGCACCTCTTATTTTGACTACTTTGCCCTTGGATAGTTAGGAAGCCAATTGGGGGCAAAGTGGTAAATTTAAGATGTTTGAGTTTTATGCTCGCGGGCTTTCTATGGTACTACCATGACCTTATGGTATGGATGCCCCGACCCCGAGCCATTCGGAGCACATTTTATTTTTACCACTTTGCCCTGGGTTAGTGGAAAGCCAATTGAGTGTAAAATGGTAAATTTAAGAGGTTTGAGTTTTTTGCTCGCTGGCTTTCTATGGTACTACCATGACCTTGGGGTATGGATGCCCCAACCTCGAGGCATTCGGAGCACCTCTTATTTTTACCACTTTGCCCTTGGTTATTGGAAAGCCAATTGAGGGCAAGGTGGCAAATTTAAGAGGTTTGATTCTTTTGCTTGCGGGCTTCTTATGGTACAACCATGACCTTGTGGTATTGATGCCCCGACCCCGGGCCATTCGGAGCACCTCTTATTTTTACTACATTGCCCTTGCTTAGTTAGGAAGTTAGTTGGGGGCAAAGTGTCGAAGTTAAGTGATAGGAATTTTTTGCTCGCGGGCTTTCTAGGGTACTTCCATGACCTTGTGGTATGGATGCCCTGACCCCGAGCCATTCGGAGGACTTTTTATTTTTACGCCTTTGCCCTTGGTTATTGGAAAGCCAATTGAGCGCAAAATGGCAAATATAAGAGGTTTGAGTTTTTTGCTCATGGGCATTTTATGGTACTACCATAACCTTGTGGTACGGATGCCCCGACCCCGGGCCATTCGGAGCACCTCCTATTTTTACCACTTTGCCCCTGACCATTTAGCAAGCCAATTGGGTGCAAAGTGGCCCCGTTAAGAGGTTGGAGTTTTTTGGTTGCGGCATTTCTATGGTACTACCATGACCTTGGGGTATGGATGCCCCGACCTCAAGCCATTCGTAGCAGCACCTATTTTTACCACTTTGCCCTTGCTTAGTGGAATGCCAATTCAGGGCAAAATGGTAAATTTAAGAGGTTTGAGTTTCTTTCTCGCGGGCTTTCTATGGTACTACCATGACCTTGGGGTATCGATGCCCCGACCTCGAGCCATTCGGAGCACCTCTTATTCTTACCACTTTGCCCTTGGGTAGTGGAAAGCCAATTGAGGGCAAAATGGCAAATTTGAGAGGTTTGAGTTATTTGCTCGCGGGCATTCTATGGTACTACCCTGAATTAGGGGTATGGATGCACTGACCCCGAGCCATTCGGGGGGCCTTTTATTTTTACCACTTTGCCCTTGGTTAGTGGATAGCCAATTGGGGGCAAAGTGGCAAATTTAAGAGGTTTGAGTTTTTTGCTCGCGGGCTTTCTATTGTACTACCATGACCTTGTGGTATGGATGCCGCGATCCCAAGCCATTCGGAGGACCTTGGTTATTGGAAAGCCAATTGAGGGCAAAATGGCACTTTTTTGAGGTTTGAGTTTTTTGCTCGCGGACATTACCATGACCTTGTGGTATGGATGCCCGACCCCGGACCATTCGAAGCAGCTCCTATTTTTACCACTTTGCCCCTGACTATTTAGCAAGCCAATTGGGGGCAAAGTGGCGCCGTTAAGAGGCTGTAGTTTTTTCGTCGCGGGATTTCTATGGTACTACCATGACCTTGTGGTATGGATGCCCCGACCCCGAGCCATTCGGAGCACATTTTATTTTTACCAATTTGCCCTTGGTTAGTGGAAAGCCAATTGAGGGTAAAATGGTAAATTTAAGAGGTTTGAGTTTTTTCCTCACGAGCTTTCTATGGTACTACCATGACCTTGGGGTATGGATGCCGCGACCTCGAGGCATTCGGAGCACCTCTTATTTTAACCACTTTGCCCTAGGCTAGTGGAAAGCCAATTGAGGGCAAAATGGTAAATTTAAGAGGTTTGAGTTTTTTGCACGCGGGCTTTCTATGATACTACCATGACCTTGTGGTATGGATGCCCCGACCCCGAGCCATTCAGAGCACATTTTATTTTTACCACTTTGCCCTTGGTTAGTGGAAAGCCAATTGAGGGTAAAATGGTAAATTTAAGCAGTTTGAGTTTTTTGCTCGCGGGCTTTCTATGGTACTACCATGACTTTGGGGTATGGATGCCCGACCTCGAGGCATTCGGAGCACCTCTTATTTTTACCCCTTTGCCCTTGGTTATTGGAAAGCCAATTGAGGGCAAGGTGGCAAATTTAAGAGGTTTGAGTCTTTTGCTTGCGGGCTTTCTATGGTACTACCATGACCTTGGGGTATCGATGCCCCGACCTCGAGCCATTCGGAGCACCTCTTATTCTTACCACTTTGCCCTTGGGTAGTGGAAAGCCAATTGAGGGCAAAATGGCAAATTTGAGAGGTTTGAGTTATTTGCTCGCGGGCATTCTATGGTACTACCCTGAATTTGGGGTATGGATGCACTGACCCCGAGCCATTCGGGGGGCCTTTTATTTTTACCACTTTGCCCTTGGTTAGTGGATAGCCAATTGGGGGCAAAGTGGCAAATTTAAGAGGTTTGAGTTTTTTGCTCGCGGGCTTTCTATTGTACTACCATGACCTTGTGGTATGGATGCCGCGATCCCAAGCCATTCGGAGGACCTTGGTTATTGGAAAGCCAATTGAGGGCAAAATGGCAAATTTAAGAGGTTTGAGTTTTTTGCTCGCGGACATTACCATGACCTTGTGGTATGGATGCCCGACCCCGGACCATTCGAAGCAGCTCCTATTTTTACCACTTTGCCCCTGACTATTTAGCAAGCCAATTGGGGGCAAAGTGGCCCCGTTAAGAGGCTGGAGTTTTTTCGTCGCGGCATTTCTATGGTACTACCATGACCTTGTGGTATGGATGCCCCAACCCCGAGCCATTCGGAGCACATTTTATTTTTACCAATTTGCCCATGGTTAGTGGAAAGCCAATTGAGGGTAAAATGGTAAATTTAAGAGGTTTGAGTTTTTTGCTCACGAGCTTTCTATGGTACTACCATGACCTTGGGGTATGGATGCCGCGACCTCGAGCCATTCAGAGCACCTCTTATTTTAACCACTTTGCCCTAGGTTAGTGGAAAGCCAATTGAGGGCAAAATGGTAAATTTAAGAGGTTTGAGTTTTTTGCTCGCGGGCTTTCTATGATACTACCATGACCTTGTGGTATGGATGCCCTGACCCCGAGCCATTCAGAGCACATTTTATTTTTAGCACTTTGCCCTTGGTTAGTGGAAAGCCAATTGAGGGTAAAATGGTAAATTTAAGCGGTTTGAGTTTTTTGCTCGCGGGCTTTCTATGGTACTACCATGACCTTGGGGTATGGATGCCCGACCTCGAGGCATTCGGAGCACCTCTTATTTTTACCACTTTGCCATTGGTTATTGGAAAGCCAATTGAGGGCAAGGTGGGAAATTTAAGAGGTTTGAGTCTTTTGCTTGCGGGCTTCCTATGGTACAACCATGACCTTGTGGTATTGATACCCCGACCCCGGGCCATTCGGAGCACCTCTTATTTTTACTACTTTGCCCTTGCTTAGTTAGGAAACCAATTGGGGGCAAAGTGTCGAAGTTAAGTGGTAGGAATTTTTTGCTCGCGGGCTTTCTATGGTACTTCCATGACCTTGTGGTGTGGATGCCCCGACCCCGACCCATTCAGCGGACCTTTTATTTTTACCCCTTTGCCTTTGGTTATTGGAAAGCCAATTGAGCGCAAAATGGCAAATTTAAGAGGTTTGAGTTTTTTGCCAGGGGTATGGATGCCAGTTGGGAGCAAAGTGGCCCCGTTAAGAGCCATTCGGAGCACCTTCTTATTTTTACCACTCTGCCCTTGGTTAGTGGAAAGCCAATTGAGGGCAAAATGGCAAATTTAAGAGGTTTGAGTTTTTTGCTAGGGGGCATTCTATGGTACTACCATGACTTTGGGGTATGGATGGCCAGACCCCGAGCCATTCGGGGTGCCTTTTATTTTTACCACTTTCCCCTTGGTTAGTGGATAGCCAATTGAGGGCAAAATGGCAAATTTAAGAGGTTTGAGTTTTTTGCTCGTGGGCATTCTATGGTACTACCATGACCTTGGGGTATGGATGCCTCGACCACGAGCCATTCGGAGCACCTCTTATTTTTACCACTTTCCCCTTGGTTAGTGGATAGCCAATTGAGGGCAAAATGGCAAATTTAAGAGGTTTGAATTTTTTGCTCGCGGGCATTCTATGGAACTACCATGACCTTGTGGTATGGATGCCCCTTCCCCGTGCCATTCGGAGCACCTCTTATTTTTACCACTTTGCCCCTGACCACGTAGGGAGCTAGTTGGGGGCAAAGTGGCCAAGTTAAGAGGTTGGAGTTTTTTGCTCGCGGGATTTCTATGGTACTACCATGACCTTGTGGTATTGATGCCCCGACCCTGATCCATTCGGTGCACCTTTTATTTTTACCCCTTTGCCCTTGGTTAGTGGAAAGCCAATTGAGGGAAAAATAGTAAATTTAAGAGGTTTAAGTTTTTTGCTTGCTGGCTTTCTATGGTACTACCATGACCTTGGGGTATGGATGCCCCGACCTCGAGCCATTCGGAGCACCTCCTATTTTTACCACTTTGCCCTTGGTTAGTGGAAAGCAAATTGAGGGCAAAGTGGCAAATTTAAGAGGTTTGAGTTTTTTGCTCGCGGGCTTGCTATGGTACAACCATGACCTCTTGGTATTGATGCCCCGACCCCGGGCCATTCGGAGCACCTCTTATTTTTACTACTTTACCCTTGCTTAGTTAGGAAGCCAGTTGGGGGGCAAAGTGCCCAAGTTAAGTGGTAGGAGTTTTCTGCTCGCGGGCTTTCTTTGGTACTTCCATGACCTTATGGTATGGATGCCCCGACCACGAGCGTTCGGTGGGCCTTTTATTTTTACCACTTTGCCCTTGGTTAGTGGATAGCCAATTGAGGGCAAAATGAAAAATTTAAGAGGTTTGAGTTTTTTGCTCGCGGGCATTCTATGGAACAACAAGGACCTTGTGGTATGGATGCCCCATCCCCGGGCCATTCAGAGCACCTCTTATTTTTACCAGTTTGCCCCTGACCACTTAGGGAGCTAGTTGGGGGCAAAGTGGCCAAGTTAAGAGGTTGGAGTTTTTTGCTCATGGGATTTTTATGGTTCTACCATGACATTGTGGTATTGATGCCCCGACCCTGATCCATTCGGAGCACCATTTATTTTTACCACTTTGCCCTTGGTTAGTGGAAAGCTAATTGAGGGCAAAATAGCAAATTTAAGAGGTTTGAGTTTTTTGCTCGCGTGCTTTCTATGGTACTAGCATACCTTGTGGTAGGGATGCCCCCACCCGAGCCATTCGGAACACCTCTTATTTTTACCACTTTACCCCTGATGACTTAGGAAGCCAATTAAGGGGAAAGTGGCAAACTTAAGAGGTTGGAGGTTTTTGCTCACTGGCTTCGTATGGTACTCCCATAACCTTTTGGTGAGGATGCCCCGACCCTGGGCCATTCTGGGTCCCTCTAATTTTTTCCACTTTGCCCTAGCTATGTTAGGTGGCCAATTGAGAGCAAAGCGGCCAAGTTAAGACGTTGGAGTTTTTTGCTTGCGGGCTTCCTATGGTACTACCATGACCTTCTTGTATTGATGCCCCGATCCCGGGCCATTCGGAGAACCTCTTATTTTTACTACATTGCCCTTGCTTAGTTAAGAAGCCAGTTGGGGGCAAAGTTCCCAAGTTAAGTGGTAGGAGTTTTTTGCTCGCGGGCTTTCTATGTTACTTCCATGACCTTGTGATATGGATGCCCCGACCCCGAGCCATTCGGAGGACCTTTATGTTTACCCTTTGCCCTTGGTTATTGGAAAGCCAATTCAGGGTAAAATGGCAAATTTAAGAGGTTTGAGTTTTTTGCTCGCGGGCATTCCATGGTACTACCAAGACCTTGTGGTATGGATGCCTCGACCCCGGAACATTCGGAGCACCTATTATTTTTACCATTTTGCCCTTGGTTAGTGGAAAGCCAATTGAGGGCAAGGTGGCAAACTTAAGAGGTTTGAGTCTTTTGCTCGCGGGCTTCCTATGGTACAACCATGGCCTTGTGGTATTGATGCCCCAACCCCGAGCCATTCGGAGCACCTCTTATTTTTACTACTTTGCCCTTGCTTAGTTAGGAAGCCAGCTGGGGCAAAGTGCCGAAGTTAAGTGGTAGGAATTTTTTGCTCGCGGGCATTCTATGGTACTTCCCTGACCTTGTGGTATGGATGCCCTGACCCCGAGCCATTCAGAGGACCTTTTATTTTTTTCCCCTTTGCCCTTGGTTATTGGAAAGCCAATTCAGCGCAAAATGGCAAATTTAAGAGGTTTGAGTTTTTTGCTCGCGGGCATTCTATGGTACTACCATGACCTTGTGGTATGGATGCCCCGACCCCGGGCCATTCGGAGCACCTCCTACTTTTACCACTTTGCCCCTGACCATTTAGCAAGTCAGTTGGGGGCAAATTGGCCCCGTTAAGAGGCTGGAGTTCTTTGGTTGCGGGGTTTCTATGGTACTACCATGACCTTGTGGTATGGATGCCCCGTTGCCCTGCCATTCGGAGCACCTCTTATTTTTACCACTTTGCCCCTGACCACTTAGGGAGCTAGTTGGGGGCAAAGTGGCCAAGTTATGAGGTTGGAGCTTTTTGCTCGCGGGATTTCTCTAGTACTACCATGACCTTTCGGAATTGATGCCCCGACCCTGATCCATTCGGAGCACCTTTTATTTTTATCACTTTTCCCTTGGTTAGTGGAAAGCCAATTGGGGGTAAAAACTCAAATTTAAGAGGTTTGAGTTTTTTCCTCGCGGGCATTCTATGGAACTACCATGACCTTGGGGTATGGATGCCCCGAGATCGAGCCATTCGGAACATCTCTTATTTTTACCACTTTGCCCTTGGTTAGTGGAAAGCCAATCGAGGGCAAAATGGTAAGTTTAATAGGTTTGAGTTTTTGGCTCGCGGGCCTTCTATTGTACTACCATGACCTTGGGGTATAGATGCCCCGACCTCGAGACATTTGGAGCACCTGTTATTTTAACCACTTTGCCCTTGGTTAGTGGAAAGCCAATTGAGGGCAAAATGGTAAATTTAAGACGTTTGAGTTTTTTGCTCACAGGCCTACTATGGTACTACCATGACCTTCGGGTATGGATGCCCCGACCTCGAGCCATTCGGAGCATCTCTTATTTTTACCACTTTGCCCTTGGTTAGTGGAAAGCTAATCGAGGGCAAAATGGTAAGTTTAATAGGTTTGAGTTTTTGGCTTGCGGGCCTTCCATTGTACTACCATGACCTTGGGGTATGGATGCCCCGACCTCGAGCCATTCGGAGCACCTCTTATTTTAACTACTTTGCCCTTGGTTAGTGGAAAGCCAATTGAGGGCAAAATGGTAAATTTAAGACGTTTGAGTTTTTTGCTCGCGGGCTTTCTATGGTACTACCATGACCTTCGGGTATGGATGCCCCGACCTCGAGGCATTTGGAGCACCTCTTATTTTTACCACTTTCCCCTTGGTTAGTGGAAAGTCATTTGAGAGCAAGGTGGCAAGTTTAAGAGGTTTGAGTCTTTTGCTCGCGGGCTTCCTATGGTACAACCATGACCTTGTGGTATTGATGCCCCGACCCCGGACCATTCGGAGCACCTCTTATTTTTACTACTTTGCCCTTGCTTAGTTAGGAAGCCAGTTGGGGGCAAAGTGCCGAAGTTAAGTGGTAGGAATTTTTTGCTCGCGGGCTTTCTATGGAAGTTCCATGACCTTGTGGTATGGATGCCCTAACCCCGAGGCATTCGGTGGACCTTTTATTCTTACCCCTTTGCCCTTGGTTATTGGAATGCAAATTTAAGAGGTTTGAGTTTTTTCCTCACGGGCATTCTATGGTACTACCATGACCTTTTGGTATGGATGGCCCGACCCCGGGCCATTCGGAGCACCTCCTATTTTTACCACTATGCCCCTGACCATTTAGTAAGCCAATTGAGGGCAAAGTGGCCCCGTTTAGAGGTTGGAGTTTTTTGGTCGCGGGGTTCCTATGGTACTACCATGACCTTGTGGTATGGATGCCCCGACCCCGAGCCATTCGGAGTACATTTTATTTTAACCACTTTGCCCTTGGTTTGTGGAAAGCCAATTGAGGGCAAAATAGTAACTTTAAGACGTTTGAGTTTTTTCCTCGAGGGGTTTCTATTGTACTACCCTGACCTTGTGGTATGGATGCCCCAACCCCGAGCCATTCGGAGCACATTTTGTTTTTACCACTTTGCCCTTGGTTAGTGGAAAGCCAATTGAGGGCAAAATAGTAAATTTAAGGGGTTTGATTTTTTTGCTCGCGGGCTTTTTATGGTACTACCATGAGCTTGGGGTATGGATGCCTCGACCTCGAGCCATTCGGAGCACCTCTTAATTTTACCACTTTGCCCTTGGTTAGTGGAAAGCCAATTGAGGGCAAAATGGAAAATTTAAGAGGTTTGAGTTTTTTGCTCGCGGGCATTCTATGGTACTACCATGACTTTGGGGTATGGATGCCCCGACCCCGAGCCATTCGCAGGGCCTTTTATTTTTACCACTTTGCCTTTGGTTAGTGGATAGCCAATTGAGGGCAAAATAGCAAATTTAAGAGGTTTGAGTTTTTTCCTCGCGGGCATTCTAGGGAACGACCTTGTGGTATGGATGCCTCATCCCCGCGCAATTCGGAGCACCTCTTATTTTTACCACTTTGCCCCTGACCACTTAGGGAGCTAGTTGGGGGCAAAGTGGCCAAGTTAAGAGGTTGCAGTTTTTTGCCCGCGGGATTTCGCTGGTACAACCATGACCTTGTGGTATTGATGCCCCGACCCTGATCCATTAGGAGCACCTTTTATTTTTATCACTTTTCCCTTGGTTAGTGGAAAGCCAATTGGGGGTAAAATGACAAATTTAAGAGGTTTAAGTTTTTTGCTCGCGGGCATTCTATGGTACTACCATGACCTTGGGGTATGGATGCCCTGACCACGAGCCATTCGGAGCACCTCTTATTTTTACCACTTTGCCCTTGGTTTGTGGAAAGCCAATTGTGGGCAGAAAGGTAAATTTTGAGAGGTTTGAGTTTTATCCTCACGGGCATTCTATGGAACTACCTTGACCTTGGGGTTTGGATGCCCCGCCCTCGAGCCATTCGGAGCATCTCTTATTTTTACCACTTTGCCCTTGGTTAGTAGAAAGCCAATTGAGGGCAAAATGGTAAGTTTAATAGGTTTGAGTTTTTGGCTCGCGGGCCTTCTATTGTACTACCATGACCTTGGGGTATGGATGCCCCGACCTCGTGCCATTCGGAGCACCTCTTATTTTAACCACTTCGCCCTTGGTTAGTGGAAAGCCAATTGAGGGCAAAATGGTAAATTTAGGACGTTTGAGTTTTTTGCTCGCGGGCTTTCTATGCTACAACCATGACCTTGGGGTATGGATGCCCTGACCTCGGGCCATTCGGACCACATCTTATTTTTACCACTTTGCCCTTGGTTAGTGGAAAGCCAATTGAGGGCAAAATGGTAAATTTAAGACGTTTGAGTTTTTTGCTCGCGGGCATTCTATGGAACTACCATGACCTTGGGGTATGGTTGCCCCGACCTCGAGCCATTCAGAGCATCTCATATTTTTACCACTTTGCCCTTGGTTAGTGGAAAGCCAATTGAGGGCAAAATGGAAAGTTTAATAGGTTTGAGTTTTTGGCTCGCGGGCCTTCTATTGTACTACCATGACCTTGGGGTATGGATGCCCCGACCTCGTGCCATTCGGAGCACCTCTTATTTTAACCACTTTGCCTTTGGTTAGTGGAAAGCCAATTGAGGGCAAAATAGAAAATTTAAGACGTTTGAGTTTTTTGCTCGCGGGCTTTCTATGGTACTACCATGACCTTGGGGTATGGATGCCCCGACCTCGGGCCATTCGGACCACATCTTATTTTTACCACTTGTCCCTTGGTTAGTGGAAAGCCAATTGAGGGCAAAATGGTAAATTTAAGAGGTTTTAGTTTTTTGCTTGCGGGCATTCTATGGTACTAGCATGACCTTGTGGTATGGATACCCCGACCCGGGGCCATTCGGAGCACCTCCTAATTTTACCACTTTGCCCCTGACCATTTAGCAAGCCAGTTGGGGGCAAAGTGGCCCCGTTAAGAGGCTACAGTTTTTTCGTCGCGGGGTTTCTATGGTACTACCATAACCTTGTGGTATGGATGCCCCGTCCACGTGCCATTCGGAGCACCTCTTATTTTTACGAATTTGCCCCTGACCACTTAGGGAGCTAGTTGGGGGCAAAGTGGCCAAGTTAAGAGGTTGGAGTTTTTTGGTCGCGGGATTTCTCTGGTACTACCATGACCTTTTGGTATTGATTCCCCGACCCTAATCCATTCGGAGCACCTTTTATTTTTATCACTTTTCCCTTGGTTAGTGAAAAGCCAATTGGGGGTAAAATGGTAAATTTAAGAGGTTTGAGTTTTTTCCTCGCGGGCATTCTATGGAACTACCATGACCTTGGGGGTATGGATGCCCTGACCTCGAGCCATTCGGAGCATCTCTTATTTTTACCACTTTGCCCTTGGTTAGTGGAAAGCCAATCGAGGGCAAAATGGTAAGTTTAATAGATTTGAGTTTTTGGCTCGCGGGCCTTCTATTGTACTACCATGACCTTGGGCTATGGATGCCCCGACCTCGAGCCATTCGGAGCACCTCTTATTTTAACCACTTTGCCCTTGGTTTGTGGAAAGCCAATTGAGGGCCAAATGGTAAATTTAAGACGTTTGAGTTTTTTGCTCGCGGGCATTCTATGGAACTACCATGACCTTGGGGTATGGATGCCCCGACCTCGAGCCATTTGTTGAGTCTAAACTTTCACTCAAAATAATGAGTAAAAATTCAGATCAGTTTTACCTGCAAGTATACAGGTGTTGTAGTATCTTTCAGGATCGAATCCACAGGGATTGACTAATGTGATAAAGTGAATACCATAAAAATAGATGATTAAAAACAACGTACAATCAAAAAGAAAAGAGATCACTGGGATGAGGATTTTAAAGTAACAAAATATAACTGAAACAATAAAATAAACTAATACAAAAAATGACTGAGGTTTTGAGGATTCGTCTAATAATTTAGAATATTATTCTCAATCAATTTAGCTCAGTTAGACTGGAATAATGATTCTGTCTAACTGGAGGATTTAACAATTACGCCCAAGAAAACTAATCACGAATAATTAATGATGTAAACATTTAAAAGTCCAATTGATTATCACATAGATTCTTCAAGCATCCTATGTCACAATAGATCAAGAAAAATATATAGATAATCAAAGTTTCTAACATCAAAAATTCTTCCGATCACTAAAGTTTGAATAATTGATGAAATAAACATTTAAAAGTCCAATTGATTACCACAGGGATTCTTCAAGCATCTACTGTCACAATAGATCAAGAAAAGTATATAGATAATCAAAGTTTCTAATAATAACACCAAAAATTCTTTTGATCTCTGAAGATTAAGTTTGAACAATTTATGGTAGAAAACATTCACAAGTCCAATTGATTACCACAGGGATTCTTCAAGCATCCACTGTCACAATGGATCAAGAAAAGTATATGGATAATCAAAGTTTCTATTAATAACACCATTCAATTGATCAAACTCAGAATATAAACCAAAATAATATTTAAATCATTAGACTTCACCTCTAACCTCAGTACGAAAATGTAGACATGTAATTTATAACTCCAAACTGAATTAATAATAAAGAAATAATAAAACAAAAAAAAATATAAAATCACACTTAAAATATTATTTCTACTCTACTCCTAATTACAGAAAAACTACAACTAAAAACTCTAAAACTATGATGCTCTCTACTCTATCTAATTTCTGATGCCCTTCTTCGTTCATTTCAAGCCTTTTTATAGGCTTCAAAAACACTGTACTGCATCCATGATTAATGCCAAGTCTTGATGTTTTCCACTACCGAAAGTTTGCTTCTCTCCAGCGCTCAACTACTCCACTAGTCCCTCACATTTATTTCTTTATTCTTTTTTTTTTCTTTGCTGCACCGAACATCACATGCACTGCACCGAGTGATCTCTTTTCTTTCCAGCTTATCACATGCATACATTTATTTTCTTTTCTTTCTTTTTTTTCTTGGTCGGTTTCCTTTCTTTTTATTTTATTTTGCTTCTAGCCCAGCATGCACCGAATGTATATTCTTTTCTTCCTCTCTGCTGCACCGAACATCGCATGTGCTCTGTTTCATTTTTATTTCTCTTTACAGCCGTAACTTCACTGCACCGAGTGGTTTGCAGTTGTTTATTTTTTTTCTTCTTTTCTTTCTTCCTTTGCTTTCCAGGCGAAACCCACTCATTATTTTCTTTTGTTTTCGTTCCTCTCATGCGAACCGAAACAGCTCAACTTTCTCTGTTTTCTCTTCAAAAAATAGAGGAAGTTGAGCTATCAGTTTTTACGTGGAGGTGCTGCCGGGCTGTGCATGGGACCTTCGGACGATGACTCATGGTGTACTTCACGTGGAGGAGACGCCGTGCAGTGGAGGAGATTGGGCACGGCTGGGCTGAGGTGGTCCGAACGTATGCATGGAGATGATGTGCTGCCGGGGCTACGCAAGAGACGGTTGCTGCCGTTGGTGGAGGAGAGGAGGTGCTGTTGGTGGTGGAGAGGCGAAGGGCCGCGGCTGCGCAAGCTCGGAACGCATGCAATCTCCATGCATGCGTTCGGTCGAGAGGTTGAAGACGAAGCCAAACGACGTGCAGCTTATCCTAGACGACAGGTCGTTTGGCTTGGACAGCTGAATCAAAGCTTGTAGAAAACGACATGTCGTTTAGCCTGTGCAGTAAATAAAATAAAATAAACTAAAACAAATAGAATAATAAAAGAAAATTAGAAAAAGAAAATAATTAATTAATTAAAAATTAAGAAAACTAAACTAAAAGAAAAAAGAAAAAGAAAAATGTGTTGTGCATGTGAGACAATAAAATCAAATTAAATCACAAGTTATAAAAATAAGCATAAACTATGCTTTTAATCAATTTAAATCACAACTTGGATTTATTTCCTCTTGATCATTTTTCTATCTAAAATCAATGATAATATGATAAAACAATTAAAAATACATTGATTTTTACTATATAAATTATGCAATAATGCAACTCAATCACCATTCGGAGCATCTCTTATTTTTACCACTTTGTCCTTGATTAGTGGAAAGCCAATCGAGGGCAAAATGGTAAGTTTAATAGGTTTGAGTTTTTGCCTCGCGGGCCTTCTATTGTACTACCATGACCTTGGGGTATTGATGCCCCGACCTCGAGACATTCGGAGCACCTGTTATTTTAACCACTTTGCCCTTGGTTAGTGGCAAGCCAATTGAGGGCAAAATGGTAAATTTAAGACGTTTGAGTTTTTTGCTCGCGGGCTTTCTATGGTACTACCATGACCTTCGGGTATGGATGCCCCGACCTCGAGCCATTCGGAGTATCTCTTATTTTTACCACTTTGCCCTTGGTTAGTGGAAAGCCAATCGAGGGCAAAATGGTAAGTTTAATAGGTTTGAGTTTTTGGCTCGCGGGCCTTCTATTGTACTACCATGACCTTGGGGTATGGATGCCCCGACCTCGTGCCATTCGGAGCACCTCTTATTTTAACCATTTTGCCTTTGGTTAGTGGAAAGCCAATTGAGGGCAAAATGGAAAATTTAAGACGTTTGAGTTTTTTGCTCGCGGGCTTTCTATGGTACTACCATGACCTTGGGGTATGGATGCCCCGACCTCGGGCCATTCGGACCACATCTTATTTTTACCACTTGTCCCTTGGTTAGTGGAAAGCCAATTGAGGGCAAAATGGTAAATTTAAGAGGTTTTAGTTTTTTGCTTGCGGGCATTCTATGGTACTAGCATGACCTTGTGGTATGGATACCCCGACCCGGGGCCATTCGGAGCACCTCCTAATTTTACCACTTTGCCCCTGACCATTTAGCAAGCCAGTTGGGGGCAAAGTGGCCCCGTTAAGAGGCTACAGTTTTTTCGTCGCGGGGTTTCTATGGTACTACCATAACCTTGTGGTATGGATGCCCCGTCCACGTGCCATTCGGAGCACCTCTTATTTTTACGAATTTGCCCCTGACCACTTAGGGAGCTAGTTGGGGGCAAAGTGGCCAAGTTAAGAGGTTGGAGTTTTTTGGTCGCGGGATTTCTCTGGTACTACCATGACCTTTTGGTATTGATTCCCCGACCCTAATCCATTCGGAGCACCTTTTATTTTTATCACTTTTCCCTTGGTTAGTGAAAAGCCAATTGGGGGTAAAATGGTAAATTTAAGAGGTTTGAGTTTTTTCCTCGCGGGCATTCTATGGAACTACCATGACCTTGGGGTATGGATGCCCTGACCTCGAGCCATTCGGAGCATCTCTTATTTTTACCACTTTGCCCTTGGTTAGTGGAAAGCCAATCGAGGGCAAAATGGTAAGTTTAATAGATTTGAGTTTTTGGCTCGCGGGCCTTCTATTGTACTACCATGACCTTGGGCTATGGATGCCCCGACCTCGAGCCATTCGGAGCACCTCTTATTTTAACCACTTTGCCCTTGGTTTGTGGAAAGCCAATTGAGGGCCAAATGGTAAATTTAAGACGTTTGAGTTTTTTGCTCGCGGGCATTCTATGGAACTACCATGACCTTGGGGTATGGATGCCCCGACCTCGAGCCATTTGTTGAGTCTAAACTTTCACTCAAAATAATGAGTAAAAATTCAGATCAGTTTTACCTGCAAGTATACAGGTGTTGTAGTATCTTTCAGGATCGAATCCACAGGGATTGACTAATGTGATAAAGTGAATACAATAAAAATAGATGATTAAAAACAACGTACAATCAAAAAGAAAAGAGATCACTGGGATGAGGATTTTAAAGTAACAAAATATAACTGAAACAATAAAATAAACTAATACAAAAAATGACTGAGGTTTTGAGGATTCGTCTAATAATTTAGAATATTATTCTCAATCAATTTAGCTCAGTTAGACTGGAATAATGATTCTGTCTAACTGGAGGATTTAACAATTACGCCCAAGAAAACTAATCACGAATAATTAATGATGTAAACATTTAAAAGTCCAATTGATTATCACATAGATTCTTCAAGCATCCTATGTCACAATAGATCAAGAAAAATATATAGATAATCAAAGTTTCTAACATAAAAATTCTTCCGATCACTAAAGTTTGAATAATTGATGAAATAAACATTTAAAAGTCCAATTGATTACCACAGGGATTCTTCAAGCATCTACTGTCACAATAGATCAAGAAAAGTATATAGATAATCAAAGTTTCTAATAATAACACCAAAAATTCTTTTGATCTCTGAAGATTAAGTTTGAACAATTTATGGTAGAAAACATTCACAAGTCCAATTGATTACCACAGGGATTCTTCAAGCATCCACTGTCACAATGGATCAAGAAAAGTATATGGATAATCAAAGTTTCTATTAATAACACCATTCAATTGATCAAACTCAGAATATAAACCAAAATAATATTTAAATCATTAGACTTCACCTCTAACCTCAGTACGAAAATGTAGACATGTAATTTATAACTCCAAACTGAATTAATAATAAAGAAATAATAAAACAAAAAAAAATATAAAATCACACTTAAAATATTATTTCTACTCTACTCCTAATTACAGAAAAACTACAACTAAAAACTCTAAAACTATGATGCTCTCTACTCTATCTAATTTCTGATGCCCTTCTTCGTTCACTTCAAGCCTTTTTATAGGCTTCAAAAACACTGTACTGCATCCATGATTAATGCCAAGTCTTGATGTTTTCCACTACCGAAAGTTTGCTTCTCTCCAGCGCTCAACTACTCCACTAGTCCCTCACATTTATTTCTTTATTCTTTTTTTTTTCTTTGCTGCACCGAACATCACATGCACTGCACCGAGTGATCTCTTTTCTTTCCAGCTTATCACATGCATACATTTATTTTCTTTTCTTTCTTTTTTTTCTTGGTCGGTTTCCTTTCTTTTTATTTTATTTTGCTTCTAGCCCAGCATGCACCGAATGTATATTCTTTTCTTCCTCTCTGCTGCACCGAACATCGCATGTGCTCTGTTTCATTTTTATTTCTCTTTACAGCCGTAACTTCACTGCACCGAGTGGTTTGCAGTTGTTTATTTTTTTTCTTCTTTTCTTTCTTCCTTTGCTTTCCAGGCGAAACCCACTCATTATTTTCTTTTGTTTTCGTTCCTCTCATGCGAACCGAAACAGCTCAACTTTCTCTGTTTTCTCTTCAAAAAATAGAGGAAGTTGAGCTATCAGTTTTTACGTGGAGGTGCTGCCGGGCTGTGCATGGGACCTTCGGACGATGACTCACGGTGTACTTCACGTGGAGGAGACGCCGTGCAGTGGAGGAGATTGGGCACGGCTGGGCTGAGGTGGTCCGAACGTATGCATGGAGATGATGTGCTGCCGGGGCTACGCAAGAGACGGTTGCTGCCGTTGGTGGAGGAGAGGAGGTGCTGTTGGTGGTGGAGAGGCGAAGGGCCGCGGCTGCGCAAGCTCGGAACGCATGCAATCTCCATGCATGCGTTCGGTCGAGAGGTTGAAGACGAAGCCAAACGACGTGCAGCTTATCCTAGACGACAGGTCGTTTGGCTTGGACAGCTGAATCAAAGCTTGTAGAAAACGACATGTCGTTTAGCCTGTGCAGTAAATAAAATAAAATAAACTAAAACAAATAGAATAATAAAAGAAAATTAGAAAAAGAAAATAATTAATTAATTAAAAATTAAGAAAACTAAACTAAAAGAAAAAAGAAAAAGAAAAATGTGTTGTGCATGTGAGACAATAAAATCAAATTAAATCACAAGTTATAAAAATAAGCATAAACTATGCTTTTAATCAATTTAAATCACAACTTGGATTTATTTCCTCTTGATCATTTTTCTATCTAAAATCAATGATAATATGATAAAACAATTAAAAATACATTGATTTTTACTATATAAATTATGCAATAATGCAACTCAATCACCATTCGGAGCATCTCTTATTTTTACCACTTTGTCCTTGATTAGTGGAAAGCCAATTGAGGGCAAAATGGTAAGTTTAATAGGTTTGAGTTTTTGGCTCGCGGGCCTTCTATTGTACTACCATGACCTTGGGGTATTGATGCCCCGACCTCGAGACATTCGGAGCACCTGTTATTTTAACCACTTTGCCCTTGGTTAGTGGCAAGCCAATTGAGGGCAAAATGGTAAATTTAAGACGTTTGAGTTTTTTGCTCGCGGGCTTTCTATGGTACTACCATGACCTTCGGGTATGGATGCCCCGACCTCGAGCCATTCGGAGTATCTCTTATTTTTACCACTTTGCCCTTGGTTAGTGGAAAGCCAATCGAGGGCAAAATGGTAAGTTTAATAGGTTTGAGTTTTTGGCTCGCGGGCCTTCTATTGTACTACCATGACCTTGGGGTATGGATGCCCCGACCTCGAGCCATTCGGAGCACCTCTTATTTTAACCACTTTGCCCTTGGTTAGTGGAAAGCCAATTGAGGGCAAAATGGTAAATTTAAGACGTTTGAGTTTTTTGCTCGCGGGCTTTCTATGGTACTACCATGACCTTCGGGTATGGATGCCCCGACCTCGAGGCATTCGGAGCACCCCTTATTTTTACCACTTTCCCCTTGGTTAGTGGAAAGTCATTTGAGAGCAAGGTGGCAAGTTTAAGAGGTTTGAGTCTTTTGCTCGCGAGCTTCCTATGGTACAACCATGACCTTGTGGTATTGATGCCCCGACCCCGGACCATTCGGAGCACCTCTTATTTTTACTACTTTGTCCTTGCTTAGTTAGGAAGCCAGTTGGGGGAAAAGTGCCGAAGTTAAGTGGTAGGAATGTTTTGCTCGCGGGCTTTCTATGGTACTTCCATGACCTTGTGGTATGGATGCCCTAACCCCGAGCCATTCGGAGGACCTTTTATTTTTACCCCTTTGCCCTTGGTTATTGGAATGCAAATTTAAGAGGTTTGAGTTTTTTGCTCACGGGCATTCTATGGTACTACCATGACCTTGTGGTATGGATGGCCTGACCCCGGGCCATTCGGAGCACCTCCTATTTTTACCACTGTGCCCCTGACCATTTAGCAAGCCAATTGGGGGCAAAATGGCCCCGTTTAGAGGTTGGAGTTTTTTGGTCGCGGGGTTCCTATGGTACTACCATGACCTTGTGGTATGGATGCCCCGACCCCGAGCCATTCGGAGCACATTTTATTTTAACCACTTTGCCCTTGGTTTGTGGAAAGCCAATTGAGGGCAAAATAGTAAATTTAAGACGTTTGAGTTTTTTCCTCGAGGGGTTTCTATGGTACTACCATGACCTTCTGGTATGGATGCCCCAACCCCGAGCCATTCGGAGCACATTTTGTTTTTACCACTTTGCCCTTAGTTAGTGGAAAGCCAATTGAGGGCAAAATAGTAAATTTAAGGGGTTTGAGTTTTTTGCTCGCAGGCTTTTTATGGTACTACCATGAGCTTGGGGTATGGATGCCTCGACCTCGAGCCATTCGGAGCACCTCTTATTTTTACCACTTTGCCCTTGGTTAGTGGAAAGCCAATTGAGGGCAAAATGGCAAATTTAAGAGGTTTGAGTTTGTTGCTCGCGGGCATTCTATGGTATTACCATGACTTTGGGGTATGGATGCCCCGACCCCGAGCCATTCGCAGGGCCTTTTATTTTTACCACTTTTCCCTTGGTTAGTGGATAGCCAATTGAGGGCAAAATAGCAAATTTAAGAGGTTTGAGTTTTTTCCCCGCTGGCATTCTAGGGAACTACCATGACCTTGTGGTATGGATGCCTCGTCCCCGCGCAATTCGGAGCACCTCTTATTTTTACCACTTTGCCCCTGACCACTTAGGTAGCTAGTTGGGGGCAAAGTGGCCAAGTTAAGAGGTTGCAGTTTTTTGCTCGCAGGATTTCTCTGGTACAACCATGACCTTGTGGTATTGATGCCCCGACCCTGATCCATTCGGAGCACCTTTTATTTTTATCACTTTTCCCTTGGTTAGTGGAAAGCCAATTGGCGGTAAAATGGCAAATTTAAGAGGTTTAAGTTTTTTGCTCGCGGGCATTCTATGGTACTACCATGAGCTTGGGGTATGGATGCCCCGACCACGAGCCATTCGGAGCACCTCTTATTTTTACCACTTTGCCCTTGGTTTGTGGAAAGGCAATTGAGGGCAGAAAGGTAAATTTTGAGAGGTTTGAGTTTTATCCTCCCGGGCATTCTATGGAACTACCTTGACCTTGGGGTTTGGATGCCCCGACCTCGAGCCAGTTGGAGCATCTCTTATTTTTACCACTTTGCCCTTGGTTAGTAGAAAGCCAATTGAGGGCAAAATGGTAAGTTTAATAGGTTTGAGTTTTTGGCTCGCGGGCCTTCTATTGTACTACCATGACCTTGGGGTATGGATGCCCCGACCTCGTGCCATTCGGAGCACCTCTTATTTTAACCACTTCACCCTTGGTTAGTGGAAAGCCAATTGAGGGAAAAATGGTAAATTTAAGACGTTTGAGTTTTTTGCTCGCGGGCTTTCTATGGTACTACCATGACCTTCGGGTAGGGATGCCCCGACCTCGAGGCATTCGGAGCACCTTTTATTTTTACCACTTTCCCATTGGTTAGTGGAAAGCCATTTGAGGGCAATGTGGCAAATTTAAGAGGTTTGAGTCTTTTGCTCGCGGGCTTCCTATGGTACAACCATGACCTTGTGGTATTGATGCCCCGACCCCGGACCATTTCGAGCACCTCTTATTTTTACTACTTTGCCCTTGCTTAGTTAGGAAGCCAGTTGGGGGCAAAGTGCCGTAGTTAAGTGGTAGGAATTTTTTGGTCGTGGGCTTTTTATGGTACTTCCATGACCTTGTGGTATGGATACCCCGACCCCGGGCCATTCGGAGCACCTCCTACTTTTACCACTTTGCCCCTGACCATTTAGCAAGCCAGTTGGGGCCAAAGTGGCCCCGTTAAGAGGATGGAGTTTTTTCGTAGCGGGGTTTCTATGGTACTACCATGACCTAGTGGTATGGATGCCCCGTCCCCATGCCATTCGGAGCACATTTTGTTTTTACCACTTTGCCCT